>JAOPSE010000021.1:51655181-52855181 GCA_029449295.1 Zea luxurians | reverse complement strand
GAGCCGTTTCATCTCACGCCTCGGCGAAAGAGGCCTGCCTCTGTACCGCCTCTTAAGGAAGGCCGAGTGCTTCACTTGGACCCCTGAGGCCGAGGAAGCTCTCGGGAACCTGAAGGCGCTCCTCACCAAGGCGCCTATCTTGGTACCCCCAGCTGATGGAGAAGCCCTCTTGGTCTACGTCGCCGCGACCACTCAGGTGGTTAGCGCCGCGATTGTGGTCGAAAGGCAAGAAGAGGGGCATGCATTGCCCGTTCAGAGGCCAGTTTACTTCGTCAGCGAGGTGCTGTCCGAAACCAAGATCCGCTACCCACAAGTTCAGAAGCTACTGTATGCAGTGATCCTGACGAGGCGAAAGTTGCGGCATTACTTCGAGTCTCATCCGGTAACTGTGGTGTCATCCTTCCCCCTGGGGGAGATCATCCAGTGCCGAGAGGCCTCGGGCAGGATCACAAAGTGGGCGGTGGAAATCATGGGCGAGACAATCTCGTTCGCCCCTCGGAAGGCCATCAAGTCCCAGGTATTGGCGGACTTCGTAGCCGAATGGGTCGACACCCAGCTGCCGACGGCTCCGATCCAACCGGAGCTCTGGACCATGTTTTTCGACGGGTCGCTGATGAAGACGGGAGCCGACGCGGGCCTGCTCTTCGTCTCGCCCCTCGGGAAACACCTACGCTACGTGCTGCGCCTCCATTTCCCGGCGTCCAACAATGTGGCTGAGTACGAAGCTCTGATCAACGGATTGCGAATCGCCATCGAGCTAGGGGTCCGACGCCTCGACGCTCGCGGCGACTCGTAGCTCGTCATCGACCAAGTCATGAAGAACTCCCACTGCCGTGACCCGAAGATGGAGGCCTACTGCGATGAGGTTCGGCGCTTGGAAGACAAGTTCTACGGGCTCGAGCTTAACCACATCGCCCGGCGCTACAACGAGACTGCGGACGAGCTGGCAAAAATAGCCTCAGGGCGAACGACGGTTCCCCCGGACGTCTTCTCCCGGGATCTGCACTAACCCTCTATCAAGATCAACGACACGCCCGAGTCCGAGGTACCCTCGGCCCAGCCCGAGGCGTCCTTGGTTCAGCCCGAGGTACCCTCGGCCCCCGAGGGCGAGGCGCTGCGCATCGAGGAGGAGCGGAGCGGGGTCACGCCTGATCGAGATTGGCAGACCCCGTACCTGCAATATCTCCGCCAAGGAGCGCTGCCCCTCGACCAAGCTGAGGCTCGGCGGGTAGCGCGACGCGCCAAGTCGTTCATCTTGCTGGGCGATGAGAAGGAGCTCTACCACCGCAGCCCCTCGGGCATCCTCCAGCGATGCATCTCCATCGCCGAAGGTCAGGAACTCCTGCGAGAGATACACTCGGGGGCTTGCGGCCATCATGCAGCGCCTCGAGCCCTCGTCGGGAACGCTTTCCGGCAAGGCTTCTACTGGCCGACGGCGGTGGCTGACGCCACTAGAATTGTCCGCACCTGCGAAGGGTGTCAATTCTATGCGAAGCAGACCCACCTGCCCGCTCAGGCTCTGCAGACGATACCCATCACCTGGCCCTTCGCTGTGTGGGGTCTGGACCTCGTCGGCCCTCTGCAGAAGGCGCCCGGGGGCTACACGCACCTGCTGGTCGCCGTCGACAAATTCTCCAAGTGGATCGAGGTCCGACCCTTGAACAGCATCAGGTCCGAGCAGGCGGTGGCGTTCTTCACCAACATCATCCATCGCTTCGGGGTCCCAAACTCCATCATCACCGACAACGGCACCCAGTTCACCGGCAGAAAATTCTTGGATTTTTGCGAGGATCACCATATCCGGGTGGACTGGGCTGCCGTAGCTCATCCCATGTCGAATGGGCAAGTAGAGCGTGCCAACGGCATGATTCTACAAGGGCTCAAGCCTCGGATTTACAACGACCTCAACAAGTTCGGCAAGCGATGGATGAAGGAACTCCCCTCGGTGGTCTGGAGCCTGAGGACAACGCCGAGCCGAGCCACGGGTTTCACGCCGTTCTTCCTGGTCTACGGGGCCGAGGCCGTCTTGCCCACTGACCTGGAATACGGCTCCCCGAGGACGAGGGCCTACGACGATCAAAGATTAACTCCACGGCTGGACAGGCGGCGCTTATGGCAGGAGCAGCGGGCGACGCTTCGCCTTCGCCGAAACAACCGCGCCAAAAAAGATACGCCACGTCGTTCGGTTTCGTATCCTTTTTCCTTTTTTTCTCTTTCTCTATCTCTTGCGACAGGGACCGGGAAAGGGGGATACCCCGAAAGGGATCCTTCCCCGTGGAGGAACTAGGCTCCGAGCCTCCTTACTGATCAGGGGTTCGAAGGCTGGCCCCCCGAAGGGTTCAACAGCCGCCTCAGATCGCGTGGGCCCTACACCCTCTACTGGTCAGAGGTTCGAAGGCCGGCCCCCCGAAGGGTTCCACGGCCGCCTCAGGCTACTCGGGCTCCGCGCCCATTACTGATCAGGGGTTCGAAGGCTGGCCCCCGAAGGGTTCACAGTCGCCTCAGACGCCGAGCGAGGGATGACCAGGGGTACGTTCGATACATAACCAAGGCTCGAGCTGCGCTCCCGAGGTACCCTAGGACATTTCCGAGACCAGCGGGAGCGATCTTGTAACGGAATCCCATCGGAGGGAGGCATCGAGCCCTCGGACCCCGTCGCCAGGGGACCGGGTCCGGCAGATCACCCGCAGGTACTTTTGGGCGTGCCTCTGGGCCCCTAGCCGACCCCCAACGAACGGGGCACGGACGTCCACTCGGATTACCCGCTTGCAGCTCACCGGAGACACCATGTTCGGTGCCCATCGAGGGTAACATGGCGCTCTCCCCCCCTCCTCCTTGCGGAAAGGCGACGTAGGGGCGTATGTAAAAAAGCCGAGTCTGTCCCTGATCGCCCTCTCGCCCTGTGCGGAGGCTCGGGGGCTGCTCTCGCAAACCCGGCTCCGGCCGAACCGTTGACAGCGTCAACATACCAGCCCGAGAACTTGGGCCCCGACCGTGCACCCGGGCTACGGCCAGTTCGCATGAGGGAACCATCAGACCAGCCGAAGCATTACGCAAGGCATTAAGACCTCGAAGGAGTGAAACCACTCCTCCGAGGCCTCGGGGGCTACACCCGGCGGGTGCGCTCGCGCGCACCCACCGGAACAAAATGCAACCGAGAAAGGCTGGTCCCTTTGCAAAAAAGTGCGACGAAAGCCTCCAAGCGAGTGCTAACACTCCCTTTGAGGCTCGGGGGCTACTGTCGGGGACCATAATTAGGGGTACCCTCAAGACGCCTAATTCTCAGCTGGTAACCCCCATCAGCATAAAGCTGCAGAGGCCTGATGGGTGCGATTAAGTCAGGGATCAGTCCATACGAGCGACTCGATCACGCCTCGCCCGAGCCTAGCCTCGGGCAAGGGCAGCCGACCCCGAGGGGTTTCCGTCTCGCCCGAGGCCCCCTTTTAACGACGGACACATCTCCGGCTCGCCCGAGGCCTTGCCTTCGCTAAGAAGCAACCCTGACTAAATCGCCGCGCCGACCGACCGAGTCGCAGGAGCATTTAACGCAAAGGTAGCCTGGCACCTTTATCCTGACGCGCGCCTCCCGGCAGAGCCGAAGTGACCGCCGTCACTTCACCGCTCCACTGACCGGTCTGACAGAAGGACAGCGCCGCCTGCGCCATTCCGACTGCAGTGCCACTTGACAGAGTGAGACTGACAGGCAGTCAGGCCTTGCCAAAGGAGTCATAGGAAGCTCCGCCCGACCCAGGGCTCGGACTCGGGCTAAGGCCCCGGAAGACGGTGAACTCCGCTCCGCCCGACCCAGGGCTCGGACTCGGGCTAAGGCCCCGGAAGACGGCGAACTCCGCTTCGCCCGACCCAGGGCTCGGACTCGGGCTAAGGCCCCGGAAGACGGCGAACTCCGCTCCGCCCGACCCAGGGCTCGGACTCGGGCTAAGGCCCCGGAAGACGGCGAACTCCGCTCCGCCCGACCTAGGGCTCGGACTCGGGCTAAGGCCCCGGAAGACGGCGAACTCCGCTCCGCCCGACCCAGGGCTCGGACTCGGGCTAGGCCCCAGAAGACGACGAACTCCGCTTTGCCCGACCCCAGGGGTCGAACTCCGCCCTAGCCTCTGCCGAACGACCTCCGCCTCGCCCGACCCAGGAGCTCGGGCTCGGCCTCGGCCTCGGCCATGAAAGACAGACTCGACCTCGGCTTTGGAGGAGCCTCCACGTCGCCCGACCTAGGGCACAAGCCCGCCACGTCAACAGGAAGCGCCATCATCACCCTACCCCGAGCCGACTCGGGCCGCAGAGGACAAGACCGGTGTCCCATCTGGCTAGCTCCGCCAGATAGGCAATGATGGCGCCCCGCTAGCCCCGTGACGACGGCGGCTCTCAGCTCCCTTACGGAAGCAGGGGGACATCAGCAAGGACCCAACCGCTCCGACAGCTGTCCCTCCGCCAGGCTCCGTTGCTCCTCCGACAGCCACGACACCACACCAGCTGGGTGCCAAGATCTCTCCGGCTGCCACATTGGCATGTACTTAGGGCGCTAGCTCTCCCCCGCTAGACACGTAGCACTCTGCTACACCCCCATTGTACACCTGGATCCTCTCCTTGCGCCTATAAAAGGAAGGACTAGGGCCTTCTTAGAGAAGGTTGGCCGCGCGGGGACGAGGACGGGGCAGGCGCTCTCTTGGGGCCGCTCGCTTCCCTCACCCGCGTGGACGCTTGTAACCCCCTACTGCAAGCGCACCCGACCTGGGCGCGGGACGAACACGAAGGCCGCGGGATTTCCACCTCTCTCATGACCCGTCTCCGGCCACCTCGCTTCCCCCCTTCGCGCTCGCCCACGCGCTCGACCCATCTAGGCTGGGGCACGCGGCACACTCACTCGTCGGCTTAGGGACCCCCCGGTCTCGAAACGCCGACAATTATAATGAGGGCTATTTTATTATTTGCAACTATTTACACTCACCATACTAATCACACACCTGCACATGCATTGCTTTTAGTAGTGATGTATGACCATGCTTCTATATATAACTGCACGTGTACTAAATAGAAATTGTACAATCTAACTGGGAGACCGAGGGGTTGTTTGGTTCGCCGCCTCACTTGCCACACCTAAGGTTAGGCAGTTTTGATTAAGTTAGACATAAGTTTGGTTTGTAGCCACAGTTGTGGCAAGATTTTTCTGCAGATGTGCAAGTCCTACTCGTCAATGACATGTAAAAATGTGGCAAGATTTCTTTATGCGTGGAAAACTGTGGCACGAAATTTGAATGTCTAACCTTAATTAGGCAAGTGTGGTTTAAAATGTGTGGCAATTTTAGTACCTAAAGTATACAACCAAGGGGTAATATGGGGTGTTGATAGAGGTGCTCTGCGTATATATACGTACGTGTGTGATAACAATGTTTATCTTTACAATGCTTATAGGAGTACGTAAATATAAAAGAAGATTATCATATGTACCAAATATGTAGTCGTCGAGGCTTCCTTTCTCCATGTATTCATAGACTAATATTGGTCCCTTGCAGTCTCTACCCTCAGTGTCATCGGTATTAGTGTTGCAGTAAGCGAGCAGTCGAGCAAGATTGACATCACTCAGCGCACAACAAATTTGCACTTCTCTTTCGAAGTATTTGTCTGATTGATTTAGCACCTTTACAGCAACCTTGTTCACCCCACCTGGTACTCCTATCCTGGTTGATTCGCTTGGCGGTAGCTCACACTGTACAAAGGTTGACAAATATGATGATATCAGAAGTAGCATGAAATGATCATGAAGTTATAAGTAATATGAAATGAGAAACATATCATGTGCGCACATAGGATGTTGGTGCATATGGTGTACATATTAAACCATAACTATTCGTTTATGATCCAATGTCCTCTCGCACCTACCTTTTCGTGCACATAGCAGGGTGGAAGTGGTGGAAGGTAGTAGTGGAGGGTGTTCTTTGCAAAAATATATAGTGTAGTAAGAGACATTAGGTATATATATGATGGATAATTAAGATTTAATACGTGCACCGACATATTAAACCATAACTATTCATATCATATGCACCAACATTCCATATGCACTTTGATATGATGTGCACTTGATATGTTCCCAAATGAAATGAGACCAACGTAGGATTATTGAAGGAACAAAGCGTTTTTTGACAAGTGAGGAAAATAGGAACTCGAATTTGAAATGTAAAGAAATCAGAACCTATGTAGTTGAATACATATATAATAACCGCTCTTCCTACACAATCAGTTGAGATAGGGCTTAAAAGTAATGCAACTTAGGGGTATCTATATATAGTAATAAATGTTGCAGGTCGACATAAGGAAAAAATAAAATTATATTGAAAACTATCTAAGAATTAAATGCATATGCATAACATTCACTAAACCCAGTTTCACTACGGTAAAATAGAGAATTTATGATGGTTAAAGCCATCGAAAATAAGCCCTAAGCCGTCGGATATTATGTCCGACGACTGCCCTGGGCCGTTGGATATAACGTTATATCCGACGGCCGCCTAGGAGGCCGTCGGACATAACAGAGTCGTCAGAACTCTGTCATTTTCTGGTAGTGTTTGGCGTTGCCAAAATAAATTGGTTATCTTATAGTGCTACTGCATACTCTATCCATTCTAAAATACAATACTGCAAATCCAACTATCCATGTGCAGAGCATGCTGATGCACATATGTTGGGTATCGCCGCAATGGTCACCGTGCAGACAGTCATTTGACAAGTACTCCCTCCGTTTCGTTTTAGTTGTCGCTGGATAGTGCAAAATTGAATTATTCAGCGACAACTAAAAAGAAACGGAGGGAGTACTAAGCAACCTTCACTACCCCTCTATTGGCCTCCAAACTGGAGATGCTTCTGGCATTGTTCTCCTATGTCTTTTCCTGGCGTCTTGGACCTAGATGTCTTTGGTTGGTTTGTTTAGTGTTCAAAAAACATGTTTGTCTCGTAGTGTTGTAAGATAGATTGTAATCCAGGAGAGGGTGTCTACTATGAGCTTAGTTCCATGTCATTGGGACCTACACTAAGAGTGTTCTTAGTTCGGTAATTCTATTATTATAATCCTAAGATGTGTTTGTATTTCACTCTATTTCTTCTTAAAGAAAAACAAGCTAAAGCGTGGACACAAAAAACATTAAATTTAGACTTCTACTACCAAACGTGCTCATGTCTTGCAACAAAACTTACACTTTTTAACGCACCATTTATTTCCAGCACTTACATGGAATCGAACTCTATACCGTTGGTGCATGCACAAACACACATGGTTCTAACTTGTACGAGCACAGGCCGTGAGTCCGAGACACAACCAAGACAGGGAAAGATATAGGGCCATTATGTAAAAAAGTGGGACTGGAGATGTTAAGTATAGATATGTTAGTCCCTTGATTAATTCGGTCAACCACACTAAGGTCCTGTTTGGTTTGAGGGACTAAACATTGGTCCCTTCGTTTTAGCCTCATTTAGTTCCTAAATGTCAAACGGTGAGACTAAAATAGGGACTAAACTGATTTAGTCTCTATTCCCTCAAAGGTTGACTAAAAGGGACTAAACCATATTAATTCCACCTTTTGCCCCTCATTTATTTCAGTTGCACTAATGACGAGAGAATGTTAAGGGGCATTTTGGTCTTCTTATGAGTCATTTAATGTGTTCTAAATATTTTTAGTCTCTGGAACAAAACAGGCTAGAGACTAAACTTTAGTCCCCCAATTAATAAACTTTAGTCTATGGACTAAACAAACCATAAATAGGTATTACATTCGGTTTTGGCCAAAATTAAACAAGAACTATAACCAGTCATCTTAAAAGCTACCAAACTAGGGAAGTAAGCTCCTTTCATCCTTAACAACCTAAGGGCACTTTAGCGGATGCAGCCTAAACCCCACACACAAACACTAGCTCCACCAGGTGGAACATGGTAGTAGCAGCCTATCTAACTCCTCCCAAATTCCATCTCTCTCTCTCTCTCCCTTGGTCTCCTCTCCACCCTTGCATCTGAACTAGTTCATTCCTCTACGTCACCATTAGGAGCTATCAATGATCCAACCCCATTGGATTCTAATTCGCCCATATTTGGGTCTAATTCATGGATCTCTAGGTCTACGACTATTTCTATTCCTATTGTCGGGGTGATCGCCTATCAATGTCGACTATGCTTTATGTTCCAACCACACTCTTCCATCTCTTATTCATCTTTTAGGTCGACATGGATTACTCTTCCTTGCCCACCGTTTGTCTATGATCCCCAGGATTGGATCTTGCAATAACGTACCTAGGGTGATCACTTGCTCTCCAGTCTAGCAACCACAAATGTTGTTGATGCAAGTCTGCTATGCTTGCTCATCAACTTAACGCTCTACTTGAGGCAACCTTTTTCTTATCGTATGTGATATCCTGGTCCCGGTGGACGGTGATATCCTGGCCTAGGCTTAATAGAATTAATAGAGTACTCATACCAAAAGGTGCATCTTCCTTTTCGGAAGCCTACCTCAAAAAGAACCTTTGGGTTAAGTGTGCTTGGCCTAGAGTAATCTTGGGATGGGTGACCTACCGAGAAGTTTTTCGGGTACGCATGAGTGAGGACAAAGTGCACACAAAAGACTTGTGATGGTATGTGGGGATGGTCTTTGATCCTAGAGGGCTACTAGGAGTAAGTACCGCTTATCCAGGAGTGGATGGGGTGTTATAGATGGTATCAGAGCCAACCCTCACGATTTCACAGGCATGTGTGGGTTAGGTGTTTGGGCATATGGCGCATGTGGGCCTAGAGTGGTCACATGGTATGGCATATGGCGACACTGGACACACAGACGTGGCCAAGAGGAGAGATTCCTGGCTTGGTGTTGATCGATGAGGACGTCGGTCTTCAAAGGGGGTGGATTGTGATATCTGGCCTCGATGGATGGTGATATCCTAGCCTAGGCTTACTAGAATTAATAGAGTACTCATACCAATAAGGCACATCTTCTTTTTTGGAAGCTTACCTCAAAAAGAACCTTTGGGTTAATCATTCTTGGCCTAGAGTAATCTTGGGATGGGGGACCTACCGGAAAGTTTTTCGGGTGCGCATGAGTGAGGACAAAGTGCACACAAAAGACTCGTGTTGGTCTATGGGGATTGTCTTTGATCCTAGAGGGCTACCAGGAGTAAGTACCGCCGATCCAGGAGTGGATGGGGTGTTACATCGTACCTTGTGAGTGCTACTTATGCACTGGTTGTTATTGTGCTCTTATGTCATATCTACTCTACTCTACTTCAGAGAGACTATAAATAGCATGTACCAAGTCCTACATGGTTAGCACTTTGGCTATATCCTTAGCTATTTTATTATTCTTTTCATAAGCAATTAGTTGTTGGTCTATTTTGGTGAAGTCATCACTCCTTTAGATGTACATATTGTTCCTTAAACTGCTATGCAATGACCAATAACTAGATCTCGAATGCAACAACTAAATCTAGAGGTGAGCTCGTTCTTAAGAATCATTTTTAAGATTACGGTAGTATATTACTACCAATGACATTATCATTATTAGAAACATTAGAGAGCATCATGAAAAGATTAGAGAAAGAAAGGAAGGTGAACAAGACCTACAAGAATGCCCAAGTCAAAAGGAAGGTTTAGCCTAGTTGAGTTCATGTCCAGCTTAGCCTCTAGGAGTAGCCCACATTAAAATAGATGTCCTAGGACATATACATACTCCTTTTTCAATGTTCTACCTATGCATGAAGAGATAAGAAGACAACATATCCAATGGTGTTGGTCTCACGTTAAAATTCCACCATAATTAATAAAAACTATTGAAACAAGTCAACACTCAAAATCTACTAGGATGTTACGACACCATCTTTTGGTCAGTTGGACTATGTATCTGCGTTTAACTCGTTGCAAGGTATGTCTAAGGGTTGGGCACACCCCCTCCTTGCGCACAATGACTTTAAATTGAGCTTTCAATACTCATGTTAGATTTGGGGGGGGTCTTAGGCTAAATTTGTCTTAGAATGATTGTTTAACGGTTTGTAAGACCCCATATTTGAGTGCTTAATTGTACCTCCACAATTGTCACTTTTATTCAAATAGCATCATTTGAGTTCTTGCTTGTGTTCTTCTATCGCATGCAGGTATTAGCCTTAGCCCTCTTAGTGAGGTCAATCGGATAGTGACAATGTTGATAACTACTTTGTGATTGAAAGTTGTAGCTATGCATCAAGACTCCACTAAATCATTGTTTATTTTCATTTGATGGAAGATCAGGACCTCCATTTCCATGTTTGATATGTCCATATTTGTGTCTTATACATGTACAAATACATGGTGACATGTGCAATGAGTTGTTGTCAGTTGATTATCCCATTCTTTAAAGGGACATTATTGTTGTTGTACTATTCTAGGGAGGGTGTTGTTCTTCATTCATGTCCCACATATTTATGTATG
This sequence comes from Zea luxurians, assembly GCA_029449295.1. Classification (NCBI taxonomy): domain Eukaryota; kingdom Viridiplantae; phylum Streptophyta; class Magnoliopsida; order Poales; family Poaceae; genus Zea; species Zea luxurians. Next base: position 52,844,728 of record JAOPSE010000021.1, on the reverse strand, counting down.
CTTTTCATCATCATTATGGTCTACCTGTTGCTATCGTGTCACCTGCTTGTTGCCATGGCTAGACGACAATGTTAGCGTTAGGGTGTCATTCAAAAGATATGCTCGATTTTTGTTGACCCTTTGATTTGTGTGCAAAACCTTGGTCCTTTTAACGAACAGATAATGATGGTGACATTGGTGTCATGACCTCGTATTGTCTCGCTTTGCCCTCCACATATCTATGTCGATTGCTTTGGTGTATTGATGATATTAATGAGTAGTCTTGTACTCTTATTATATCCCTTGTTTTGTCACTATAGGAAACACATCAAGTTTTGATGGCCTAGCAGACTTCCGATGGTTATTAGGTCCGCCATTGAATATAAGTGTAAGGAAAAATGGACCCCGGGCCATTTGGCTAAATGAGTTTTGGTGTTTGATGATTAACACAACCTGTGAACTAATGTGTTTGCTAGTGTTTATGTTTATAGTTCACAGGGTACGAAGAGGATTGGAATAAGACACTGAGGATGCAACACCTCAAATGAAGACATAAAAAGAGCTTAGAAGTCCAAGACTCAAGACCAAAGGAGCCCAAGAATAAAATACAGAAGACCTAGAAGATGGGCTGTCAGCTGGCGCACCGGTGGCACACAGTTGGCTCACCGGTGGCACACAGTTGGCGCACCGGTGGCGCACAGTTGGCGCACCGGTGGCACACAGTTGGCTCACCGGTGGCACACAGTTAGCGCACAGGACAGCCAACATAGTTTTATGAGAGAAGGCACCGGACTGTCCGGTGTGCACCGGACAGTCACTATTCACTGTCCGGTGCACCTAACGGCTAGCTGTCAGAACTAGCCGTTGGCTGCACACCGGTGGCACACAGTTGGCTCACCGGTGGCACACAGTTGGCTCACCGTTGGCACACTGTTGGTGCACCGGACTGTCCGGTGTGTTAGAACTAGCCATTGGCTGCACAGCATTGGCACACTGTTGGCGCACCGTTGGCTCACTGTTGGCGCACTGTTGGCACACCGTTGGCTGACAGGACTGTCCGGTGTGTCAGAACTAGCCGTTGGCTGCACAGCATTGGCGCACTGTTGGCGCACCATTGGCTCACTGTTGGCGCACTGTTGGCACACAGTTGGCGCACCGTTGGCTGATAGGACTGTCCGGTGTGTCAGAACTAGCCGTTGGCTGCACAGCGTTGGTGCACTGTTGGCGCACAGTTGGCTCACCGTTGGCGCACCGTTGGCACACAGTTGGCGCACCGTTGGCTGACAGGACTGTCCGGTATGCCACCCTTACAACAGTCTGCTTTCCAACGGCTAGTTGAGTTGAGGCCTATATATACTTCACCCAATCAGCCATTTGAAGGTGTGAGAGCCCAAGCAACATACCAAGACACATAGTGCATATTTCCAAGTGCTCAAACACCCAAGTGCTTAATAGAATCACTCGGTGATTAGCGTAGGTGCTTTGTGAAGTGCTTAGGTTAGTTAGACCGCTTTAGCGCTTGCTCTAGGTGAACCCTAGTTAGTTGAGTGAGTTTTGTAAAACCACACAACCCCTCGGCTCTTGTGTGAGTCGTTGTAATTGTACCGAGTGGGGCGAGAGTCTTGCGAGACCGTGACAACCGCGTTTGTGTCACGGCCGCCACCGTGTACCGGAGGGAACGAGGCCCGCGACGTTTCGGCCGGAAGCTCGATAGTGGAGACGGCGGGGAGCGTCCGAGAGGAGCTGGAAGCGGAGCACCACTTGCGTGTGGAGAAGGCCCGCGGCTCTCTACGGAGTTACTCGACCGTGGTGCTTGGCCCTCGCGTGGGCTTCCCTTTGCGTAGGGGCACCAACGAGGATTAGTCGGGACCTTGCGTGGTTCTGGATACCTCGGTAAAAATACCGGCGTCATCCACGAGAGTTTGCTTCTCTACTTAGCTCTTTACATTCCTCATTTATATTAAGCATTTAAGTTTCAATCTTGTAGTCATACTTATTTAGTGTAGATTGAAACTTAGCCTTTGCGGTAGAGATAGCAACACTTAGACAAAACCTAGTTTGCACACTCTAGTTTTGATTATTTGCATAGGTTTTGCTCTAGGGATTTAATTGTGGCCTAGTTTAGTAAAGGTTTTAGAAGTCCTAATTCACCCCCCTCTTAGGCGTCACCCGTTTCCTACAAGTGGTATCAAAGCCCGGTTTGGCTCATTTGAAACACTTTAGCTTCACCGCTAAAAGAGCCGACGCTTTTTAGAGGAAGGGATGGATACCCATAGGCCACCACACTTCGACGGCACTAACTTCCCATATTATAGTGCTAGAATGGCTTGTTACCTAGAGGCCGTTGATCTAGGTGTTTGGAGAGTCACTCGTGACGGGATGAAACCTCTCAAGAATCCCGAGAAACCCACCACGAGTGAGGAAAAAGAAATTCATTTAAATGCTAGAGCCAAAAATTGCTTGTATGAATCTCTTAGCATGGATATTTTTAATCAAGTATTTACCTTGAAAACTGCTAATGAGATTTGGCTAAAATTGCATGAGCTCCATGACGGCACATCCAATGTCTGTGAGCAAAAACATTGCCTAGTCTTAAATGAGTATAATTCCTTTGCTATGAAAGATGATGAGCTTGTTAGAGACATGTATTCTCGTTTGAATCTAATAATCAATGAGCTCAATTCTATTGGCATTAATAAGCTAGGTGATGCGGACATTGTGAGGAAGATTATCTCCTTGCTACCACAACAAAGATATGGGAGCATCATCACCATCCTTCACAACATGGAGGACTTGAGCAACATGACCCTGACCATTGTGATTGGGAAAATCGCGGCTTTTGAGATGTCGCGAAAAATGAGTCGGGGAGAGGAGCCAACTTCCTCAAAACCATATGCTTTTGCATGTGATGAAAGGAAGAGCAAAAAGAAGGCTCCCACTCCAAGTTCCTCAAGTGAAGAAGAGGAAGAAGAAGAAAGTGATGATGATGAAGATAATCAACCATGCACATCATCCTCCGAGGACGAAGAAACAATCCGACGCGTCGGAAAGGTAATGAGGATGATTCGCAAGATTAATCTAATGGGTGTGCCCCTGCAGGTCGAGGATCTTCTCTTTAACATTGACAGGAAAAAGCAAAGGAAGAGAGGATGCTTCGCATGTGGGGAGAAGGGCCACTTCAGGGACAAATGTCCAAATATGGCCAAACCCAAAAAGGAGAGGAGCAAAGGCAAGGCGCTAACAAGTGTTAGAACTTGGGATGATTCTTCAAGTGAAGATGAACCTCCAAGAACGCGCAGCCATCGGTCCTCATCACGCTCATCACGGTCATCACACAAATGCCTTATGGCAAGAGGTAACAAAAGCATTCCATCCTCTAGTGATGAAAGTAGTAGTGATGATGAAGGTGAGGGAAAGCCCTCTGTAGATGAGCTTGCGAAAGCCATAGAATTTTTCCAGGATGTCTGCACTAAGCAAAAAGCTCAACTTAAAACTTTGAAAAATAAGTTGGTTAGCTCTCAAAATGATTACAAAGGTTTGCTAGAAAAATTTGAAACTTTTGCAAACTTAAACTGTGAGCTATCAACTAAAATTGAGCTATTAGAATCTAGTGCTCCATCCACTACTACCGATGATAGCCTTATTAAAAAGAATGAAAAACTTAAGGAGTTAGCTAGCTCCCAAGAAGCTATTGAAAATTTGCTAGAGAAAATGGAAATTCTTAGCATACACAATAATGAGCTAACTACTAAGCTAGAAAACATTGGTAGCACCCCAGCAGCATCTTTAGTTGAAATACCTGAAATAATTAAGAAAGATGCTTCTACTTCCTGCTTTGATTTAATTGATGATTCTAACCCCTGCAACCAAGTCATTGTTGAGAATATTGTTGTAGAGACATGTTCGGATGAGGTTGCAAAGGAAAATGAACAATTAAAGCAAGAAGTGGCTCGCCTTGGCAAGGCCTTATATGACAAGAAAGGCAAAGCCAAACAAATCCGACCTCCACAGGATAACACCACTGCGGGAGTGAACAAGCCTGTAGAGGGAGAAACTGTGATTTGTAGGCTATGCCACATGGAAGGCCACAAGTCTTTCCAATGCAAGGCGATGACCGGGGATAAACAAAGGCAAAAGCTCAAGCAAAAGCCATCAAGCAAAATCTCCAACACCTACATCAAAAAGGTGAACAAAAAGGATGCTACACCATATTTGATCAAGAAGAAAAAGAATGGAAAGGTGATAGCAATCAAGGTCAACAAGCAAGCCAACAAAGGAAAAGGGGTCAAACGCATCTGGGTGCCAAAGGAAATAATTTCAACCACGAAAAGCACCAAGAAGGTTTGGATCCCGAAAGGGAAGTGAGTGGACCGAAGGACACCGGGAAATTTGGAGACTTGGCAAGTTTGGGATGTATATCATGGGATACATCATATTGGATCAAGTTTATTGCCAAGTGGGTTAGTGAAAATTTTGGACCCAAATTTCCCACCCATGACTAAGGTAACTAGTTTTATTGTATTCTTTGTTTTTAGATATGTGTATCTATTTACTTTTTATCTAGTTTACCTTTCTTGCCTAGTATTACATTTGTTATGTACTTGTTCAAAATCATGCATAGGCAAATCACATGGTAGGATTGCTTGCTTTCAATTCATATACTTAAGCAAACCTACATGGTTTAAAATGTTTACTTAAGCACGGCACATAGCTTTTATATCAATCCATAGTAAATGATGCAATAATTGAAAATTTTGATTTCTACAATTTGTATCATTTAACTTATATGTGCCAAAGTTAGGATTGTAGATAATCTGCCCCTCTTGATATCAAATCAAAGTGCATGTCTCCTACAAGTATTCAAAACTTGTATGCACACCTTTAGGGGAGATTACTTTATAATCTAACACTTTGAGACTAACACCTTTTCAAGTCTATTTCATGTGATAGTCTCATTGTAAGGAAAATGAAGTCCCTGGAGAAAGACAACAATCTTCCACTGCAAAATCTCTAAGAACTCTCATGTCTCTCAAGCTCGCCATTGATCTTCAATTGGTATCTTTTGAGACTACATTCAGTATCATTTACATGTCTTCTCCAATATTTGATTAGACTATATTTCATATCATATACTTCCTTGTTGCTAAAAATGCATATGTACTTAACTCATATTCTGTTACTTATGCATAAGGGAAGTTAGTCTTTTCAAATCATGTCTTGCACCTCTAATTTTCACCTACTTTTTCCTAAGTAGAGGATCTCTGTTAGGGGGAGTATTTCTTCATATCTAAAAAGGGGGAGAAACTTCTTTCTAAAGATAACACTTATTTAGGGGAAGTTCCTTTCAACTGGTATCATTCATATGGTTTAGTTTAATATCCTTCTAAGTGATATCATTTGATTTAATTCTTGTTGAGGGCAAGTTTTTATTTACTTCCTACATGCTTTTTAATGTCTTCCTTTTCGGTGGTTGATGCCAAAGGGGGAGAAGTTTAGGGACCAAAGCAATGAAAACTATATCAAACACCAAACACCACCAATTTAAAATTTTATATATCTACAAATGGTTTTTCTAGTGGTTTTGGTTATTTGGTCCAAATATAGGAAGTAAGTGAATTATGGAGTTAGGGGAGGCTTAAGTCCATAATATCACTAAGTGGGGATAAAACATGCATCCTAGCAAGTAGATTGCATATTTTCATTCAAATGTTTGTTATATTTGCTTGCTTTGGTTGTGTTGTCATCAATCACCAAAAAGGGGGAGATTGTAAGGAAAAATGGACCCCCGGGCCATTTGGCTAAATGAGTTTTGGTGTTTGATGATTAACACAACCTGTGAACTAATGTGTTTGCTAGTGTTTATGTTTATAGTTCACAGGATACGAAGAGGATTGGACTAAGACACTGAGGATGCAACACCTCAAATGAAGACATAAAAAGAGCTTAGAAGTCCAAGACTCAAGACCAAAGGAGCCCAAGAATAAAATACAGAAGACCTAGAAGATGGGCTGTCAGCTGGCGCACCGGTGGCACATAGTTGGCTCACCGGTGGCACACAATTGGCGCACCGGTGGCACAAAGTTGGCTCACCGGTGGCGCACAGTTGGCGCACCGGTGGCACACAGTTGGCTCACCGGTGGCACACAGTTGGCGCACAGGACAACCAACATAGTTTTATGAGAGAAGGCACCGGACTGTCCGGTGTGCACCGGACAGTCACTATTCACTGTCCGGTGCACCTAACGGCTAGCTGTCAGAACTAGCCGTTGGCTGCACACCGGTGGCACACATTTGGCTCACCGGTGGCACACAGTTGGCTCACCGTTGGCACACTGTTGGTGCACCGGACTGTCCAGTGTGTTAGAACTAGCCGTTGGCTGCACAGCATTGGCGCACTGTTGGCGTACCGTTGGCTCACTGTTGGCGCACTGTTGGCACACCGTTGGCTGACAGGACTGTCCGGTGTGTCAGAACTAGCCGTTGGCTGCACAGCATTGGCGCACTGTTGGCGCACCATTGGCTCACTGTTGGCGCACTGTTGGCACACAGTTGGCGCATCGTTGGCTGACAGGACTGTCCGGTGTGTCAGAACTAGTCGTTGGCTGCACAGCGTTGGTGCACTGTTGGCGCACCGTTGGCTCACCGTTGGCGCACCGTTGGCACATAGTTGGCGCACCGTTGGCTGACAGGTCTGTCCAGTGTGCCACCCTTACAACAGTCTGCTTTCCAACGGCTAGTTGAGTTGAGGCCTATATATACTTCACCCAATCAGCCATTTGAAGGTGTGAGAGCCCAAGCAACATACCAAGACACATAGTGCATATTTCCAAGTGCTCAAACACCCAAGTGCTTAATAGAATCACTCGGTGATTAGCGTAGGTGCTTTGTGAAGTGCTTAGGTTAGTTAGACCGCTTTAGCGCTTGCTCTAGGTGAACCCTAGTTAGTTGAGTGAGTTTTGTAAAACCACACAACCCCTCGGCTCTTGTGTGAGTCGCTGTAATTGTACCGAGTGGGGCGAGAGTCTTGCGAGACCGTGACAACCGCATTTGTGTCACGGCCGCCACCGTGTACCGGAGGGAACGAGGCCCGCGGCGTTTCGGCCGGAAGCTCGATAGTGGAGACGGCGGGGAGCGTCCGAGAGGAGCCGGAAGCGGAGCACCACTTGCGTGTGGAGAAGGCCCGCGGCTCTCTACGGAGTTACTCGACCGTGGTGCTTGGCCCTCGCATGGGCTTCCCTTTGCGTAGGGGCACCAACGAGGATTAGTCGGGACCTTGCGTGGTGTAGCACCATAAAAACCATCAAATAAAAATAATGAATTTAGTTATTATATTAATTAGGGTAATAAATTTTTCTTAGTGTTTAACTATTTATTTGCATCGTTTTTCTTTGCATGCACGTGATTTCTTATCGGATGTTTAAATATCAATCCATTTTAAAAAGAAGTACTAGTAATTAAATAATGATTAAGTATTATAGTAATTATTAGTCTAAAAATAAGTACTTCATTTATAAATATTTTTGGTAATTTTTTTATGATTTTTAGAGTTCTTTAAAAATGAATTTCGGAATTTTTTTTTAAAAAAAAAGAAAAAAAAACTAAAACTACCCCAGCCGGCCGGCCCACATAGGGGCCCAAATACCCCAAACCCTAGCTTAGGCACGCGCGCGCCCTGGGAAGAATTCCCAGCCGCCGCCTCCCAGCTCTCCCTCTCTCCTCTATTCTCTCTCTCCCTCACGTCTCTTCTCTCTTCTCCTCTCCCTACTTTCTCTCCCCTAATTCCCTCTCTCCTACCTGCTCTCACGCGCGCACACAGAGCCAGCCGACCGCGCCGCCAGGGACGCCGAGCGCCCCTGCTCCCACCGCGCGAGCGCACAGCCGCGCCCAGGCATGGCCTTCCCGCGCGCCCATCGCGCGCACCAGCCACGCGAGTCGCGCGACCCCGACGCCTGACCGAAGCTCAAGTGCCGCGACCGTTTTTCGTCTCCGAGTTAATGGAACGTAAAAGCATCCGTTTCGACGCCATTGAAGGCCTCCATGAAGACCGACGGCGCCCCCAATGAAGCCCCTTGGCCACCCCTTCCACTCTCCCTTCCTCTCCGCCTATAAAAGAATTGCCGGCCAAACTCTCTTCTCGCCCCTGCTCATTCTTCTCCCCTGCTCACCGCTCTATTGCCGTGCTCGCCATCCTGTCCGCCGCTGTTCATCGGCGCCAAGACGCTCCTGCCATTCCTCGCCGTTGGAGCCGTTCACCGTCGACCGGAATCCAAAGCCGACACCTCGTTCCGGCCGAATCCCCCTGTCGCTAAGCCCCTGCTCGCCGATCTTCCTCTCTTTGTACGCGAAGACCCAAGGTAGAAGAAGAATGTTTTGCTGTCTAATCCCTACAGATAGATTATTTTGTGTGACATTATTTCTCAAGAGTTAGTTAATCGCGATCTAACTTCTGTGGCGAATGATAATTTTAGTTGTATATTTTCTTTTAGTGTGAAAATCAGGTGTATACCAAACGATTAATTTCATATGTATGTGATGATCTATTTTAATTAGAGTATGCTGTCTTTCGCCTTTGTGTATTTAAATTTGATTATGATTGTTGGCATTAATTTAGATATAGTTTGTTAGGGTAAAAGACTAAGGGGATAGGTAAACTATATATTGGTAACAATAATACTGGATGAATAATTCTATGGTTGTCTTTGCTTAGAATGAACTGTAGATTTTTAGTCACATAGTATGTGTTCGTATGTGCGATTATACACATATTGCTAGTCATACTAGAGTCTCGATTAACAAAATAATATAGCGACTATGTCCACTATAAACTAATAGTAGAATTTAATTGGTAGGTTAATTTAGTTCTCTTAAGTATCAAGGTTATGTGACTTTTTAAATAAGGTCGTGACGTCTACTATAATTTTCCTTTAGAAAGAAATAATAAAATATTACCCACATCCTTTCCGGTAGAAATACAATAATTAATTGGTTAATTTTCTAGATTCTATAAAGTTTGAATTAGCGCCATATTTATGAATCCATATATACTTCCATAGTCAATTTGCCATATAGATCTCTCTAGTGAATTATGCAAATGAAATGATCGTTGATGTATTTTATTTTATACTATAGTTACAAATTAACTTTTCTTTTTGGAATGTTTTTCTTTTATGATGATGTTAAAATATATTAATATTGGTTAAAATTTTATTTATTGCACCCACCCATAAATTCACCATTAGAACTCACATTAATAGCTATAATTGAATTAATAAGTATTTACGCGATTAGGACATATTTAAGATGTGATTAGTGCGATGTGTTAATGTGTATGTAATGGTGGATGATTATGTAGTGGTGCATGTTTATTTATTTATGTATATTTTATTTTTGTATGTGCGCTATGCCACTCTATTAGAAGCGGATTGTGCGGTAGACGATCCGAACTCGTTCGAAGAAGATCCGCAGGACCCGCTTGAGCAAGGCAAGTGGATTCTCCCTCTGCATACTCTTTTTGTACCCAGTCATTGCATTTAATAATGTTTACTTTTGATATACTGCATAATTTGATGGGTTTCGCCTAATTAAGGATTTCCTAGATTTACTACCTGTATTCCTTGTTTAACCTGGGGAAATAATTAAGCTGTGCGAGATTTACGCTACTGCTCAACCTAATAATTTCTTAATGTCACTCATTAATTGATTTTAATGTTCCAAAGATTTAATTGGCAATTATGGCATTAACCCGATGGTTAAGATAACTTTATTGCAAATTTAATTGGAACATGGAGTGACCACCCAGGATAACAGTGCAACCACGAGTGCTATCATGGCTCTGGCTTTGGTAAATAGCTCTATATGCTTAGTGCCTAGCAACCTTACCTGAAAGATGGGCAAGAGGGGGAGCGGTAGGTGCTGGCAGCCCACGTTGACATGGGGTCGTATTCTTGGCTAAGGTACTTCACCCAGGGGGCCACCACCATCGTCTTAGAAACCTTAGCGGGTTGCTTCGTATTAAGTGTATTTTGTGAAAACCTCATAATGGATCCCTAGCCATTCACCTCGGCAGTGTCTAAGGGTCCGATCAACCCGGGCTAGATGGGATACATGGCTTGTGGGTAAAGTTGTACCACCTCTGCAGAGTGTAAAACTGATATATCAGCCGTGCTCCCGGTTATGAGCGACCTGGACTCCTCACATGATAATTGAACTTAAAGATGGACATAAATTGAGATCCGATGATCTGTCAATAATTTGCTTAAGTGGTTTCACTTAAGTGTTTTTGTTATATTCATATTCCTTTGTTTAATTGAGATATTTGGGATTCACTTCTATTAGTAAGACAGATGTTGATAATAAAATGTAGACCAACTAAAATGCTTACTGCTCAACCTTAGCCTCACCTTGTTATACCTGCATTAATTTTTCCCCCACTTGCTGAGCCCCGACCATAAGTGAGCTCACCCTTGCTAATATTTTGATCAGAGGGTGATGCTGGAGACTTTGATGGAGAATTTATCGACGAAGAATTCTAAGTCTAACGATGCGCCGGTCAACTTCCTGTGGAAGATTGCCCAGTTGTTTATTTCCGCTCTACTTTGATGTGATACTTGTTTAAGACACTATGTCTCAGATGATGTAATAAAGTTTTATACTCTTTTTACGCCTTTATTGCATTGTCTTTTGATATATTACACTTGTGACGTCAACATATGTGTGGAAATGGATCCTGGTACACATATGGTATGCGCTCGGTTCTACCCCCTGGAACCGGGTGTGACAGAAGTGGTATCAAAGCCATGCTGACCCTAGGTCGTTAGATTAGTTAGAAATGGAAAGCCTAGTTGTTCAAAACTTGCTAATTTCATTCCTATAAATTCCTTTATCAGTCTTACCTCTTTGAAATTCAACTAAGTTGACTCTTCTCTTGTAGATGGTTCGCACTCTTCAAACCACTCGCGTCAACACCAGCTATGCCCCTCAGCCCCGGCAGATCCCGGCCTACCCAGTGGTAGTCGAGGATGCTCCAGCGAACCTCCCTCCCGTCCGAGTGGAGAACGTGATCAACCTGGAGGACAGCTCGGAGGAGCAGCTGCCGACCCCCACCCCGTTGGACGAGTCCCTGGCCTTCGCAGCTGCGTCATCAACGTCAGCATCGCCGGCACCAGCCTTCCAAGCACCTGCACCTGGAGGCGACGACCCCGATGACTCCGGAGACGGCGACGACGAGGATGACGACGACGACGATGATGGAGAGGACGAACACGTCCACGAGGAAGGTGACTACGCCCAGCAGGACCACTTCATGGGGATTGGTCCAGTTGTCGAACATTACACATCAATGTTCGAGACAGGACACTTTCCCAACCTGCTGCAGGCAGTGCTGCACGAGCTAGGAGCCTACGTCCGCCCCCTGTACGAGACGAGGCGAGTGAGCGAGCCTCCCCGGGCATGCTATTACATCACTCGCATCCATGTCAGGGTGATGGATGCAAGTGACAGGGGATTCAGGACTCTGTCTGCTCACGAGTCCCTGATACCACTGTCCACCTACGCTGCCTCTGTCAACGACGCTGCCCGTCGGACCCTGTGGTCGCTTAGCCACACCTACCGGCAGCAGCTGCAGAACACAAGGTTCAGGCATCTCCCTCAGCGCCTGCGTGGAGAAAGCCAGACCAACATTGTCCCAGGTGAACCTAGTGAGGATCGCCTCAACACCCTAGCTGGTGTAGTGGCCGGTCTCAACACCGACCTGGACAGTGCCACTCTGGACCTCTACAGTGTGCACTTGGAGCTGGAGAATGCCCATGCCAGGATTGCAGCCCTGGAAGCCCAACTGCAGGGACTGAATCCGCCAGAAGCTCTGGTTCCCGCCGTGGCGTTGTCTCCTCCCCGCAAGAGGCTGCGCTACGGAGAGGCCGGATCCGTCACTAGGCTGCTTTAGGAGTGTTGACCATGATGTAATAAGTTACGCTTCGCGTTAGACGATGAAACTATCTTTAAATTTTTATATTAATAAATATCAACCATGTGATGGTGATTGGTTGAAATGCTTGATTTGAATCTTTGTTTGAGTGCTATGGTCTTATGGAATGATGGCCATAAGAACATATAAAATTTGTAAAACTTAAGCTATTTTCCCTCTTGAATCTTTTCTACTCCTCACTTTTCTAAGGACTTCACTTCCTAACAAATCAGATGGTGAACCAACGTCAAGGACCTAACAACCGGAACCAGCGTGGACAACAAGCACCACCACCACCGCCACCACCTAATCCCAACATGGAGCAGTTCATCGCCGCCCAAATGCAGATTCTGCAAGGACTCACTGCTGCGGTTCAACAATTACAACAGAACCAACAGAATCAGCAACCCCAGCAGCAGCAATATGCACCCCCGGCTAGAGATAAGCACCGGGACTTCATGAGTCATCACCCGCCTACATTCTCTCATGCGGTTGATCCTCTTGATGCCGATGACTGGCTCAAAGTCATTGGGAAGAAGCTGGACATCACTCAGTGCAACGACCGAGAGAAGGTCTTGTACGCCTCGGGAAGACTCGAGGGAGCTGCGTCCGATTGGTGGGATGCCTTCACAGCGGCACATCCCAACGCTGATACCATAACCTGGCAGGAGTTTCAGGAGAACTTCCGCGCTCACCACATCCCCTCTGGAATCATGAAGCTGAAGAAGAAGGAGTTCCTTTCCCTTACTCAAGGGAATATGTCTGTCAGTGAGTATCGTGATCGCTTCACTCAGCTTTCACGTTATGCCCCTGAGGAAGTGGACACTGATGAGAAGCGCCAAGAGCGTTTTCTGGAAGGGTTGATTGGACCTCTGAACTATCAACTTCAGAGTCACACATTCCCCAACTTCCAGACACTCCTGAACAAGGCAATTGGCCTTGAGAGCAAAAGGAAGGAATTATCTGACCATAAAAGGAAGTTCCAAGGTCAGTCAAGCAGGAACACTCGTCCGAATAATGCTCAAGGTTCGCAGTTCCGCTCTGGAAATCAGGGTGGAAATAATTATCAAGTGCAACGCTCTGGACAGCAAAGCCAGAGAAGTAACCAAAACCAGAACCAGCAAAGAAGCAACCCCCAGACCAACCAGAGGTCTGGTGGAAATTCACAGAACCGTCAGGGTGGCACCAACAACACTCAGGCCAGAAACAACGCACCTGTCCAACCCAACGGCTGTTTCAAGTGCGGTGAACTAGGCCACTATGCCAACAATTGCCCAAGGCGCAACCAGCAAACACCTCAAAGGAGCAACACTCAGAGAAATGACCAGAGCACCCCCGCTCGTGGATCTGCTCAAAACAAGACTCCGCAGAACCAGAGCCGAGGAAGGGTCAATCACGTCACTGCGGAATCAGTGCCTGAGGATGCCGACATTGTGTATGGTATGTTCCTTGTTAACTCCATACCTGCATCAGTTTTATTTGACTCTGGAGCATCACATTCATTTATAACTGAGTCATTTGTGGAAAAACATAACATACCTAAGTACCCTCTGAAGAGGATATTACACATTAGTTCACCGGGAGGTGACATGAAGGCCACACACTCATGCCCTCATGTTAATATCAAGATTCAAGGAATAGATTTTACAGTCGACCCAGTGGTCCTAGGATCCAACGGGATTGATGTGATTCTTGGATGCAACTGGTTGAAAAGTTGTGATGGAGTGATACGGTGTGCCAACGGAACAATTATGTTGACAAGTCCTCAAGGTGAAAGAATCCAAGTTAACATAGACAAGTCAACAGATGAAAAAGGGAAGACAGTGATCAATCACTTGGAAGAAAAGCCCTTGGAAAATATCAAAGTAGTGTGCGAATACCCAGACGTATTTCCGGAGGAATTGCCAGGTATGCCACCTGACCGTGATATAGAGTTTTCTATTGAATTAGTACCCGGAACCGCACCTATCTCGAAGAGACCATATAGAATGGATGTTAAAGATTTAGTAGAATTGAAGAAACAAATAGAAGAATTATTAGAAAAAGGTTTCATTCGCCCAAGTTCATCCCCTTGGGGAGCCCCAGTGCTATTTGTGAACAAGAAAGATGGTTCGAGGAGAATGTGTGTGGATTATAGAAGTTTGAATGAAGTAACCATCAAGAATAAATACCCGTTACCTCGGATTGAAGATTTATTCGATCAAATGAAGGGAGCTAAGATATTCTCGAAGATAGATCTGAGATCGGGATATCATCAGTTAAAGATCCGAGCAGAAGATGTACCGAAGACAGCCTTCACGACGAGATATGGATTATATGAGTTTTTGGTCATGTCATTTGGACTGACTAATGCACCAGCATACTTTATGAACTTGATGAATAAAGTATTCATGGAATATCTGGATTAGTTTGTGGTCGTATTCATTGACGACATACTGATATACTCTCCGAATGAAGAAACACATGAAGATCATCTAAGGCTAGTCCTACAAAAGCTTCGTGACAACCAACTGTACGCAAAACTCTCGAAGTGTGATTTTTGGTTGAAGGAAGTTGCTTTCTTAGGACATATCGTTACCGATGGTGGAATTAAAGTGGACCCAGGAAAGATAAGTGAGATATTAGATTGGAAGCAACCAAAAGATGCGTCCAAGATCAGAAGTTTTCTTGGATTGGCAGGATACTATAGAAGATTTATTGAAGGTTTTTCCAAGTTAGTGAAGCCACTTACCTCACTACTGGAGAAAGGCAAAGAGTTCAAATGGGATGAAGCTTGCCAGAATTGTTTTGAAGAACTCAAGAAAAGATTAACCACTGCACCAATACTGGTAATGCCAGACATCCACAAGGGATTTGATGTGTATTGTGATGCATCACACCTTGGACTTGGATGTGTGTTAATGCAAGAAGGAAAGGTGATTGCTTATGCTTCAAGACAGTTGAGGAAACATGAGAAGAATTATCCTACGCATGATTTGGAACTAGCTGCCGTAGTGCATGCTTTGAAGATTTGGAGGCACTATATGATTGGAAACAAGTGCAAAATCTTCACGGATCACAAAAGATTGAAATATATATTCACTCAGAAGGAACTCAACCTCAGACAGAGAAGATGGCTTGAGTTGATTAAAGACTATGATTTGGAGATACAATATCACCCCGGAAAGGCAAATGTAGTAGCTGATGCTTTGAGCCGTAAGGGTCAAGTGAACAACATCACTACTCATTTGATGTCACAGGAATTGTGCTGGGAAATGGAACGACTCAACCTTGGATTTCTCAATAATGTAGAAGCAACGGTGATGGAAGTCGAATCTACTTTGGAAGAAGAGATTCGTAAAGGACAAGAGTCCGATGAGAAGATTAAGGAAATTAAATCTTTGATTAGTTTGGGTAAAGCCCCAGATTTCACGGAAGATGAACAAGGCACAATATGGTTTAAGAAGAGAATCTGTGTACCGGAAATCGAGCACTTACGCCAACTTATTTTGAGAGAAGCTCATGATTCAGCTTACTCTATTCACCCTGGAAGCACAAAGATGTACCAGGATCTTAAGGAAAAGTATTGGTGGTACGGTTTGAAAAGAGATGTTGCTACTCATGTTGCATTATGTGACGTGTGTCAGCGAGTTAAAGCTGAACACCAAAGACCAGCAGGATTGCTACAACCTCTCAAGGTACCTGAATGGAAATGGGAAGAAATCAGTATGGATTTCATAGTTGGGTTACCCCGTACTCGAGATGGCTATGATTCAATATGGGTCATAGTAGACAGGTTAACCAAAGTGGCACATTTTATACCTGTGAGGACAACTTACTCAGGAGCCCAGTTAGCAGAATTATACATGTCAAGGATTGTTTGTCTGCATGGAGTACCGAAGAAGATCGTATCAGATCGAGGAACCCAGTTTACCTCGCGCTTTTGGAAAAGACTTCATGAGTCCATGGATACCAAGCTAAACTTTAGTTCAGCTTATCATCCTCAAACAGATGGGCAAACGGAAAGAACAAACCAAGTCTTGGAAGATATGCTAAGAGCGTGCGCTCTAAAGCATGGTAGAAGCTGGGATAAAAGTTTGCCTTATGCAGAATTTTCGTATAACAACGGTTATCAAGCAAGTCTCAAAATGGCACCGTTTGAAGCACTATATGGACGAAAGTGTAGAACACCACTTTATTGGAATCAGACTGGAGAAAGTCAAGTATTTGGTCCAGAAATTCTCCAAGAGGCGGAAAAGCAAGTACAAATTATCAGAGAAAATTTGAAGACAGCACAGTCAAGACAGAAGAGCTATGCTGATAATAGAAGAAGAGAATTGATGTTTGAAGTAGGAGACTTTGTCTACCTTAAAGTTTCACCGATGAGAGGAATGAAAAGGTTTAAGGTTAAAGGAAAATTATCACCTCGCTATATCGGCCCATTCAAGATTTTGGAAAGAAAAGGCGAAGTAGCCTACCAGTTAGAGCTACCCGATAGATTATCCGATGTGCATGACGTATTCCACGTATCACAACTCAAGAAGTGCTTGAGAGTACCCGAGGAACAGTTACCCATGGAAGAACTGAATGTTAATGAGGATTTGACTTATTCGGAGTACCCAATCAGAATTCTGGAAACATCTCGCAGAATTACGCGGAGTAAAGTCATTAACATGTGCAAAGTCCAGTGGAGTCATCATTCGGAAGATGAGGCCACTTGGGAAAGAGAAGATGAACTCAGAGCAGAATTTCCCCAGTTATTCTCGGAAGTGTCTTAATCTCGAGGACGAGATTCTTTTTAAGAGGGGTAGGTTTGTAGCACCATAAAAACCATCAAATAAAAATAATGAATTTAGTTATTATATTAATTAGGGTAATAAATTTTTCTTAGTGTTTAACTATTTATTTGCATCGTTTTTCTTTGCATGCACGTGATTTCTTATCGGATGTTTAAATATCAATCCATTTTAAAAAGAAGTACTAGTAATTAAATAATGATTAAGTATTATAGTAATTATTAGTCTAAAAATAAGTACTTCATTTATAAATATTTTTGGTAATTTTTTTATGATTTTTAGAGTTCTTTAAAAATGAATTTCGGAATTTTTTTTTAAAAAAAAAAGAAAAAAAAACTAAAACTACCCCAGCCGGCTGGCCCACATAGGGGCCCAAATACCCCAAACCCTAGCTTAGGCACGCGCGCGCCCTGGGAAGAATTCCCAGCCGCCGCCTCCCAGCTCTCCCTCTCTCCTCTATTCTCTCTCTCCCTCACGTCTCTTCTCTCTTCTCCTCTCCCTACTTTCTCTCCCCTAATTCCCTCTCTCCTCCCTGCTCTCACGCGCGCACACAGAGCCAGCCGACCGCGCCGCCAGGGACGCCGAGCGCCCCTGCTCCCACCGCGCGAGCGCACAGCCGCGCCCAGGCATGGCCTCCCCGCGCGCCCATCGCGCGCACCAGCCACGCGAGTCGCGCGACCCCGACGCCCGACCGAAGCTCAAGTGCCGCGACCATTTTTCGTCTCCGAGTTAATGGAACGTAAAAGCATCCGTTTCGACGCCATTGAAGGCCTCCATGAAGACCGACGGCGCCCCCAATGAAGCCCCTTGGCCACCCCTTCCACTCTCCCTTCCTCTCCGCCTATAAAAGAATTGCCGGCCAAACTCTCTTCTCGCCCCTGCTCATTCTTCTCCCCTGCTCACCGCTCTATTGCCGTGCTCGCCATCCTGTCCGCCGCTGTTTATCGGCGCCAAGACGCTCCTGCCATTCCTCGCCGTTGGAGCCGTTCACCGTCGACCGGAATCCAAAGCCGACACCTCGTTCCGGCCGAATCCCCCTGTCGCTAAGCCCCTGCTCGCCGATCTTCCTCTCTTTGTACGCGAAGACCCAAGGTAGAAGAAGAATGTTTTGCTGTCTAATCCCTACAGATAGATTATTTTGTGTGACATTATTTCTCAAGAGTTAGTTAATCGCGATCTAACTTCTGTGGCGAATGATAATTTTAGTTGTATATTTTCTTTTAGTGTGAAAATCAGGTGTATACCAAACGATTAATTTCATATGTATGTGATGATCTATTTTAATTAGAGTATGCTGTCTTTCGCCTTTGTGTATTTAAATTTGATTATGATTGTTGGCATTAATTTAGATATAGTTTGTTAGGGTAAAAGACTAAGGGGATAGGTAAACTATATATTGGTAACAATAATACTGGATGAATAATTCTATGGTTGTCTTTGCTTAGAATGAACTGTAGATTTTTAGTCACATAGTATGTGTTCGTATGTGCGATTATACACATATTGCTAGTCATACTAGAGTCTCGATTAACAAAATAATATAGCGACTATGTCCACTATAAACTAATAGTAGAATTTAATTGGTAGGTTAATTTAGTTCTCTTAAGTATCAAGGTTATGTGACTTTTTAAATAAGGTCGTGACGTCTACTATAATTTTCCTTTAGAAAGAAATAATAAAATATTACCCACATCCTTTCCGGTAGAAATACAATAATTAATTGGTTAATTTTCTAGATTCTATAAAGTTTGAATTAGCGCCATATTTATGAATCCATATATACTTCCATAGTCAATTTGCCATATAGATCTCTCTAGTGAATTATGCAAATGAAATGATCGTTGATGTATTTTATTTTATACTATAGTTACAAATTAACTTTTCTTTTTGGAATGTTTTTCTTTTATGATGATGTTAAAATATATTAATATTGGTTAAAATTTTATTTATTGCACCCACCCATAAATTCACCATTAGAACTCACATTAATAGCTATAATTGAATTAATAAGTATTTACGCGATTAGGACATATTTAAGATGTGATTAGTGCGATGTGTTAATGTGTATGTAATGGTGGATGATTATGTAGTGGTGCATGTTTATTTATTTATGTATATTTTATTTTTGTATGTGCGCTATGCCACTCTATTAGAAGCGGATTGTGCGGTAGACGATCCGAACTCGTTCGAAGAAGATCCGCAGGACCCGCTTGAGCAAGGCAAGTGGATTCTCCCTCTGCATACTCTTTTTGTACCCAGTCATTGCATTTAATAATGTTTACTTTTGATATACTGCATAATTTGATGGGTTTCGCCTAATTAAGGATTTCCTAGATTTACTACCTGTATTCCTTGTTTAACCTGGGGAAATAATTAAGCTGTGCGAGATTTACGCTACTGCTCAACCTAATAATTTCTTAATGTCACTCATTAATTGATTTTAATGTTCCAAAGATTTAATTGGCAATTATGGCATTAACCCGATGGTTAAGATAACTTTATTGCAAATTTAATTGGAACATGGAGTGACCACCCAGGATAACAGTGCAACCACGAGTGCTATCATGGCTCTGGCTTTGGTAAATAGCTCTATATGCTTAGTGCCTAGCAACCTTACCTGAAAGATGGGCAAGAGGGGGAGCGGTAGGTGCTGGCAGCCCACGTTGACATGGGGTCGTATTCTTGGCTAAGGTACTTCACCCAGGGGGCCACCACCATCGTCTTAGAAACCTTAGCGGGTTGCTTCGTATTAAGTGTATTTTGTGAAAACCTCATAATGGATCCCTAGCCATTCACCTCGGCAGTGTCTAAGGGTCCGATCAACCCGGGCTAGATGGGATACATGGCTTGTGGGTAAAGTTGTACCACCTCTGCAGAGTGTAAAACTGATATATCAGCCGTGCTCCCGGTTATGAGCGACCTGGACTCCTCACATGATAATTGAACTTAAAGATGGACATAAATTGAGATCCGATGATCTGTCAATAATTTGCTTAAGTGGTTTCACTTAAGTGTTTTTGTTATATTCATATTCCTTTGTTTAATTGAGATATTTGGGATTCACTTCTATTAGTAAGACAGATGTTGATAATAAAATGTAGACCAACTAAAATGCTTACTGCTCAACCTTAGCCTCACCTTGTTATACCTGCATTAATTTTTCCCCCACTTGCTGAGCCCCGACCATAAGTGAGCTCACCCTTGCTAATATTTTGATCAGAGGGTGATGCTGGAGACTTTGATGGAGAATTTATCGACGAAGAATTCTAAGTCTAACGATGCGCCGGTCAACTTCCTGTGGAAGATTGCCCAGTTGTTTATTTCCGCTCTACTTTGATGTGATACTTGTTTAAGACACTATGTCTCAGATGATGTAATAAAGTTTTATACTCTTTTTATGCCTTTATTGCATTGTCTTTTGATATATTACACTTGTGACGTCAACATATGTGTGGAAATGGATCCTGGTACACATATGGTATGCGCTCGGTTCTACCCCCTGGAACCGGGTGTGACACGTGGTTCCGGATACCTCGGTAAAAATACCGGCGTCATCCACGAGAGTTTGCTTCTCTACTTAGCTCTTTACATTCCTCATTTATATTAAGCATTTAAGTTTCAATCTTGTAGTCATACTTATTTAGTGTAGATTGAAACTTAGCCTTTGCGGTAGAGATAGCAACACTTAGACAAAACCTAGTTTGCACACTCTAGTTTTGATTATTTGCATAGGTTTTGCTCTAGGGATTTAATTGTGGCCTAGTTTAGTAAAGGTTTTAGAAGTCCTAATTCACCCCCCCCTCTTAGGCGTCACCCGTTTCCTACAATAAGGTTACTCTAAAGGTCTTGGCGATTATCGAAAATAATAGCTCTTTCGGTGACTGCAAACTAAGCCATCGAAAATAATAATTACTTTCGACAACTATAGACTAAGCCATTGAAAAAAACATTATTTCATAGGGCTTTCATTTAAGTTGTTAAAACTAAGCCTAAGTTACCAAATGTCTGAGTTGATGTCATGTCTCTCACACTCATTCGTTTTGTGTTCGTAGCCGTTTGGAGCGAAACGAACCACATCGTCATCGTTGTCATTGTCGTCGTCAACCAGCACCGCCTCATGTGTGCTCGCATTGCTGCTAGTATCACGACCCTCTCTTACTATTGATCCCTCCCCTGGCTGATCCATCTCCTCTCCTTCCTCTTGTTCAATTAAGTTCACTTGTTCTATAAATTTAGACATGACATTGATGTATGTTGATTGTTGGCATTGGATGGTAGAATTTATATAGGAATTTTTTTTTGATATATTGTAGATGATTAAGAGTTAGTTATTTTCAATGACCTCATATGACTAGAGAATTTAGTAAGGTTATTTATGTCGGCCGACATGTGTTTAGAATTTTTAAAGTTCTAGTTTCCGACGATAATTGTTAAACCGTCCGAAATAAGGTATGTCACATTAGTAGGTCATTTAATACCGAGTTTGTTAAGATAATCATGTTAATTAGTATAAAATATCGCGTTAGTTAACCGTTGCTCGAATTATTTACTATGAGACATAAAATGTTATCTTCATGATAATTATAGCATATGAAATGGAAGTTTATTGTGAGATATGGAATTATTATTCTAGCATAATATCGTAGTGTTACGAAACAAAATCTATGCATCACATACTTCGGACTGAGCATGTGAGGTATGTTGGTCCTAAATTATCCCTTTTTGGACATCCATAGAGTGACAAATAAAGCAAGGCTTTATGATAAGCCATGACCTCGAATTAAATTTTGGCAACATAACCTCGTTGTTCTCTATTGCACCATTTCGAGTGTGCAAATGGAGAACAATATGGTTATGTTTTCATATTTTCATTTGGATTTATGGCTTATCATAAACACGTGCTCTGTTGGTCACTCTTGGGTGGATTTAGAACCTATCCTTTCATATAGATATAGGATCGTGGTTTCTTCATAATAATGGGTGGTTCATGCATGATTCATTTAAGTTAATGGTTCACCTCTAGCATAGGTGAGGACCATCGATGGATGGATGAAGGTTGGAAGAAGAGAGGAACTTTATCTAGTGAGTGGGTTGTCAAGATCGATGAATTTATCGATCGTGGTTTTGGTAGGTTAGAGATCGGTACCGATGTTAGGTGTCCTTCTAGCAAGTGCCAGAACAATTATTCCCATGATAGGAGGACTATGTCAATAGATCTTTGTAAGAACGACTTTATGCCTGATTGTGACACATTGGTGAATTATGGCAAGGAACCACCTTGTTAGAATGTATCAGAAGTTCAGGCAGATGAAGAGGGGGACTACGATAGAATGGAAGAGATGCTTAAGGATGTATGACATGAGCTTCTACATGACGATTCTAAGGATTAACCTCCATCCAAGTGGCAAACTCAAGATTAATGTAGCAAAACTTGGTCTATAATATCTAAATTTGCTTTCCATGGTTTTCAAACCTCTCCGCAGATTGCATCATCAGCAGAACACTCGATTCAAGATGATGTCATGGCTTCATGGGCTAACAACCTTCCCACGAGCCATAGTCAAGTAGTAGTGAGCAGAATTCCAACCATCCATGTGAGTATTTGTGTGCATTTGGACTTATGTGTGTTGCGACCTTGAATGTTTAAATTCTTGTACTTGCATGTGAACATTCATGGGACTTGGACTTATATTTCAATGATGTTGAATAATTTGTGCGTGTGGTAAAATTCTTGTGCATGTAATGATCAATTCTTGTGCATGTGATGTAAGCATTGTGAATGTGGCTCGTATTGAATTGTATTATCTGAATGTGATATACCTTGAATGAAATTGTGGTAGTTGAGTAAAATATGCAAAATATTTGGTTTTGGTTCCTTTATTTCTGATGGCTCAATGGTTAATTTATTTCTGATGGCCTAGTTTAAGTTGTCAAATATAACACTTTTAAGTCCGACAACTGTCATCGGACATAACACTCTTATATCTAAGTTTGCTGTTAGGGGTGTGGGGCCCACAACAATAATTCCGATGGCCACCCAAGACCGTCTAAAATAAATTATTTCTGATGGTTGCCCTCGAACATAATCTTATTTTCGACCAGTACTATCTGAGGATCGTCAACCATCAAAAATAGGCCAACTACCGTCGAAAAATACTTATGATTGAACCTATGTTCGACGATTTTGGCCATAGAAAATGTTCCCATGTTTTTGTTTTTGGTCATTAACGGTTAGTTGTACATTAGGAACGCTTTGGGATCCTCTCTTGCTTAAACTCTCTTACTCTCCATGAAATGTGTGCCTCATTCTTAAAAAAACTAGTCAAGTTATATATAGTCCTGGAAACAATATTTGCATTGGAGTCAATATTGATGCTCAAACCGAACATAAATTTCGATTCTAGCGATGGACTGATCAGAGATTCTCATACCTTGTATACTTTCCCAAAACATCCTTGACCAATCTTGTTTTCTTCTGAGAAGTTTTCTGTGCCGTCCTTTAAGATTTGATAGTGAATCGAATGACCTGCAGCCGGTGTAGCTTATAATAATAAAAAAAATAAAACACATGATCAGCAGCCAGCACGTACGCACACCTTTCGGACTTTTAGTTTTTCGAACAAAAAATAAAGCTTACCTGGAACTTGGACAGGCCCGACCGGCGGCGTTGTCACTCTCGGCCGCTTGCACTTCTTACGGAAAACAATACCAGAAATAATGCCGATGACGACCAGAACTACAACCACAACAACTATGACAATAATCCAGATAGCAACTTTCTTCTTTTTCTTCGCACCTGTTGGAAGAGGCCAAAATAGGTGTATGTTCTTGTTTATGTACATTACTCCGAGGTGGAGAACATATATGTATAAACCCGCGTGTATCTCTCTATTTAGAAACTATATTGCATGCATGGAGAACCCTAGTTTGGAGGAGGTGATCCAATATCCAGTGGAATACAATGTTGTGTAAGGTTAACTGAAAGTAATTCTTACTTTATATTGGTTTGGAACCCCTAAATTTATCTATACACACTAGTAGAAAAGAGCTCAAGCCTGCGGTACGCATAAATTTTCCCTAACGGTTTCAGTTATCACGCGCCAGTAAAAGTAAACATGTGGGTCCGCGACTTAAGGAACCACTAGTGGAAACCGTCCATTTTCACTAACGGTTGGTGTGGCAGAACCGTCAGTGATAATCTAATTTTCACTGGCGGTTATGTTAATAGAACCGCTAGTGAACATTTTAGTATAAATATTCATTCATCCTCCACGACAAGAGCTATAGCTCATAGCCAACTTTCATTGGAGACAATTTTGGAGGTCCAAATTTTTATAAAATACAAGGGGAAGGTTTTCATCTTCATTTTTGGAAGGTTGCTAAAAATGTTGGTTTATGTTTCTCTTGTCAATTTTTGTTCATTCTTATTTAATTTTAGCCACATTTTGGATTTAGGGTTTGACCATGTGACAGAGAAGAGTATAGTTAGTCTATTTTTTCTATTTCCTCAAATGAGGTTGCTTAAGATGGTTAGATTTTGTTTAAGACAGCTAATTGGATCCGTGCTAGAAAACCATGTGGGAAACCGAGGCTGGTGTATCTTTTGATGATCCTACTGTCAAAGAAGCGACAAAGAACATATTTGCAATGGCAGCTAAACAGAGCCAAGGAATATTTAAGCCACAAAGGGAGAGAGACATCCTAACGGTTGGTCTCGGTAACTGTCGGCGTTTCGGGACCGGGGGGTCCCCGAGCCGACGAGTGAGTGTGCCGCGTGCCCCAGCCCAGATGGGTCGAGCACGTGGGCGAGCGCGAAGGGGGGAGAGAGCGAGAGCGAGGTGGCCGGAGCCGGGTCGTGAGGGAGTCGGAGATCCCGCGGCCTTCGTGTTCGTCCCGCGCCCAGGTCGGGTGCGCTTGCAGTAGGGGGTTACAAGCGTCCGCGCGGGTGAGGGGAGCGAGCGGCCCCGAGAGAGCGCCTGCCCCTGCCCTTCGTCCCCGCGAGGCCAACCTTCTCTAAGAAGGCCCTGGTCCTTCCTTTTATAGGCGTAAGGAGAGGATCCAGGTGTACAAATGGGGGTGTAGCAAGGTGCTACGTGTCTAGCGGGGGAGAGCTAGTGCCCTAAGTACATGCCAAGGTGGCAGCCGGAGAGATCTTGGCACCCGGCTAGTGTGGCGTCGTGGCTGTCGGAGAAGCAATGGAGCTTGGCGGAGGGACAGCTGTCGGAGTGGTTGGGCCCTTGCTGACGTCCTCCTGCTTTCGTAAGAGAGCTGAGAGCCGCCGTCGTCATGGGTCCAGTGGGGTGCCATCATTGCCTATCTGGCGGAGCTAGCCAGATGGGACGTCGGTCCTGTTCCCTGCGGCCCGAGTCGGCTCGGGGTAGGGTGATGATGGCGCTCCCTGTTGACGTGGCGGACTCGTGCCCTAGGTCGGGCAACGTGGAGGCTCCTCCGAAGCCGAGGTCGAGTCTGTCCTGCATGGCCGAGGCCGAGCCCGAGCTCCTGGGTCGGGCGAGGCGGAGGTCATTCGGTAGAGGCCAGGGCGGAGTCCGAGCCCTGGGTCGGGCGAGGCGGAGTTCGTCGTCTTCCGGGGCCTTAGCCCGAGTCCGAGCCCTGGGTCGGGCGGAGCGGAGTTCGCCGTCTTCCGGGGCCTTAGCCCGAGTCCGAGCCCTGGGTCGGGCGGAGCGGAGTTCGCCGTCTTCCGGGGCCTTAGCCCGAGTCCGAGCCCTGGGTCGGGCGGAGCGGAGTTCGCCGTCTTCCGGGGCCTTAGCCCGAGTCCGAGCCCTGGGTCGGGCGGAGCGGAGTTCGCCGTCTTCCGGGGCCTCAGCCCGAGTCCGAGCCCTGGGTCGGGCGGAGCGGAGTTCGCCGTCTTCCGGGGCCTCAGCCCGAGTCCGAGCCCTGGGTCGGGCGGAGCGGAGTTCGCCGTCTTCCGGGGCCTCAGCCCGAGTCCGAGCCCTGGGTCGGGCGGAGCTTCCTATGGCGCTTTTGGCCAAGCCTGGCCGCCCGGCAGTCCCACTCTTTGTGTCAAATGCCCCAGTGACTTGGTCGGTCGGCGCGGTGATTCAGTCAGGGTTGCTTCTCAACGAAGGCAAGGCCTCGGGCGAGCCGGAGATGCGTCTGCCGT
Source organism: Zea luxurians (assembly GCA_029449295.1). Taxonomy (NCBI): domain Eukaryota; kingdom Viridiplantae; phylum Streptophyta; class Magnoliopsida; order Poales; family Poaceae; genus Zea; species Zea luxurians. Next base: position 52,818,891 of record JAOPSE010000021.1, on the reverse strand, counting down.
AAAAAAGGGGGCCTCGGGCGAGACGGAAACACCTCAGGGTCGGCTGCCCTTGCCCGAGGCTAGGCTCGGGCGTGGCGTGATCGAGTCGCTCGTATGGACTGATCCCTAACTTAATCAAACCCATCAGGCCTCTGCAGCTTTATGCTGATGGGGGTTACCAGCTGAGAATTAGGCGTCTTGAGGGTACCCCTAATTATGGTCCCCGACAGTACCCCTAATTATGGTCCCCGACAGTAGCCCCCGAGCCTCGAAGGGAGTGTTAACACTCGCTTGGAGGCTTTCGTCACACTTTTTTGCAAGGGGACCAGCCTTTCTCGGTTGCTCTTTGTTCCGGTGGGTGCGTGCAAGCGCACCCGCCGGGTGTAGCCCCCGAGGCCTCGGAGGAGTGGTTTCACTCCTTCGAGGTCTTAACGCCTTGCATAATGCTTCGGCCGGTCTGGCGGTTCCCTCATGCGTACAGGCCGTAGCCCGGGTGCACTGTCGGGGCCCAAGTTCTCGGGCTGGTATGTTGACGCTGTCAACGGTTCGGCCGGAGCCGGGTTTGCGAGAGCAGCCCCCGAGCCTCCGCACGGAGCGAGAGGACGATCAGGGACAGACTCGGCTTTTTTACATACGCCCCTACGTCGCCTTTCCGCAAGGAGGAGGGGGGAGAGCGCCATGTTACCCTCGATGGGCACCGAACATGGTGTCTCCGGTGAGCTGCAATCGGGTAATCCGAGTGGACGTCCGTGCCCCGTTCGTTGGGGGTCAGCTAGGGGCCCGGAGGCACGCCCAAAAGTACCTGCGGGTGATCTGCCGGACCCGGTCCCCTGGCGACGGGGTCCGAGGGCTCGTTGCCTCCCTCCGATGGGATTCCGTTACAGAGTCGTTCCCGCTGGTCTCGGAAATGTCCTAGGGTACCTCAGGAGCGCAGCCCGAGCCTTGGTTATGTATCGAACGTACCCCTGGTCATCCCTCGCTCGGTGTCTGAGGCGACTGTGAACCCTTCGGGGGGCCAGCCTTCGAACCCCTGATCAGTAAGGGGCGCGGAGCCCGAGTAGCCTGAGGCGGTCGTGGGACCTTTCGGGGGCCGACCTTCGAACCCCTGACCAGTAGTGGGTGTCGGGCCCACGCGATCTGAGGCGGCTGTTGAACCCTTCGGGGGGCCAGCCTTCGAACCCCTGATCAGTAAGGAGGCTCGGAGCCTAGTTCCTTCACGGGGAAGGATCCCTTTGGGGGTATCCCCTTTCCCGGTCCCTGTTGCAAGAGATAGAGAAAGAAGGAAAAGGGAAAAAAGGATACGAAATTGAACGACGTGGCGTACCTTTTTTGGTGTGGCCGTTTTGGCGAAGGCGAAACGTCGCCTGCTGCTTCCGCCAGAAGCGCTGCCCGTCGAGCCGCGGAGTTAATGCGCCGGGGCGGGCGGTCAGCGAGGCTGCCGTTGCGTACTCGAGCCGTTCGAGGAACGGGTCACGGGCGTGTCGTCTTCACACCGTGAGAGGGGGTTCTCTCGCTGCCTCCGGATGGGACGTGAGCTTGGCTGATGGCGTGACCGCTGCTCTCGCGCGCCTGCCACCGTCATTACTGCCGGCCCACTTTTGACCGCGTTTGACCGCTGCGCCAGGCTGGCGCTGCTGGGTCGCGCGCTGGGTCGCCTCGGGTCGCGGTATCGGTTCCGCAATCGAGGAGGTGCGGCGGTGGCGCAAGTGGTACAGTGGCTTACATGCAGCGTCCGGCGCGCCGGTTGCACGACGCGTGGGCTTGAGCCTCCGTGCTGGCCTGTCAGGAGTCGGAGAGGCGCGTCCACTTGGCGTGGTTGCATGCCGCCTGCATGGCTGCCCGCCCCTTTCGCCCGTTGGTCTGGGCAAAGGTGGAGGGTCACTTGTAACCGCTGGGTAGTTGCACGCGTCGCGCGCGGTGGTTCGGCTTCTTCTGCTCGGAGCCGGTCTGTATGACATGTGGGTCCCAGCCCCCGCGCCGCAGGGGAGGGCTTTGGAGGCGTGTTGGAGAAGACTCAGCCCGTGACGGTTGGGGGCGCAAGCAGGGAGAGTTGCCTTTAAAAGGAGGGCGACCCCTTTCGTAAGGCGACCATGTCTTCTTCCTCCCTTATGCATCGTGTCTTTCCACCTTTCAAGCCCCCAGATGGGGGAAACCGCCGTCTCCGTGCCTCATCGTCGGAGGACACTACTTCGTGGGAGTGGGTACCTTTCAGCCATCGTTCGGCTTCAAGGATTTTCATCATGCAGCCCGGCTGCACCCCTTCACCGGCGGTCACCCAAGATGGTGACCTCCGGCTTGATGGTGGGGGAAAGCGAGCCGGGCTGCGGCCTCTGCCCCTTCCTCGGCCTCAAGGACTTTCATCACCAGGCCAAGAGGGAGGACGAGGCGAGTCAGGGGGCTGCCTCCGTGTGGGTCGGTTGCCTTCTTCTTCCCCGTGCGTCCGGGGGAGAACGGCATCCTCCAGCTTCACGGAGACTTCCTCCAGCCATGCCGGAAGAGGCGGGTCGTCGTCGCACAGCCAGGGCGCCACGCCGCGTCCTCCGGCCAGACAACGATTGCGCCGCGCACCGCGAGAGCAGTGCCCACGCCCTGGATGGCCCCGGCATGGGCGAAGACCTGCCGGCGCGTTCCGAGGCGTCGGCGGACGGAGGTGGCTTCTCTGCCGATGAGATTACCAACTCCGTCAATAGCCCTGGGTCTCCGTCTCCTGGCCTGAATGGCTGCCTCTCGTCCTCGGGGGGTGAGAGTTCTTCTGCTGCCCCGTAGGCCCGCCCCTATCGAGTGGGGTTGTTCGTACCTGCGGGGGGTGGACCGGAGTTCCGTTTGTAATGGCACTTCGAGTGCCGGGTTTTTTGTTCATTTTGGCTTTCGGGGCCTGAACATGTATGTAATTACGGCACGGAGCCGTGTTTTTTCCTCATTTCCGAGCACTAAGACTCGTCTGCTGAGTGTCTGAACCGCTTTACCAAGCATGAGTCGCCCCGTGTCAAGGTGACGAGTGGGGTATCCGTATCCCGGGGGCGTAGGAGTCCCTCGGCTCGGTCGGCCCTTTTGTCTGAGGCTCCTCTAGCTTAGTTAAAGAGACCCCTCGGCCGCTCTCCGACGAGCCGAGGCCGGGGGTAGCGATATCAGTATGAGCAGAGGCGGAGTTGGTTCGGAAATGAAACCTGGTTGGCCGGAGCCTAGCCGAGCTGTCCGTTGGCAGGATCGACGCCAGAGTTGGTCAGCCGAGGCTTCGGACCGGGCTGGTGCCCTCGGAAGGTGGTCGGCCGAGGCCCCGGAGGTGGCTGGCCGAGCCGCCTGCTCGGGCCGGATTCCCGGAGAAGTCCCTGACAACGATCGCTCGGGCGCGGTGATGACGCAGTCCTTCGGAGCGGAGGCCCTCGGACCATGTCGCCGTCCGAGGCTGGGTCGGGCCTTACCGAAGGTGCCGTTGATGCCGAGGGTGTCGCTGCCCCCTTCCCGAGTCGGGGGCCTGAGCCTACAGGATCAGCTTGTCTTGTAGTGTGTGCTTTGTGCGGCCGTCGAGGCCAGAACACACACCCTTGCTGTGTTGTAAAGCTGCGTCTCTTTTCCTCTTGTTTCGGGCATCTGGACTTTTTGTCGGTAACAGGGATGTTAGGTCGAGCGAAAGTTGCTTCTCGCGGAAGGTGAGGAGTGAGGTATCCGTATCCCGGAGGCGTAGGAGTCCCTCGGCTCGGTCGGCCTTGCCGCTTACGCGCACTTTTACTCGTCCATGAGGCCCTATCACCGACTTGGTCGAGGAAACTCGAAGAATCGCTTCGACAGAAGGGCTTCCGAACGTAGAGACTTGTTCGATCCGCGGAGTCACCTTATCCGAACGCGAGTTACTTATCGCAGAAGGTGATGAGTGAGGTATCCGTATCCCGGAGGCGTAGGAGTCCCTCGGCTCGGTCAGCCTTGACTGCTTACGTGTACCCCGTCGCTTCCAGGACCCACTTTTCGAAGTAGTCAAAAAGCACGGAAGATATTCTGGTAAAAGAGATTTTCTGTTTGAGGAAAATTTTGACGCAGAGGGGGTTTCCCCCCTTTTAGCCCCCGAGGGAGGGTCGGGCTTTGCCGAGGCGAGGCCGACCCTTCCTTGTTGACTAAACTTTGCGTGGGTGTGAGGTATATGAACAACTTGGAAACATCTTAAGGGTAGAAGCGACGTAGCTGTTGGATGTTCCAAGCGTTGCCGTAGACCTCGCCCTGACTGTTGGCCAGCTTGTACGTTCCGGGCTTCAGAACTTTGGCGATGACGAACGGCCCCTCCCAGGGGGGCGTGAGCTTGTGCCTCCCTCGGGCGTCTTGCCGCAGCCGAAGCACCAGGTCGCCCACCTGGAGGTCTCGGGGTCGGACCCCTCGGGCGTGGTAGCGTCGCAGGGACTGCTGGTACCGCGCCGAGTGTAGTAAGGCCCTGTCCCGAGCCTCGTCCAGCTGGTCCAGCGAGTCTTCTCGGCTAGCTTGGTTGCTTTCTTCGTTGTAGGCCCTCGTCCTTGGGGAGCCGTATTCCAGGTCAGTGGGCAAGATGGCCTCGGCCCCGTAGACCAGGAAGAACGGCGTGAAGCCCGTGGCTCGGCTCGGCGTCGTCCTCAGGCTCCAGACCACCGAGGGGAGTTCCTTCATCCATCGCTTGCCGAACTTGTTGAGATCATTGTAAATCCGAGGCTTGAGCCCTTGTAGAATCATGCCATTGGCACGTTCTACTTGCCCATTCGACATGGGATGAGCTACGGCGGCCCAGTCTACCCGGATGTTGTGATCCTCGCAAAAATCCAAGAATTTTTTGCCGGTGAACTGGGTGCCGTTGTCGGTGATGATGGAGTTCGGGACCCCGAAGCGATGGATGATGTTGGTGAAGAACGCCACCGCCTGCTCGGATCTGATGCTGTTCAGGGGTCGGACCTCGATCCACTTGGAGAATTTGTCGACGGCGACTAGCAGGTGCGTGTAGCCCCCGGGCGCCTTCTGCAGAGGGCCGACGAGGTCCAGACCCCACACAGTGAAGGGCCAGGTGATGGGTATTGTCTGCAGAGCCTGAGCGGGCAGGTGGGTCTGCTTCGCATAGAATTGGCACCCTTCGCAGGCGCGGACAATTCTAGTGGCGTCAGCCACCGCCGTCGGCCAATAGAAGCCTTGGCGGAAAGCGTTCCCGACGAGGGTTCGAGGTGCTGCATGATGGCCGCAAGCCCCCGAGTGTATTTCCTGCAGGAGTTCCTGACCCTCGGCGATGGAGATGCATCGCTGGAGGATGCCCGAGGGGCTACGGTGGTAGAGCTCCTTCTCATTGCCCAGCAAGACGAACGACTTGGCGCGTCGCGCTACCCGCCGAGCCTCTGCCCGGTCGAGGGGCAGTTCTTCTTGGCGGAGATATTGCAGGTACGGGGTCTGCCAATCTTGTTCCGGCGTGACCCCGCTCTGCTCCTCCTCGATGCGCAGTGCTTCGCCCTCGGGGGCCGAGGGTTCCTCGGGCTGAGCCGAGGATGGCTCGGGCTGGGCCGAGGCTGCCTCGGACGGGGCCGAGGGCACCTCGGGCTCGGGCGTGTCGCCGATCTTGACGGAGGGTTGGTGCAGATCCCGGGAGAAGACGTCCGGGGGAACCGTCGTTCGCCCCGAGGCTATCTTTGCCAGCTCGTCCGCAGTCTCGTTGTAGCGCCGGGCGATGTGGTTAAGCTCGAGCCCGTAGAACTTGTCTTCCAGGCGTCGAACCTCATCACAATAGGCCTCCATCTTCGGGTTGCGGCAGTGGGAGTTCTTCATGACTTGGTCGATGACGAGCTGCGAGTCGCCGCGTGCATCGAGGCGTTGGACCCCTAGCTCGATGGCGATTCGCAATCCGTTGATCAGAGCCTCGTACTCAGCCACATTGTTGGACGCCGGGAAATGGAGGCGGAGCACGTAGCGCAGGTGTTTCCCGAGGGGCGAGACGAAGAGCAGGCCCGCGCCGGCTCCCGTCTTCATCAGCGACCCGTCGAAAAACATGGTCCAGAGCTCCGGTTGGATCGGAGCCGTCGGCAACTGGGTGTCGACCCATTCGGCTACGAAGTCCGCCAGTACCTGGGACTTGATGGCCTTCCGAGGGGCGAACGAGATTGTCTCGCCCATGATTTCCACCGCCCACTTTGCGATCCGTCCCGAGGCTTCTCGGCACTGGATGATCTCCCCCAGGGGGAAGGATGACACCACAGTCACCGGATGAGACTCGAAGTAATGTCGCAGCTTTCGCCTCGTAAGGATCACTGCATACAGCAGCTTCTGGACTTGTGGGTAGCGGATTTTGGTCTCGGACAGCACCTCGCTGACGAAGTAAACTGGCCTCTGAATGGGCAAGGCATGCCCCTCTTCTCGCCTTTCGACCACAATCGCGGCACTGACCACCTGAGTGGTAGCGGCGACGTAGACCAGGAGGGCTTCTCCATCAGCAGGGGGCACCAAGACGGGCGCCTGGGTGAGGAGTGCCTTCAGGTTCCCGAGAGCTTCCTCGGCCTCGGGAGTCCAGGTGAAGCACTCGGCCTTCCTTAAGAGACGGTACAGGGGCAGGCCTCTTTCGCCGAGGCGCGAGATGAAACGGCTCAAGGCCGCGAGACATCCCATGACCCTCTGTACGCCTTTTAAGTCCTTGATGGGCCCCATGTTTGTGATGGCTGCGATCTTCTCCGGGTTGGCTTCGATGCCCCGCTCGGAGACGATGAATCCCAAAAGCATGCCTCGGGGCACCCCGAAGACGCACTTCTCGGGATTGAGCTTGACGCCCTTCGCCTTGAGACACCGGAATGTCAGTTCGAGGTCGGAGAGAAGGTCAGAGGCTTTCCTCGTCTTGACTACGATGTCATCGACGTAGGCCTCGACCGTGCGACCGATGTGTTCGCCGAACACATGGTTCATGCACCGCTGGTACGTTGCACCCGCGTTCCTCAAACCGAACGGCATGGTGACATAACAGTACATGCCGAAGGGCGTGATGAAAGAAGTCGCGAGCTGGTCGGACTCTTTCATCTTGATTTGATGATACCCTGAGTAAGCATCGAGGAAAGACAGGGTTTCGCACCCTGCAGTGGAGTCCACGATTTGATCGATGCGAGGTAGAGGGTAGGGGACCTTCGGACATGCTTTGTTGAGACCAGTGTAGTCTACACACATCCGCCACTTCCCCCCTTTCTTCCTCACAAGTACAGGGTTGGCAAGCCATTCGGGATGGAATACCTCTTTTATGAACCCTGCTGCCATCAGCTTGTGGATCTCCTCGCCTATCACCCTGCGCCTTTCCTCGTCGAATCGGCGCAGAGGCTGTTTGACCGGTCGGGCCCCGGCCCGAATATCCAGCGAGTGCTCGGCGACATCCCTCGGTATGCCGGGCATGTCCGAGGGACTCCACGCAAAGACATCGGCGTTTGCGCGGAGAAAGTCGACGAGCACTGCTTCCTATTTGGGGTCGAGCCCGGAACCGATCCGAACCTGCTTGGAGGTGTCTCCACTGGGGTCGAGAGGGACGGCCTTAACCGTCTCCGCTGGCTCGAAGTTGCCGGCATGTCGCTTCACGTCTGGCACCTCCCGGGAGAGGTTTTCCAGGTCGGCGATGAGGGCCTCGGGCTCGGCGAGGGCCTCGGCGTACTCCACGCACTCCACATCGCATTCGAACGCGTGTTTGTACGTGGGGCCGACGGTGATGACCCCGTTGGGGCCCGGCATCTTGAGCTTCAGGTAGGTGTAGTTGGGGATGGCCATGAACTTCGCGTAGCATGACCTTCCCAACACTGCGTGGTAGGTTCCTCGGAACCCGACCACCTCGAACGTCAAAGTCTCCCTTCGGAAGTTGGAGGGTGTTCCGAAGCAGACAGGAAGGTCGAGCTGTCCGAGGGGCTGGACGCGCTTCCCAGGGATGATCCCGTGGAAGGGCGCAGCGCCTGCTCGGACAGATGACAGATCGACGTGCAGGAGCCTGAGGGTCTCGGCGTAGATGATATTGAGGCAGCTGCCCCCATCCATCAGGACCTTGGTGAGCCTGACGTTGCCGATGATGGGATCGACGACGAGCGGGTACTTCCCCGGGCTCGACACGTGGTCGGGGTGGTTGTCCTGGTCGAAGGTGATGGGCTTGTCGGACCAGTCTAGATAGACTGGCGCCGCCACCTTCACCGAGCAGACCTCCCGACGCTCTTGCTTACGATGCCAAGCCGAGGCATTCGCCGCATGCCCTCCGTAGATCATGAAGCAGTCGCGGACCTCGGGGAACTCTCCTGCTTGGTGATCTTCCTTTTTGTCGTCGTCGCGGGCCCTGCCACCCTCCGCGGGTGGCCCGGCCCGGTGGAAGTGGCGCCGAAGCATGACACACTCCTCGAGGGTGTGCTTGACGGGCCCCTGATGGTAGGGGCACGTCTCCTTGAGTGCCTTGTCGAAGAGGTTGGCGCCTCCGGGGGGCTTCCGAGGGTTCTTGTATTCGGCAGCGGCGACAAGGTCGGTGCTGGCGGCGTCGCGTTTCGTTTGCGACTTCCTCCTGCCTTTCTTCTTAGCGCCGAGCGGAGTAGACGCCTCGGGAGCATCTTCCGACGGGCGGCCCTGGGGCTGCTTGTCCTTTCGGAAGATGGCCTCGACCGCCTCCTGACCAGAGGCGAACTTGGTGGCGATGTCCATCAGCTCGCTCGCCCTGGTGGGGGTCTTGCGACCCAACTTGCTCACCAAGTCACGGCAGGTGGTGCCGGCGAGGAATGCGCCGATGACGTCGGAGTCGGTGATGTTGGGCAGCTCGGTGCGCTGCTTCGAGAATCGCCGGATGTAGTCCCGAAGGGACTCTCCCGGCTGTTGCCGGCAGCTTCGGAGGTCCCAGGAATTCCCGGGGCGCACGTACGTGCCCTGGAAGTTGCCGGCGAAGGCTTGGACCAGATCCTCCCAGTTGGAAATCTGCCCCGGAGGCAGGTGCTCCAACCAAGCGCGAGCAGTGTCGCAGAGGAACAGGGGGAGGTTGCGGATGATGAGGTTGTCGTCGTCCGTCCCACCTAGTTGACAGGCCAGGCGGTAGTCCGCGAGCCACAATTCCGGTCTCGTTTCCCCCGAGTACTTTGCGATGGTAGTCGGGGGTCGGAATCGGGGCAGAAACGGCGCCCGCCGAATGGCCCGGCTGAAGACCTGCGGACCGGGTGGTTCGGGCGAAGGACTTCGATCCTCCCCGCTGTCGTAGCGTCCTCCGCGCCTAGGGTGATAACCTCGGCGCACCCTTTCGTCGAGGCGGGCCCGACGGTCGCGATGAGGGTGCTCGTCGCCGAGGTGGCCCGGGGCCGCCGGCGCGGTGTTGCGCGTGCGCCCGGTGTAGACCGAGGCTTCCCGCATAAGTCGGGAAGTCGCGGCGCGAGGTTCCGAGGGGTACCCCTGCCTTCGGGAGGCAGAGCTCTCGGCCCGCCGGGCCGCAGCGCCTTCCAGGAGATGCTTGAGCTCTCCCTGGATTCGCCGACCCTCGGTGGTTGATGACTCCGGCATCGCGCGGAGGAGCATCGCTGCGGCGGCCAGGTCCTGACCGGTCCCGCCGGATGCGGGTGGCGGTCTGTCCCTGGCATCGTTAGCGATGCGGTGCTGGAGACCTTGGGGCAGGTGACGTATTTCTCCGGCCGGGGGCTGGCCCGCCCATACCTGCCCGACGTCCCGGCGGATTGCCTCGAGCGCTCCTGCTCCCTCATCGAGCCCGGCCCGCGCCCCGCGGACTTGCTCGAGCTGTGGGTCGTGACCCCCCGCTGGAACGGGGACCACAGCTAGCTCCCGCGGGATGTCGGCGCGAGGCGCTGGCCTAGGGGGATCACCATCCTCCGGCATGCCGAGACAGCTGCCTCCGGAGGGATCCCCTAGCTCGACGTGGAAACATTCGCGGCTCGGGCCGCAGTCCTTGTCGTCAAGGCTGCGGCTGCCGTCAGAACAGTCGGAGAGGCAGTAGTTGCATGCGGTCATGAAATCCCGCATGGCACTGGGGTTGCCAGATCCAGAGAAATCCCAGTAGATGTTGGGATCGTCATCTTCCTCGGACCCAGAGGGCCCGTAGGTCGAGACGTCCGTCAATCGGTCCCAAGGCGACCGCACACGAAACCCCAGAGAGGTTGCATTCGCCTCAATGTGAGCGCCCGCCAAAGCGAGGTCGCTAGGCGGGTTGAGGCCGAGTCGAAATGACAAAGGATGGGAATCAGCCGGTACCTTTCGGTCGACGAGGATCGACGAAGTCGCATCGGGGGCTGATCGTGCTGTCGTCCTGGGTGCGAGGACGACGTCCTGCAGGCCTTCCGTGAGCGCGCTGGCGTCGTCCACTTGCTCGGGGTCGGCGTGTCGCGGGGGGACGGCGCTCGCCTTCGCCTCAAACGCGCGGGTGATGCCCAACGCGTCCTCCGTTGGGGCGCTCGGGATGTCGATTTGCTCGACAGCCGACTGAGCGCAACCTCCCGCTTGGCCCCGGTTGCCTCGCCTCCTCCTCCGATGGCGAGGGAGAGGATGGGGCGAGCTCGAAAGTTGTCCTTCCCCCATGCGGGAAAGACGTCGTCGATTCCGCCGCCGGCGGGCGGGCTGTCCGCCACCATTGTCGCTGTCGCGCGGCGGTGGAAGGAGTATCACGTCGTAGCTGCCGTCGAAAGACAGGAACTCGAGGCTCCCGAAACGGAGCACCGTCCCGGGTTGAAGAGGTCGTTGGAGACTGCCCATCTGGAGCTTGACGGGAAACTACTCGTCAACACGCAGCAGGCCCCTACCTGGCGCGCCAACTGTCGGCGTTTCGGGACCGGGGGGTCCCCGAGCCGACGAGTGAGTGTGCCGCGTGCCCCAGCCCAGATGGGTCGAGCGCGTGGGCGAGCGCGAAGGGGGGAGAGAGCGAGAGCGAGGTGGCCGGAGCCGGGTCGTGAGGGAGTCGGAGATCCCGCGGCCTTCGTGTTCGTCCCGCGCCCAGGTCGGGTGCGCTTGCAGTAGGGGGTTACAAGCGTCCGTGCGGGTGAGGGGAGCGAGCGGCCCCGAGAGAGCGCCTGCCCCTGCCCTTCGTCCCCGCGAGGCCAACCTTCTCTAAGAAGGCCCTGGTCCTTCCTTTTATAGGCGTAAGGAGAGGATCCAGGTGTACAAATGGGGGTGTAGCAAGGTGCTACGTGTCTAGCGGGGGAGAGCTAGTGCCCTAAGTACATGCCAAGGTGGCAGCCGGAGAGATCTTGGCACCCGGCTAGTGTGGCATCGTGGCTGTCGGAGAAGCAATGGAGCTTGGCGGAGGGACAGCTGTCGGAGTGGTTGGGCCCTTGCTGACGTCCTCCTGCTTTCGTAAGAGAGCTGAGAGCCGCCGTCGTCATGGGTCTAGTGGGGTGCCATCATTGCCTATCTGGCGGAGCTAGCCAGATGGGACGTCGGTCCTGTTCCCTGCGGCCCGAGTCGGCTCGGGGTAGGGTGATGATGGCGCTCCCTGTTGACGTGGTGGACTCGTGCCCTAGGTCGGGCGACGTGGAGGCTCCTCCGAAGCCGAGGTCGAGTCTGTCCTGCATGGCCGAGGCCGAGCCCGAGCTCCTGGGTCGGGCGAGGCGGAGGTCGTTCGGCAGAGGCCAGGGCGGAGTCCGAGCCCTGGGTCGGGCGAGGCGGAGTTCGTCGTCTTCCGGGGCCTTAGCCCGAGTCCGAGCCCTGAGTCGGGCGGAGCGGAGTTCGCCGTCTTCCGGGGCCTTAGCCCGAGTCCGAGCCCTGGGTCGGGCGGAGCGGAGTTCGCCGTCTTCCGGGGCCTTAGCCCGAGTCCGAGCCCTAGGTCGGGCGGAGCGGAGTTCGCCGTCTTCCGGGGCCAGCCCGAGTCCGAGCCCTGGGTCGGGCGGAGCGGAGTTCGCCGTCTTCCGGGGCCTCAGCCCGAGTCCGAGCCCTGGGTCGGGCGGAGCGGAGTTCGCCGTCTTCCGGGGCCTCAGCCCGAGTCCGAGCCCTGGGTCGGGCGGAGCGGAGTTCGCCGTCTTCCGGGGCCTCAGCCCGAGTCCGAGCCCTGGGTCGGGCGGAGCTTCCTATGGCGCTTTTGGCCAAGCCTGGCCGCCCGGCAGTCCCACTCTTTGCGTCAAATGCCCCAGTGACTTGGTCGGTCGGCGCGGGTGATTCAGTCAGGGTTGCTTCTCAACGAAGGCAAGGCCTCGGGCGAGCCGGAGATGCGTCTGCCGTAAAAAAGGGGGCCTCGGGCGAGACGGAAACACCTCAGGGTCGGCTGCCCTTGCCCGAGGCTAGGCTCGGGCGTGGCGTGATCGAGTCGCTCGTATGGACTGATCCCTGACTTAATCAAACCCATCAGGCCTCTGCAGCTTTATGCTGATGGGGGTTACCAGCTGAGAATTAGGCGTCTTGAGGGTACCCCTAATTATGGTCCCCGACAGTACCCCTAATTATGGTCCACGACAGTAACCCTGAGCATCCTGGTTGTGTACGAGGCATCTTGTCTAAGGAAGGATGGAAGAAAGGATTTGGACCACAGTGGGAAGGTCTTGTATAGGAAACGTGATCGATACAAGAAAGATATGGCGGATCATTTTAAGGAAAAGGCTAAGAAAGAGTTCAAAGACCTGATGTATCAAATGCTATTGAATCCTCCTCGAGAATTGATGTAGTAATTGGCGAGTGCGATATCTGTTCAACAGATGACCACTTCACAGATGCAACTAATTCTAGCAGCTCACATAATCTATTGTTGACGTATATTCCCGTTGAAGGAAAATATCATGATGCTATCAGTACATTAGCTAGATCAGAGTTTAGAGTACTCACAAAAATTAGCAGACTATCTCTTAGCCGAGATAGTTATTAGAGCTTAGGTAAAACTTTGATGTATATATGGTTGTAAACACTACTTTGTTGTATATTAATGTATGACAGAATTTAATTCCAAGTTGCTTTCAATATCAATGTGTGTGTATATATATATATATATATATAATTCACTGTTGTTTGAAAAATTGAAAAAGGTGGAAAAACTACCACTGGCGGTTTCTTAAAAAAACCACCAGTGGAAATATTTAGCATTGGTGGCACTAAAAACGCCAGTACACATAGCTCTATAACTGCCACTATAGAGCTTCTTTGTACTAGTGACCAACACTCAATGCAAATTAGACCCCTAGGGATAGCAATTTAACCCACAATCTTAAAACCCGACAGATACCTGACCCGATGGGTGTGGGTAGTGGTGAAGATTTTGACCCACGAGTGCACCCGCACCCAACCAGAAGTTTCGGGGGTGTGGGTGCGAGTTTCTATTTTAACTCGTGGCTGACCAATATCCAACCCGAAATTTAGTTCATTCTTTATTTTGTGCAAAAATAATTAATATACAATACAATTATTTTAAATAAGTAACTTGCCTAATGATTCATGAAATGTTTTGCTGCTACTTAACAAGAGAAGGCTTAAAATTCGTAGATATAACTTAATTATTAGTGGTACTCAATTATTTATAGCTGAATTATTATATTGAGTAAAAACTTATGGGTGATCTGAAACCCGACGAGTTCAGGTGCGGGTTCCGAATTGACCTGGTGCGAATGCGAGCGAGTTTAGATATACTTTAGGAGTGCGATCGTGGGCGGGTTTTTTCTCCATCCAACCCTAACCCGACCCGTTGCTATCCCTAAAACCCATGTATATCATTGAGTTGTCGGACTTGTGGTATATATAAATGAAAAAAATGTATCTTAGCTAGGGAGTGTTTTGGATGCACTAAACTAAATTTTAGTGCATGTTTTTGAAGCCAAATAGAGGTCCTAAACATGAACTAATCATGGGCTAACAAAAACTAATTGATGAGTAAAACTCACTAGAAAAAAGAAAACTTTAATTAGTCTATGTTTAGCCTATAATCTAATGAACTACAATTCAAAAATTGTTTCATAATTTAAAAGGTCGAAATTATTTTATGATATCCTATAATTAATGAATGAAAAACTCCCCATCATTCTGTCCAAGACAGATCTGCTTCTTATGATGACTTATAATGAATGTCCTACAACCATCCATTATGAAAGGGAAATGTGCCATTGGGTGCCATTGGGCCATTAAGTGCCGAACACAACACCCTGAACTAACATGCAATTGTGAGTATGAGCTTAGACTCAAAGAGAAGCAAAGTGAGAGTTGTATTGCAAACTCTACAATATTGGAGAAACAAAGGTATGATTCTAACATTTAGTAAATTATTTCTGGGACTAACTATATTCTACTAAGTGCTAGGGATCTTCTCAAGTCGAGAGAAATTCAAATGGAGAAGTTTGGCTAAGTCTAGCAAAACTTGCACCAGCCTACGATGCACCAGACTATCCAGTGCGCACCAGATAGTGTCTGGTGCTCTGGTTGGCGCACTCGACGAACAGGCCGCTCTCAGAAAAAGGCCAGGGTGTCGTGGCTATAATTCATCGGATTGTCCGTTGTGCCAGCCGCGCGCCCATCCAACGGTCGACCGCGCTATTAGCGGGCGCCACGTGGGCGTGGACAATGGTCACCAGGCCGCACCGAACTGTCCGGTGCGCCATGGGGGCCAGAGGCTATAACTGTCAACTTCGCTAAACAAGGAAGAGAATCGTGCATTGTTCACTGTCCGGTGGTGCACCGGAATGTCTGGTGCGTCCACGGACAGAAGGCAACCAAAGCCTACCAAATGGAGCTCCAACGGCTCCTAGGTCTCTTGGGGCTATAAAAGAGACCCCTATACGCATGGAGTACCACACCAAGCATCATTTGAACATCCTAAGACACCGAGGCACTGCGATCATGCTTTTGCTTTGATAGATTGAGATTCGAGCATGTGTTTTAAGTTCTAACTCTGTTGCCTTGTCCCTTGTGCTCTTCTCTCGACTTGTGTGCGTGCGTTGTTGTAACTTTGTCTCTTGTGTGTGTATTCTACTCCCCTTACTCTTGTGTTCATTTGAGATCAACTCTGTAAGGCGTGAGAGACTCCAAAGTGTGGAGATTTCTCACAACTGGATAAACTAAGATAAAAAAGAAAAATGTGGTATTCAAGTTGATCTTTAGATCATTTGAAAGGGGTTGAGTGCAACCCTCGTCACATTATACTAGTCACATTATACTAATAGCTTGGTAAAATAAAACGTGAAGAGTTATAGACTGGTGTGCATGGTAAACTAGAACGTGAAGAGATCATCATTTTGCGGACCTGTGGATTGGAGCACAACGCTAGTTGCTTACCTAGTAGTGACCTGGGCAGCCGGAGGTAGAAATCCTGGCCCTTCTCTACAAAGCGCAGATCAGTAAAAGAGTCGATCCAGATGATGCAGCCACCTCCTGTTGCGTCGGCGGCAGCATACGCCACACACGAGCAGTTGGCGAGGCACCTGAGCCCGCACTCGTCAAGGCTGATGGCCATGTCGACCGTCGCGTTCTGTGTGTCGGGGAGCTTCACCAACGGCACCACCTGGAACCCGTCCGTGCTGCTCCGGCTGCTGCCGCCGCAGTCGAGCGAGACGTTCCGGCGGCACCCGTCGGAGTACTCCCTCAGGGACCACTCCTTGGGAACCGCCGGGACGAAGCCCTTGAAGCATGTGCAGAGCGACGTGGACGCGGCGTTGCGGTCGCACAGGCCGAACGCGCCGCAGTGGGCGTAGTCGTCGCAGTCGTCCCTGGGCTCCTTGAGGAAGGAGTTCCACTGCCGGCTGCCGGCGTCCCACACGAGGCGCTGGACGACGCCGGCGTCGCCCAGCCTCAGCTGGGAGTATGGCGCGCCGGGCTTGGCGTTGTAGCTGTAGGTGGCCTCGCTGGGGCTGACGGTCACCTGGTAGGTGAAGTAGCTCGAGTACGACGCCATCTCCGGGACGCCATCGAACCGCTCGCCGTTCCACGGCCCCGTCCGGTACCTCTTGGCGCTGCCGCTGTCCCGCATCACGTTCTCCGGCGTGCCGCCGCCGAGCTCGGTGATGTAGCGGTAGCTTCCCGGGCCGGGGTCGGTGGGCGAGCGCCACGAGGACAGGTACCACTCGTCGCCGTTCCACAGGTTCTGGCCGATCTTCATCCCGGGCAGCAGGGAGTTGCAGGGGTGGTCGAACGACTGCCACAGCGCCGTGCTGTTGTTGCGTCCCTGCACGATGACCAGGTTGCCCGACTCGAGAATGCGCGCGCCCGCGGGAGGCGTGGAGGCCGTGGAGCCCGAAGACCATACCGTGTCGTTGGTGGAGCCGTCCAGCAGGAGAAGGGTGCCGGAGGTGGTGAGCACCAGCGCGCTGGAGGTGCCGGCGAGAGGGCGGTCACGGTTGGCCACCCAGTAGATGGCCGTGGCGTCCGGGGTTGGGGCGGAGAAGGAGAACCATGTCCCCAGGTACCGCTTGGTCGGCTCCCCCGGTGGGGAGAAGAACCCCAGCGTGAATGAGCCTCCTGCCGATACTAGGGTGTTGCCGTCGATGAGTTTGCCGCCAGTATATATCATGTCGGAGGCCGGAGTTCCAGGAGCAAGAGTGATCAACAGCGACAATGTTACGATGTGGACGCCGATAAGATGACGACGGCGAATCGACATTTTGGGGAATGGTACCTTGAGAATGCTCTTTTGGTCTTCCGGTGGCTGATTGCTATAAGTAGTAGTAAACGAGAGGTATACGGAGTATCCGACGTCGGGACCGTTATTCAAAGCAATTTCTTGATTCCCCGTAGTCCGTTCGTACGTTGTCTGCTAGCGGTGGCCGCCAGGAAAATTTCTTGATATTTTCACCACCGAATGGGACGATGATCGCTTATTCGGTTAGCTTGACGGTCTTTCTTATGGAGCCCATATTGTTTTCGAATCGGGGTAACCACTTCCATCCATTATCCGATAACGCGAAGAGTACTGTTGGCGTCTTTTTTTGCAAAACATTAACTAGGAGACCTTGGGATTAACTAGGAGACCTTGGGAATCTCACTGTTAGATGATAGATGAGATGTCACACAAATAACACTATCTTGAATACATTATTTAACACCTTCTTAGGGCTAAACAACAACGAACTCTAGGACCTTCTCGTGATGAGCAAGATCTTGGGTTCGGCTCTGCAAGGTGCTGAACGGTCCACGAGAAGTCACCGGGCCACCTAACAGTGCCCTCTACGGTGGCGCAGATGGTCCGTGGCTTTAGGCTGGACGGTCTGCAACCTTGCTGCAGGAGCGACTTCTTCCCTGCGTCGCTCTAGACGGTCCACGATGGCGCAGAGTCGTCTTCCTCCCCGCGGGAACCTAGATCTCGCCCCTGGGAAGAGATCTTAGGGTTGTCTTGGGGGCCAACAAGCCACCCAAGACAGTCGAGGTGGATTATTTTGAATGGAGTGGATCTTACCCCCGGATAGGGTCCTCGTCAGGTTAAGATTCTTGGGTCGTCATGGGGTCGGCAGGCCACCC
Organism: Zea luxurians; assembly: GCA_029449295.1. Lineage (NCBI taxonomy): Eukaryota > Viridiplantae > Streptophyta > Magnoliopsida > Poales > Poaceae > Zea > Zea luxurians. The sequence continues at coordinate 52,801,578 of JAOPSE010000021.1, read as the reverse complement.
AAGACGAATCTAGACGGCATAATGTCGAATAGGGGTGAAGGTGGATATGTGGAAAGCTACAACTAGAATTACGCGATATACTTCTACTCCTAGAGCAAAATGATAAATAAATTAATTAATTGGTTCGATTGGAATGTGTTCGGAGGATCTCAATCGGTCATTCCCATTTATATTTATAAGGGATGAGGTCTGGACGTGTTTCTAGGCAAGATCCAACAGATCCCCACGGATAGGTTAGGATAATCACGCATGGGATAAGTACTCTCGCCGTAATTATCTGGCCGCGGGGGCACAGACCGTCTGGGCCATAGGGTCGGACCGTCCGGATGTCACACCCGGGTTTCAGGGGCACCAAAACCCAGGCGCAAAATTCACCACGTCTGCTGGGACCAAGTCTCACAAATATGATGACTCATGATACAGAAACAAATATCACATCTTTAATATATAACGGAGTTATGTACAAAATAGTTAAATAATTACATCATAAGGAGACAACGATCCAGCAACCACAATTGACTGGAAGACGACGATCTAGACCTCTCACAAACTCATCGCTGTATCCTTCATGCTCATCATCTTGACGGTACCTGTTCTAGACCTGGGGGATGTGAGTACAGCAAGGGTGAGCTCACGTACGTTTATTGCTCAACAAGTTGTGGGGAATAATGTGCATGAACTCACCAAAGGTAGGAGCTCATGTAAAGTGTAAGGCTTACCAAAGGACATGGTTAAAGCTGAGCATTCCTTTTAAAGTTGGTCAAAATTTTATTAGCAGTTACTAGGTATAAGTAGATACTAACCCAAATAAGTAAGAGATCAAAATTAATAACAACACCCACGATGCAATGTGAATGACAAATTAAGTTTAGTTCCATAAATTACTCATGTGTGGGTCCGAGCTACTCATGACCGTAAGCACGGCTGATATACCAGTTTTACACTCTCCAGAGGTTGCACATCTTTACCCACAAGGCCACAAGTCATGTTACCCATTTGCCAAGGGATCGCGACTTTCCATTCATCTCTACCGAGGAGACGAGACAGGGTACCACTACGAGTCCTTTACAAAGTTCCACTAGCTTCTGAAAACCCGCTACGGTTTCTGAGAAGGGCAATATAGGAATCCCTTGTCTGAAAAGCCATCGCAGCATGATCGACCCGAGAACCTCGCTATATGCAACTCCTCTACCGCCCTTGCCCCTTTCGGGTAAGGTAGTCTTCAACTAGCTTTCCTAATTAGTCAGCCAAGGGCGTCCCATACCACCCTTGTGGTAGCACTGTTTTCCGGGTGGTCGCTTCATGTTCCAATTAACATAATAATCTTATCATGAACACTAATTAAAACAACAACATAATTAGAACATGACCATAATATAACATTAATTTCCCAAAACCAAGTATAGCAATAGCAAAACTACCCAAAAGTTTAGTGGTAAACAAGGTGTGGGATAAACAAATCTAGGGAAACCTATTAGGTCCCATCAAATTAACCTGAGCATGTCACAGTGATTAACAAAAACATTATTAGGTAAAGAAAAGTGATCAAGGGCACAACTTGCATTAGACTCGAGATTCTAGGTACCAGTTGGTCTTCAAGTGACTCGTAACCTCGCTGCTACTCGTAGCAATATAAAAAACATGGTATAGAAAAAATTAACATCACACCAAACATAAGAACAAACTGCATACTAATGTTCTATGCGTCGTAACGAAATCGTAGGTTCGACAACCACTAAAATCGGAGTTACGGTTAAAGAGTTATGATTTTTCTGAAGATATAAATGTTGGATATAAAAGAAACTAAGTGCATAATTTTTAATCTAGGTTTCATAACAAACTAAGGTTACCATATGATAAACAATATTATTATGAATTTAATGCAACTGGAATGGATCAATTTAGAGTTAAAATGAATTAAATATGAATTAAACAAGTTTCTAGAATTGGTTTTCATATTGAAAACCGTTTTCTATATTAATATACTTATTTTATTTATCCTCTGGGCTACGGCCACAATTCCTGAGAAGTCCAGGGTCTAATCTATGAAATTCAGGACCTCACTATAATGTTATTAAAACTGTAATCGACGACGGGTTCATTTCTCACAACAACAGGGGTTCTTTTGCAAGGTTTCCATACCGAAGGGGTATAGGTGGATCTCAGCCGCCCGATCCTAAAACAAGCGCCAGGATTAGATTCCTTTTAAAATGAATCGGTACGCAATGCCATCCACCCGATCTGTGATCTATGGCCCTGGTTTAGAATATCTAAAACCTACTCCTGACCGTCCGATCCAACGCCGAGGGCCACGATTAGCTCCCAGCCCAAGGGAAGCCGCACCCTGCGCCCACCATAGGATCTTCCCTGAACGCTCCAGATTTTATGAAGTTTAACCTAACCCGAGCCACAAGATCACGATCTAACCAGCAACGCGCTACACTGCATTCAATCACCGTCGTCCAATTGTGAACGAACGGCCATGAGACTCTCCCCGACCTCCAGACGCCACGGGGCGGAGACGCCCGCGCCAATGGTGGCGAGCCCACTGGAGCGCGGTAACCAGGCGCTAAGGAGATCTATTCCTTACCCCGACTGGTGCAAATTGATGTGGGTATGAATGCGAACACAGAAGGGGGATTACATACTAGAGATGGTAGTCGACAGTTGGAAGGGAAATGTGCCCTTGGGCCATTTCTAAGTATTTTGGTGATTGAGTGCCAACACATGTGCTTAATTGTGAATTTATGTCCATGGATGAACAAGGCGCAAATCATGAAGTAAAGGTATGTTTCTAAGCCTTAGTGAATTGGTTTTGTGTACTAATATACTTGTCTAAGTGTTAGAAACAGAAAGAAGAAGAAGAGAAAAGACTTGGCTGTGTACAGCCAAGAGTCAGTTCGGTCTGGAGCACCGGACTGTCCGGTGTGCACCGGACAGTGTCCGGTGCGCCAGGCTGACTCGGCGCGAACAGGCCGCTCTCGGGAATTCGCCGACGGCGTACGGCTAAAATGCACCGGACTGTCCGGTGTGCACCGGACTGTCCGGTGAGCCAACGGTCGGCCAGGCCAACGGTCGGAAGATGTCACCGGACATGTCCGGTGTGCACCGGACATGTCCGGTGCGCCAACGGCGCCAGATCTGCCAACGGTCTGCAACGGTCGGCTTCGCTGTTTAAGGAAACAAATCGGGCACCGGACAGTGTCCGGTGTGCACCGGACTGTCCGGTGCCCCCGACGACAGAAGGCAAGGATGGCCTTCCGGATTTGCTCTCAACGGCTCCTAGCTGCCTTGGGGCTATAAAAGGAGCCCCTAGGCGCATGGAGGAGATATACAAGCAACCTTTGAGCATTCTTGATCATCCACACTCAGTCTTTGCGCATTCGTTTGTCATTCTAAGTGATTCGAGCTCCGTTCTAGTGAGAACTGTGTGATACTCTTATGAGCTCGAGTCTTGGCCGTGTGTGTGCGCGTTTCGCTGTGGATTTGTGTGTGTTGCTTCCCTCCCTTACTCTGTGCTTCTTTGTGATCATATACTTGTAAGGGCAAGAGACTCCAATTTGTGGAGATTCCTTGCAAACGGGATAGTGAAAGGAAAAACAAAACACCGTGGTATTCAAGTGGGTCTTTGGACCGCTTGAGAGGGGTTGATTGCAACCCTCGTCCGTTGGGACGCCACAACGTGGAGTAGGCAAGCGTTGGTCTTGGCCGAACCACGGGATAAACCACTGTGTCACCTCTGTCTTGATCTCTTGTGGTATTGTGTTTTGTTGAGACTTCTCTTTAGCCACTTGGCAACTATTGTGCTAACACTTAACAAGTTTTTGTGGCTTAAGTTTTAAGTTTTCACAGGATCACCTATTCACCCCCCCTCTAGGTGCTCTCAATTGGTATCAGAGCCGTTCTCTTCACAAAGGGACTGACCGCCCGAAGAGATGGATCCTAAGGGGAAGGGTATCGTGATCAACGACAAAGAGAAGGAATCCTTCGTCAACGAGCCGAAGGACGACAAGCCTACCGACTCCGGCTCGGGTCATAGACGGAAGGAAGGGAAGAAGAAGAAGACAAGGCGCATCAAGGAGATCGTCTACTACGACAGCGATGAGTCTACTTCTTCCCAAAAGGACGACGACCACAACGACTACGAGAGAAGGAAACCGGTTAATTCAAACTTTTCTTTTGACTACTCTCGTATTCCGCAAAGTTCAAATTCACATTTGCTCTCCATTCCACTCGGCAAGCCCCCACACTTTGATGGAGAGGACTACGGATTTTGGAGCCACAAAATGCGTAGTCATCTATTCTCTCTCCATCCTAGTATATGGGAGATTGTAGAGAGTGGAATGCACTTTGATAGTTCGGATAGTCCCATGTTCATTAATGAACAAATTCATAAGAATGCACAAGCTACTACTGTTCTTCTAGCTTCTTTGTGCAGGGATGAATACCATAAATTAAGCGGCTTGGATAACGCCAAGCAGATCTAGGACACCCTCAAGATTTCTCATGAGGGAAACGACGTCACCTTGCTCACCAAGATGGAGTTGGTGGAGGGAGAGCTTGGACGGTTCGCAATGATAAGGGGCGAGGAGCCGACGCAAACATACAACCGGCTCAAGACTCTTATCAACAAGATAAGGAGCTACGGAAGCACGCGATGGACGGATCATGACGTCGTCCGCCTAATGCTCAGGTCATTTACCGTTCTTGATCCTCATTTGGTAAACAATATACGTGAAAATCCCAGGTACACAAAGATGTCGCCCGAAGAAGTTCTTGGGAAATTCGTTAGCGGGCGAATGATGATCAAGGAGGCGAGGTATGTGGACGACGCCTTGAATGGTCCGATCAACGAGCCGCAACCCCTTGCTCTCAAGGCAACACGAAGCAAGGAGGCGCTACCTAGCAAGGTGGCACAGATTGAGGCGGCCGGACTCAATGATGAAGAGATGGCTCTCATCATCAAGAGATTCAAGACGGCGCTAAATAGTCGCAAGGGGCAGCCAAGCAAGACCAAGACAAAGGGGAAGCGCTCGTGCTTCAATTGCGGTAAGCTTGGTCATTTTATCGCTAACTGTCCCGATAATGAAAGTGACCAGGAAAAGGGGAACAAAAGAGAGAAGAAGAAGCAATACAAGAAGGCAAAGGGCGAGGCACATCTAGGAAAGGAGTGGGACTCAGATTGCTCCTCCTCCAACTCCGACAATGAAGGACTCGCTGCCACTGCCTTCAACAAGTCTTCCCTCTTCCCCAACGAGCGTCTCACATGCCTTATGGCAAGAGAGAAGAAGGTGAGTACTCAAGACTCCACTTATGCTTCTTCTAGTGATAATGAGTCTAGTGATGATGATGACATAGATTATTCATGCTTGTTCAAGGGCTTAGATAGATCTAAGATAGATAAAATTAATGAGTTGATTGATGCTTTGAATGATAAGAATAGATTACTAGAAAAGCAAGAGGATCTTTTATATGAGGAGCATGATAAATTTGTTAGTGCACAAAATTCTCTTGCTCTAGAAATTAAAAGAAATAAAGTGCTTTCTAGTGAATTATCTTCCTGTCATGAAACCATTGCTACCTTAAAAGGTGTTAATAATGATTTAAATGCTAAACTAGAAGTGGCTAGTAAATCTAACTCTTGTGTAGAACATGTTATGGTTTGCACTAGGTGTAAGGATTTCGATATTGATGCCTGTAGTGAACACCTAGTTTTAATTTCCAAATTAAATGAGGAATTGGCTAGTCTTAATGCCCAACTTAAGACTAGCAAGAGTGAAGTTGATAAAATAAAATTTGCAAGGGATGCCTATACGATTGGTAGACATCCCTCAATTAAGGATGGACTTGGCTACAAAAGGGAAGCCAAGAACTTGACAAGCCTTAAGGCTCCCATCTCCGCCAAGGAGAAAGGGAAGGCCCCTATGGCTAGCAGTGCTAAAAAGAATCATGCCTTCTTGTATCATGATAAGAGACAAACTAGAAATGTTTATAGAAGTTATAATGCTTATGATGATTTTGACTCTCATGCCATGTTTGCTTCTAGCTCTTCCTATATGCATGGTAGAAATATGTCTAGGAGAAATGCTATCCATCATGTGCCTAGAAAGAATGTTATTCATGCTCCTAGGAAAGTAGTGAATGAACCTTCTATAATTTATTGTGCTTTAAACACTTCCTTTGCTATTTGTAGAAAGGATAGGAAAATAGTTGCTAGGAAGTTAGGGGCAAAATGCAAGGGAGACAGGACTTGCATTTGGGTCCCTAAGGATATTTGTGCTAACCTTGCAGGACCCAACATGAGTTGGGTACCTAAGACCCAAGCCTAAATTTGCCTTGCAGGTTTATGCATCCGGGGGTTCAAGCTGGATTATCGACAGCGGATGCACAAACCATATGACGGGGGAGAAGAAGATGTTCACCTCCTACGTCAAAAATAAGGATTCCCAAGATTCAATTATATTCGGTGATGGGAATCAAGGCAAGGTAAAAGGGTTAGGTAAAATTGCAATTTCTAATGAGCACTCAATCTCAAATGTGTTTTTAGTTGAGTCTCTTGGTTACAATTTGCTATCTGTTAGTCAACTGTGCAATATGGGATATAATTGTTTATTTACAAATGTAGATGTGTCTGTCTTTAGAAGATGTGATGGTTCACTAGCTTTTAAGGGTGTACTAGACGGCAAGCTTTACTTAGTTGATTTTGCAAAAGAAGAGGCCGGTCTAGATGCATGCTTAATGGCTAAGACTTGCATGGGCTGGCTGTGGCATCGCCGCTTAGCACATGTGGGGATGAAGAATCTCCACAAGCTTCTAAAGGGAGAACACGTGATAGGTCTAACCAATGTTTATTTCGAAAAAGATAGACCTTGTGCAGCTTGTCAGGCAGGTAAACAAGTGGGAGGAGCACATCACAGCAAGAATGTGATGACCACGTCAAGACCTCTGGAGCTGCTGCATATGGACCTCTTCGGACCCGTCGCCTATCTAAGCATAGGAGGAAGTAAGTATGGTTTAGTTATTGTTGATGACTTTTCCCGCTTCACTTGGGTGTTCTTTTTGCAGGATAAGTCTGAAACCCAAGGGACCCTCAAGCGCTTCCTCAGGAGAGCTCAAAATGAGTTTGAGCTCAAGGTGAAGAAGATAAGGAGCGACAACGGGTCCGAGTTCAAGAACCTTCAAGTGGAGGAGTTTCTTGAGGAGGAAGGGATCAAGCACGAGTTCTCCGCTCCCTACACACCACAGCAAAATGGTGTGGTAGAGAGGAAGAACAGGACGCTAATCGATATGGCGAGGACGATGCTTGGAGAGTTCAAGACCCCCGAGTGCTTTTGGTCGGAAGCCGTGAACACGGCTTGCCACGCCATCAACAGGGTCTACCTTCATCGACTCCTCAAGAAGACGTCATATGAGCTACTAACCGGTAACAAACCCAATGTATCTTACTTTCGTGTTTTTGGGAGCAAGTGCTACATTCTAGTGAAGAAGGGTAGAAATTCTAAGTTTGCTCCCAAAGCTGTAGAAGGGTTTTTATTAGGTTATGATTCAAATACAAAGGCGTATAGGGTCTTCAACAAATCATCGGGTTTGGTTGAAGTCTCTAGCAACGTTGTATTTGATGAGACTAATGGCTCTCCAAGAGAGCAAGTTGTTGATTGTGATGATGTAGATGAAGAAGATGTTCCGACGGCCGCTATACGAACCATGGCGATTGGAGAAGTACGGCCACAGGAAAAAGATGAACGAGATCAACCTTCTTCCTCAACAACGGTGCATCCCCCAACTCAAGACGATGAACAGATTCATCAACAGGAGGCGTGTGATCAAGGGGGAGCACAAGATGATCATGTGATGGAGGAAGAAGCGCAACCGGCACCTCCAACCCAAGTTCGAGCGATGATTCAAAGGGATCATCCCGTCGACCAAATTCTGGGTGACATTAGCAAGGGAGTAACTACTCGGTCTCGATTAGTTAATTTTTGTGAACATTACTCTTTTGTCTCCTCTATTGAGCCTTTCAGGGTAGAGGAGGCCTTGCTAGATCCGGATTGGGTGTTGGCCATGCAGGAGGAACTTAACAACTTCAAGCGCAATGAAGTTTGGACGCTGGTGCCTCGTCCCAAGCAAAATGTTGTGGGAACCAAGTGGGTGTTCCGCAACAAACAAGATGAGCACGGGGTGGTGACGAGGAACAAGGCTCGACTTGTGGCAAAAGGTTATGCCCAAGTCGCAGGTTTGGACTTTGAGGAGACTTTTGCTCCTGTGGCTAGGCTAGAGTCCATTCGTATCTTGCTAGCATATGCCGCTCACCATTCTTTTAGGTTGTACCAAATGGATGTGAAGAGCGCTTTCCTCAACGGGCCAATAAAGGAGGAGGTGTACGTGGAGCAACCCCCTGGCTTCGAGGATGAATGGTATCCCGACCACGTGTGTAAGCTCTCTAAGGCGCTCTATGGACTTAAATAAGCCCCAAGAGCATGGTATGAATGCCTTAGAGATTTCTTAAGTGCTAATGCTTTCAAGGTTGGGAAAGCCGATCCAACTCTTTTCACTAAGACTTGTGATGGTGATTTGTTTGTGTGCCAAATTTATGTCGATGACATAATATTTGGTTCTACTAATCAAAAGTCTTGTGAAGAGTTTAGCAGGGTGATGACGCAGAAATTCGAGATGTCGATGATGGGCGAGTTGAACTACTTCCTTGGGTTCCAAGTGAAGCAACTCAAGGACGGCACCTTCATCTCCCAAACAAAGTACACGCAAGACTTACTGAAGCGGTTTGGGATGAAGGACGCCAAGCCCGCAAAGACTCCGATGGGGACCGACGGACACACCGACCTCAACAAAGGAGGTAAGTCCGTTGATCAAAAAGCATACCGGTCAATGATAGGGTCTTTACTTTATTTGTGTGCTAGTAGACCGGATATTATGCTTAGCGTATGCATGTGTGCTAGATTTCAATCCGATCCTAAGGAGTGTCACTTGGTGGCGGTGAAGCGAATTCTTAGATATTTAGTCGCTACGCCTTGCTTCGGGATCTGGTATCCAAAGGGGTCTAACTTTGACTTGATTGGGTACTCAGATTCCGACTATGCTGGATGTAAGGTCGATAGGAAGAGCACATCGGGGACGTGCCAATTCTTAGGAAGGTCCCTGGTGTCATGGAACTCTAAGAAACAAACATCCGTTGCCCTATCCACCGCTGAGGCCGAGTATGTTGCCGCAGGACAGTGTTGCGCGCAACTACTTTGGATGAGGCAAACCCTCCGGGACTTTGGCTACAATCTGAGCAAAGTCCCACTCCTATGTGACAATGAGAGTGCTATCCGAATAGCGGAAAATCCTGTTGAGCACAGCCGCACAAAGCACATTGACATCCGGCATCACTTTCTGAGAGACCACCAGCAAAAGGGAGATATCGAAGTGTTTTATGTTAGCACCGAGAACCAGCTAGCCGATATCTTCACCAAGCCTCTAGATGAGAAGACCTTTTGCAGGTTGCGTAGTGAGCTAAATGTCTTAGATTCCCGGAACTTGGATTGAATTGTAGCATACATGTATTCATGCTTTTGATCATGTTCCTTTTTGCATCTTGTTGCTTATCATGGTGCTCAAGTTGTACAAACACTCCCTGGACCTCACAAGTCCGTTGCAAAGTGATGCACATGTTTAGGGGGAGATGTGTTACAACTTGACCCTTTTTGACTAACCATATGTTTGAGTTTGCTTGTTTTAGTCACAAAGGAGAATTGAAAGGGAAAAGGTGGACTTGGACCATAGAAGACTTCCACTGCACTCCGAAGAGAGGGTAATTCATTCCAAGTCCATCTCATGAACTCTTATTGCCATTTGCTCTTAATTGAAGATTTTGGTGAGGCAATGGGGTTAAAGGGCCAAAATTGATCCCGTTTTGGTGCTTGATGCCAAAGGGGGAGAAAATAAAGGCCAAAGCAATAAATGGATCAGCTACCACTTGAGAAATTTGAAAATAGTAGAGTAGAGCTTTTGGTTTGTCAAAACTCTTTTTGTTGTCTCTCTTATCAAAGTTGGCTTCTTGTGGGGAGAAGTAGTAATTATGGGAAAAGGGGGAGTTTTTGAAATCTTTGATTAATCTCTTTTGGAATGACTCTCTTTATGCTTCAACATGTGTGTTTGACTTAGAGATAGAGATTTGAGTTTGATTTGCAAAAACAAACCAAGTGGTGGCAAAAGATGATCCATATATGCCAAAATTGAATCAAAATAAATTTGAGTTTTAGTTGAAGTGAGTTTGCACTTGTTCTAGTTGCTTTATGTTGTGTTGGCATAAATCACCAAAAAGGGGGAGATTGGAAGGGAAATGTGCCCTTGGGCCATTTCTAAGTATTTTGGTGATTGAGTGCCAACACATGTGCTTAATTGTGAATTTATGTCCATGGATGAACAAGGCGCAAATCATGAAGTAAAGGTATGTTTCTAAGCCTTAGTACATTGGTTTTGTGTACTAATATACTTGTCTAAGTGTTAGAAACAGAAAGAAGAAGAAGAGAAAAGACTTGGCTGTGTACAGCCAAGAGTCAGTTCGATCTGGAGCACCGGACTGTCCGGTGTGCACCGGACAGTGTCCGGTGCGCCAGGCTGACTCGGCGCGAACAGGCCGCTCTCGGGAATTCGCCGACGGCGTACGACTAAAATTCACCGGACTGTCCGGTGAGCCAACGGTCGGCCAGGCCAACGGTCGGCCGCGCAATCTGCGCGGGACACGTGGCGGAGCCAACGGTCGGAAGATGTCACCGGACTGTCCGGTGTGCACCGGACATGTCCGGTGCGCCAACGGCGCCAGATCTGCCAACGGTCTACAACGGTCGGCTTCGCTGTTTAAGGAAACAAATCGGGCACCGGACAGTGTCCGGTGTGCACCGGACTGTCCGGTGCCCCCGACGATAGAAGGCAAGGATGGCCTTCCGGATTTGCTCTCAACGGCTCCTAGCTGCCTTGGGGCTATAAAAGGAGCCCCTAGGCGCATGGAGGAGATATACAAGCAACCTTTGAGCATTCTTGATCATCCACACTCAGTCTTTGCGCATTCGTTTGTCATTCTAAGTGATTCGAGCTCCGTTCTAGTGAGAACTGTGTGATACTCTTGTGAGCTCGAGTCTTGGCCGTGTGTGTGCGCGTTTCGCTGTGGATTTGTGTGTGTTGCTTCCCTCCCTTACTCTGTGCTTCTTTGTGATCATATACTTGTAAGGGCAAGAGACTCCAATTTGTGGAGATTCCTTGCAAACGGGATAGTGAAAGGAAAAACAAAACACCGTGGTATTCAAGTGGGTCTTTGGACCGCTTGAGAGGGGTTGATTGCAACCCTCGTCCGTTGGGACGCCACAACGTGGAGTAGGCAAGCGTTGGTCTTGGCCGAACCACGGGATAAACCACTGTGTCACCTCTGTCTTGATCTCTTGTGGTATTGTGTTTTGTTGAGACTTCTCTTTAGCCACTTGGCAACTATTGTGCTAACACTTAACAAGTTTTTGTGGCTTAAGTTTTAAGTTTTCACAGGATCACCTATTCACCCCCCCCTCTAGGTGCTCTCAACAGTGCGCTGACCGCGGTGAGGAGCGGCACCACGACGGAGGGGAACTTCGACGAGAAATTCGCCGGTTGCTGGTTGCTCTTCTGGCTTCAATCTTGCCTGGTCACGATCCTCGTATCTAGGTGAATCACCCCAACCACACGGCGGACACCGAGCTGCAACGAAGACAAGGCAGGGGTGCGACAGCGATTCCCCCCTTTCCTATTAGGTTTGGAGCTCCCTGGTTATCTCTTCTCTCCTCACCAAATCTACGATGGCAACGACCGGCTCGATGGCTGATGGCAGGACGGTTTGGTCCCCATTTATCTACTGGCGTGAGGGAATCTCAGCTGGTGGTTGGAACGGCCAGCGACATGCGCGCGGATCCTTGGAGTCAGCTGAACATGCGAGCGCGAGGGGGAGAGACCAGCCTGACCATCAGCCAGGGCCCACGTGCCATCCAGACAGCACCGCGCGCAAGTGATCGACGCCAGGGCCCCACAAGGCAGTGTCGGGTGCGCCATGGCGGGGAAGTGGCCGCGTTTGGTCTGCGGGCGCGGACGCAAGCAAATGCTTGGTAGGCCGAAAGCTGGAGAAGCGGCCCAACCGGTTTCCCCTTTTTTCTTTTCACTCTATTTTCTATCTCAATTTCAAGTTTGTATTTGATTCTAGTTTTGAATTTTCAACTTTAAGTAAAATGCACATTCAAAAAAACCCCAATGATGTAAGAGGTAATTTATATTAATTACTTTACTCATTTTCTTACACACTTGTTGTAACTATGCAAAACACTCTTATCACTTGTTTTTAGTAAAACATTATTTTGAATGTGCAGTTACATTATAAGTATATTCACAAGTTCATATCCGCTTGTTTTGATAGAAAACATTCTCTAATTCCCAATCTTTATTAGGATATGATTTAGTTAATATTATTCTATTATGTTTATTAACTTTAGAAAGGTGAATTCTAAAGTTCAATTATTTATCAAGGGTACTTACTTCGATTATTATTATCATCATCATTTTTTCTCTAAAGGATTTCCTTAAATCATAAGTTAAGATTTTTGGGTGTTACACTGGACGTGCCCAGGTGCCAAATATGGTGCTCAACACATGCCCCTGCATTTTGGTGGAGCTTGGTGAACCAAAAGCGCCTTGTAGTACCAACAATAGATTCTGGAACTTGCCTTGTTCCTAAAATATGAACATTAGCCCGATGTGATTCACCGGCTCTTGTTATCAGATATTATAACTCTCTGATAGAACTATAATGCACAGAGACCATTTTGGATTGCATCCTCTTCGGCCATATTTACCGGCTCTTTGTTTTGCTGGAGAGCCCCGAGTGGTGTGCTTTACCCTTAGGTTCTTCCTCTTATTTTGCCAATTCTCCTGAAAGGGTATTCTCCTACTCAAATGTTTTATTATTTGTAGTACTTGTTGATCATTGACATTTTTTATTGTTGTGCCAGGTGAAAGCATTTAGGCCCCTAGTTGGTTTTAGTGATTAATGATAACATAATATTATATGTGACTAACGTGTGTTTTGTAGAGCAAATGGTAAGTTAGCTCGCATTATAGGAAGTTGTGCTACAACATTGAAAACAATCCCTGAGATGAGAACTTGAAGCGGCGGCTGAAAAGACGAATCAAAAGAGGAAGGTCTTCATATTCCGAGTGTCGAAGGAGTTGCGGACACTCGGTATAGAATTAGGTCTTCTATTTTTAGTTTAGCCATACTACAAAGAGGGGTTGTGGATGAGTAGTTTGACCAAGAGATTTCTAGTGTAGTATTGGTGCATATTCACACTCACATCTAGTTCTAGGTGTCACTCTATAACACACTTATGAGTTAGAACAAAAACGGCTTCGAAAAACCAAAGGAAAAGAAGTTAGGGTTTCTATCTTAGGGGCACCGGACTGTCCGGTGTGCCCCTGACAGTGGGGCCAGCCAGCCCTAGGGGCAGCGCCTCTGCCCCCGAGAAAATCCGAGAGCAATGAGTTGGGAAAATGAATTTTAGCCGCCACACCGGACCGTCCGGTGTGCACCATACATGTACTGTTCACTGTCCAGTGTCCATCAGCCCAACAGCTAGCTGTCAGAACTAGCTGTTGGAGTCGACTGTTGGCGCACCGGTGGCACACCGGATTGCGCAGAACAGCCAGGTAACGGCTAGTTTGGTGGGTGGGGGCTATTTATACCCCTCCACCTACCTTATTGAGTGTCTTGCTGCCCACATTGATGACCACACATTGCTAGAGCATTGCAAGCACCACAAAGCCTAGTAAGGTGATTAGAAAATCTTAATCCCGTGTTAGGACCTCATTAGTGCAAGTGAGAGCGACCTAGAGCACACACCACATGCATTAGGATTCTCTTGGTCAAGTGAAAGTCTATGGCTTGTTACTCTTGGTGATCGCCATCGCCTAGACGGCTTGGTAGTGTTTGGAGCACGGTTAACACCCTAGAGGATTTGTTGGTGACCTGGCTCAAGATTGTAAGCGGTCGTGAGGGATCCACTGCGTCGGAGTGGCAAAGGATCACCTCATAGTGAGCACTTGGTTCTTGCGAGGACCAAGGGGGAGCGATACCCTTGCACGGGTGCTCCAACGAGGACTAGGGAAGAGTGCTGACTCTTCGATACCTCGACAAAAATTGGAGGAGTCTTCTCAACCTTGCTTTACATTCCGCATTTAATTCAAGCATTTTACTTTGTTCAATTGTTTAGCAAGTAGTTGAAGTAGTATTTTACGATTGTTGTCTTTCTAGTAGTATTCTCTTATTGCTAGTAGTTGGGTGAAGTTGGGCTCGAGCTTAGGGTTTAAATATTTGCTTAGGGTTTAATTATTGTTGAATTTTTAGAAAAGCCCAATTCACCCCCTCTTGGGCATCGTGATCCTTTCAACAGGTAATGCTATATGTGAATATGGAGGTCAATGGTGTACATTTGAAGGTATTAAATTGTTTCATGCATATATTGCCTGTAATAAGTTGGGTGTCACTGTTCTTAGAACATTGTTTTTATGAGATTCTAAATATAGGAAAACTAGCATATACTTTGATGTAATGGTGGTTTTGTATGTCTTTGTTGATCCCATTTCTGCCCTTCATTAAGCACTAGGAGAACAATAAGTTGCAGTCGTTCGGCTTCTTCAGTTGAGCAGCAATCTTGCAGTATGCCCTCGGGGATGTAAGTTGTCTATCATATTCCTATCATCATAGTATGATCAAACTGCTTTTGTTTAGATGCATAGCTTTGAATCTCTGAGGACCCTCACCTTCTGATCGTGGTTTATCGTGACCGTGCGTGGAATGATTATTTCACAAATTGGATCACACATATTGTGCAAGTTGATCCCTTTATTATTGATATTACTGTTGCTTGAATTTGATTTCTATGGTCTCGATCCTCGACAGGAATACTTGAAACGTAATGCTGTCGTGGAATTCATTAAATTTCTTGATAATGAGGTGTTGTGAAGACTTTCATGTGATTCATGAAATAAGCTTTTGTTACATATCCTTGATATTATGAATTTACATAATCTGAAAGATAGTGTTTCCAATTCATGAAATGCTTTTTAATAAGTTGATATGAATTTAAAATGTCATTCCAACTATAAATAATTAGAGTTTCTAACATGTGTGTATTTGTTTTAGAAAAAAGAGAATGCAACCTACAGATTAGTTAAATTAGAAACTGACTGTTAAAATGGCTTTTTTTCTGCACAGGTGTTAAGCCAAAATTTATCTGAATCGGGGAAATAAAGCCGTTACTTGTCTACTCAACTTTATTTATGACCATGTTTTAAGTCTGTTACTTAGCAGTCACCATAAGAAACTTGTTGTACTTTGGTTAATAATGCTTGCAGGGAGGTGCAACCCATGTTGACATAGCATGTGACAAGGACTTAGTAAAGCTTTCCATGGATCTTTTCTATATTCATGTATTAAATATCATGTATTCAAGTCTGTTACTTAGCAGTCACTAGCAGTCACCATAAGATCCAATATCATGTTTTAAATATCTCACTAGAACTACTCAGATACAATGGTGGGTTTAGTTACTAAATGTTTTATGTGTTATCTGTTTGGAGCAAGCTATATTCATGTGCACTTTTAGTGGTCTTCGTTCTTCAAATCTGAATTTTGTTAAGTATTGTTTCCACTATATTGTGTTATCTAAACATCAACTATGCATGATTGCTTGTGGTTCAAGTTACTTCAATACTTTAGTAGCATGTTGAAAGGATCACGATGCCCAAGAGGGGGGTGAATTAGGCTTTTCTAAAAATCAACACTAATTAAAACCTAAGCAAGAGCCCGACTTCACCCCAATAACTAGCACTTAAGAGAATAATACTAGAAATACAATAGTGCTAAGACAATACTTCAAATACTTGCTAAACAAATACACAATGTAGAATGCTTGAATTAAGTGTGGAATGTAAAGCAAGGTTTAGAAGACTCCTCCAATTTTTCCCGAGGTATCGAAGAATCGACACTCTCCACTAGTCCTCGTTGGAGCACCCACGCAAGGGTATCGCTCCCCCTTGGTCCTCGCAAGAACCAAGTGCTCACTACAAGATGATCCTTTGCCACTCCGGCGCGGTGGATCCCTCACGACCGCTTACAAACTTGAGTCGGGTCACCAACAAGATCTCCATGGTGATCACCGAGCTCCCAACGCCACCAAGCCGTCTAGGTGATGCCAATCACCAAGAGTAACAAGCCGTAGACTTTCGCTTGACCAAAAGAAGCCTAATGCAAGTGGTGTGTGCTCTAGGTGGCTCTCGCTAGCGCTAATGAGGTCCAAATGCGGGATTAAGATTCTCTAATCACCTCACTAGGCTTTTGGTGCTTGCAATGCTCTACCAATGTGTAGGAGTAAATGTGGGCAGCAAGACAATGAATATGGTGGGTGGAGGGGGTATAAATAGCCCTCACCCACCAACTAGCCGTTACCAGCAATCTTCTGCCCATGGGCGCACCGGACAGTCCGGTGCGCCAACGGTCGACTCCAACGGCTAGTTCTGACAGCTAGTCGTTGGGCAGATGGCACACCGGACAGTGAACAGTCACTATCCGGTGCGCACCGGACGGTCCGGTGCACCACTAAAATTCAACTCGTGAACCTTGCGCTCTCGAGTTTCTGCGCGGGGAAACCCTTCCCCAGGCCATCCTGGCCCCACCTTACAGAGGGCGCACCGGACAGTCTGGTGCACACCAGACAGTCCGGTGCCCCACAGTCAGAAACCCTAAATTCTATTTTCTGCTGTTTTTCAAATAGGTTTTCGTTCTAACTTGTGAGTATGTTCTAAAGTGTCACCTAGCACTATATGTGAGTGTGAATATGCACCAACACTACACTAGAACTCTCTTGGTCAAACTACTCATCGACAACCCCTCTTTATAGTATGGCTAAAACAAAATAAAAGACCAAACCATATCACGAGTGTCCGCAACTCCTTGACACTCGGACTACGTAGACCTTCACCTTTTGTTTCATCGCTTTAGCCGTTGCTTCGAGTTCTTATCTCCAGGATTGTTTTCACCGTTGTAGTACATCTTCCTGAAATGTGACCTAACTTACCATTTGTCTCTGCAAAACACATGTTAGTCACATATAACATTACATTGTCATTAATCACTAAAACCAACCAGGGGCCTAGATGCTTTCAATCTCCCTCTTTTTGGTGATTGATGACAACCCTACAAGATTTGTGAGAGTAGTTTGTTTTGAAATTTCTGTCAATAGAGAAGATGGTTAGTTGTACTCAGTAATCTTTGACAGAAAGAGTGTGTACCATAATAATAAGAATGAGCGCATACACATCGTAAGTTCCTTGTTCATATAAAAGTGAAATCAAGTCGATGAACAAGAACTAGAAGTCTGGTGATAACATATAAGGTAAAAACTTAATACACACACAATCAACATAAGCATCGAGAGTATATAATAGAGTTTGTGAGCCAAAATCATCATACAAAAGTGGAGCTAGTATAGAGAGTAACAAGCACATATATTACATCAAAATGACTCTCTACTAACTCCGTAACTCCCCCTAGCTCTCACAACTCTCATATCTCTCCCCCTTTGGCGTCAAACTGTCACACCCGGTCTTTAAGGGACAAAGCCGGGTGCATCTCATACATGCGCCAAGAAGACAACATATATAATAACAGAGTGTATAGAGAAAATGTCATAATAACATTAGAGTATTTATTACATAGCGCAAGTCTTATTACAAAATAAAAGATAAATATAAAACGAACTAAGGATCATCCTTGGCGCAAAAGTCAACTGGGGAAACGCCACCTAGATCAGATCAAACTCCTCGCCTTGTGGCTCCTCTTGAACCACATGTTCTTCTCCTGTGGGGGGGTGTGAGACAGCAAGGGTGAGCTCACACATGATCATAGCTCAACAAGTTGTGGGGAACCAGTGGGCATGAACTCACCAAAGGTGGGAGTCCATGTGATGTGTAAGGCTAATCAACAACAGGGGTTAAGCTAAGCATTGCTTTTAATTTGTTGGTCAAAATTTTATTAGCAGTTACTAAATGTAAGTAAATACCAAACCTTAAATAAAGTAAAAGAACAAAATTAACAATAATCCCATGCAATGCAAATGACAAATTGAATTTAAGTTCCATAAATTAATCATCAGAGAGTCCTGAGCTGCTCATGACCGCGAGCACGGCTAGTATACCAGTTTTACACTCTGCAGAGGTTGTACCCTGTACCCACAAGTCGTGTATCCCATGTCGCCAGGGTTAGCTAGACCCTTAGACACTACCAAGGTGAATGGCTAGGGATCCACTACGAGGCCTTTACAAAGTTCCACTAGCTTCTGAAAACCCGCTACAGTTTATGGGAAGAGCACTTGCAAGAATCCCCCGTCTGACCACCATCGCAGCAAAATCAACCCGAGAACCTCCTTGCATGCAATCCCCTACTGCCCTTGCCCCTTTCGGGTAAGGTAGTCTTCCACTAGCTTTCCTAGTTAGTTGGCCAAGGGCGTCCCATCAAACCCTTGTGGTAGCACGTGTTTCTCAAGTTAAGCTCCATGTTCCAATTATCATTAATAATCTTGACATGAACATAAACAGAATAACAAAAGAATTGGAACATGGATATAATAAAATATTATCCCAAAACCATGTAAAGCAATAGCAAAACTACCCATGTGATTTAGGGATAACAAGGTAAAGAGATAAACAGTCTAGGGTGACCTATTGGGTCCCATCAAAATTAAACCTATGCATGGTAAATGATTATAAAGAACATTATTGGGTAGCAAAAGTGAATCAAGGGCACAACTTGCCTGGAAGTTGAGATTCTAGGTACCAACTTGCTTTTCAGATGACACGTGTCCTCGCGCTAGTCGTAGCAATATAAACAAATATGGTATAGATAAAATTAACATCATACCAAACATAAGAACAAACTGAATGATAATAATCTACGCGTTGCTACGAGATCGTGGGATCGAGAACTACTAAGATCAGAGTCGTGGTTAAGGAGTTATGATTTTATAGAGGATTCATCTGATTAAAATATTAAACTATATCATAAATTGGTTATTATAGATCATATGAGAAATTATTCTATAAATAATTATCTCAACTTTAATCTAAGTCATTATAAAATAAAGATTATCTAATTAAATTATAACCATAAAATTAGAATACTATATTAATATTAAATAAGTTAATCCAATAGACATAGATTGATCCCATTAGTTACTTAATTATAAAAGTATGGGATATCATATAATCAATAATTCTACTGCGTAGTAAATGTATATACGAGACTAACGCAACTTGAACGGATTGAAACAGAGCTAAAATAAATTAGTTATGATTTTCTGAAGTCTGCATGTGCTTGATACAAAATTAATTAGATGATCTAATTTAATATGGTTTCATGTTAAAATAGTGGTACTAAATGATAAAAATATTAAAACAAAATTATAGGAGCTAGAATGGGTCAATTTGGACAAAATATGAATTTTCTAAGGATTAAATAAGATTCTAGAATTGTTTTTATATAAGAAATTCATTTTATAAATCATTTTCTCTGATTTTCCATTTCCCTGGATTGCGCCTCAATTATTAGAGAAGATAGGGACCACAACGCAAGATTCCCTAGACACAGAGATATTCTGCAAGGACGGCGGGTTGGTTTTAGATAAGTGGAGAGTCTCTTGTGTAAAAAGACTTGGGTGAAGGGGTATGGATATCTACTGGCCATCCGATAAAAAATCAGCCGCCAGGATTAAATCTTCAATTAAAACGAACCGGTACCCAACCTGAGCCCTTGGATCTGGATCCCATGACAAGAAACCATCGACGCTGGTCACAAATCTGATCCATCGATCGCCATCCAACAGACACGATGATTCCAAGAAGAAAACACCACCCAGTTCTAATCTCAACCGTGGACGCTCGATCCTACGGCGCAGATCCCGCCCCTACCCCGAGAGAGGAGCACGGCGGTGCCACCCAGCCACCATGACGGAGCTCTTGTCGGCGCGCGGCATTCCATGGCTCTGGTGCACTACTCCCCAATCCGAAACGCTCTACACAATTTTCAGGACAAAGCAAATCGTAGGGAGGATGTCTCACTGGAGTTGGCGCGACGAAGTCCACTGGTCACGGCGTGGCGTCGATTCGTGGCGAAGTTGATCTCTGCCAAGAAATTTGCTGAGCACAGATCGCCCACAGCCCCTGAACTCCATGCGGTGACGCCCGCAAGCATTCAACGAAGCACCCCGAGCACTCATACGCCTGGGCAACGACACAAACGAGCTGCACCTCGGCGGAGCTTCCATCCTAGATTCTGCGGTGCGGCTGAGGGCTCCCAGCCATGGCGAGTTTCTCGGCGTGGGCGTGAGTGGTAGGTGGACGATGACGAGGAGGATGCGGCCCAGTATTTATGCAGCCAGAGAAGGATTTGGTCCAAGGCCATACCGCAGAAATCGGGCGGGTTCGCCCCCTGACCTCGCTGGAATCGCAGGGAGGTTGACGATTCTGGGCGAACAGGTCCACCAGCAGTGAGTCGCGCGCGTGTAGGTCTTGCGGTCGACTGACATCATGCCCCCGCGGCTCAGCGACAACATGCGCAATGTGAGGCAGGAGTCGCTGTCGTGTGGGCCCAACATGCCAGGGCGACAGCACGCGTGGGAGACGCGGATTCAGGCCGAGCGGTAGGGAGTAAGGTGGACCGGGCAGGAAAGAAAGGGCCCAAGTGCAGTTTTCCTTTTCTTTTCTATTTCTTTCCTCATTATTTCCAAATTCAAAATTCAAATTCCCCTTTTAAGTTCAAACTTCATGGTAATTTGTACTCAGACCGAATGTTTAATTTGATCATACCAAATTATGATGAAGTTATTTATTTATAAATTTATTTTGTGTTGTATAATATTTCTCTCCTTCCTTTTCTATTTTCAATTCCAAAATCTAATTTAGATTTAATCCTAATTTCCTAAATTGTACTTTTAAATCCAATTTCAACATCAATACATTTTTATCATTATTATTATTATCATTAAATGCACAAATAAATAACTCCAACATGATGCACTATTTCCTTTATTTAATATAATTGTTGGTAGTCAAGGTGACCCCATGACTTAAATATTCAAAATGAGAGAAACAACACAAGTAGTCTTTTATTTTATTTTTCCCAATTCTTATACATTCTACAACTCTAATTTTTTGGGGTATTACAAATCCTACCCCCCTTAAAAGAATCTCGTCCTCGAGATTTAGGAAGATCTAGGGAAAAGGTTGGGAAAATCTATGCGAAGCTCTTCTTCTCTCTCCCACGTAGCTTCATCTTCACCCTGGTGACTCCATTGCACTTTGCACATCTTTATCACCTTATTTCTTGTAACTCCAATCAAAGTGTCAAGAATCTTGATAGGATACTCCGTGTAAGTCAAATCACCCTGAACACTGAGCTCTTCCATTGGTAACTGTTCCTCAGGGACACGGAGACACTTCTTAAGTTGAGACACATGGAATATATTATGCACATCAAATAGATTATCAGGTAGCTCAAGTTGATAGGCCATCTCTCCAACTCGTCTAAAAACTCTGAATGGTCCAATAAAGTGAGGGGACAATTTGCCCTTGACTTTAAATCTCCTCATTCCACGAAGTGGTGACACCTTGAGGTACACATGATCACCTCCCTCAAACTTCAATGGTCTTCTTCTATTATCAGCGTAGCTCTTTTGCCTGGTCTAAGCTACCTTCAAATTCTCTCAAATTATACGGACTTGTTATTCTGCCTCTTGAATAAGTGCAGGTCCAAAGAATTGTCTTCCTCTAGTATAATCCAATATAGAGGAGTCCTGCATTTCCTGTCATATAGAGTCTCGAACGGTGACATCTTTTAGACTAGCCTCGTAACTATTATTATATGAGAACTCAGCATAAGGTAGACTCTTGTCCCAACTACTACCATGCTGAAGGGCACAAGCTCGTAACATGTTCTCCAATACTTGATTAGTCCTTTTTGTCTGTCCATCAGTCTGAGGATGGTAGGCCGAACTAAAATTCAACTTCATATCCATATTCTTATGAATACTTTTCCAAAATCTGGAGGTAAACTATGATCCTCTATCTGAAACGATCTTCTTCGGTACACCATGTAGAGACACAATCTGAGCCATATATAACTCAGCCAATTGAGATCCCTTATAAGTAGTCTTGACCGGAATGAAATGAGCCACTTTGGTCAGTCTATCCACAATCACCCATATCGAATCATATCCTTTTGGTGGTGCGAGGCAATCCAGTAATGACGTCCATACCAATATCTTCCCACTTCCATTCGGGTATCTTTAATGGGTATAATAGTCCAGCTAGCCTCTGGTGTTCAGCCTTAACTCTTTGACACACATTGCACATAGCCATATGTGCAGCCACATCTCTCTTCAATCCATACCACCAATATTTCTTCTTCAAATCCTGATACATCTTGGTACTTCCAGGATGAATAGAATAATCTGAGTCATGGGCCTCCTTTAAAATAGTCTCACGAAGGCTTTCAATATCAGGAACACATATCCTGTCCTTGAACCATATGGTGCCTTGCTCATCTTCCATAAATTCCGGACCTCGACCTTCAGTAATAAGATCCTTGATCTCTTGTATCCTAGCATCGCCAGTCTGTCCTTTGCGGATTTCTTGCTCCAAGGTAGGTTCCAATTCAATGGTAACTCCTTCCATATGTGTAACAATTCCCAGGTTGAGTCTCTCAAAATCTTTTGCTAATTCATCGGTAGCTGGACAACAATAGCGGAGTGAACGTGCTCCTTCCGACTCAAGGCATCTGCAACCAAATTTGCCTTGCCTAGGTGATAGTGAATCTCCAAATCATAATTCTTAATAAGCTCCAACCAACGACGTTGTCTAAGGTTGAGATCTTTCTGAGTGAATATATACTTCAAACTCTTATGATCCGTGTACACTTGGCACTTAGTTCCCATAATGTAATGTCTCCAAATCTTAAGCGCATGCACAATGGCAGCCAGTTCCAAATCATGAGTGGGGTAGTTCAATTCTTGTTTCCGCAACTGACGAGACGCATAAGCGATCACATATCCTTCTTGCATGAGCACACATCCCAATCCTTGGCCACATGCATCACAATAAATGTCAAATGCCTTCAATAGATCTGGCATAACCAACACTGGTGGTGACATCAATCTTTACTTTAATTGATCAAAGCTTTCTTGGCACTTCTCATCCCACTTGAACTCTCTTCCCTTCTCCAGAAGTGAGGTCATAGGCTTGGCAATCTTAGAGAATCCTTCAATAAATCTCTGATAATATCCTGCTAGTCCCAAGAAACTCTAGATCTCCGTAACTGTAGTGGGTATGCTCCACTCCACTATCTCCTTGACTTTAGCAGGATCCACTGATATCCCACCATTAGAAATGATATGTCCAAGAAATGGCACCTCGTCAATCCAGAACTCGCATTTGCTAAACTTGGCGTAGAGTTGATTATCTCGTAGCTTCTGTAGCACCAATCTCAGATGAAAACCACGACGAATCTATCTAGATCATGAACACCTTATTTTTCAGATCCATAAAATAGGCTGGTGCATTAGTTAGTCCAAATGACATAACAATGAACTCATATAAACCATATCGGGTCAAGAAATCCGTCTTAGGAATATCCGACGGCCTAATCTTCATTTGATGGTAACCCGATCGGAGGTCAATCTTCGAGAATACCCTTGCACCTCTCATCTGATTACATAAATCCTCAATGCGGGGCAACGAATACTTGTTCTTCATGATAACATCATTAAGGGACCTATAATCCACACACTTCCTTTGCGATCCATCCTTCTTCTGTACAAATAGTACTGGTGCTCCCCAAGGTGAGAAACTCGGACGAATATACCCAGCCTCTTGTAACTCAGTTAATTGTTTCTTTAGTTCCTTTAACTCTTCTACGGACATCCTGTATGGCCGTTTAAAAATAGGGGCAGTCCCAGATAAGAGATCAATGACAAACTCAACTTCCCTATCAGGTGGCATCCCTGGCAACTCCTCTGGAAAGACATCCGGAAAATCCCTAACCACACGGATGTTATGACCAACAAACTTCCCATCTACTAAGAATGTCGCTAGTCTGGTAGCGGTAGTTACTGCAATTCCAACTTCAAATCTTTCTCCTTTGGAACTGGTGAGTTCTATGGTTCCTTTAGCACAGTATATAAACTGCCTTTGCCTTTCTTAACCATGACATACCAAGGATCAAGTCTATATTGCTCTCTTCTAACAGTATAGGGGTAGCCCATCTGGGTTAGAAACACAAGGTACGAAATAATGGGTTGTAGACAAGGCATGTAATTATGAGGCATGTTACTTTGGGAGATTTATTAGCTGAGTGTGTCGCCTACTCTCGGGTACCATAATTAGGGGTACCCCCAACACTCCTAAACACGGCTGATAACCACCATCAGTGCAAGCTACAGATACTGATGGGCACAATTTAGGTCAAGGCTCTGTCTACTCAAGGGACATGATCTTGCCTCGCCCGAGCCCAGCCTCGGGCAGGAACAGTAGTCCCAGACGAATTCACGCCTCGCCCGAGGGCCTCCTCAAGCAATGGGCGCACCCTCGACTCGCCTGAAGCCCAGCTCGGGCAGGCTTCGTTGTGAAGCAACCTTGGCCAACTAGCCTTCACCAACCGATCGCAACGCAAGCATTCAATGTGAGGATCGCCTGACACCTTATCCTGACACACGCGCCTCAGTCGGCAAGGTCGAAGTGACCGCAATCACTTCGCCCTTCCACTGACCGACCTGACAGGAAAACAGCGCCGCTCGCCCCTCTCCGACTGCTGTGCCACCCGCCAGGGTGAGGCTGACAACGGCTAAGTCCAGCCTCAGGCGCAACAGGAAGCTCCGCCTCACCTGACCTCAGGCCTCGGCCTCAGGAGGAGGTCTCCGCCTCGCCCAACCCTAGGGCTCGGCCTCAACCTCGACCTCGACCTCGGAAGGTGGTCTCCGCCTCGCCTGACCCCAGGGCTCGGCCTCAACCTCGACCTCGGAAGGTGGTCTCCGCCTCGCCCGACCCCAGGGCTCGGCCTCAACCTCGACCTCGGGAGGAATCGCGTCCTCGCCCGACCCCGGTCTCGGCCTCAGCAGGAGTCTCCGCCTCGCCCGACCTTGGGCTCGGACCAACTGCGCCGTAGGGGATACATCATTATCCTACCCCTAGCTAGCTCAGGCTACGGGGTAACAAGACCGGCGTCCCATCCAGGCTCGCCCCGGTAACAAGTAATGATGGCTCCCCGCGTGCGTCCATGACGACGGTGGTTCTCAGCCCCCCTACGGAAGCAAGGAGACGTCAGCAAGGTCCCAACAGCCCCGACAGCTGTGCTTCTACAAGGCCCAAGCGCTCCTTCGACGGCCACGACACCGCGTGCACAGGGCTCTAGCACCTCTCCGACAGCCACGTTGGCATGTACATAGGGCTCTGGCACCTCTCTGCCGGACACGTTAGCGCATAGCTACACCCCCATTGTACACCTGGACCTTCTCCTTGCATCTATAAAAGGAAGGTCCAGGGCCCTCATACAGGAAGGTGGTCGCGCGAGAGGACGGGCTGACGAACAGGCTCGCTCTCTCTCTCTCTCCCTCGCGAACGCTTGTAACCCCTACTGCAAGCGCATCCCCCCTGGCGCAGGATAACACGAGCCGCGGTTTTCCCCCCTTGTGTTCCATCTGGCGCCAACCCATCTGGGCTGGGACACGCAGCGACAATTTTACTCGTCGGTCCAGGGACCCCCCGGGGTCGAAACGCCGACAGTTGGCGCGCCAGGTAGGGGATACATCATTATCCTACCCCTAGCTAGCTCATGCTATGGGGGAACAAGACTGGCATCCCATCCAGGCTCGCCCCGGTAACAAGTAATGATGGCTCCCCGCGTGCGTCCATGACGACGGTGGTTCTCAGTCCCCTACGGAAGCAAGGAGACGTCAGCAAGGTCCCAGCAGCCCCGACAGCTGTGCTTCTATAGGGCCCAAGCGCTCCTCTGACGGCCACGACACCGCGTGCACAGGGCTCTAGCACCTCTCCGACAACCACGTTGGCATGTACATAGGGCTTTGGCACCTCTCTGCCGGACACGTTAGTGCATAGCTACACCCCCATTGTACACCTGGACCTTCTCCTTGCATCTATAAAAGAAAGGTCCAGGGCCCTCATACAGGAAGGTGGTCGCGCGGGAGGACGGGCTGACGAACAGGCTCACACACTCTCTCTCTCTCCCTCGCGAACGCTTGTAACCCCTACTGCAAGCGCATCCCCCCTGGCGCAGGATAACACGAGCCACAGTTTTCCCCCCTTGTGTTCCATCTCGCGCCAACCCAACTGGGCTGGGACACGCAGCGACAATTTTACTCGTCGGTCCAGGGACCCCCGGGGTCGAAACGCCAACAGTTGGCGCGCCAGGTAGGGGCCTACTGCGTGTTGACGAACAACTTCCCGTTGAGCTCCAGATGGGTAGTCTCCAGCAACCTCTTCAGCCCGAGACGCTGCTCCATTTTGGGAGTCTCAAGTTCATGTCCCTCGATGGCAGCTACGACATGGTACTCCTTCCCCCGCAGCGCGGCAGCGACAACGACGGCCATCAGCCCGCCCGGTGGTGACGGACTCGACGACGTCTTCCCCCCGTGGCGGAAGAGCAGCATTCGGGTCTGTCCCACCACCTTCCTCGCCGTAGGAGGAGGAGGCGGGGCAACCGTGGCCAAGCAGGAGGTGGCACCTCGTCGGCTATCGAGCGAGTAGACGACGCCGGCACCCCAGCGGGGGACATGTCGGGCGTTGACCTCACACCTGAGACGACGGCGAGTGTCGTTTCCTCGCAACGTGCCAACCCCAAGCGGATAAATGACGCCAGCACTCTCACGGAGGGCTTGCTGGGCGTTAGCCTCGTACCTGAGATAACGGTGCAGTCTGTCCCCGACGCGACTTCGTCACCGTCCATCGATCGAGAGGTACCGTCCGTTTTCCACCCTGTGCCTTTTAGATTCAGCTTCGATCCACCGAGCGACCCTGCTTCGGTGAACGCTTTCATAAAGGCATATCCTAACCTTCCGGGGTACCATATGTGGTCAACTTGGGACCGACTAACGGCCGTCTCGACCTACGGGCCCCCGAGTTCCGAGGAAGAGGACGAGCCCGACTCTGGTTGGAATTTCTCCGGGCTCGGTAATCCTAGTGCCATGCGAGACTTCATGAACGCATGTGACTACTGCCTCTCCGATTGCTCTGATGATGGCCACATCCTTGACAACGAGGGCTATGGCCCAAGTCACGAATGTTTCCACGTCGATCTAGGGGGTCACGACGAAGGCAACCACCTTGGTATGCCGAAGGATGATGATCCCCCTGGGCCTACGCCTCGCGTTGACATCCTGCGGGAGCTAGCTGTGGTCCCAGTTCCTGCGAGGGGTCAGGACACACAGCTCGAGCAAATCCGCGAGATGTAGGCCAAGCTCGACGAAGAAGCAGGACAACTTGCGTAGCTCCGGCAAAACATCGAGCAGGAGTGGGCAGGCCGAGCACTCGCCGGAGAAGTGTGTCATCAGGCCCAGGACGTCCAGCGCCGTATCGCTAATGATGCTAGGGCAGGGCTGCCCCCGGTTTCTAGTGGGGTCGGCCAAAATCTGGCTGCAGCGGTAATACTACTCCCCCTGCGTAGCTGGGTGGAACTGACGATGACAACCTCATCATCCGCAACCTCCCCCTGTTTCTCTCCGACGCCACTCGTGCCTGGCTGGAGCATCTGCCCCCTACGCAGATCTCCAACTGGGACGACCTAGTCAAAGCCTTCGCTGGAAACTTCCAGGGCACATACGTGTGCCCTAGGAACTCTTGGGATCTCTGAAGCTGCCGCCAGCAGCCAGGGGAATCCCTGCGAGACTACATCCGGCGATTTTCAAAGCAGCGCACCGAGCTGCCCAACATCACCGACTCGGATGTCATCGGGGCGTTCCTCGCCGGCACCACTTGCCGCGACCTGGTGAGCAAACTGGGCCGCAAGATCCCCACCAAGGCGAGCGAGTTGATGGACGTCGCAACCAAGTTTGCCTCTGGTCAGGAGGCGGTCGAGGCCATCTTCCGGAAGGACAAGCAGCCTCAGGGACGCCAGTAGGAAGACGTCCTCGAGGCGTCCGCCTAGCGTGGCACAAAGAAGAAGGTCAAGAAGAAGTCGTAAGCAAAGCGCGACGCCACCAACATAGATCTTATCGCTGCTGTCGAGCACAGGAACCCCTGGAAGCATCCCGGAGGGGCCAACCTGTTCGACAAGATGCTCAAGGAGTCGTGTCCCTATCACTAGGGCCCCGTCAAGCACACCCTTGAGGAATGCGTCATGCTTCGGCGCTACTTCCATAAGGCCGGGCCCCCGGTGGAAGGTGGCAAAGGCCAAGGCAACGACAAGAAGGAGGGAGACAAGGCAGAGGAGTTCCCCGAGGTCCACGGCTGTTTTATGATCTACAGTGGGCAAGTGGCGAACGCCTCGGCTCGGCACCGCAAGCAGGAGCGCCGGGAGGTCTGCTCAGTAAAGGTGGCGGCGCTAGTCTACCTAGACTGGTTCGACAAGCCCATCACCTTCGACCAGGGCGACCACCCCGACTACGTGCCGAGCCCAGGGAAGTACCCGCTCGTTGTCGACCCCGTCATCGGCAACGTTAGGCTCACCAAGGTCCTCATGGACGGAGGCAGCAGCCTCAACATCATCTACGCCGAGACCCTCGGGCTCTTGGAAATCGATCTGTCCACGATCCGGGCCGGTGCAGCGCCTTTTCACGGGATCATCCCCGAGAAGCGCGTCCAGCCCCTTGGACAACTCAATCTGCCCATCTGCTTCGGGACTCCCTCCAACTTCCGAAAGGAAACCCTCACGTTCGAGGTGGTCGGGTTCCGAGGAACCTACCACGTGGTGCTAGGGAGACCATGCTACGCCAAGTTCATGGCTGTCCCCAACTACACCTACCTCAAGCTCAAGATGCCGGGCCCCAACGGGGTCATCACCGTCGGATCCGCGTACCGACACGCGTACGAATGCGACGTGGAGTGTGTGGAGTACGCTGAGGCCCTCGCTGAGTCCGAGGCCCCATCGCTGACCTGGAGTGCCTCTCCAAGGAGGTGCCAGATGCGAAGCGCCACGCCGGCAACTTCGAGCCAGCAGAGGCGGTTAAGTCCATCCCCCTCGACCCCAACAACGACGCCTGCAAGCAAGTCCAGATCGGCTCCAAGCTCGACCCCAAATAGGAAGCAGTGCTCGTCGACTTTCTCCGCACGAACGCCAAGGTTTTTGTGTGGAGTCTCTCGGACATTCCTGGCATACCGAGGGATGTCGCCGAGCACTCGCTGGATATCTGAGCTGGAGCCCGACCCGTGAAGCAACCTCTGCACTGATTCGACGAAGAAAAGCGCAGAGCCATAGGCGAGGAGATCCACAAGCTGATGGCTGTAGGGTTCATCAAAGATGTATTCCATCCCGAATGGCTAGCCAACCCTGTGCTTGTGAAAAAGAAAGGTGGGAAATGGAAGATGTGTGTAGACTACACTGGTCTAAACAAAGCATGTCCGAAGGTTCCCTACCCTCTGTCTTGCATCGATCAAATCGTGGATTCCACTGCTGGGTGCAAAACCCTGTCATTCCTCGATGCCTACTCAGGTTATCACCAAATCAAAATGAAAGAGTCCGACCAGCTCGCGACTTCTTTCATCACACCTTTTGGCATGTACTGCTATATTACTATGCCATTTGGTTTGAGGAATGCGGGTGCGACATACCAAAGGTACATGAACCACGTGTTCGGAAGGCACATCGGCCGAACGGTCGAGGCTTACGTCGATGACATTGTAGTCAAGACGAGGAAAGCCTCTGACCTCCTCTCTGACCTTGAAACGACGTTCAAGTGTCTGAGGGCGAAGGGCGTGAAACTCAATCCTGAGAAGTGTGTCTTCGGAGTCCCCTGAGGCATGCTCCTGGGGTTCATAGTCTCCGAGCGGGGCATCGAGGCCAACCCAGAGAAAATCGCGGCCATCACCAACATGGGGCCTATCAAAGACTTGAAAGGAGTATAGAGGGTCATGGGATGCCTTGCGGCTCTGAGCCGCTTCATCTCGCGCCTTGGCGAAAAAGGCCTACCCTTGTACCGCCTCTTAAGGAAGACCGAGCGCTTCACTTGGACCCTCGAGGCCGAGGAAGCCCTCGGAAACTTAAAGGCGCTCCTTTCAAATGCGCCCATCTTGGTGCCCCATGCTGCGGGAGAAGCCCTCTTGATCTACGTAGCCGCAACCACTCAGGTGGTCAGCGCCGCGATCGTGGTCGAGAGACGAGAAGAAGGGCATGCATTGCTCGTCCAGAGGCCGGTCTACTTCATCAGTGAAGTGCTATCCGAGACCAAGATCCGCTACCCGCAAATTCAGAAGCTACTGTATGTAGTA
Source organism: Zea luxurians (assembly GCA_029449295.1). Taxonomy (NCBI): domain Eukaryota; kingdom Viridiplantae; phylum Streptophyta; class Magnoliopsida; order Poales; family Poaceae; genus Zea; species Zea luxurians. The sequence continues at coordinate 52,771,026 of JAOPSE010000021.1, read as the reverse complement.
ATTCTGACGCGGCGAAAGTTGCGACACTACTTCGAGTCTCATCCGGTGACTGTGGTGTCATCCTTCCCCCTGGGGGAGATCATCCAGTGCCGAGAGGCCTCGCGTAGGATAGCAAAGTGGGCAGTGGATATCATGGGCGAGACAATCTCGTTTGCTCCTTAGAAGGCCATCAAGTCCTAAGTCTTGGCAGACTTCGTGGCTGAATGGGTCGACACCCAGCTACTAATGGCTCCAATCCAACCAGAACTCTGGACCATGTACTTCGATGGGTCGCTAATGAAAACAGGAGCAGGCGCGGGCCTGCTCTTCATCTCACCCCTCGGGAAGCACCTCCGCTACGTGCTGCGCCTCCATTTCCTGGCGTCAAACAACACAGCCGAGTACGAGGCTCTGGTTAACGGGTTGCGCATCGCCATCGAGCTAGGGGTTCGGTGCCTCGACGCTCGTGGCGAGTCGCAGCTTGTCATTGACCAAGTCATGAAGAACTCCCAATGCCGCGACCGGAAGATGGAGGCCTACTGCGACGAGGTTCGGTGCCTGGAAGACAAGTTCTACGGGCTCAAGCTCAACCACGTCGCTCAACGGTACAACGAGACTGCGGATGAGCTAGTTAAAATAGCCTCGGGGCAGACAACAGTTCCCCCGGACGTCTTCTCCCGAGACATACATCAACCCTCCGTCAAGACTGACGACACGCCCGAGCCCGAGGAGGCCTCGGCCTAGCCCGAGGTATCCTCGGCCGCCGAGGGTGAGGCACTGCGCGTCGAGGGAGAGCGGAATGGGGTCACGCCTAATCGAAACTGGCAGACCCCGTACCTGCAATATCTCCACTGAGGAGGGCTACCCCTCGACAAGGTCGAAGCTCCACGACTGGAGCGGCGCGCCAAGTCGTTCGTCTTACTGGGTGAAGAAAAGGAGCTCTACCACCACAGCCCCTCAGGCATCCTCCAACGATGCATATCCATCGCTGAAGGTCAAGAGCTATTGCAAGAAATACACTCGGGGGCTTGCGGTCACCACGCAGCACCTCGAGCCCTCGTCAGGAATGCCTTCCGACAAGGTTTCTACTGGCCGACCGTGGTGGCCGATGCCACTAGGATTGTACGCTCCTGCCAAGGATGTCAATTCTACGTGAGACAGACGCACCTGCCCGCTCAGGCCCTACAGACAATACCCATCACCTGGCCGTTTGCTGTATGGGGTCTGGACCTCGTCGGTCCCTTGTAGAAGGCACCCAGGGGATTCTCGCACCTGCTGGTCACCATCGACAAATTCTCCAAGTGGATCGAGGTCCGACCCCTAACTAGCATCAGGTCCGAGCAGGCGGTCGCGTTCTTCACCAACATCATCCATCGCTTTGGGGTCCCGAACTCCATCATCACCGACAATGGCACCCAGTTCACTGGCAAGAAGTTCCTGGACTTCTGCGAGGACCACCACATCTGTGTGGACTGGGCCGCCGTAGCTCACCCCATGATGAATGGGCAGGTGGAGCGTGCCAACGGTATGCTTCTGCAGGGACTCAAACCGAGGATCTACAACGACCTCAACAAGTTCGGCAAGCGATGGATGAAGGAACTACCCTCGGTGGTCTCGAGTCTGAGGACGACACCAAGCCGGGCCACGGGTTTCTCGCCGTTTTTTCTAGTCTATGGGGCCGAGGCTATCTTGCCCACAGACTTAGAATACGGTTCCCCGAGGACAAAGGCGTACGACGACCAAAGCAACCAGACCAGCCGAGAAGACTCACTGGACCAGCTGGAAGAGGCTCGGGAGATGGCCTTACTACACTCGGCGCGATATCAGCAGTCTCTGTGAGGCTATCACGCCCGAGGGGTTCGGTCCCGAGACTTCCAAGTGGGAGACTTGGTACTTCGGCTGCGGCAGGACGCCCGAGGGCGCCACAAGCTTACTCCTCCCTAGGAACGGTCGTTCATCATCGCCAAGATTTTGATGCCCGGAACATACAAGCTGGCCAACAATCAAGGCGAGGTCTACAGCAACGATTGGAACATCTGACAGCTACGTCGCTTTTACCCTTAAGATGTTTTCAAGTCGTTCATATACCTCATTTTCTATACATACAAAAATAAAAGTCTAACCGTCAAGGAATGGCCAGCCTTGCCTCGGCAAAGCCTGACCCTCCCTCGGGGGCTAGAAGGGGGGAATCCCCTCTGCGTCAAAATTCTCCTCGGAAAAAGTTTTTCCACCGAAACAACTTTCGTGCTTTCTGACTTTATCGATATCAGAATCCTGCAAAACGAGTAAGAGCGCACGTAAGGGGCAAGGCCGATCGAGCCGAGGGACTCCTACGCCTCCGGGATACGGATACCTCACTCATCACCTTCCGCGATAAGTAACTCTCGCTCGGATAAGTGATTCTGCTACCGACGAACAAGTCCTGATACTCGAAACAAGAGGAAAGGAAACACAACTTTATAACACGACGATAATATGTTTGGGCCTCGGCGGCCGCAAAAAACATACGCATACTACAGACAATCTGTTCCTGCAGGTTTAGACATCGAAAGAGGGAGCAACAGCACCCTCGGCGTCATTCCTGCCTTCGGCGGAATCTGGCCCGGCCTCGGACGGCGACACGGGTGGAAGGATCTCCACCTCGAAGGAGGACGTTAGCACTACGCTCGGGCCATCATAGCCAAGGTCTCTGCAAGGGTCCCGGCCCGAGCAGACACCTCGACTGGCCGCTCTATAGCCTCAGCCAGCTGTCCCCCGAGGACATCAGCCCGGTTCATGGCCTCGGCAGCGTGACTCCGGGTTGGTCCCGCTAGCGGACGACCTGGCCAGACTCCGGCCGCCGCTGCTACACCTCCTCGGCCTGGGAAGCCACCTACTCCTGGGCCGACGAAGCTTCTTCTCAAACTGACTCTGCCTCTGTCCACGCTGACACCGCTGCCTTCGGCTCTGGCTCATCGCAGAGCAGTCGAGGGTTCTATAACTGAGCAAGAGAAGCCTTGAGTGGCAAGGCCGACCGAGCCGAGGGACTCCTACGCCTCCGGGATATGGATACCTCACTCGTCACCTTCCGCGCAGGGCAACTCACGCTCGGTTAAGCGGTTCAGCTAGCCGACAGGCGAGTCCTAGTGCTTGAGATAAAGGAGAAACACGGCTTCACGCCCAAATGCCCAGATGATCAGGCGCCGACAGCCACGATGAACATACACCGGCACTCAAGGAGCCATTACAAATGGAAGTCCGGTTCCACTCCCGCGGGTATGAACTACCTCCACACCAGAGGGCCTGCGGGACAACAAACTCCAGGTGGCTCGCCGCCGTCCACTGCAGCAGCGACAACGACCTCCGTCTCGGACGGCAAGACAGCAGCAGCGATGGCCCCAGGGCGAACGCTACCGCTGGAAGGCCCTCGTTCACATCCCTCGTGGGCGACGAGAACCAGCCATTAAAGCCAAAGAGCTGGAGGCCCGGAGCGCAGGTGGCATTGACGGTGTCGTCGGCGGAGAAACCTTCTCCGGCTGCCACCACCTCAGCACCGACGACAGCGGCCACCTGCCCACCAACACCGCACCAGCGAGCGCCGGCCGCCCCAAAGCACACCAGCAGGTCCTCACTCCCGTTCTCGCCACGAAAACGAAAACGGGACCGTCCCAGAATACGAGTACCGCCCTCGCGGCATACGACGTGTTGTGCGACCCCCCGGTGCAGCCGGCCATAGTCGCCCAGACGGAGGACGGAATGCTGCACCCTGGCCAGGCAGCAGTAGTTCACCTTCCCTCGCATAGCTGGAGGACGCCTCCTTCGCAGAGCTGGAGGATGGTTTCCTCCCCCGAATGCCGGAGGAAGAAGCGGGTCGCCGACCCACGCGGAGGCAGGCCCCGACTTGCCCCGCCCTCCTCCCCAGCGAGGGTGATGAAGATCCTTGAAGCTGAGGGCGGGGCAGAGGCAGCAGCCCGACTTGCTTCTCCCCACCATTGAACTGGTGGTCACCATCCTGGGTGACCATCGGTGAGGGAATGCAGCCGGGCTGCCTGATGAAAATCCTTGAAGCCGAGCGATGGCTGAAGGGTGCCAACCTCCGAGCAATGGCTGAAGGGTGCCAACCTCCGCGAGGTTGCGCTCCTCCAACAACAAGACGAAGGCAACGCAGGCGCTCCCCATCCGAGGGCTCGGAAGGTGGAAGGGCGCGATGCATGAGGGGAGTGCGAAGGCATGGCTACCGCCCGGGGGATCGATCCCTTTTTAAAGGCGGCTCTCCCCACTCGCGTCCTCAGGCGTCACGGACAAAGTCTTCAACATGCTCCAGGGTCCTCCCCCTACGACGCGGGGGCTGGGTCCCACATGTCGTGCAAGCTGACCCGGAACGGAAGAAGCCAAACCGCCGCACGCGGAGCTTGTAACCGCCCCACGGTTACAAGCACTCCTCCATCCTCGCCGAAACGAGCGGTTGAAAGGGCGGACCATCATGCAGGTGGCGTGCAACCACACCACAGGGGCGCACCCCTTCGACTTTGTCGCATCCAGCATGGAGGCCCAGGCCCACACGTTATGTAACCGGCGTGCCGGTTACTACGTACAAGCAACCGCACTGCCACTTGCGCCAATGTCGCGCCTCCTCGACTAAGGAACTGGTGCCGCGACTCGAGGCACCCCTGCGCATGGCCCAACAGTGCCAGTCGAGCACATTGATCATGGGTCAGTCAGCCGCGGGAGGAGGCGCGATGGTCGATATGGCCAAAAGTGGGCCGGCAGTAATGACGGCAGCAGGCGAGCGGAAGCAGCAGTCAAATCGTCTGCGGGCTCACGTCCCCTCCTGGAGCAGCAGGGGAGCCCTCTCCCACGGCGTGAAGACGACGCACCCGTGTTCCGTTCCTCGAACGGCTCGCGCAACGACCGCCCGCGAATCACCTGTCCCGTCGCATTAACTCCTCGGCAGGGCAAGCGACGCCCTTGGCAGGCGAAGCAGGAGTTGTTTCACCTCCGCCATGATGACCGCGTCAAGAAAGGTGCGCCACGCCGTTTAAATTCATATCCTTTTCCTCTTCCCCTTTCTCTCTCTTGCTACAGGGACCGGGAAAGGGGATACTCTGAAAGGGATCCTTCTCCGCGAAGGAAGCGGGCCCCGAGCCCTCCTACTGATCAGGGGTTCGAAGGCTGGCCCCTCGGAAGGGTTCGACAACCGCCCCAGAGCACTCGGGCTTCCTGCTCCTTACTGATCAGAGGTTCGAAGGCTGGCCCCTCGGAAGGGTTCGACAGCCGCCTCAGAGCACTCGGGCTTCGCGCCCACTACTGATCAGGGGTTTGAAGGCTGGCCCCTCGAAGGGTTCGACAGCCGCCCTAGAGCACACAGAGCGAGGGATGACTCTAGGTACGTCCGATACATGGCCGAGGCTCGGGCTACGCTCCCGAGGTACCCTAGGACATTTCCAAGACTAGCAGGAGCGATTTTGTAATGGAATCCCACCAGAGGGAGGCATCGAGCCCTCGGACCCTATCGAACGGGACCGGGCCCGGCAAATCACCTACATGTACTTTTGGAGCGCGCCTCTGGGCCACTAGCCGACCCTTATCGAATGGGGCACGGGCGTCCACTCCGAGGGCAACATGGCGCTTTCCCCCTTCCTCCTTGCGAAAAGGCGACGAAGGGGCGTATGATAAAAGTTGAGACAGTCCTTGATCGTCCTCTCGCTCCGTGCAGAGGCTCGGGGGCTGCCCTCGCAAACCTGGCTACGGCCAAACCGTTGACAGCGTCAACAAACCAGCCTGAAAACTCGGAACCTGACCATGCACCCGGGCTACGATCAGATCGCATGAGGGAGCAACCAGACCGGTCGAGGCATCACGAAAGGCATTAAGACCTCGGAGGAGTCAAACCACTCCTCCGAGGCCTCGGGGGCTACACCCGGCGGGTGCGCTCATGTGCACCCACCGGAACAAAATATAACCGAGAAAGGCCGGTCCCCTTGCAAAAAAGTGCGACCAAGCCTCCAAGCGAGTACCAACACTCCCTTTGAGGCTCGGGGGCTACTGTCGGGTACCATAATTAGGGGTACCCCCAACACTCCTAAACACAGCTGGTAACCACCATCAGTGCAAGCTAAAGAGACTGATGGGCACAATTCAGGTCAAGGCTCTGTCTACTCAAGGGACGCGATCTCGCCTCGCCCGAGCCCAGCCTCATGCGGGAACAGTAGTCCCAGATGAATTCACGCCTCGCCTGAGGGCCTCCTCAAGCAACGGGCGCACCCTCGACTCGCCCAAAGCCTAGCTCGGGCAGGCTTCGTTGTGAAGCAACCTTGGCCAACTCGCCTTCACCAACCGACCGCATTGCAGGAGCATTCAATGCGAGGATCGCCTCATACCTTATCCTGACACACGCGCCTCAGTCGGCAAGGTCGAAGTGACCGTAGTCACTTCGCCCTTCCACTGACCGACCTGACAGGAAAACAGCGCTGCTCGCCCCTCTCCGAATGTTGTGCCACCCGCCAGGGTGAGGATGACAACGGCTAAGTCCAGCCTCAGGCGCAACAGGAAGCTCCGCCTCGCCCGACCTCGGGCCTCGGCCTCAGGAGGAGGCCTCCGCCTCGCCTGACCCCAGGGCTCGGCCTCAACCTCGACCTCGGAAGGTGGTCTTCGCCTCGCCCGACCCCAAGCCTCGGCCTCAACCTCGACCTCGGGAGGAATCGCGTCCTCGCCCGACCTTGGCCTCGGCCTCACCAGGAGTCTCCACCTCGCCCGACCTTGGGCTCGGACCAACCGCGCCGTAGAGGATACATCATTATCCTACCCCTAGCTAGCTCAGGCTACGGGGGAACAAGACCGGCGTCCCATCCAGGCTCGCCCCGGTAACAAGTAACGATGGCTCCCCACGTGTGTCCATGACGACGGTGGTTCTCAGTCCCCTACGGAAGCAAGGAGACGTCAGCAAGGTCCCAGCAGCCCCGACAGCTGTGCTTCTATAGGGCCCAAGCGCTCCTCCGACGGCCACGACACTGCGTGCACAGGGCTCTAGCACCTCTCCGCAGCCAAGTTGGCATGTACATAGGGCTCTAGCACCTCTCTGCCGGACACGTTAGCGCATAGCTACACCCCCATTGTACACCTGGACCTTCTCCTTGCATCTATAAAAGGAAGGTCCAAGGCCCTCATACAGGAAGGTGGTCGCGCGGGAGGACGGGCTGACGAACAGGCTCGCACACTCTCTCTGTCCCTCGCGAACGCTTGTAACCCCTACTATAAGCGCATCCCCCTTGGCGCAGGATAACATGAGCCGCGGTTTCCCCCCTTGTGTTCCATCTCGCGCTAACCCATCTAGGCTGGGACACGCAGCGACAATTTTACTCGTCGGTCCAGGGACCCCCCGGGGTCGAAACGCCGACAGTTACTGTCGGGTACCGTAATTAGGGATACCCCAACACTCCTAAACACGGCTGGTAATCACCATTAGCACAAGCTGCAGGGACTGATGGGCGCAATTCAGGCCAAGGCTTTGTCTACTCAAGGGACACGATCTCGCCTCGCCCGAGCCCAGCCTCGGGCGGGAACAGTAGTCCAGGCGAATTCACGACTTGCCCGAGGGCCTCCTCAAGCAACGGGCGAACCCTCAACTTGCCCGAAGCCCAGCTCGGGCAGGCTTCGCAGTGAAGCAACCTTGGCCAGATCGCCTCGCCAACCGACCGTATCGCAAGCGCATTCAATGCGAGGATCGCCTGACACCTTATCCTGACACACGCGCCTCAGTCGGCAAGGTCAAAGTGTCCGCAGTCACTTCGCCCTTCCATTGACCGAGCTGACAGGAAAACAGCGCCGCTCGCCCCTCTCCGACTGCTGTGCCACCCACCAAGGTGAGGCTGACAACAGCTAAGTCCAGCCTCAGGCGCAACAGGAAGCTCCACCTCGCCCGACCTTGGGCCTCGGCCTCAGGAGGAGGTCTCCGCCTCGCCCGACCTCAGGGCTCGGCCCCCGCCTCAGCCTCGAAAGGTGGTCTCCGCCTCGCCCGACCCTAGGGCTTGGCCTCAACCTTGGCCTCAGAAGGCGGTCTCCGCCTTGCCCGACCCCAGGGCTCGGCCTCAACCTTGACCTCGGGAGGAATCACGTCCTCGCCCGACCCCTGCCTCGGCCTCAGGAGGAGTCTCCGCCTCGGCCGACCTTGGGCTCGGACCGACCACGCCATAGGGGATACATCATTACCCTACCCCTAGCTAGCTCAGGCTACGGGGGAACAAGACCGGCGTCCCATCCAGGCTCGCCCCGGTAACAGTAATGATGGCACCTCGCGTGCATCCATGACGACGACGGTTCTCAAGCCCCCTACGGAAGCAAGGAGACGTCAGTAAGGTCCCGGCAGCCCCGATAGCTGTGCTTCTACAGGGCTCAAGCGCTCCTCCGACGGCCACGACACCGCGCACACAGGGCTCTAGCACCTCTCCGATAGCCACGTTGGCATGTACATAGGGCTCTGGCTCCTCTCTACCGGACACGTTAGCGTATAGCTACACCCCCATTGTACACCTGGACCCTCTCCTTGCATCTATAAAAGGAAGGTCCAGGGCCCTCAAACGAGAGGGTGGTCGCGCGGGAGGACGGGCTAACGAACAGGCTCGCTCTCTCTCTCTCTCTCCCTCGCGAACGCTTGTAACCCCTACTGCAAGTGCATCCCCCTGGCGCAGGATAACACGAACCGCGGTTTTCCCCCCTTGTGTTCCATCTTGCGCCAACCCATCTAGGCTGGGACACGCAGCGATAATTTTACTCGTCGGTCCAGGGACCCCCCGGGGTCAAAACGCCGACAGTTGGCGCGCTAGGTAGGGGTTTGCTGCGTGTTGACGAACAACTTCCCGTTGAGCTCCTGATGGGTAGTCTCCAGTGACCTCTTAAGCCTGGGACGCTGCTCCATTTCGGGAGTCTCGAGTTCATGTCCCTCGACGGCAGCTACGACATGGTACTCCTTCCCCTGCGGCGCGACAGCGGCAGCGACAACGACGGCCGTCAGCCCGCTCGGCGGTGGCAGACTCGACGATGTCTCCCCCCTGTGGCGGAAGAGCAGCATCCGGGTCTGTCCCGCCACCTTCCTCGCCACAGGAGGAGGAGGCAGGGCAACCGTGGCCAAGCAGGAGGCGGCACCTCGTCGGCTGTCGAGCGAGTCGACGACGCCGACACCCTAGCGGGGGACATGTCGGGCATTGACCTCGCGCCTGAGACGACGGCGAGTGTCGTTTCCCCGCAACGTGCCAACCCTAAGCGAATAGATGATGCCAGCACACTCACGAAGGACTTGCTGGGCGTTAGCCTCGTACCTGAGATAACGGTGTAGTCCGCCCCCAACGCGACTTCGTCACCGTCCATCGATCGAGAGGTACCGTCCGTTTTCCACCCTGTGCCTTTTAGATTCAGCTTCGATCCATCGAGCGACCCCGCTTCGGTGAGCGCTTTCATAAAGGCATATCCTAACCTTCTGGGGTACCATATGTGGCCAACCTAGGACCGACTGACGGCCATCTCGACCTACGGGCCCCCGGGTTCCGAGGAAGACGACAGGCTCGACTCTGGTTGGGATTTCTTCGGGCTCGGTAATCCCAGTGCCATGCGAGACTTCATGACCGCATGTGACTACTGCCTCTTCGATTGCTCCGATGATGGCCATAGCCTTGACGATGAGGGTTGTGGCCCAAGTCGCGAATGTTTCCACGCTGATCTAGGGGGTCTCGATGAAGGCAACCACCTTGGTATGCCGGAGGATGACGATCCCCCTAGGCCTGCGCCTCGCGTTGACATCCTGCGGGAGCTAGCTGTGGTCCAAGTCCCTGCGAGGGGTTAGGACACACAGCTCGAGCAAATCTGCGAGATGCAGGCCAAGCTCGACGAGGAAGCAGGACAACTTGTGCAGCTCCGGCAAAACATCGAGTAGGAGTGGGCAGGCCGAGCACTCGCCGGAGAAGCGTGTCATCAGGCCCGGGACGTCTAGCGCCGTATCGCTGGCGATGCTAGGGCAAGGCTGCCCCCGGCCTCCAGCGGGGTCGGCCAGAATCTGGCTGCAGCAGCAATGCTGCTCCGAGCGATGCCGGAGCCATCCACCACCGAGGGGCGGCGTATCCAGGGAGAACTCAAGAATCTCTTAGAGGATGCCGTGGTCCGATGGGCCAAGAGCTCTGCCTCCCGAAGGCAAGGGTGGCCCCGGAGCATCGCGTAGCAACTTCCCGATTCATGTGGGAAGCATCGGTCCACACCGGGCGCACGTGGGACACGACGCCTGCGGCCCCGGGTCGCCTCGACAACGAGCACCACCACCGCGACCGTCGAGCCCGCCTCGACGAGAAGGTGCGCCGAGGCTACCACCCCAGGCGTGGGGGACGCTACGACAGCGGGGAGGATCGGAGCCCCTCGCCCGAACCACCAGGTCCGCAAGCCTTCATCCGGGCCATACGACGGGCGCCGTTCCCGACCCGGTTCCGAGCCCCGACTACCATCACTAAGTACTCGAGAGAAACGAGGCCGGAACTGTGGCTTGCGGACTACTGGCTGGCCTGCCAGCTGGGTGGAACGGACGATGACAACCTCATCATACACAACCTCCCCCTGTTCCTCTCTGACGCTACCCGAGCCTGGCTGGAGCATCTGCCTCCCGCGCAGATCTCCAACTGGGACGATCTGGTCAAAGCCTTCGCTGGAAACATCCAGGGCACATACGTGCGCCCTGGGAACTCTTGGGATCTCCGAAGCTGCCACCAGCAGCTAAGGGAATCCCTGCGAGACTACATCCGATGATTTTCGAAGCAGCGCACCGAGCTGCCCAACATCACCGACTCGGATGTCATCGGGGCGTTCCTCGCCGGCACCACATGCCACGACCTGGTGAGCAAACTGGGCCGCAAGACTCCCACCAAGGCGAGCGAGTTGATGGACATCGCCACCAAGTTCGCCTCTGGCCAGGAGGCGGTCGAAGCCATCTTCCGAAAGGACAAGCAGCCTCAGGGACGCTAGCAAGAAGACGTCCCCGAGGCGTCCGCCCAGCGTGGCACGAAGAAGAAGGTGAAAAAGAAGTCGCAAGCGAAACGCGACGCCGCCGACGCAGATCTTGTCGCTACCGCCGAGCACAGGAACCTTCGGAAGCCTCCCGGAGGGGCCAACCTGTTCGACAAGATGCTCAAGGAGTCGTGCCCCTACCACCAGGGTCCCGTCAAGCACACCCTTGAGGAGTGCGTCATGCTTCGGCGCTACTTCCATAAGGCCGAGCCCCCGGCGGAAGGTGGCAAAGGCCAAGACAACGACTAGAAGGAGGGCGACAAGGCAGAGGAGTTCCCCAAGGTCCACGGCTGTTTCATGATCTACGGTGGGCAAGTGGCGAACGCCTCGGCTCGGCACCATAAGCAGGAGCACAGGGAGGTCTGCTCGGTAAAGGTGGCAGCACCAGTCTAGCTAGACTGGTCCGACAAGCCCATCACCTTCGACCAAGGCGACCACCCCGACTGCGTGCCGAGCCCAGGAAAGTACCCACTCGTCGTCGACCCCGTCATCGGCAACGTCAGGCTCACCAAGGTCCTCATGGACGGAGGCAGCAGCCTCAACATCATCTACGCCGAGACCCTTAGGCTCTTGGAAATCGATCTGTCCACGATCTGGGCCGGTGCGGCGCCTTTTCACGGGATCATCCCTGGGAAGCGCGTCTAGTGCCTTGGACAACTCGATCTGCCCGTCTGCTTCAGGACTCCCTCCAACTTCCGAAAGGAAACCCTCACGTTCGAGGTGGTCAGGTTCCGAGGAACCTACCACGCGGTGCTGGGGAGACCATGCTACACCAAGTTCATGGCCGTCCCCAACTACACCTACCTCAAGCTCAAGATGCCAGGCCCCAACGGGGTCATCATCGTCGGATCCACGTACCGACACGCATACGAATGCGACGTGGAGTGCGTGGAGTATGCTGAGGCCCTCGCCGATTCCGAGGCCCTCATCGCCGACCTGGAGTGCCTCTCCAAGGTGGTGCCAGATGCGAAGCGCCACACCGGCAACTTTGAGCCAGCAGAGGCGGTTAAGTCCGTCCCCCTCGACCCCAGCAATGACGCCTGCAAGCAAGTCCGGATCGGCTCCGAGCTCGACCCCAAATAGGAAGCAGTGCTCGTCGACTTTCTCTGCATGAGTGCCGAGGTGTTTGCGTGGAGTCCCTCGGACATGCCCGACATACCAAGGGATGTCGCCGAGCACTCGCTGGATATCCGAGCTGGAGCCCGACCCGTGAAGCAGCCTCTGCGCCGATTCGACGAAGAAAAGCGCAGAGCCATAGGCGAGGAGATCCACAAGCTGATGGCTGCAGGGTTCATCAAAGAGGTATTCTATCCCGAATGGTTAGCCAACCCTGTGCTTGTGAAAAAGAAAGATGGGAAATGGAGGATGTGCGTAGACTACACTGGTCTAAACAAAGCATGTCCGAAGGTTCCCTACCCTCTGCCTCCCATCGATCAAATCGTGGATTCCATTGCTGGGTGCGAAACCCTGTCATTCCTCGATGCCTACTCAGGTTATCACCAAATCAAGATGAAAGAGTCCGACCAGCTCGCGACTTCTTTCATCACACCTTTTGGCATGTACTGCTATACTACTATGCCATTTGGTTTGAGGAATGCAGGTGCAACATACCAAAGGTGCATGAACCACGTGTTCGGAGAGCACATCGGCCGAACGGTCCAGGCTTACGTCGATGATATCATAGTCAAGACAAGGAAAGCCTTCGACCTCCTCTCTTACCTTGAAATGACATTCAAGTGTCTGAGGGCGAAGGGCGTGAAACTCAATCCCGAGAAGTGTGTCTTTGGAGTCCCCCGAGGCATGCTCCTGGGGTTCATCGTCTCCGAGCGGGGCATCGAGGCCAACCCGGAGAAAATCGTGGCCATCACCAACATGGGGCCTATCAAAGACTTGAAAGGAGTACAGAGGGTCATGGGATGCCTTACGGCTCTGAGCCGCTTCATCTCGCGCCTTGGCGAAAAAGGCCTACCCTTGTACCGCCTCTTAAGGAAGATCGAGCGCTTCACTTGGACCCCCGAGGCCAAGGAAGCCCTCGGAAACTTAAAGGCGCTCCTTTCAAACGCGCCCATCTTGGTTCCCCCCGCTGTGGGAGAAGCCCTCTTGATCTACGTAGCCACAACCACTCAGGTGGTCAGCACCGCGATCGTGGTCGAGAGACGAGAAGAAGGGCATGCATTGCTCGTCCAGAGGCCGGTCTACTTCATAAGTGAAGTGCTATCCGAGACCAAGATCCGCTACCCGCAAATTTAGAAGCTACTGTACGCAGTAATTCTGACGTGGCAAAAGTTGCGACACTACTTCGAGTCTCATCCGGTGACTATGGTGTCATCCTTCCCCTTGGGGGAGATCATCCAGTGCCGAGAGGCCTCGGGTAGGATAGCAAAGTGGGTGGTGGAGATCATGGGCGAGACAATCTCGTTCGCTCCTCGGAAGGCCATCAAGTCCCAAGTCTTGGTGGACTTCGTGGCTGAATGGGTCGACACCCAGCTACCAACAGCTCTGATCCAACCGGAACTCTGGACCATGTACTTCGATGGGTCGCTGATGAAAACAGGAGCCAGCGCGGTCCTGCTCTTCATCTCACCCCTCGGGAAGCACCTCTGCTATGTGCTGCGCCTCAATTTCCCGGCGTCAAACAACGTGGCCGAGTACGAGGCTCTGGTTAACAGGTTGCGCATCGCCATTGAGCTAGGGGTTTGGCACCTCGACGCTCGTGGCGACTCGCAGCTTGTCATTGACCAAGTCATGAAGAACTCCCACTATCGTGACCAGAAGATGGAGGCCTACTGCGATGAGGTTCGGCGCCTGGAAGACAAGTTCTACGGGCTCGAGCTCAACCACGTCGCTCGACGGTACAACGAGACGGAGGATGAGCTGGCTAAAATAGCCTCGGGGCGGACAACGGTTCCCCCGGACATCTTCTCCCGAGACATACACCAACCCTCCGTCAAGACCAACGACACGCCCGAGCCCGAGGAAGCCTCGACCCAGCCCGAGGAGGCCTCGACCCAGCCCAAGGTATCCTCGGCCGCTGAGGGTGAGGCACTGCGTGTCGAGGGAGAGCGGAATGGGGTCACGCCTAATCGAAACTGGCAGACCCCATACCTGCAATATCTCCACCGAGGAGGGCTACCCCTCGACATGGCCGAAGCTCGGTGACTGGCGCGACGCGCCAAGTCGTTCGTCTAACTGGGTGAAGAAAAGGAGCTCTACCACCGCAGCCCCTCAGGCATCTTCCAACGATGCATATCCATCGCCGAAGGTCAGGAGCTATTGCAAGAAATACACTCGAGGGCTTGCGGTCACCACGCAGCACCTTGAGCCCTCGTTGGGAACGCCTTCCGACAAGGCTTCTACTGGCCGACTGTGGTGGCCGACGCCACTAGGATTGTACGCTCCTGCCGAGGGTGTCAATTCTACGCGAGACAGACGCACCTACCCGCTCAGGCCCTGCAGAAAATACCCATCACCTGGTTGTTTGCTGTATGGGGTCTGGACCTCGTCGGTCCCTTGCAGAAGGCACCTGGGGGCTTCTCGCACCTGATGGTCGCCATCGACAAATTCTCCAAGTGGATCGAGGTCCGACCCCTAACCAGCATCAGGTCCGAGCAGGCGGTGGCGTTCTTCACCAACATCATCCATCGCTTTGGGTCCCAAACTCCATCATCACCGACAATGGCACCCAGTTCACTGGCAAGAAGTTCCTGGACTTCTGTGAGGACCACCACATCCGTGTGGACTGGGCCACCGTAGCTCACCCCATGACGAATGGGCAGGTGGAGCGTGCCAATGATATGCTTCTGCAGGGACTCAAACCGAGGATCTACAACGACCTCAACAAGTTCGGCAAGCGATGGATGAAGGAACTACCCTCGGTGGTCTAGAGTCTAAGGACGACGCCAAGCCGAGCCACGGGCTTCTCGCCGTTCTTTCTAGTCTATGGGGCCGAGGCTATCGTGCCCACAGACTTAGAATACGGTTCCCCGAGGACGAAGGCGTACGACGACCAAAGCAACAAGACCAGCCGAGAAGACTCACTGGACCAGCTGGAAGAGGCTCGGGACATGGCCTTACTACACTCGGCACGGTATCAGCAGTCTCTGCGACGCTATCACGCCCGAGGGGTTCGGTCCCGAGACTTCCAGGTGGGAGACTTGGTGCTTCGACTGCGGCAAGACGCCCGAGGTCTCCACAAGCTTACTCCTCCCTAGGAAGGGTTGTTCATCATCGCCAAGATTTTGAAGCCCGGAACATACAAGCTGGCCAACGATCAGGGCGAGGTCTACAACAATGCTTGGAACATCCGACAGCTACGTCGCTTTTACCCTTAAGATGTTTTCAAGTCGTTCATATACCTCGTTCTCTTTACATACACAAACAAAGTCTAACCATCAAGGAAGGGTCTGCCTTGCCTCAGCAAAGCCCGACCCTCCCTCGGGGGCTAGAAGGGGGGAACCCCCTCTGCGCGTCAAAATTTTCCTCAGAAAAGTTTTCTACCAAAACGACTTTCGTGCTTTCCGACTATATCGATATCAGAATCCTACAAAACGAGTAAGAGCGCACGTAAGTGGCAAGGCCGACTGAGCCGAGGGACTCCTACACCTCCGGGATATGGATACCTCACTCATCACCTTCCGCGAAAAGTAACTCTTACTCAGATAAGCGATTCTGCTACCGACGAACAAGTCTGGATACTCGAAACGAGAGGAAAAGAAACGCAGCTTTATAACCCGACAACAAAGTGTTTAGGCCTCGGCGGCCGCGAAAGACACATGCATGCTCCAAACAGACTGCTCCGACAGTATCTGGCATCGCCCGGGGGAGGAGCGGCACCCTCGGCTTCGTCTCCACCCTCGGTGCCATCTCCACCCTCGGCGAGATCTGGCCCGGCCCCGGACGGCGACGCAAGCGGAAGGATCTCCACCTCGAAGGAGGATGCCAGCACCGAGCTTGGACCCGCGACAGCCGCATCCAGCCTCTGAACCTCGGCTAAGGCAGCCTCGTCTTCGTCGGGTAGACAGTACCCCTTGCTGACCTGCTCCAGATCCACGTCGTAGTGGGAAGCGAGCATGGCAAAGGCCCGCCTAACACCGTGATGCAGCGCCTCGCGGAGTCTGGTGCGCACATGGCCGCCCAAGGCCCGCAGGCGACTCTGGGGGGAGCTACCCGATGGGACGTCATCGAGGCCAAAGACCTGGCAGAAGGCCGAGATAGCTTCAGACATGGCCACGCGGTCAGCCTCCTTCTGCTCAACCGCCTGGGCAAGTGCCTTGACGGACTCGTTGAGGGCTGTCTCGAACTCTACAGACAGTCAAACAAAATTCTTCAGACACGAATTGAAGAATGAAGCCGAATCGAAGTCACAAAGCGGCCGAAACATACCTTCAGCCCGGGCACGCTGCTCCGAGGCTGCGGCTTGGGCGGACTGAGCAGACCCGACGGCCACGACGAGGTCCTCCGCAAGGGCTCCAACCCGAGCAGACGCCTTGGCTAGCTAACCTCCAAGGGCCTCAGCCCGGCCTATAGCCTCGGCAGCCTGGCTCCAAGATTGGTCCCGCTCTCCAATAACATGGCCAAGCTCCAGCTGCCGTTGCTGCGCCTCCATCCGTGCCGATGCCACCTCCGCCCACGCCGCTGCTGCCTCCACCTCTAGCTCATCTCAGAGCAACCGAAGGTCCGCCGCCTCTATGCTCCATTGGGCGAGGCGTTCAGTAGCCTCGGCAAGTGCGGCCCTCAGGAACCGCAACGAACCCCAGACGTCGGTCTTGCGGCGGATGAACAGCGACTTGGCGGTGCTCAGATCCATCAGTTCCTGAGGAAGGGAAGCAGGGTGTTACAAAGAATGTCGTGGTCACATGAAAGGTATGCCTGAAATCCTTACCTGGAGGACCCTAGGAACGTCCCTGGAAAGGATCTCCATGGTCGACCGAAGCGACCCCATCGCTGCCTCGGCATACTCACGGAGCTCATCCCGAGACTGCTCCTCCCGCTCATCGTCAAGGACGAAGAGGGGTTTCGAGGCGCCGCGGGTCCAGAACCGGAGCGCCTGCCCACACCACTCATTGGGGTTGCGCCATGCGGGGATAAGGTCGCTGCTCCCCGAGACAGGCCGCGGTTCTGCGTGCCCCTCCTCCAAGACCCACTGCAGTCGACGCATCAGGCGCCATCGCTGACGGCGTACTGGGCCTCCTCTCGGCTAAGGAGGCGGGCTTTCGATCGCCGACCTCGGCAACGGCGTTCGTCCTCTCCTTATGGCCGAGAATGGGAAGGTCGGAGACGACCTCGAGCAGCGGCACCTCAGCCATCCCAGCATCAGTGGCGACGGGTGGCTCCACGGGCAAAACAGCGACGGCCTCGGTGGAAGCTGGTGCCGGCGCCGGCAACACGATAGGTGGGCTCGAGGCAGCAGCCACGCCAGTAGCCTCCCCCGGCGCGATGGCCGCCCCAATGGAAGGGTCAGCCTGGGAGGCTTGCTCCAGGGCAACTCGTGCCACCTCGGCCCCCCGCTTGAGGGCGTCTTGTGCGGAGGCCAGCCAACTGGCATGGCGCGCTGTGGCACTGGCTACAGAAGCCGGCACCATCTTAAGGGCTTTCCGGGGGGCCAGATCGGCCGAACCTTGCCTCCGTTTGCTGAAGGGGAAAGGTAAAGCAGGATCAGGGCATACGGAGAAGGAGGCAAAACAAAGGTATCCTCAGATACTTACCCGCTCCGAACCAAGGCCAATCGTGCCTGCGGGGAGGCCCCTCGGGCCTTGGTCCCTGCAGGCGCTGCCAGGGTTCGCCCCGCTGCCGGCTTCGGCGCCGTTCCCGCCTCGGGCGCTCGGGGCACCGAAGGGACGGCCTGCCCAGGCACCGTCACGACGGCCCAAGGATCAACCTCCTGTATAGCCGGCACGGGCGACTGCTCTTGGGGGACAGGCAGGTCGGCCTGACCCCTGGAGTCACCTCAACTACCTCGGCCAAGGGGTCAAGTACCCCCTCGGCCTACCCCCGCTCCTCGGACCAGGACCTTGATGTCCTGGCCCCAGATACCAGCGGCGCCAGCCCACTTGGAGGCTGGCTCGACGACTCCTGGCCCAGCCTCAGATCCGGGCTAAGGCCAAGGCAGGCCGCCATGTCGTCGTCCTCGTCATCATCATCATCGTCAGGCGTCTCAGGCGACGGCTCCCTCGGGAGCCCGTCCCTCTCCTGCCTTCGACGGCGCTTCTCTAAGGCGTCCCAAGCTCGCATCCCCTCGCGAGCCCGGGCCTTTTCCGCGTCCTTCTCCTTTTTCTTCTTCACGGCGACCCTCCGCGCGGCTCGGTCCACCGTGTCCTCTGGGACCCGTGGCAGGGAGGGCTTGTGAAACCCCAACCCCTGGAGATGAACGGAAATCCCGACAGTGAGAATCAAAGGCAACTCAGCGCAAAATAGGAGAAGGAGCGGACACTCACCAGGGACACGTACCCACACTCCGGACGCATCTCGGGCTAGGTAAGGGCGCCAGCATCTAGCCTCCCTACCGTGCCCGCTATCCGCCTGCGGAGGTCGTCGGTGGAAAGGGGAGCCTAGGACATCTGCGAGCCCTCCAAATCAACCCCCGGCTTCATCTCCGAGAGCGGCAACCGCCGCTCTGCCAAAGGGAGCACCCTCCGGCGATGGATGGCGGCGACCACCCCTGCAGCGGTGAGCCCCCCATCTCGTAACCTCTGTAAGGCCTCCAGAAGAGGCTGGAGATTCTCTTGTTTCTCGTGCGTGGCCCCCCAACGCTAGTTGCTGCCGGCGGCGGTCACCACTCGTTGAGAAAATGACAGGAGCCTTCCGTCGTCGTTCCGGAGGTAAAACCACCGGCGCTGCCACCCCTTGTTCGAAGACACAAGGATGGCGGGGATGTACTGCTGCGTGCGCCCCTGCCTCAACTGGAGGGTGCAGCCACCGGCCCGCACCGCCATGCGGACCTTCCTTTCCCCCGTCGTCAAGGCAAAAAGCTCCGCAGAGAAGAGATGGATCCATAGATCCCAGTGGGGGTCAATCCCCAAAAAACCCTCGCAAACCACCGCGAAGATGGCCGCTTCCGCAATGGAGTTGGGGTTGAAGTTGTGCAGCTCCACCCCATAGTAATGCAGGAGCGCCCGCATGAAACGGCTCGCTGGCACTCCGAATGTGGCGGAACTGCCCGAATTATTCCAACTTAAGTGCCTAAATCCTGCCTTAGAAGCTAGACCACACTTAAATGGGAATAACCTGTCAATCCCTCGGATCTAGTCCAACGAGGCCACTGACAGGATCAAGTATCACAGTCTCACACGATGGTGAGTCACAGAGCAAATATAATAAAGCATAAAACCATACATTAAGGAGTATTAAATTTATTACATCATCATCGGAGTTTTAGCAAAAGTATTCTTCATTGTTCGAAGTGTAGCGGAATAAAACTAACGGTAAATAAACAGAGAGATGGGGAAGCCTGTCCCATCACTCCTCATGCTCCTCCTCAGCCGAGATGGGGTCCCACTCGACTGTCCAACCCGGTGGCAAAATGGACGGCCAAGTCACTCCAGCAACCATGTCCTCCAGAGAACCTATAAAATTATGCCACATGCAAGGCTGAGTATACTAATACTTAGCTAGACTTACCCGGTGTGAGGAGTCTACTCCTCTACCTCTAGACATGCAGCTGTTTGGCTGAGGGGTTTGGTTGCCAAAAGCACTAGCTGAGTTTATAAATCAAGTTTTAGCTTTGTCAAGTTTTAGTGTGACTCTCTTAAGACTAAATGTATACCTATCTAATCATACATGGTATCAAACATTTAGCAATCAACAACTTTTTGCCAAGTCATCACATTTCCACTTGTTACTCAATGTAGCAGCATGGATCAAGCAGTCTCATTAGCTGCGAGAAGCAGACGATTCGAATCGAGTTTTTATCCTTGCAAGGTAAACCTAAACACACGACGTGGCGAGGCACTCCGTCCCCACACACATCAACCGTCCCCATCGATTCCCCGTCAGCACTGACCCCGACTGCCGTCGTGCAGTGACCTCACTTGTACCCACCATAACCGGAATGTGAGACCACATCTCAGGTCGCGTGAGGGGATATGTCCACTGCCAGGTTCACTCAGGTACTAGGCTTACCGATTTACCATATTTCTCGGCATGTGCTTAGTACATTCAAACGCTTGACACACGGTACCACACCTTAATCCTTATTCCAATTCCCGTCTCGTAGACAATGCATCCCCATGGACCGTTGTCCACAGACCACCATCATTACGATATCAAAATGGATACAACCAATTCTTGACCTCGTGCGAGTGCTAGAAAAATCACTCGACTTCTACCGAGATCCCTAATTAATAAAGCAACTATTCGACCTAGCATACTAGTATCCATCACAACAGGATTCCTGAGATCATGCAACTAGGGTTTCAATCAACTCCTACACTTAAGTGCACATTCAATCCTACAATCATTAAGTGTAGTAAAATAGCATAATAAACAGGTTATGCATAAAAACCGGGGCTTGCCTTCCAAAGCTGGGGCAGGCAGATCCTCTGGGGCAGCCTCTGGTGCTGGATCCGGGGCTACCTCCTAGGCAACTCCTTGCTCCGGCACGAGGACGTACTCTCCGTCAGCGAGGTTGCAATCTATCGAATGCAATGGATAAGAATATGTATGCCATGATTATGCAGGATTTAGTAATCATTATGCTAAGTGAAGAAAAACTAAGTTACTTAGTAACTTAGGGTTTCCTGGTTATACGGGGCTCTTAGTGGTTTATGCTTATCAATTTAGGTTTGGGTTTTGTCTAGGGATAAGCACAGTGGATTGAAACTTGGATTTCCCTTAGATGTTTTAGTAGGCATTTAAGGGGTTTTGCTGGTTGGGTTAGGGTAACATTAATCTCCACTATTAATTCCCCTTTTTCATTTTCTATTTATGAATTCTAGTGTGGGTTTGAACTACAACAGTGATTTAACTCCTTCCAAAATTCTGACAAAATTACAGTGGTTTACTATTTGTTACTGTAGTCTGTCCTATAAATTTGAGGTCCAGAAGAAATAGAGTATGCCCTGGACAAAAATAACAAAAGTTGGGGCAAAGGGTCACTTTGCACTACAACTCTTAACTAGGGGTGGGTTCTGTCCTAAGGGTCATTTTTGCTGGTATCTAAAAGTAATAACATGCTTCTGTGCCAAAAATCACAGAAGGTTATTTGGTGGTTATTTAGTTGTAATTTTCTAAAGTTAAATGTTAAAAAGGCACTTACTACTATCTTGTTATTTGAAAAATGTCAAACAACAGATTTCATATTTTTCATATGTTCTTAATAACAAAACATTAGTTATCCCAAGGTTTGGGGTGTTTTCTCCTTGGGGTTAGTTTTCTAGGGTTTTCTAAGTTTTCCTTGTTTTCCTAAAATAAAAGGTATCTCATTTCTTCTGTACTAAACATGGGGATAATAAATTTTTCTAGTGAACTATACTGAATAAGTAAACTAACAAAAATGTGGGTGCTCCCTGGATTTTTTATTTAAACCACCTTTAATATTTTCTCTAACTCTAGGCTAAAAATGATTTAAATGGTAAACTCTACCTTAACTTGGTGTACAGAGGGGTTTATTATTTTTGAACATGTTAGGAAGTGATCAAGTACTTCTCTAAATTTTCTTAACCCTAAGTCAAATAGTGTAGCTATTTTTCCTTATTTCTTTTAGCTTTTGACCAGTTAATCATTTAAATCAAAACTTTAAAGTTTTCTGTAACACTTAGGGGTTTTATATTTTTCCTAAGTAGTTTACATTATTTAGGATCTGACAAAATTGGTTTGACTCGATTTGGGTAAACCAAATTGAAGTTATGAATTTTTCAAGTTCTATTTGGATTTAAAGAATATTTTAAAAGTATTCCTGGAAAACTACTTTGCACCGAAGACCCTGGGTTCTTTCTAAATCAATCCACTCATTTCTACCCTTGCTGCTACTATTCCCCTGAGTCACTGACAGCGCACAAAACCCCCTGGCCTTTCCTTCTTCTTCCCCGAGGTCCCTTCCCTTATGTAAACAGTAGCCGCGGAAAGGAAAAGGGTGGCGCGGCTTACCGGCGGCGAGAGATGTCCGGCGAGGGGCGGGGTTGGCTTCGGGAGGTCCTGGCGGTCACAGCGAGGTACGGCTCGATGGCGGTGGTGGCCGGAATCGGCCGGTCCACGTGAGCAGGCGGGTGAACCCGTCGGCGGCGGGTGCTCCGGCTTAACCACGGCGATCTAGTTCAATTAAACGGCACGATGAGCTCCACGGGATGACGTAGAGGCTATGTGCGCAAGGAATCGAAAAATGGTGCAGAGACTTACCCGGTCTACGTTCACCGGTGATCGGGTGAAGTCCGACGACCATGGACTGGCTTCTCCGGCGAGGCAAAGTCCGATTCCTTGCTCGGGGAGCTTCACCGAGGCACGCACGGTCCACTCCGAGGGTCGGGCGCGGCTGGGAAAGGCTCTGTTGGCCGGTCTACGGTGGCGAGGGATCGAGTGGCCGCGGGCACGCGGTTTGCGGAGCAAACGCCGGTGATCTCTGGCTCCGGTGAGGTCGGGAGCACGCGGGGGAGTACGGTTGAAGCTTCAGTGGGCTTTATAGGCGCGGGCGCTGAGCAGGATACACGGGCGCGGCTTGGCGCGGCGCGGGGCGCGCGGGGTCGGGCGCTGGGCGTGCTCTGGCGCGCTCAGAGCGCATCGAACACGTGGAAGTGTTCTTCTGCCCTTGTTCAACAGCTCGCCGAGATCGCAAGCATGCGAATCTTGGCAAAAATCGGGCGCAGGCCTCCTCCTAGCACCTAGGGCTGTCTCTTGTATGTGAGTCCCCATGGCAGATATGCCCTAGGTAGGGAGATTTGTGGATGCCAAATCTGGCTTGTCCCTCTGTCCACCTCGTGACAAAAACCATGCCAAATCTTGTCAAACGTCTTGGGCTCGGTTTCAAACCTTTCCAGTGGGTGCCTTAGGTGGTATGACACCTTTTTGGTATACAACTCAAGTGGTTTTGGTGCCATTTACTAAGTGAACACGGTGGATCTTTAGATTAGGTTCAAAATTTAACTCAGAAAGAATTAGAGAGCTCCGGTGCTCTCTCCACTTAAAGAATGGATTTGGGGTTTTTAAGGGGTCTTTTTGTAATGTTTCCTCTCTGCATTTTGTAGATTATAATGTTACTTAAACTTTGGCTAAGGGTTAACTTATGCTTTGCACATTTGTTTAACCTTTTCCCCCTTAAACCAGGGTTTTGAGAGTTAAGGGCTCAAGAAGGGTCTAGGGTTTAATCCTCTCTTGCCCAAGGTGATAATTGCATAAATGCTTGGGTAATGCTTTTGGTCATTAACACTTCTTGGTTAATACATGGTTCCCAAGGTTTTGGGGCTCCCTCTTCTCCACTTAACCACATGAGATAACATGTCATGGGTGCAAGTAGGGAGTCAGGGCCTTGGTAACACATGGGGTGTTACA
This sequence comes from Zea luxurians, assembly GCA_029449295.1. NCBI lineage: Eukaryota > Viridiplantae > Streptophyta > Magnoliopsida > Poales > Poaceae > Zea > Zea luxurians. Next base: position 52,747,551 of record JAOPSE010000021.1, on the reverse strand, counting down.
GCCCTCCCCCCTTAAAGGAATCTCGTCCCGAGATTTTAGGTAGAGTCCTTTGGAGGGGTGCCATGAAGGTGTGTTGGTGTGTTGCTCCTTCCTTTATCCAAGTTTCTTTAATTAACTGCTCTTCGAATGTCATTCTCTTTGCGACTTCAGAAGGAAGTCCTTTTTGAGTCATTTTCAAAGCTTACACTACCTTTAACATCTAAGTTTTTCTTATATTTGAATTCAAAGGGCAGGTGGGGGTGGGATTTTGGGTTACGTTCTGACTCCTTTGGGCAGAAAGTCGGGGAAGCAAGAACGTAGAAAATCCTCAGTCTCCCATGTAGCTTCTTCTACTGAATGGTGACTCCACTCAACCTTATACATTTTGATCGACCTTGCCCGCGTTGATCTCTCCTTTTGGTCCAATACCTTGACTGGGGTGTTCTTGATAAGACAAGTCTGGTTCTATCTCAATTTCTAGTTCATGTAATACTTCGGTGGGAAAGCGGACACATTTCCGTAGCTAAGATACATGGAACACATCATGAACTGCTGACATGTGGGGTGGCAACTTCAACTGATATGCTACGGGTCCACAAGTTTCCTTGATCTTATAGGGTCCAATGTAGCGAGGAGCTAACTTGCCCTTGATTCCAAATCTCTGGACACCTTTGATGGGTGACACCTTAAGATAAACATGATCTCCCACTTCGAACTGTAGAGGATTCCTTCTCTTAACATGATAGCTCTTTTGCCTGGTCTGGGCAGCTTCTAGGTTATTCTTAATAACCCTGAACTTTTCCTCTGCTTCAAGTACCAAGTCTAGTCCAAAAATTTCCCTTTCTCCTGCTTGAGACCAATTCAGCGGGGTCCTACACCTTCTCCCATACAAGGCTTCAAAAGGTGCCATCTTCAAACTGGACTGGTAGCTGTTATTATAAGAGAACTCTGCCAATGAAAGACACTTGTCCCAATCCTTTCCATAGTGTAGCACACATGCCCTCAACATGTCTTCCAAAATCTGATTTACCCTTTCTGTCTAGCCATCTGTTTGAGGATGGTATGCTGAGCTTCTTATTACATGGGTCCCAAGTGATTCCTGTAATTGCTCCATAAATCGTGCCACAAATGGTGCTCCCCTGTCCGATACTATATTCCTTGGTATTCCATGCAAGCGAACTATCTGGTCAATGTAGATTTCTGCATACTTCTCCGTCCTGTGGGTGGTGTGTATCGGCAAGAAATGAGCTGTCTTGGTCAATCTGTCCACAATGACCCAAATGGAATCATGGTGCTGGGAGGTATTGGGCAATCCTACGATAAAATCCATGCAAATGTCCTCCCATTTCCAAGATGGTATGGGAAGGGGTTGCAAAGGGCCCGCTACCTTCAAATGACTGGCCTTGATTCTCTGGCAGGTGTCACATTCAGAGATATACTTAGCAATTTCCCTCTTCATTCTGGTCCACCAGTATAAGGATCTGAGATCATGATACTTCTTGTTACTGCCAGGGTGCATGGAGAATTTTGAAAGGTGAGCTTCATCCAATATCTTCTTTCTGAGCTTAGGGTTCTTGGGAACAACCAATCGATCTCCAAACCATAGAATTCCTTTGCTGTCCTGACGGAAGCATTTGTATTTTTCTGCTTTCTGCTTGATCATTTCCTTAATGACCTGAACACCCTTGTCACCAATCTGTGCCATGACTATTTGCTCTTGTAAGGTAGGCTCCACTGAAATATAATTTAAGGCACCAGAAGAAACAACTTCTAGGCCTCCTCCTAGCACCTAGGGCTGTCTCTTGTATGTGAGTCCCCATGGCAGATATGCCCTAGGTAGGGAGATTTTTGGACGCCAAATCTGGCTTGTCCCTCTGTCCACCTCGCGACAAAAACCATGCCAAATCTTGTCAAACGTCTTGGGCTCGGTTTCAAACTTTTCCAGTGGGTGCCTTAGGTGGTATGACACCTTTTTGGTATACAACTCAAGTGGTTTTGGTGCCATTTACTAAGTGAACACGGTGGATCTTTAGATTAGGTTCAAAATTTAACTCAGAAAGAATTAGAGAGCTCTAGTGCTCTCTCCACTTAAAGAATGGATTTGGGGTTTTTAAGGGGTCTTTTTGTAATGTTTCCTCTCTGCATTTTGTAGATTATAATGTTACTTAAACTTTGGCTAAGGGTTAACTTATGCTTTGCACATTTGTTTAACCTTTTCCCCCTTAAACCAGGGTTTTGGGAGTTAAGGGCTCAAGAAGGGTTTAGGGTTTAATCCTCTCTTGCCCAAGGTGATAATTGCATAAATGCTTGGGTAATGCTTTTGGTCATTAACACTCTTGGTTAATACATGGTTCCCAAGGTTTTGGGGCTCCCTCTCCTCCACTTAACCACATGAGATAACATGTCATGGGTGCAAGTAGGGAGTCAGGGCCTTGGTAACACATGGGGTGTTACAGCCCTCCCCCCTTAAAGGAATCTCATCTCGAGATTTTAGGTAGAGTCCTTTGGAGGGGTGCCATGAAGGTGTGTTGGTGTGTTGCTCCTTCCTTTATCCAAGTTTCTTTAATTAACTGCTCTTCGAATGTCATTCTCTTTGCGACTTCAGAAGGGAGTCCTTTTTGAGTCATTTTCAAATCTTACACTACCTTTAACATCTAAGTTTTTCTTATATTTGAATTCAAAGGGCAGGTGGGGGTGGGGTTTTGGGTTACGTACCGACTCCTTTGGGCAGAAAGTCGGGGAAGCGAGAACGTAGAAAATCCTCAGTCTCCCTTGTAGCTTCTTCTACTGAATGGTGACTCCACTGAACCTTATACATTTTGATCGACCTTGCCCGTGTTGATCTCTCCTTTTGGTCCAATACCTTGATGGGGTGTTCTTGATAAGACAAGTCTGGTTCTATCTCAATTTCTGGTTTAGGTAATACTTCGGTGGGTAAGCGGACACATTTCCGTAGCTGAGATACATGGAACACATCATGAACTGCTGACATGTGGGGTGGCAACTTCAACTGATATGCTACGGGTCCACAAGTTTCCTTGATCTCATAGGGTCCAATGTAGCGAGGAGCTAACTTGCCCTAGATTCCAAATCTCTGGACACCTTTGATGGGTGACACCTTAAGATAAACATGATCTCCCATTTCGAACTGTAGAGGCTTCCTTCTCTTAACATGATAGCTCTTTTGCCTGGTCTGGGCAGCTTCTAGGTTATTCTTAGTAACCCTGACCTTTTCCTCTGCTTCAAGTACCAAGTCTGGTCCAAAAATTTCCCTTTCTCCTGCTTGAGACCAATTCAGCGGGGTCCTACACCTTCTCCCATACAAGGCTTCAAAAGGTGCCATCTTCAAACTGGACTGGTAGCTGTTATTATAAGAGAACTCTGCCAATGAAAGACACTTGTCCCAATCCTTTCCATAGTGTAGCACACATGCCCTCAACATGTCTTCCAAAATCTGATTTACCCTTTCTGTCTGGCCATCTGTTTGAGGATGGTATGCTGAGCTTCTTATTACATGGGTCCCAAGTGATTCCTGTAATTGCTCCCAAAATCGTGCCACGAATGGTGCTCCCCTGTCCGATACTATAGTCCTAGGTATTCCATGCAAGCGAACTATCTGGTCAATGTAGATTTCTGCATACTTCTCTATCCTTGTGGGTGTTGTGTACCAGCAAGAAATGAGCTGTCTTGGTCAATCTGTCCACAATGACCCAAATGGAATCATGGTGCCGGGAGGTATTGGGCAATCCTACGATAAAATCCATGCAAATGTCCTCCCATTTCCAAGATGGTATGGGAAGGGGTTGCAAAGGGCCCGCTACCTTCAAATGGTATGGGTAGCGGATGGATAGCATCACGGGGTAAGGGGATCTTCGCCGCCGGTGACCTGGAAGCCACTCCGGCTAGCCGCGGTACCTCTCCCCTTTCTCATCGTCCCTCGGATTAGAATCTCACCGCCGTTGTGCCGTCGCCGTTGTCCGCCGCGTGTCTGCCCCTTTCCACCGCATCGCCGTAACTTACCCTCGCCCTCCGTTGATCGCCGGAGCAGTTGCCACGACACTAGACACCCAGCCGCTGCACCAGTGAACTCTTTCTTTCTCTGGCCGCTGCGCGTCTCGCTCGATTCACCGACCACTGCTTGCGAGCCATATAAATTGAGCCCCCCGCCAGCCCTGCAAGGTCATCCCCCACCCAGCCACTGTAAATCGTTAGCAATCGTGCCGCAGAGAACTTGAATTTTGAATTCGCCCCAAATCAGTCTCCGCCGCCGTGAAGAACAGCTCGCCGCGGCCAGCTCGATTCAGGTTAGCTCGCGTCCCTCTATTGCTTGTTCTCGCACCCTTAGGTACTCCGCAAACCCCTCGACCTCTTTAATTGAACCGGACCGCCTGGGATCACCGGGAACACACCTATCTGTCTGCAATACCCTCGGTTCACGTGGACAGAGCTTGATAGCTCACCAACCGTGCAATTAGCCTAGGTAAAATGCTCGGAGTAGGTCGGATTTGGTGTCCGCCGCTCGGAGACCCCAGTCATTGCCCCATTCGGCCGGTACAGGTGCTCGCTGGAGCTTCCCCGCGCTTGACGCCGTCGCGGACTCAGCGCGGTAAAGAATTAGAAACCGAAGGGTTTATATGCAAACCGTCAGCAACACAGAGAAATAGTAAAAGAACCCGTTTTCAGTTAGCCAAAACCCCGAGGGCGTTTCTGTAAAGCCGCCAGCGCTGCCGCGGACGCGCGCGCGCGCTTTCCCTCTGGTGTTGGGCTGTCTGGGCTGAAACTGGCCCAGTACTATTTTATCTTTTTCTTTTTCTTTTTTAGTAGAGCTTTGGAAATCTGTTATAAATTTTAGAAAAATCCTAAAATTGTGAAACCAATTTTCCTAGACTTCTTATTTTCCATAGTATTTAATAAAAATAGTTTCATGATTTTTAGATTAAATAAGGAATTTTGAGGTATTTAAACTAGCTTAAACCATTAGTTCTGGATTTTTAGAAAATAAATGGTAATCCCAAAATTGCCCAAACTTTTTATATGAACTCTACACATTATTTAAAAGCCTTAGGTAGAATTTGGTATGATTTAGACCTTGTTTGATAACTAGAACCCAAAACCCCCACCCCTGCCCTTTGAACTCCTTTACTGACTCCGGAAACCCTAAGTTCTCGGAGTTCCGTGAAGGAAAATTGTATTCAAGACTTTAGATAATAAATTCTTATTATCTTTGCACTCCCATGAACATTACATGGCATTCATTCTTATATACACATATATATGGTTATGTTTAGAAAACGAAGAAGAGATCGAAGTGACCGAAGAGAAGACACCACCACCTTTGGAATCTCAGGCAGGGACCTGTCTCTACTTTGACATCTGTGGGCCTGAGCCTGACTCACCTACTAACGAAGGCAAGCCCCGGTGCATTTGCCACCTTCCTTGATGTTTTTAAATCTTTTTCACTTACTTGCTGCATTAAGTAATAGGAGTTGATTGCTAAACAATTCCTGCATCACCTTCCTTGAAACCCTGTTTTACAAAAGGTTTTTACTATGCTTAGTATTGCTCTAGCAAAACAAAAGGTTTTGTTTTACAAAAGATGATTGGCAAAGTGGGAGGGATGTTTTTGGAAATAAAACTTGATGGTGGATCCATCATGGCCATGATGGGTTCAACATCGGAAAAGATGTACCTCTGCCAGGTACCAAGTTTTTGGGTAAATGATTAAGCTGAGACCGGGCGGGTGACTTGCACGAGAAGAGAGTCTCGGTGTAGTGTCTCTGTCTGAGTCGATTAAGGACCGTGTCGATGTAGGCCTGATGACCGAGGACCCTTTAACTGGTCACATGCCTCGTCATGGGTAAGCCTTGCCTCGGGCAGACTAAGGCCAGAATAAGATAACACGAAATGGGCGTGGAGCAGTGGCGAGAGTAGCGTGTACCCTCCGTAGCAAGAGGCGGGACGGTGGTGTATCTGTGCTCTCGGTTCGTGTGAACCTGATCTAGTCTTAAGAACCCCGGTGGCGGGTTGACATATGCAAGGGTTAAGTGCTACATATGTCGTGTGATTGGAGATCCTCAGCTGAGTATAATCGATTCGGATCGCCGTACCTCCACGGTTATGGAGACTTGGTCACTGACTTATACGTAGAATTCCACTAAAGATGAAGGGATTGGTGAGAAACTGGCTAGTGTAGGACAAGTGACTGAATTAGGTTAGCAAGAACTCTAGATATAGGTAAGTTTACCTAACTTGACAATAAAACTGGATTTTTAAGGATCCACTTTTAGTAAGCATTTATGCAAAACAGAGTCTTTGATCTTGAGATACCTTACCTTGACTCCCTTATAACCAGCATACCCTTGAGAGTCTTTTCTTTAGTCGGGTAAGACTTGCTGAGTAATTCCATACTCAGGGTTTATTCCCCCGTTGTTTTTAGGTGAAGAAGCAGCAAATTTTTGTTGCTTTTGTACCAAGGTGGTTCCAAATGAAGAAAAACAAGAGTGAAGTTGTGGGAGGACATGGTCCTCCATAAGAAACTTTTATGTAAGAACTTATCGGGAGGAGTTTTTGCCTCCCTTGGTATTGTAGTAATACTACTCAGCACTCGTTTTATAACTCTGGTCTGTAATAAGTAACTTAATCTTACTTTCTAAATAATTGTAAGTTTATGTAATCACTTCCGCATTTCTATATCTCCGATGTTCTGTAATGTCTGCAAGACGGGTGAAACGTTCCTGGAAAGGTAAGAAAGAAGATACCGAACTTGTCTAGTGATTTAGGAACATCTACAGGGTTGTCTGATGTCTGTTGGACAAGGACAACTGTAGGTGGGCCTAATGACTTGGGAGGTTTCGTCACAGCTGGTATCGGAGTGAAGCCCTTCTTTGCAGATATTATGAGGCATCTTCAAAAGGATTTTCTAAAAACTTACCTAGAAAGATTTCTTCCATTCTTACCCCTTATATCTGAAGAATCTATATGAAAGACTAGATAGGAGGAGTGCAATGTATAGAAGGTATGAATCAACTAAGGTTGGTTCTGTAATTATACATGCATCATGCTAAGAACCATACTAATAAAATTTCCCCCTTAGAGAAATGCCGTCGCGCACGAGGAAAACCGCGCGCAAGTCAACTGTTCCAATTGGTGTACCTGAGAGCACCTAGAGGGGGGGGGGGTGAATAGGTGATCCTGTGAAAACTTAAAACTTAAGCCACAAAAACTTGTTAAGTGTTAGCACAATAATTGCCAAGTGGCTAAAGAGAAGCCTCAACAAAACACAATACCACAAGAGATCAAGCACAGAGGTGACACAGTGGTTTATCCCGTGGTTCGGCCAAGACCAACGCTTGCCTACTCCACGTTGTGGCGTCCCAACGGACGAGGGTTGCAATCAACCCCTCTCAAGCGGTCCAAAGACCCACTTGAATACCACGGTGTTTTGTTTTTCCTTTCACTATCCCGTTTGCAAGGAATCAGAGCTCACAAGACTATCTCAAAGTACTCACTAGAACAGAGCTCGAATCACTTAGAATGACAAACGAATGCGCAAAGACTGAGTGTGGATGATCAAGAATGCTCAAAGGTTGCTTGTGTGTCTCCTCCATGCGCCTAGGGGCTCCTTTTATAGCCCCAAGGCAGCTAGGAGCCGTTGAGAACAAATCCGGAAGGCCATCTTTGCCTTCTGTCGTCGGGGGCACCGGACAGTCCGGTGCACACCGGACACTGTCCGGTGCCCGATTTGTTTCCTTAAACAGCGAAGCCGACCGTTGCAGACCGTTGGCAGATCTGGCGCCGCTGGCGCACCGGACATGTCCGGTGCACACCGGACAGTCCGGTGACATCTTCCGACCGTTGGCTCCGCCACGTGTCCCGCGCAGATTGCGCGGCCGACCGTTGGCCCGGCCGACCGTTGGCTCACCGGACAGTCCGGTGCACACCGGACAGTCCGGTGAATTTTAGCCGTACGCCGTCGGCGAATTCCCGAGAGTGGCCAGTTCGCTCCGAGCCACCCTGGCGCACCGGACACTGTCCGGTGCACACCGGACAGTCCGGTGCTCCAGACCGAACTGGCTCTTGGCTGTACACAGCCAAGTGTTTTTCTCCTCTTTTCTTTTCTTCTTCTTTCTGTTTCTAACACTTAGACAAGTATATTAGTACACAAAACCAATGTACTAAGGCTTAGAAACATACCTTTACTTCATGATTTGCACCTTGTTCATTCATGGACATAAAATCACATTTAAGCACTTGTGTTGGCACTCAATCACCAAAATACTTAGAAATGGCCCAAGGGCACATTTCCCTTTCAATCTCCCCCTTTTTGGTGATTTATGCCAACACAACATAAAGCAACTAGAACAAGTGCAAACTCACTTCAAATAAAACTCAAATTTATTTTGATTCAATTTTGGCATATATGGATCATCTTTTGCCACCACTTGGTTTGTTTTTGCAAATCAAACTCAAATCTCTATCTCTAAGTCAAACACACATGTTGAAGCATAAAGAGAGTCATTCCAAAAGAGATTGATCAAGGATTTCAAAAACTCCCCCTTTTTCCCATGATTACTACTTCTCCCCACAAGAAGCCAACTTTGACACGAGAGACAACAAAAGAGTTTTAATAAACCAAAAACTCTATTCTACTATTTTCAAAATCTCTCAAGTGGTAGCTGATCCATTTATCGCTTTGGCCTTTATTTTCTCCCCCTTTGGCATCAAACACCAAAACGGGATCAATCTTGGCCCTTTAACCCCATTGTCTCACCAAAATCTTCAATTTAGAGCAAATGGCAATAAGAGTTCATGAGATGGACTTGGAATGAATTACCCTCTCTTCGGAGTGCAGTGGAAGTCTTTTATGGTCCAAGTCCACCTTTTCCCTTTCAATTCTCCTTTGTGACTAAAACAAGCAAACTCAAACATATGGTTAGTCAAAAAGGGTCAAGTTGTAACACATCTCCCCCTAAACATGTGCATCACTTTGCAACGGACTTGTGAGGTCCAGGGAGTGTTTGTACAACTTGAGCACCATGATAAGCAACAAGATGCAAAAAGGAACATGATCAAAAGCATGAATACATGTATGCTACAATTCAATCCAAGTTCCGCGAATCTAAGACATTTAGCTCACTACGCAACCTGCAAAAGGTCTTCTCATCTAGAGGCTTGGTGAAGATATCGGCTAGCTGGTTCTCGGTGCTAACATAAAACACTTCGATATCTCCCTTTTGCTGGTGGTCTCTCAGAAAGTGATGCCGGATGTCAATGTGCTTTGTGCGGCTGTGCTCAACAGGATTTTCCGCTATTCGGATAGCACTCTCATTGTCACATAGGAGTGGGACTTTGCTCAGATTGTAGCCAAAGTCCCTGAGGGTTTGCCTCATCCAAAGTAGTTGCGCACAACACTGTCCTGCGGCAACGTACTCGGCCTCAGCGGTGGATAGGGCAACGGATGTTTGTTTCTTAGAGTTCCATGACACCAGGGACCTTCCTAAGAATTGGCACGTCCCCGATGTACTCTTCCTATCGACCTTACATCCAGCATAGTCGGAATCTGAGTACCCAATCAAGTCAAAGTTAGACCCCTTTGGATACCAGATCCCGAAGCAAGGCGTAGCGACTAAATATCTAAGAATTCGCTTCACCGCCACCAAGTGACACTCCTTAGGATCGGATTGAAATCTAGCACACATGCATACGCTAAGCATAATATCCGGTCTACTAGCACACAAATAAAGTAAAGACCCTATCATTGACCGGTATGCTTTTTGATCAACGGACTTACCTCCTTTGTTGAGGTCGGTGTGTCCGTTGGTTCCCATCGGAGTCTTTGCGGGCTTGGCGTCCTTCATCCCAAACCGCTTTAGCAGATCTTGCGTGTACTTCGTTTGGGAGATGAAGGTACCGTCCTTGAGTTGCTTCACTTGGAACCCAAGGAAGTAGTTCAACTCGCCCATCATCGACATCTCGAATTTCTGCGTCATCACCCTGCTAAACTCTTCACAAGACTTTTGATTAGTAGAACCAAATATTATGTCATCGACATAAATTTGGCACACAAACAAATCACCATCACAAGTCTTAGTGAAAAGAGTTGGATCGGCTTTCCCAACCTTGAAAGCATTAGCAATTAAGAAATCTCTAAGGCATTCATACCATGCTCTTGGGGCTTGTTTAAGTCCATAGAGCGCCTTAGAGAGCTTACACACGTGGTCGGGGTACCGTTCATCCTCGAAGCCAGGGGGTTGCTCCACGTACACCTCCTCCTTTATTGGCCCGTTGAGGAAAGCGCTCTTCACATCCATTTGGTACAACCTGAAAGAATGGTGAGCGGCATATGCTAGCAAGATACGAATGGACTCTAGCCTAGCCACAGGAGCAAAAGTCTCCTCAAAGTCCAAACCTGCGACTTGGGCATAACCTTTTGCCACAAGTCGAGCCTTGTTCCTCGTCACCACCCCGTGCTCGTCTTGTTTGTTGCGGAACACCCACTTGGTTCCCACAACATTTTGCTTGGGACGAGGCACCAGCGTCCAAACTTCATTGCGCTTGAAGTTGTTAAGTTCCTCCTGCATGGCCAACACCCAATCCGGATCTAGCAAGGCCTCCTCTACCCTGAAAGGCTCAATAGAGGAGACAAAAGAGTAATGTTCACAAAAATTAACTAGTCGAGACCGAGTAGTTACTCCCTTGCTAATGTCACCCAGAATTTGGTCGACGGGATGATCCCTTTGAATCATCGCTCGAACTTGGGTTGGAGGTGCCGGTTGCGCTTCTTCCTCCATCACATGATCATCTTGTGCTCCCCCTTGATCACACGCCTCCTGTTGATGAACCTGTTCATCGTCTTGAGTTGGGGGATGCACCGTTGTTGAGGAAGAGGGTTGATCTTGTTCATCTTGTTCCTGTGGCCGAACGTCTCCAATCGCCATGGTTCGTATAGCGGCCGTTGGAACATCTTCTTCATCTACATCATCACAATCAACAGCTTGCTCTCTTGGAGAGCCATTAGTCTCATCAAATACAACGTCGCTAGAGACTTCAACCAAACCCGATGATTTGTTGAAGACTCTATACGCCTTTGTATTTGAATCATAACCTAATAAAAACCCTTCTACAGCTTTGGGAGCAAACTTTAGAATTTCTACCCTTCTTCACTAGAATGTAGCACTTGCTCCCAAAAACACGAAAGTAAGATACATTGGGTTTGTTACCGGTTAGTAGCTCATATGACGTCTTCTTGAGGAGGCGGTGAAGGTAGACCCTGTTGATGGCGTGGCAAGCCGTGTTCACGGCTTCCGACCAAAAGCACTCGGGGGTCTTGAACTCTCCAAGCATCGTCCTCGCCATATCGATTAGCGTCCTGTTCTTCCTCTCTACCACACCATTTTGCTGTGGTGTGTAGGGAGCGGAGAACTCGTGCTTGATCCCTTCCTCCTCAAGAAACTCCTCCACTTGAAGGTTCTTGAACTCGGACCCGTTGTCGCTCCTTATCTTCTTCACCTTGAGCTCAAACTCATTTTGAGCTCTCCTGAGGAAGCGCTTGAGGGTCCCTTGGGTTTCAGACTTATCCTGCAAAAAGAACACCCAAGTGAAGCGGGAAAAGTCATCAACAATAACTAAACCATACTTACTTCCTCCTATGCTTAGATAGGCGACGGGTCCGAAGAGGTCCATATGCAGCAGCTCCAGAGGTCTTGACGTGGTCATCACATTCTTGCTGTGATGTGCTCCTCCCACTTGTTTACCTGCCTGACAAGCTGCACAAGGTCTATCTTTTTCGAAATAAACATTTGTTAGACCTATCACGTGTTCTCCCTTTAGAAGCTTGTGGAGGTTCTTCATCCCCACATGTGCTAAGCGGCGATGCCACAGCCAGCCCATGCAAGTCTTAGCCATTAAACATGCATCTAGACCGGCCTCTTCTTTTGCAAAATCAACTAAGTAAAGCTTGCCGTCTAGTACACCCTTAAAAGCTAGTGAACCATCATATCTTCTAAAGACAGACACATCTACATTTGTAAATAAACAATTATATCCCATATTGCACAGTTGACTAACAGATAGCAAATTGTAACCAAGAGACTCAACTAAAAATACATTTGATATTGAGTGCTCATTAGAAATTGCAATTTTACCTAACCCTTTTACCTTGCCTTGATTCCCATCACCGAATATAATTGAATCTTGGGAATCCTTATTTTTGACGTAGGAGGTGAACATCTTCTTCTCCCCCGTCATATGGTTTGTGCATCCGCTGTCGATAATCCACCTTGAACCCCCGGATGCATAAACCTGCAAGGCAAATTTAGGCTTGGGTCTTAGGTACCCAACTCATGTTGGGTCCTGCAAGGTTAGCACAAATATCCTTAGGGACCCAAATGCAAGTTTTATCTCCCTTGCATCTTGCCCCTAACTTCCTAGCAATTACCTTCTTACCCTTTCTACAAATAGCAAAGGGAGCATTGCAAGCATAATAAATGGTAGAAGGTTTGTTCACAACTTTTCTAGGGACATGAGCAAAATTTCTCCTAGGCATATGCACAACATTTCTCCTACACATATCTCTATCATGCTTATAGGAAGAACTAGAAGCAAACATGGCATGAGAATCATAAACATGTGAATCAAAATCACTATAAGCATTTCTAGCATGTCCCCTATCATTATACATAAAAGCATGGTTCTTTTTAGCACTACTAGCCATAGGGGCCTTCCCCTTCTCCTTGACGAAGATGGGAGCCTTATGGCTTGTTAAGTTCTTGGCCTCTCTCTTGAAGCCAAGACCATCCTTAATTGAAGGGTGTCTACCAACCGTGTAGGCATCCCTTGCAAATTTTATTTTATCAACTTCACTCTTGCTAGTCTTAAGTTGGGCATTAAGACTAGCCAATTCCTCATTTAATTTGGAAATTAAAACTAGGTGTTCACTACAGGCATCAACATCGAAATCCTTACACCTAGTGCAAATCATAACATGTTCTACACAAGAATTAGATTTATTTGCTACTTCTAACTTAGCATTTAAATCATTGTTAACACCTTGTAAAGTAGAAATGGTTTCATGACAAGTAGATAGTTCATAAGAAAGCATTTCATGTTCATCATACAATAAATCCTCCTGCTTTTCATGTGATTCATCATACACCTTTTCACTTCTAAAGCATATGATTTTTGTGCCTCTACAAATTTATCATGTTCATCATACAATAAATCCTCCTGCTTTTCTAAAAGCCTATTCTTTTCATTCAATGCATCAATCAATTCATTGATTTTATCTATCTTAGATCTATCTAAGCCCTTGAACAAGCATGAATAATCTATGTCATCATCATCACTAGACTCATTATCACTAGAAGAAGCATAAGTGGAGTCTTGAGTACTCACCTTCTTCTCCCTTGCCATAAGGCATGTGAGACGCTCGTTGGGGAAGAGGGAAGACTTGTTGAAGGCAGTGGCAGCGAGTCCTTCATTGTCGGAGTCGGAGGAGGAGCAATCCGAGTCCCACTCCTTTCCTAGATGTGCCTCGCCCTTTGCCTTCTTGTATTGCTTCTTCTTCTCTCTTTTGTTCCCCTTTTCCTGGTCACTTTCATTATTGGGACAGTTAGCGATAAAATGACCAAGCTTACCGCATTTGAAGCATGAGCGCTTCCCCTTTGTCTTGGCTTTGCTTGGCTGCCCCTTGCGACCATTTAGCGCCATCTTGAATCTCTTGATGATGAGAGCCATCTCTTCATCATTGAGTCCGGCCGCCTCAATCTGTGCCACCTTGCTAGGTAGCGCCTCCTTGCTTCGTGTTGCCTTGAGAGCAAGGGGTTGCGGCTCGTTGATCGAACCATTCAAGGCGTCGTCCACGTACCTTGCCTCCTTGATCATCATTTGCCCGCTAACGAATTTCCCAAGAACTTCTTCGGGCGACATCTTGGTGTACCTAGGATTTTCACGTATATTGTTTACCAAATGAGGATCAAGAACGGTAAATGACCTGAGCATTAGGCGGACGACGTCATGATCCGTCCATCGCGTGCTTCCGTAGCTCCTTATCTTGTTGATAAGAGTCTTGAGCCGGTTGTATGTTTGCGTCGGCTCTTCGCCCCTTATCATTGCGAACCGTCCAAGCTCTCCCTCCACCAACTCCATCTTGGTGAGCAAGGTGACGTCGTTCCCCTCATGAGAAATCTTGAGGGTGTCCCAGATTTGCTTCGCGTTATCCAAGCCGCTCACTTTATGGTATTCATCCCTGCACAAAGAAGCTAGAAGAACAGTAGTAGCTTGTGCATTCTTATGAATTTGTTCATTAATGAACATGGGACTATCCGAACTATCAAAGTGCATTCCACTCTCTACAATCTCCCATATACTAGGATGGAGAGAGAATAGATGACTACGCATTTTGTGGCTCCAAAATCCGTAGTCCTCTCCATCAAAGTGTGGGGGCTTGCCGAGTGGAATGGAGAGCAAATGTGAATTTGAACTTTGCGGAATACGAGAGTAGTCAAAAGAAAAGTTCGAATTAACCGGTTTCCTTCTCTCGTAGTCGTTGTGGTCGTCGTCCTTTTGGGAAGAAGTAGACTCATCGCTGTCGTAGTAGACGATCTCCTTGATGCGCCTTGTCTTCTTCTTCTTCCCTTCCTTCCGTCTATGACCCGAGCCGGAGTCGGTAGGCTTGTCGTCCTTCGGCTCGTTGACGAAGGATTCCTTCTCTTTGTCGTTGATCACGATACCCTTCCCCTTAGGATCCATCTCTTCGGGCGGTTAGTCCCTTTGTGAAGAGAACGGCTCTGATACCAATTGAGAGCACCTAGAGGGGGGGGGTGAATAGGTGATCCTGTGAAAACTTAAAACTTAAGCCACAAAAACTTGTTAAGTGTTAGCACAATAATTGCCAAGTGGCTAAAGAGAAGCCTCAACAAAACACAATACCACAAGAGATCAAGCACAGAGGTGACACAGTGGTTTATCCCGTGGTTCGGCCAAGACCAACGCTTGCCTACTCCACGTTGTGGCGTCCCAACGGATGAGGGTTGCAATCAACCCCTCTCAAGCGGTCCAAAGACCCACTTGAATACCACAATGTATTTGTTTTGCCTTTCACTATCCCGTTTGCAAGGAATCTCCACAAATTGGAGTCTCTTGCCCTTACAAGTATATGATCACAAAGAAGCACAGAGTAAGGGAGGGAAGCAACACACACAAATCCACAGCGAAACGCGCACACACACGGCCAAGAATCGAGCTCACAAGACTATCTCAAAGTACTCACTAGAACAGAGCTCGAATCACTTAGAATGACAAACGAATGCGCAAAGACTGAGTGTGGATGATCAAGAATGCTCAAAGGTTGCTTGTGTGTCTCCTCCATGCGCCTAGGGGCTCCTTTTATAGCCCCAAGGCAGCTAGGAGCCGTTGAGAGCAAATCCGGAAGGCCATCTTTGCCTTCTGTCGTCGGGGGCACCGGACAGTCCGGTGCACACCGGACACTGTCCGGTGCCCGATTTGTTTCCTTAAACAGCGAAGCCGACCGTTGCAGACCGTTGGCAGATCTGGCGCCGCTGGCGCACCGGACATGTCCGGTGCACACCGGACAGTCCGGTGACATCTTCCGACCGTTGGCTCCGCCACGTGTCCCGCGCAGATTGCGCGGCCGACCGTTGGCCCGGCCGACCGTTGGCTCACCGGACAGTCCGGTGCACACCGGACAGTCCGGTGAATTTTAGCCGTACGCCGTCGGCGAATTCCCGAGAGCGGCCAGTTCGCTCCGAGCCACCCTGGCGCACCGGACACTGTCCGGTGCACACCGGACAGTCCGGTGCTCCAGACCGAACTGGCTCTTGGCTGTACACAGCCAAGTGTTTTTCTCCTCTTTTCTTTTCTTCTTCTTTCTGTTTCTAACACTTAGACAAGTATATTAGTACACAAAACCAATGTACTAAGGCTTAGAAACATACCTTTACTTCATGATTTGCACCTTGTTCATTCATGGACATAAAATCACATTTAAGCACTTGTGTTGGCACTCAATCACCAAAATACTTAGAAATGGCCCAAGGGCACATTTCCCTTTCAGTACCTCGTCACCAACTTGCTCCACGGCACGAGGATAGTAGCAGCGGAGCAATGATCCAATCGGGGATCTTGAAACCCGACTAAATCAGCTTCAAACAGAACTGCAACGCAGGACCAGCATATGGGTCGTGGATGGCGACAGAATAAATGAATTAAGAAGTTACATCCGCTGCCTGCAAGATCAGCTTGCTGATCGGGATTTAGCGCTTGATGGGCTGGTACAGTCTCGTTCAGTGGCTTGGGCTAAGGAAGCAAAGGCTCGAGCCCGAGTCGAAGAACTTAGCTATGCCATTGACAACCTGCAGGCGTATTGCAATACCCTACATGAAGTCCATGTACTGTATTCGCAACTACATCCCAGTGCACCTACGGATCCTATCGGGTCGGAAGCCGGACCCTCGCACGTTGCGGGAGAAGCGCATGGTGGTGAGTTAGACCTTTTTAGGCCCCCTCCTTCTATGAGGCTGGTCGATGAATGGTCTCCCACACCCGACGACGAGGCTGTCAGGAGCAACCAGAAGCAGGAATAGTGGTGTAGTAGTAGAGATAGAAGTAGTGTATTGTATAATAGGTTGTACTATTGTATAATGGTACTGTACTCATGTTGTATAAAATCGAGTCTGTAACATTACTCTTTTTGGTAATGTAAATTGGATGGTTTTGTCTTTGGCATATTATATTTGCTTTCAAATGTTTGTTGCCACAGATGCCGTTCAAGACCCGATCACAGGATGGAGCTTGGAACCTCCAGTGGGAGGGAGTCTACCCCAAATCCACCTCCTGTCCATCCCACACTTGCCGAGGCGATTGCCGCCTTGGTAAATGCGACCGCGGATAATACCCGTTTTCTGAGAGAGATGGTGGGTCAACAGTTTCAGCAACAGGGCGGGCGGGGTTATCAACAGGGCCCCCGTGAAACCTCTTACTTGGACTTCTCAGAGACCCGTCCACCGCTGTTTGTCAAAGCCGAAGACCCGTTAGAAGCCGACGAATGGATTCGGGTTATCGAGCAAAAATTCGGACTTCTGCGCTGTTCTAAAACCCAGAAGCCTTTATTCGTAGCCCAGCAACTGCGCGGCCCTGCCAGCACCTGGTGGGGAAATTTCGTGGCCGTTCAACCGACCAATCATCAGATAACATGGGAAGAATTCAAGGTGGCCTTCCACGAACATTATATACCAGAAGGTGTCCTACACATGAAGTAAGAAGAATTTATGAAGCTGAAGCAAGGAGGGGATACTGTTAATCAGTATCTCAATAAGTTCAATCATTTGTCGCAATATGCAATGGATCAAGTGAACACTGATCTGAAGAAGAAGAATTGTTTTATGAGAGGTTTAAATGATCGACTGCAAAGAAAGATAGCAACCTGCATAGATCTTACTTATGGAAGAGCTATCAGTACAGCATTCGCAGTGGAAGCAAAGTATGCAGGCGTCGGAAAATCCAAGGGATTTGGAGGTGACAGGCCTAGTCAGGGCCCGGTAAAAAGGCAACGGTTTGTTCTCCGGCCTTCCAACCAGAATCGCTCTTTCTCTCGTCCACCCTCCTTCCCTTTTAAGCAGCCAATAATTATTCGTCCCAATAATGCCCTCACTGCATCAAGTTAGCCGGGTGCCCCAGGCACTCGATTCCCTGCTCTGCCTAGTTCATCGACTGGATGTTTCAATTGTGGCAAATCTGGGCATTTCATCAAAGATTGCCCTTATCCAAAGCAGAACCAGTCAAATAATCAGCAAGGATCTGGGAATTCATCTCAAGTCAAGGGAAATACTTCGGGCAAAAATACCAAGAATACGGGACGCATATATTATACGCAAGTGGCCACTACACCGGACGGGGAGCCGGTAATGATGGGTACGTTCCTTGTGGCCACTCATCCCGCAGTTATTCTATTTGATTCTGGTGCTTCGCATACATTTATCAGCAAGAAATTTGTGGAGCAACATTGCATTTCATGCTATGAATCAAAAGAAGGGTTTAAAATTCACTCCCCTGGGGGACAAATCTTTACTAGAGAAGTGGCCTATCAAGTGCCCGTAACATTGGTCGGACGGGACTTTTCTGCTAATATGATAGTTCTGAAAGGCCAAGACATAGATGTGATTTTGGGCATGAATTGGCTGGCCCAACATAAAGCAACCCTCAACACTGATCAAAGAACCATCAGGTTGAGTCATAATCAAGAGGAAATTCTCTTGTCTATCCCCATTCCAACCCAAGCTACTGGCAGAGTTTATGAAGCCATTATACCGGAAATCAAGGATATTCCGGTAGTATGCGAGTTTCCCGATGTCTTTCCAGAGGATTTGCCTGGATTGCCACCTAAAAGGGATGTAGAGTTTCTAATTAAGTTGAAGCCCGGTACGGCTCCCATTTCTCGAAGATCGTACCGTATGCCTCCAAATGAGTTGGTAGAATTGAAGATTCAATTACAAGATCTACTTGAGAAAGGATTCATCTGGCCAAGCTCATCGCCATGGGGTTGTCCAGCCATATTCGTCAAGAAGAAGGATCAAACTTTACGGATGTGTGTGGATTATCGACCCCTGAATGAGGTCACTATCAAGAACAAGTACCCTCTTCCGAGGATTGACATTTTATTTGATCAACTGATCGGGGCGAGGGTATTCTCCAAGATTGATCTCAGATCGGGCTATCATCAGATCCGTATTCGGTCCGAGGATATACCAAAGATTGCATTCACTACGCGGTATGGGTTATTTGAATACCTGGTAATGCCTTTCAGATTGACAAATGCTCCTGCCCACTTCACGTATTTGATGAACTTGGTATTCATGCCCGAGTTGGACAAGTTTGTGGTGGTCTTCATTGACGATATTCTAATATATTCTAAGAATGAAGAGGAGCATGCTCAACATTTACGGATCGTGTTAACCCGCCTGAGAGAACATCAGTTGTATGCCAAGTTCAGCAAATGCGCGTTTTGGCTGAAGGAAATTCAGTTTCTGGGACATGTTCTATCTACCAGGGGATTGCGGTAGATCCCAGCAAAGTCAAGGACATTTTGGAGTGGAAACCCCCAACCACTGTTCATCAATGTTCGAAGTTTCCTTGGACTGGCTGGATATTACCGCCGATTTATACTAGATTTTTCTAAGCTTGTGAAGCCAATCACAAGTTTATTGAAGAATGATATTAAATTCAATTGGTCTTCCAAGTGTAATGAAGCTTTTGAACAATTGAAGACACTATTAACCACTGCTCCGGTATTGGCTCAACCGGATATCACTAAGCCCTTTGATGTGTATTGTGATGCATCAGGCAGTGGTCTCGGCTGTGTATTAATGCAAGAAGGCCGAGTAATTGCGTATGCTTCAAGGCAGTTGCGCCGACATGAGGAGCATTACCCAACTCATGATCTGGAGCTAGCTGCTGTGGTTCATGCCCTAAAGATTTGGTATCATTATCTGCTGGGTAATATCTGTCACATTTATACAGATCATAAAAGCTTGAAGTATATCTTCACCCAGTCAGAGTTGAACATGAGACAAAGGCGTTGGCTTGAGCTTATTAAGGATTATGAACTGGAAATTCATTATCACCCAGGCAAGGCCAATGTGGTGGCAGATGCACTTAGCCAGTAAGGTTTCCTGTCACTGTCTTACGGTGAAGACCTCTGACAATACATTATGTCAGGAGATGGAGAAGCTAAACCTGGGAATGGTCCAACAAGGAACCCTAAGTCAGTTAAAGCTTGAGTCAGTCCTCTTGCAAAGGATAATTGATGCTCAAAGGGATAATGAGGGTATGAAACACATTCGTGAGAAGATAAGGGCTGGAAAAGCCAAATGTTTCAAAGAAGATGATCAAGGCATTGTATGGTTTAATAACCGCATAGTGGTGCCAAAGAATGAAGAGGTCCGCCAGCAAATTCTTGATGAAGCACATCTTAGTCGCTATTCTATTCATCCCGAAAGCACTAAGATGTACCAAGACTTGAAGCAACATTATTGGTGGACAAAAATGAAGATCGAGATTGCACGCTATGTGGCTAGATGTGACACCTGCAGACGTGTCAAGGCTATACATTTGAAAGCTGCCGGTCCATTACAATCTCTACCAATACCAACATGGAAATAGGAAGACATAAGTATGGACTTTATTGTGGGATTGCCCAGGACCGCAAAAGGGTATGACTCTATCTGGGTTATTGTTGATCGGCTCACGAAAATTGCTCACTTTCTGCCAGTCAAGACATCTTACCCGGTTCTTACCTATGTAGAATTATACATTGCTCGCATTCTTAGTTTGCATGGGGTTCCAAAGACTATAGTGTCGGATCGTGGACCTCAATTCGTATCCAAATTCTGGGAAAAACTTCATAAATCCCTGGGTACTAAACTGCTCCACAGTTCGGCCTATCATCCGCAAACAAGTGGGCAGACTGAGAGGGTTAATCAAATACTTGAAGATATGCTGCGGGCATGTTATCTGGACTTCTCACAGAAATGGGATGAATGTTTGCCCTTAGTGGAGTTTTCATATAATAATAGCTATCAAGAAAGTATCAAGATGGCACCCTTCGAAGCTTTATGTGGACAACGATGTCGTACTCCGCTAAATTGGTCTGAACCTGGTGAAAGGTACTTCTTCAAGCCTGATATAGTGAAAGAGACCGAAGAAAAAGTTCAGAAAATAATTCATAATATAAAGAAAGCCCAAGCTCGTCAAAAGAGTTATGCAAACCAACGACGATAACCCTTATACTTTCTCGTGGGAGATTATGTCTACCTGAATGTTTCACCAATGAAGGGCGTATCGCGTTTCGGGGTTAAAGGGAAGCTTGCACCCAGGTACATTGGTCCATTCCCTATCCTTGAGCAATGTGGACCAGTGGCGTATTGACTTCAGCTCCTCGAAACTTTATCTGTTGTACATGATGTGTTCCACGTGTCCCAATTGAAGAAATGTCTTCGGGTTCCCGATCGAACCATTGAAGTAACATATGTTGTCCTTGAACCGGACTTGACATATTCTGAGCACCCTATTCGAGTCTTGGATCAAAAGGACAGGGTTACCCGAAGAAGAACTCTCAAGTTTTACAAGATACAGTGGAACCAACATTCTGAAGATGAGGCTACATGGGAAACTCAAGACTTTTTAGATAAGAATTTCCCGGGCTTTTTAGCCTCATGTAATTTGTAAGGTGTGTATAGTTGTTGTAATAAAGGAATAAGCCCCACACCACCCCTGCCTTGTACCAGAAATAAGGAAATAAAAATGTGACACATTTCCTTTTCTATTACTCACCCTAGGACTTTTAATCTCGGGACGAGATTCTTTTATGGGGGGAAGGATGTAACACCCCTGGTGTTACTGCAACTAAAACTTGAGCATGGCATCATAAACATTGGCATTGCATATGTTTGACACACCTAGAATGCATTCACTAGGTAAAAATTTCAAACAAGTTGTATTGTTATAGCATTTTGCAAATAGAACCCTGGATAGGGAACTTAACCCTACATAGGGATTAAAGGGGGTAAAACCTAACCAAATTGAGGAAACCTAAAAGCTTTAGGGGAATAGTCATAAAATGTTCCCAAAAATTAACTTGAATCACATTTATACCCCTGAGGTACTAAAAATCCCCATTTGAACCCTGGAAAACTCTAAGTCCAAACCCTAGGGGCCTATGTGCAAAAATTGTGCACATTTGGACTAAAGTGTAAAAACTACTATGTTAAATCATATAAAGTCACATGGTTCACATTTGGGAAGATTTACAAGCCAAACCCAAGTTTTGGACTAATTTGCAAAAAGTACCACTTGACGTCTATTTCATTCTAAGTCTGAACTTCAGTGTGGTTGGCTCAACTTTGGAGCCTTGTAACTTTCAAATTATAGGGTTTTTGCCCTAGGTCACCACATCAAAGTTAGGGACCAAACAAAGGAGAACAACTTTGCTTAAGGTTGTGAGCATAGTTGTTAAGAAAATTTGGGAGATAAATAAGCCCAAAGTTGGACTGTCAGGTTACTAAGGTCTGAATTTTCAGACAGATAGTGCAACCATTGAGACTTTGAGCATGAATTCAACTATGATCAAGCAAGAATTTGTCCATGATAGCTATGACAAACTTGTAGCTGGTTTGTAGCTCTACAATATTGCTGCAGATCACTGGTTGTGTTGCCATTCGAATCTGAGAGTAAATCATGCTCCAAGTCGCTCTGTCAGTTCATCTGATGAGAGATCGCCATGGTACAGTGTACTCTGCAGATCAGAACGCCAGTACAGCAAATCTCACCGCCAACTACTCCCTCCGCCATGATTCGTGTCACCGGCATTGGGATTCGTGTCTAAGCGGATGGATAGCATCACGGGGTAAGGGGATCTTCGCCGCCGGTGACCTGGAAGCCACTCCGGCTAGTCGTGGTACGTCTCCCCTTTCTCACCGTCCCTCGGATTAGAATCTCACCGCCGTTGTGCCGTCGCTGTTGTCCGCCGCGTGTCTGCCCCTTTCCACCGCATCGCCGCAACTTACCCTCGCCCTCCGTTGATCGCCGGAGCAGTTGAGAGCACCTAGAGGGGGGGGGTGAATAGGTGATCCTGTAAAACTTCAAACTTAAGCCACAAAACTTGGTTAAGTGTTAGCATAGATAATGCCAAGTGGCTAGAGAGGAGTCTCAACAAAACACAGAAACCACAGAAGATCAATCACAGAGAAGACACAGTGGTTTATCCTGTGGTTCGGCCAAGACCAACGCTTGCCTACTCCACGTTGTGGCGTCCCAACGGACGAGGGTTGCAATCAACCCCTCTCAAGCGGTCCAAAGACCAACTTGAATACCACGATGTTTTGTTTTGCCTTTCACTATCCCGTTTGCAAGGAATCTCCACAAATTTGGAGTCTCTTGCCCTTACAAGTATATGATCACAAAGAAGCATAGAGTAAGGGAGGGAAGCAACACACACAAATCCATAGCGAAATGCACACACACACGGCCAAGAATCGAGCTCGAATGACTATCTCAAAGTTCTCACTAGAACGGAGCTCGAATCACTTAGAATGACAAACGAATGCGCAAAGAATGAGTGTGGATGATCAAGAATGCTCTAAGGTTGCTTCGGTGTCTCCTCCATGCGCCTAGGGGTCCCTTTTATAGCCCCAAGGCAGCTAGGAGCCGTTGAGAGCAAATCTGGAAGGCCAATCTTGCCTTCTGTCGTCGGGGGCACCGGACAGTCCGGTGCACACCGGACACTGTCCGGTGCCCGATTTCTTTCCTTAAATGGCGCTGCCGACCGTTGCAGATCTGGGAGCCGTTGGCGCACCGGACATGTCCGGTGCACACCGGACAGTCCGGTGCCGTCTTCTAGCCGTTGGCTCGGCCACATGTCCCGCGCAGATTGCGCGGCCGACCGTTGGCCCGGCCGACCGTTGGCTCATCGGACAGTCCGGTGCACACCGGACAGTCCGGTGAATTTTAGCCGTACGTCGCCGGTTGATTCCCGAGAGCAGCCACTTCGCGCCGAGCCAGCCTGGCGCACCGGACATGTCCGGTGCACACCGGACAGTCCGGTGTACCCAGACTGGGCAGACTTTGGCTGCTCGAGCCATCTCTTTTCCAACTCGATTTTTTCTGTTTCCAGCACTTAGACACAATACATTAGTCCATAAAACAATGTACTAAGTCTGAGAAACATACCTTTATCCTTGATTTGTACTTTGTCCACCATTTTACAATTAGGCACTTGTGTTGGGCACTAAATCACCAAAATACTTAGAAATGGCCCAAGGGCACATTTCCCTTTCAATCTCCCCCTTTTTGGTGGTTTATGCCAACACAACATAAAGTAAGTAGAACAAGTACAAAAACACTTCAAATAAGAAATCAAATTATTTTGATTCAATTTTGACATATATGGATCACTCTATGCCACCACTTGGTTTGTTTTTGTAAATCAAACTCAAATCTCTATCTCTAAGTCAAACACACATGTTGAAACATAAAGAGAGTCATTCCAAAAGAGATTGATCAAAGATTTCAAAAACTCCCCCTTTTTCCCATAATCAATACTTCTCCCCACAAGAAGCCAACTTTTGATAAGAGAGACAACACAAGAGTTTTGACAAACCAAAAGCTCTATTCTACTATTTTCAAAATCTCTCAAGTGGTAGCTGATCCATTTATCGCTTTGGCCTTTATTTTCTCCCCCTTTGGCATCAAACACCAAAATGGGATCAATCTTGGCCCTTTAACCCCATTGCCTCACCAAAATCTTCAATTAAGAGCAAATGGCAATAAGAGTTCATTAGATGAACTTGGAATAGGTTACCCTCTCATCGGAGTGCAGTGGAAGTCTTTCATGGTCCAAGTCCACCTTTTCCCTTTCAATTCTCCTTTGATACTAAAACAAGCAAACTCAAGCATATGGTTAGTCTCAAAGGGTCAAGTTGTAACACATCTCCCCCTAAAACTGTGCATCATTTTGCAACGGACTTGTGAGGTCCAGGGAGTGTTTGTACAACTTGAGCACCATACTTAACAACAAAATGCAAAAAGGAACATGATCAAAAGCATCAATACATATATGCTACAATTCAATCCAAGTTCCGCGAATCTAAGACATTTAGCTCACTACGCAGCCTGCAAAAGGTCTTCTCATCTAAAGGCTTGGTAAAGATATCGGCTAGCTGGTTCTCGGTGCTAACATGAAATACTTCGATATCTCCCTTTTGCTGGTGGTCTCTCAAAAAGTGATGTCGGATGTCAATGTGCTTTGTGCGGCTGTGCTCAACAAGATTTTCCGCTATTCGGATAGCACTCTCATTGTCACATAGGAGTGGGACTTTGCTCAGATTGTAGCCAAAGTCCCTGAGGGTTTGCCTCATCCAAAGTAGTTGCGCACAACACTGTCCTGCGGCAACGTACTCGGCCTCAGCGGTGGATAGGGCAACGGAGGTTTGTTTCTTAGAGTTCCATGACACCAGGGACCTTCCTAAGAATTGGCACGTCCCTGATGTACTCTTCCTATCGACCTTACATCCAGCATAGTCGGAGTCTGAGTATCCAACTAAGTCAAAGGTAGACCCCTTTGGATACCAGAGTCCGAGGCAAGGCGTAGCAACCAAATATCTAAGAATTCGCTTCACTGCCACTAAGTGACACTCCTTAGGATCGGATTGAAATCTAGCACACATGCATACGCTAAGCATAATATCCGGTCTACTAGCACATAAATAAAGTAAAGACCCTATCATTTACCGGTATGCTTTTTGATCAACGGACTTACCTCCTTTGTTGACGTCGGTGTGTCCGTCGGTTCCCATTGGCGTCTTTGCGGGCTTGGCGT
Source organism: Zea luxurians (assembly GCA_029449295.1). Taxonomy (NCBI): domain Eukaryota; kingdom Viridiplantae; phylum Streptophyta; class Magnoliopsida; order Poales; family Poaceae; genus Zea; species Zea luxurians. The sequence goes on along the minus strand of JAOPSE010000021.1, from coordinate 52,722,185 downwards.
CCTTCATCCCAAACCTCTTTAGCAAATCTTGTGTGTACTTCGTTTGGGAGATGAAGGTGCCGTCCTTGAGTTGCTTCACTTGGAACCCAAGGAAGTAGGTCAACTCGCCCATCATCGACATCTCGAATTTCTGCGTCATTACCCTGCTAAACTCTTCACAAGACTTTTGGTTAGTAGAACCAAATATTATGTCATCGACATAAATTTGGCACACAAACAAATCACCATTGCAAGTCTTAGTAAAAAGAGTTGGATCGGCTTTCCCAACCTTGAAAGCATTAGCAATTAAAAAGTCTCTAAGGCATTCATATCATGCTCTTGGGGCTTGCTTAAGTCCATAGAGCGCCTTAGAGAGCTTACACACATGGTCGGGGTACCGTTCATCCTCGAAGCCAGGGGGCTGCTCCACGTACACCTCCTCTTTGATCGGCCCGTTGAGGAAAGCGCTCTTCACATCCATTTGGTACAACCTGAAAGAATGGTGAGCGGCATATGCTAGCAAGATACGAATTGATTCTAGCCTAGCCACAGGAGCAAAAGTCTCCTCAAAGTCCAAACCTGCGACTTGGGCATAACCTTTTGCCACAAGTCGAGCCTTGTTCCTCGTCACCACCCCGTGCTCGTCCTGTTTGTTGCGGAACACCCACTTGGTTCCCACAACATTTTGCTTGGGACGAGGCACCAGTGTCCAAACTTCATTGCGCTTGAAGTTGTTGAGTTCCTCCTGCATGGCCAACACCCAGTCCGGATCTAGCAAGGCCTCCTCTACCCTGAAAGGCTCAATAGAAGAGACAAAGGAGTAATGCTCACAAAAATTAACTAATCGAGATCGAGTAGTTACTCCCTTGCTAATGTCACCCAAAATTTGGTCGACGGGATGATCCCTTTGAATCACCGCTCGAACTTGGGTTGGAGGTGCCGGTTGCGCTTCTTCCTCCATCACGTGATCATCTTGTGCTCCCCCTTGATCACACGCCTCCTTTTGATGAACTTGTTCATCGTCTTGAGTTGGGGGATGCACCGTTGTTGAGGAAGAAGGTTGATCTCGTTCATCTTGTTCCTGTGGCCGCACTTCTCCAATCGCCATGGTTCGTATAGCGGCTATCGGAATATCTTCTTCATCTGCATCATCACAATCAACAACTTGCTCTCTTGGAGAGCCATTAGTCTCATCAAATACAACATCGCTAGAGACTTCAACCAAACCCGATGATTTGTTGAAGACCCTATACGCCTTTGTATTTGAATCATAACCTAATAAAAACCCTTCTACAGCTTTGGGAGCAAATTTAGAATTTCTACCCTTCTTCACTAGAATGTAGCACTTGCTCCCAAATACACGAAAGTAAGATACATTGGGTTTGTTACCGGTTAGTAGCTCATACGACGTCTTTTTGAGGAGGCGGTGAAGGTAGACCCTGTTGATGGCGTGGCAAGCCGTGTTCACGGCTTCCGACCAAAAGCACTCAGGGGTCTTGAATTCTCCAAGCATAGTCCTCGCCATATCTATGAGCGTCCTGTTCTTCCTCTCTACCACACCATTTTGCTGAGGTGTGTAGGGAGCGGAGAACTCGTGCTTGATCCCTTCCTCCTCAAGAAACTCCTCCACTTGAAGGTTCTTGAACTCGGACCCGTTGTCGCTCCTTATCTTCTTCACCTTGAGCTCAAACTCATTTTGAGCTCTCCTGAGGAAGCGCTTGAGGGTCCCTTGGGTTTCAGACTTATCCTGCAAAAAGAATACCCAAGTGAAGCGGGAAAAGTCATCAACAATAACTAGACCATACTTACTTCCTCCTATGCTCAGATAGGCGACGGGTCCGAAGAGGTCCATATGCAGCAGCTCCAGAGGTCTTGACGTGGTCATCACGTTCTTGCTGTGATGTGCTCCTCCCACTTGTTTACCTGCTTGACAAGCTGCACAAGGTCTATCTTTTTCGAAATAAACATTGGTTAGACCTATCACGTGTTCTCCCTTTAGAAGCTTGTGGAGGTTCTTCATCCCCACATGTGCTAAGCGACGATGCCACAGCCAGCCCATGCAAGTCTTAGCCATTAAGCATGCATCTAGACCGGCCTCTTCTTTTGCAAAATCAACTAAGTAAAGCTTGCCGTCTAGTACACCCTTAAAGGCTAGTGAACCATCACTTCTTCTAATGATAGACACATCTACATTTGTAAACAGACAATTATATCCCATATTGCATAGTTGACTAACAGATAGCAAATTGTAACCAAGAGACTCAACTAGAAACACATTGGAGATTGAGTGTTCATTAGAAATTGCAATTTTACCTAACCCTTTTACCTTGCCTTGATTCCCATCACCGAATATAATTGAATCTTGGGAATCCTTATTTTTGACGTAGGAGGTGAACATCTTCTTCTCCCCCGTCATATGGTTTGTGCATCCGCTGTCGATAATCCAGCTTGAACCCCCGGATGCATAAACCTGCAAGGCAAATTTAGGCTTGGGTCTTAGGTACCCAACTCATGTTGGGTCCTACAAGGTTAGCACATATATCCTTAGGGACCCAAATGCAAGTTTTATCTCCCTTGCATCTTGCCCCTAACTTCCTAGCAATTACCTTCTTACCCTTTCTACAAATAGCAAAGGGAGCATTGCAAGCATAATAAATGGTAGAAGGTTTGTTCACAACTTTTCTAGGAACATGAGCAAAATTTCTCCTAGGCATATGCACAACATTTCTCCTACACATATCTCTATCATGCTTATAGGAAGAACTAAAAGCAAACACGGCATGAGAATCATAAACATGTGAATCAAAATCATTATAAGCATTTCTAGCATGTCTCCTATCATTATACATAAAAGCATGGTTCTTTTTAGCGCTACTAGCCATAGGGGCCTTCCCTTTCTCCTTGGCGGGAATGGGAGCCTTATGGCTTGTTAAGTTCTTGGTCTCTCTCTTGAAGCCAAGACCATCCTTAATTGAGGGGTGTCTACCAATCGTGTAGGCATCCCTTGCAAATTTTATTTTATCAACTTCACTCTTGCTAGTCTTAAGTTGGGCATTAAGACTAGCCACTTCATCATTTAGTTTTGAAATTGAAACTAAGTGTTCACTACAAGCACTAATGTCAAAAATCTTTACACCTAGTGCAAACATGTTCAACACAAGAGTTAGATTTATTTGCTACCTCTAGTTTAGCATTTAAATCATTAATTTAACCTTTTAAAGAAGAAATGGTTTCATTACAAGTAGAAAGTTCACAAGACAGCATTCCATTTCTTTTAACTTCTAGAGCAAGTGAGTTTTGTGCAGTAACAAATTTATCATGCTCTTCATATAAAAGGTCTTCTTGTTTTTCTAAGATTCTATCCTTTTCATTCAAGGCATCAATCAATTCATTAATCTTAGCTATTTTAGTTCTATCCAATCCTTTGAATAAACTAGAGTAATCTATTTCTTCATCACTAGATTCATCATCACTAGAAGAATCATAAGTATTAGCATTACGAGTGATTACCTTCTTTTCCCTTGCCATGAGGCAAGTGTGATGCTCGTTGGGGAAGAGAGCCGATTTGTTGAAGGCAGTGGCGGCGAGTCCTTCGTCGTCGGAGTCGGACGAAGAGCAATCCGAATCCCACTCCTTTCCAAGGTGTGCTTCGCCTTTGGCCTTCTTGTAAACTTTTTTGTTCTCTCTCTTCCCATTTTTCCCTTGCTCCTGGTCACTATCATTTTCAGGACAGTTAGCAATAAAATGACCAACCTTACCACATTTGAAGCATGAGCGCTTCCCCTTTGTCTTGGTCTTGCTTGGCTGCCCCTTGCGACCATTTAGCGCCGTCTTGAATCTCTTGATGATGAGAGCCATCTCTTCATCATTGAGCCCGGCCGCCTCAACTTGCGCCACCTTGCTAGGTAGCGACTCCTTGCTCCTCGTTGCCTTTAGAGCAATGGGTTGAGGCTCGTGGAGTGGACCGTTCAACGCGTCGTCGACATATCTTGCCTCCTTGATCATCATCCGTCCGCTTACAAATTTTCCAAGTACCTCTTCGGGCGTCATCATCGTGTACCTGGGATTCTCACGAATATTGTTCACGAGATGAGGATCAAGAACGGTAAAGGACCTTAGCATTAGGCGGACGACGTCGTGGTCCTTCCATCGAGTGCTTCCGTAGCTCCTTATTTTGTTGATAAGGGTCTTGAGCCGGTTGTATGTTTGGGTTGGCTCCTCTCCCCTTATCATGGCAAATCGTCCAAGCTCGCCCTCCACCAACTCCATTTTGGTGAGCATGGTGATGTCATTCCCCTCGTGAGAGATCTTGAGGGTGTCCCATATTTGCTTGGTATTGTCCAAGCCGCTCACCTTGTTGTACTCTTCCCTGCACAAGGACGCTAAGAGAACAGTAGTAGCTTGTGCATTTCTATGGATTTGTTCATTTATGAGCATAGTGTTATCCGAGCTATCAAACTTCATTCCATTCTCTACAATCTCCCAAATGCTTGGATGGAGAGAGAATAAGTGACTACGCATTTTGTGACTCCAAAATCCGTAGTCCTCTCCATCGAAGTGTGGAGGTTTGCCAAGAGGAATGGAAAGCAAATGCGAATTCGAACTATGTTGAATACGAGAATAATCAAATGAAAAGTTCGAATTGACCGTCTTTTTGTAGTCGTTGTCGTCGTCCTTTTGGGAAGAAGTAGACTCATCACTATCGTCGTAGTAGACGATCTCCTTGATGCGTCTTGTCTTCTTCTTCTTCCCTTCCTTCCGTCTATGACCCGAGCCGGAGTCGGTAGGCTTGTCGTCCTTCGGCTCGTTGATGAAGGATTCCTTCTCTTTGTCGTTGATCACGATACCCTTCCCCTTAGGATCCATCTCTTCGGGCGGTTAGTCCCTTTGAGAAGAGAACGGCTCCGATACCAATTGAGAGCACCTAGAGGGGGGGGGTGAATAGGTGATCCTGTAAAACTTCAAACTTAAGCCACAAAACTTGGTTAAGTGTTAACACAGATAATGCCAAGTGGCTAGAGAGGAGTCTCAACAAAACACAGAAACCACAGAAGATCAATCACAGAGAAGACACAGTGGTTTATCCCGTGGTTCGGCCAAGACCAACGCTTGCCTACTCCACGTTGTGGCGTCCCAACGGACGAGGGTTGCAATCAACCCCTCTCAAGCGGTCCAAAGACCAACTTGAATACCACGATGTTTTGTTTTGCCTTTCACTATCCCGTTTGCAAGGAATCTCCACAAATTTGGAGTCTCTTGCCCTTACAAGTATATGATCACAAAGAAGCACAGAGTAAGGGAGGGAAGCAACACACACAAATCCACAGCGAAATGCGCACACACACGGCCAAGAATCGAGCTCGAATGACTATCTCAAAGTTCTCACTAGAACGGAGCTCGAATCACTTAGAATGACAAACGAATGCGCAAAGAATGAGTGTGGATGATCAAGAATGCTCTAAGGTTGCTTCGGTGTCTCCTCCATGCGCCTAGGGGTCCCTTTTATAGCCCCAAGGCAGCTAGGAGCCGTTGAGAGCAAATCTGGAAGGCCAATCTTGCCTTCTGTCGTCGGGGGCACCGGACAGTCCGGTGCACACCGGACACTGTCCGGTGCCCGATTTCTTTCCTTAAATGGCGCTGCCGACCGTTGCAGACCGTTGCAGATCTGGGAGCCGTTGGCGCACCGGACATGTCCGGTGCACACCGGACAGTCCGGTGCCGTCTTCTAGCCGTTGGCTCGGCCACGTGTCCCGCGCAGATTGCGCGGCCGACCGTTGGCCCGGCCGACCGTTGGCTCACTGGACAGTCCGGTGCACACCGGACAGTCCGGTGAATTTTAGTCGTACGTCGCCGGTTGATTCCCGAGAGCAGCCACTTCGCGCCGAGCCAGCCTGGCGCACCGGACATGTCCGGTGCACACCGGACAGTCCGGTGTACCCAGACTGGGCAGACTTTGGCTGCTCGAGCCATCTCTTTTCCAACTCGATTTTTTCTGTTTCCAGCACTTAGACACAATACATTAGTCCATAAAACAATGTACTAAGTCTGAGAAACATACCTTTATCCTTGATTTGTACTTTGTCCACCATTTTACAATTAGGCACTTGTGTTGGGCACTAAATCACCAAAATACTTAGAAATGGCCCAAGGGCACATTTCCCTTTCAATCTCCCCCTTTTTGGTGGTTTATGCCAACACAACATAAAGTAAGTAGAACAAGTACAAAAACACTTCAAATAAGAAATCAAATTATTTTGATTCAATTTTGACATATATGGATCACTCTATGCCACCACTTGGTTTGTTTTTGTAAATCAAACTCAAATCTCTATCTCTAAGTCAAACACACATGTTGAAACATAAAGAGAGTCATTCCAAAAGAGATTGATCAAAGATTTCAAAAACTCCCCCTTTTTCCCATAATCAATACTTCTCCCCACAAGAAGCCAACTTTTGATAAGAGAGACAACACAAGAGTTTTGACAAACCAAAAGCTCTATTCTACTATTTTCAAAATCTCTCAAGTGGTAGCTGATCCATTTATCGCTTTGGCCTTTATTTTCTCCCCCTTTGGCATCAAACACCAAAATGGGATCAATCTTGGCCCTTTAACCCCATTGCCTCACCAAAATCTTCAATTAAGAGCAAATGGCAATAAGAGTTCATTAGATGAACTTGGAATAGGTTACCCTCTCATCGGAGTGCAGTGGAAGTCTTTCATGGTCCAAGTCCACCTTTTCCCTTTCAATTCTCCTTTGATACTAAAATAAGCAAACTCAAGCATATGGTTAGTCTCAAAGGGTCAAGTTGTAACACATCTCCCCCTAAAACTGTGCATCATTTTGCAACGGACTTGTGAGGTCCAGGGAGTGTTTGTACAACTTGAGCACCATACTTAACAACAAAATGCAAAAAGGAACATGATCAAAAGCATCAATACATATATGCTACAATTCAATCCAAGTTCCGCGAATCTAAGACATTTAGCTCACTACGCAGCCTGCAAAAGGTCTTCTCATCTAAAGGCTTGGTAAAGATATCGGCTAGCTGGTTCTCGGTGCTAACATGAAATACTTCGATATCTCCCTTTTGCTGGTGGTCTCTCAAAAAGTGATGTCGGATGTCAATGTGCTTTGTGCGGCTGTGCTCAACAGGATTTTCCGCTATTCGGATAGCACTCTCATTGTCACATAGGAGTGGGACTTTGCTCAGATTGTAGCCAAAGTCCCTGAGGGTTTGCCTCATCCAAAGTAGTTGCGCACAACACTGTCCTGCGGCAACGTACTCGGCCTCAGCGGTGGATAGGGCAACGGAGGTTTGTTTCTTAGAGTTCCATGACACCAGGGACCTTCCTAAGAATTGGCACGTCCCTGATGTACTCTTCCTATCGACCTTACATCCAGCATAGTCGGAGTCTGAGTATCCAACTAAGTCAAAGGTAGACCCCTTTGGATACCAGAGTCCGAGGCAAGGCGTAGCAACCAAATATCTAAGAATTCGCTTCACTGCCACTAAGTGACACTCCTTAGGATCGGATTGAAATCTAGCACACATGCATACGCTAAGCATAATATCCGGTCTACTAGCACATAAATAAAGTAAAGACCCTATCATTGACCGGTATGCTTTTTGATCAACGGACTTACCTCCTTTGTTGACGTCGGTGTGTCCGTCGGTTCCCATTGGCGTCTTTGCGGGCTTGGCGTCCTTCATCCCAAACCTCTTTAGCAAATCTTGTGTGTACTTCGTTTGGGAGATGAAGGTGCCGTCCTTGAGTTGCTTCACTTGGAACCCAAGGAAGTAGGTCAACTCGCCCATCATCGACATCTCGAATTTCTGCGTCATTACCCTGCTAAACTCTTCACAAGACTTTTGGTTAGTAGAACCAAATATTATGTCATCGACATAAATTTGGCACACAAACAAATCACCATTGCAAGTCTTAGTAAAAAGAGTTGGATCGGCTTTCCCAACCTTGAAAGCATTAGCAATTAAAAAGTCTCTAAGGCATTCATATCATGCTCTTGGGGCTTGCTTAAGTCCATAGAGCGCCTTAGAGAGCTTACACACATGGTCGGGGTACCGTTCATCCTCGAAGCCAGGGGGCTGCTCCACGTACACCTCCTCTTTGATCGGCCCGTTGAGGAAAGCGCTCTTCACATCCATTTGGTACAACCTGAAAGAATGGTGAGCGGCATATGCTAGCAAGATACGAATTGATTCTAGCCTAGCCACAGGAGCAAAAGTCTCCTCAAAGTCCAAACCTGCGACTTGGGCATAACCTTTTGCCACAAGTCGAGCCTTGTTCCTCGTCACCACCCCGTGCTCGTCCTGTTTGTTGCGGAACACCCACTTGGTTCCCACAACATTTTGCTTGGGACGAGGCACCAGTGTCCAAACTTCATTGCGCTTGAAGTTGTTGAGTTCCTCCTGCATGGCCAACACCCAGTCCGGATCTAGCAAGGCCTCCTCTACCCTGAAAGGCTCAATAGAAGAGACAAAGGAGTAATGCTCACAAAAATTAACTAATCGAGATCGAGTAGTTACTCCCTTGCTAATGTCACCCAAAATTTGGTCGACGGGATGATCCCTTTGAATCACCGCTCGAACTTGGGTTGGAGGTGCCGGTTGCGCTTCTTCCTCCATCACGTGATCATCTTGTGCTCCCCCTTGATCACACGCCTCCTTTTGATGAACTTGTTCATCGTCTTGAGTTGGGGGATGCACCGTTGTTGAGGAAGAAGGTTGATCTCGTTCATCTTGTTCCTGTGGCCGCACTTCTCCAATCGCCATGGTTCGTATAGCGGCTAGTCGGAATATCTTCTTCATCTGCATCATCACAATCAACAACTTGCTCTCTTGGAGAGCCATTAGTCTCATCAAATACAACGTCGCTAGAGACTTCAACCAAACCCGATGATTTGTTGAAGACCCTATACGCCTTTGTATTTGAATCATAACCTAATAAAAACCCTTCTACAGCTTTGGGAGCAAATTTAGAATTTCTACCCTTCTTCACTAGAATGTAGCACTTGCTCCCAAATACACGAAAGTAAGATACATTGGGTTTGTTACCGGTTAGTAGCTCATACGACGTCTTTTTGAGGAGGCGGTGAAGGTAGACCCTGTTGATGGCGTGGCAAGCCGTGTTCACGGCTTCCGACCAAAAGCACTCAGGGGTCTTGAATTCTCCAAGCATAGTCCTCGCCATATCTATGAGCGTCCTGTTCTTCCTCTCTACCACACCATTTTGCTGAGGTGTGTAGGGAGCGGAGAACTCGTGCTTGATCCCTTCCTCCTCAAGAAACTCCTCCACTTGAAGGTTCTTGAACTCGGACCCGTTGTCGCTCCTTATCTTCTTCACCTTGAGCTCAAACTCATTTTGAGCTCTCCTGAGGAAGCGCTTGAGGGTCCCTTGGGTTTCAGACTTATCCTGCAAAAAGAATACCCAAGTGAAGCGGGAAAAGTCATCAACAATAACTAGACCATACTTACTTCCTCCTATGCTCAGATAGGCGACGGGTCCGAAGAGGTCCATATGCAGCAGCTCCAGAGGTCTTGACGTGGTCATCACGTTCTTGCTGTGATGTGCTCCTCCCACTTGTTTACCTGCTTGACAAGCTGCACAAGGTCTATCTTTTTCGAAATAAACATTGGTTAGACCTATCACGTGTTCTCCCTTTAGAAGCTTGTGGAGGTTCTTCATCCCCACATGTGCTAAGCGACGATGCCACAGCCAGCCCATGCAAGTCTTAGCCATTAAGCATGCATCTAGACCGGCCTCTTCTTTTGCAAAATCAACTAAGTAAAGCTTGCCGTCTAGTACACCCTTAAAGGCTAGTGAACCATCACTTCTTCTAATGACAGACACATCTACATTTGTAAACAGACAATTATATCCCATATTGCATAGTTGACTAACAGATAGCAAATTGTAACCAAGAGACTCAACTAGAAACACATTGGAGATTGAGTGTTCATTAGAAATTGCAATTTTACCTAACCCTTTTACCTTGCCTTGATTCCCATCACCGAATATAATTGAATCTTGGGAATCCTTATTTTTGACGTAGGAGGTGAACATCTTCTTCTCCCCCGTCATATGGTTTGTGCATCCGCTGTCGATAATCCAGCTTGAACCCCCGGATGCATAAACCTGCAAGGCAAATTTAGGCTTGGGTCTTAGGTACCCAACTCATGTTGGGTCCTACAAGGTTAGCACATATATCCTTAGGGACCCAAATGCAAGTTTTATCTCCCTTGCATCTTGCCCCTAACTTCCTAGCAATTACCTTCTTACCCTTTCTACAAATAGCAAAGGGAGCATTGCAAGCATAATAAATGGTAGAAGGTTTGTTCACAACTTTTCTAGGAACATGAGCAAAATTTCTCCTAGGCATATGCACAACATTTCTCCTACACATATCTCTATCATGCTTATAGGAAGAACTAAAAGCAAACACGGCATGAGAATCATAAACATGTGAATCAAAATCATTATAAGCATTTCTAGCATGTCTCCTATCATTATACATAAAAGCATGGTTCTTTTTAGCGCTACTAGCCATAGGGGCCTTCCCTTTCTCCTTGGCGGGAATGGGAGCCTTATGGCTTGTTAAGTTCTTGGTCTCTCTCTTGAAGCCAAGACCATCCTTAATTGAGGGGTGTCTACCAATCGTGTAGGCATCCCTTGCAAATTTTATTTTATCAACTTCACTCTTGCTAGTCTTAAGTTGGGCATTAAGACTAGCCACTTCATCATTTAGTTTTGAAATTGAAACTAAGTGTTCACTACAAGCACTAATGTCAAAAATCTTTACACCTAGTGCAAACATGTTCAACACAAGAGTTAGATTTATTTGCTACCTCTAGTTTAGCATTTAAATCATTAATTTAACCTTTTAAAGAAGAAATGGTTTCATTACAAGTAGAAAGTTCACAAGACAGCATTCCATTTCTTTTAACTTCTAGAGCAAGTGAGTTTTGTGCAGTAACAAATTTATCATGCTCTTCATATAAAAGGTCTTCTTGTTTTTCTAAGATTCTATCCTTTTCATTCAAGGCATCAATCAATTCATTAATCTTAGCTATTTTAGTTCTATCCAATCCTTTGAATAAACTAGAGTAATCTATTTCTTCATCACTAGATTCATCATCACTAGAAGAATCATAAGTATTAGCATTACGAGTGATTACCTTCTTTTCCCTTGCCATGAGGCAAGTGTGATGCTCGTTGGGGAAGAGAGCCGATTTGTTGAAGGCAGTGGCGGCGAGTCCTTCGTCGTCGGAGTCGGACGAAGAGCAATCCGAATCCCACTCCTTTCCAAGGTGTGCTTCGCCTTTGGCCTTCTTGTAAACTTTTTTGTTCTCTCTCTTCCCATTTTTCCCTTGCTCCTGGTCACTATCATTTTCAGGGACAGTTAGCAATAAAATGACCAACCTTACCACATTTGAAGCATGAGCGCTTCCCCTTTGTCTTGGTCTTGCTTGGCTGCCCCTTGCGACCATTTAGCGCCGTCTTGAATCTCTTGATGATGAGAGCCATCTCTTCATCATTGAGCCCGGCCGCCTCAACTTGCGCCACCTTGCTAGGTAGCGACTCCTTGCTCCTCGTTGCCTTTAGAGCAATGGGTTGAGGCTCGTGGAGTGGACCGTTCAACGCGTCGTCGACATATCTTGCCTCCTTGATCATCATCCGTCCGCTTACAAATTTTCCAAGTACCTCTTCGGGCGTCATCATCGTGTACCTGGGATTCTCACGAATATTGTTCACGAGATGAGGATCAAGAACGGTAAAGGACCTTAGCATTAGGCGGACGACGTCGTGGTCCTTCCATCGAGTGCTTCCGTAGCTCCTTATTTTGTTGATAAGGGTCTTGAGCCGGTTGTATGTTTGGGTTGGCTCCTCTCCCCTTATCATGGCAAATCGTCCAAGCTCGCCCTCCACCAACTCCATTTTGGTGAGCATGGTGATGTCATTCCCCTCGTGAGAGATCTTGAGGGTGTCCCATATTTGCTTGGCATTGTCCAAGCCGCTCACCTTGTTGTACTCTTCCCTGCACAAGGACGCTAAGAGAACAGTAGTAGCTTGTGCATTTCTATGGATTTGTTCATTTATGAGCATAGTGTTATCCGAGCTATCAAACTTCATTCCATTCTCTACAATCTCCCAAATGCTTGGATGGAGAGAGAATAAGTGACTACGCATTTTGTGACTCCAAAATCCGTAGTCCTCTCCATCGAAGTGTGGAGGTTTGCCAAGAGGAATGGAAAGCAAATGCGAATTCGAACTATGTTGAATACGAGAATAATCAAATGAAAAGTTCGAATTGACCGTCTTTTTGTAGTCGTTGTCGTCGTCCTTTTGGGAAGAAGTAGACTCATCACTATCGTCGTAGTAGACGATCTCCTTGATGCGTCTTGTCTTCTTCTTCTTCCCTTCCTTCCGTCTATGACCCGAGCCGGAGTCGGTAGGCTTGTCGTCCTTCGGCTCGTTGATGAAGGATTCCTTCTCTTTGTCGTTGATCACGATACCCTTCCCCTTAGGATCCATCTCTTCGGGTGGTTAGTCCCTTTGAGAAGAGAACGGCTCCGATACCAATTGAGAGCACCTAGAGGGGGGGTGAATAGGTGATCCTGTAAAACTTCAAACTTAAGCCACAAAACTTGGTTAAGTGTTAACACAGATAATGCCAAGTGGCTAGAGAGGAGTCTCAACAAAACACAGAAACCACAGAAGATCAATCACAGAGAAGACACAGTGGTTTATCCCGTGGTTCGGCCAAGACCAACACTTGCCTACTCCACGTTGTGGCGTCCCAACGGACGAGGGTTGCAATCAACCCCTCTCAAGCGGTCCAAAGACCAACTTGAATACCACGATGTTTTGTTTTGCCTTTCACTATCCCGTTTGCAAGGAATCTCCACAAATTTGGAGTCTCTTGCCCTTACAAGTATATGATCACAAAGAAGCACAGAGTAAGGGAGGGAAGCAACACACACAAATCCACAGCGAAATGCGCACACACACGGCCAAGAATCGAGCTCGAATGACTATCTCAAAGTTCTCACTAGAACGGAGCTCGAATCACTTAGAATGACAAACGAATGCGCAAAGAATGAGTGTGGATGATCAAGAATGCTCTAAGGTTGCTTCGGTGTCTCCTCCATGCGCCTAGGGGTCCCTTTTATAGCCCCAAGGCAGCTAGGAGCCGTTGAGAGCAAATCTGGAAGGCTAATCTTGCCTTCTGTCGTCGGGGGCACCGGACAGTCCGGTGCACACCGGACACTGTCCGGTGCCCGATTTCTTTCCTTAAATGGCGCTGCCGACCGTTGCAGACCGTTGCAGATCTGGGAGCCGTTGGCGCACCGGACATGTCCGGTGCACACCGGACAGTCCGGTGCCGTCTTCTAGCCGTTGGCTCGGCCACGTGTCCCGCGCAGATTGCGCGGCCGACCGTTGGCCCGGCCGACCGTTGGCTCACTGGACAGTCCGGTGCACACCGGACAGTCCGGTGAATTTTAGTCGTACGTCGCCGGTTGATTCCCGAGAGCAGCCACTTCGCGCCGAGCCAGCCTGGCGCACCGGACATGTCCGGTGCACACCGGACAGTCCGGTGTACCCAGACTGGGCAGACTTTGGCTGCTCGAGCCATCTCTTTTCCAACTCGATTTTTTCTGTTTCCAGCACTTAGACACAATACATTAGTCCATAAAACAATGTACTAAGTCTGAGAAACATACCTTTATCCTTGATTTGTACTTTGTCCACCATTTTACAATTAGGCACTTGTGTTGGGCACTAAATCACCAAAATACTTAGAAATGGCCCAAGGGCACATTTCCCTTTCAGCAGTTGCCACGGCACTGGACACCCAGCCGCTGCACCAGTGAACTCTTTCTTTCTCTGGCCGTCGCGCGTCTCGCTCGACTCACCGGCCACCGCTTGCGAGCCCTATAAATTGAGCCCCCCGCCAGCCCCGCAAGGTCATCCCCCACCCAGCCACCGTAAATCGTTAGCAATCGTGCCGTAGAGAACTTGAATTTTGAATTCGCCCCAAATCAGTCTCCGCCGCCGTGAAGAACAGCTCGCCGAGGCCAGCTCGATTCAGGTTAGCTCGCGTCCCTCTGTTGCTTGTTCTCGCACCCTTATGTACTCCGCAAACCCATCGACCTCTTTAATTGAACCGGACCATCTGGGATCACCGGGAACACACCTATCTGTCCGCGATACCCTCGGTTCACGTGGACAGAGCTTGATAGCTCACCAACCGTGCAATTAGCCTAGGTAAAATGCTCGGACTAGGTCGGATTTGGTGTCCGCCGCTCGGAGACCCCAGTCATTGCCCCATTCGGCCGGTACAGGTGCTCGCCGGAGCTTCCCCGCGCTTGACGCCGTCGCGGACTCAGCGCGGTAAAGAATTAGAAACCGAAGGGTTTATATGCAAACCGTCAGCGACACAGAGAAATAGTAAAAGAACCCGTTTCCAGTTAGCAAAAACCCCGAGGGCATTTCTGTAAAGCCGCCAGCGTTGCCGCGGACGCGCGCGCGCTTTCCCTCTGGTGTTGGGCTGTCTGGGCTGAAACCGGCCCAGTACTGTTTTATCTTTTTCTTTTTCTTTTTAGTAGAGCTTTGGAAATCTGTTATAAATTGTAGAAAAATCCTAAAATTGTGAAACCAATTTTCCTAGACTTCTTATTTTCCATAGTATTTAATAAAAATAGTTTCATGATTTTTAGATTAAATAAGGAATTTTGAGGTATTTAAACTAGCTTAAACCATTAGTTCTGGATTTTTAGAAAATAAATGGTAATCCCAAAATTTCCCAAACTTTTTATATGAACTCTACACATTATTTAAAAGCCTTCGGTAGAATTTGGTATGATTTAGACCTTGTTTGATAACTAGAACCCAAAACCCCCACCCGTGCCCTTTGAACTCCTTTACTAACTCCGGAAACCCTAAGTTCTCGGAGTTCCGTGAAGGAAAATTGTATTCAAGACTTTAGATAATAAATTCTTATTATCTTTGCACTCTCATGAACATTACATGGCATTCATTCTTATATACACATATATATGGTTATGTTTAGAAAACGAAGAAGAGATCGAAGTGACCGAAGAGAAGACACCACCACCTTTGGAATCTCTGGCAGGGACCTGTCTCTACTTTGACATCTGTGGGCCTGAGCCTGACTCACCTACTAACGAAGGCAAGCCCCGGTGCATTTGCCACCTTCCTTGATGTTTTTAAATCTTTTTCACTTACTTGCTGCATTAAGTAATAGGAGTTGATTGCTAAACAATTCCTGCATCACCTTCCTTGATCTTGATTACCTTCCTTGAAACCCTGTTTTACAAAAGGTTTTTACTATGCTTAGTATTGCTCTAGCAAAAGAAAAGGTTTTGTTTTACAAAAGATGATTGGCAAAGTGGGAGGGTTGTTTTTGGAAATAAAACTTGATGGTGGATCCATCATGGCCATGATGGGTTCAACATCGGAAAAGATGTACCTCTGCCAGGTACCAAGTTTTTGGGTAAATGATTAAGCTAAGACCGGGCGGGTGACTTGCACGAGAAGAGAGTCTCGGTGTAGTGTCTCCGTCTGAGTCGATTAAGGACCATGTCGATGTAGGCCTGATGACCGAGGACCCTTTAACTGGTCACATGCCTCGTCATGGGTAAGCCTTGCCTCGGGCAGACTAAGGCCAGAATAAGATAACACGAAATGGGTGTGGAGCGGTGGCGAGAGTAGCGTGTACCCTCCGTAGCAAGAGGCTGGACAGTGGTGTATCTGTGCTCTCGGTTTGCGTGAACCTGATCTGGTCTTAAGAACCCTGGTGGCGGGTTGACATATGCAAGGGTTAAGTGCTACATATGTCGTGTGATTGGAGATCCTCAGCTGAGTATAATCGATTCGGATCGCTGTACCTCCATGGTTATGGAGACTTGGTCACTGACTTATACCTAGAATTCCACTAAAGATGAAGGGATTGGTGAGAAACTGGCTAGTGTAGGACAAGTGATTGAATTAGGTTAGCAAGAACTCTAGATATAGGTAAGTTTACCTAACTTGACAATAAAACTGGTTTTTTAAGGATCCACTTTTAGTAAGCATTTATACAAAACAGAGTCTTTGATCTTGAGATACCTTACCTTCACTCCCTTATAACCAGCATACCCTTGAGAGTCTTTTCTTTAGTCGGGTAAGACTTGCTGAGTAATTCCATACTCAGGGTTTATTCCCCCGTTGTTTTTAGGTGAAGAAGCAGCAAATTTTTGTTGCTTTTGTACCAAGGTGGTTCCAAATGATGAAAAACAAGAGTGAAGTTGCGGGAGGACATGGTCCTCCATTAGAAACTTTTATGTAAGAACTTATTGGGAGGAGTTTTTGCCTCCCTTGGTATTGTAGTAATACTACTGAGCACTCGTTTTATAACTCTGGTCTATAATAAGTAACTTAATCTTACTTTCTAAATAATTGTAAGTTTATGTAATCACTTCCGCATTTCTATATCTCCGATGTTCTGTAATGTCTGCAAGACGGGTGAAACGTTCCTGGAAAGGTAAGAAAGAAGATACTGAACTTGTCAAGTGATTCAGGAACATCTACAGGGTTGTCTGATGTCTGTTGGACAAGGACAATTGTAGGTGGGCCTAATGACTTGGGAGGTTCTGTCACAGGCCATCCACTCTGGCTGCGGGTCACCGAAGAGGGGACGGAGCAAACCATCGGCGACGAGGGCCTCCAGATCGCACACCGTGATGGTGGAGAAAGGCCACGGATCGCACGGCGGAACAACGGTCACCTTGTCGGCCATCGCCGAACGAAGGGGGTGGAGGCGGAGCAAAAAAGGTGTGCGGTTTCCTTTTCTCTGGCTATTCTCTTAGGTTGCGGAAACCAAAGCAGAAGGCGAGCAGCAGAGTAAAGAACCACCGCCGGCCCCTTTTCTGGGTATATAAAGGCCCGGGCAAGACCCGTTCAACACTTCGCCGGAACCCGCCACGAAATACAAACTCGAAGGCGAAACGCCCGTTCCTCGAACGACTCACGCACGCGCAACGGCCGCCCCGCGAATCGCCCGTCCCGTCGCATTAACTCCTCGGCAGGGCAAGCGACGCCCTTGGCAGGCGAAGCAGGCGTTGTTTCACCTCCCACCGCGTCAAAAAAGGTGCGCCACACCGTTTAAATTTGTATCCTTTTCCTCTTCCCATTTCTCTATCTTGCCACAGGGACCGAGAAAGGGGATATTTCGAAAGGGATCCTTCTCCGCGAAGGAAGCGGGCCCCGAGCCCTCATACTGATCAGGGGTTCGAAGGCTGGCCCCTCGAAAGGGTTCGACAGCCACCCCAGAGCACTCGGGCTTCAGGCTCATTACTGATCAGAGGTTCGAAGGCTAGCCCCTCGAAAGGGTTCGACAGCCGCCTCAGAGCACTCGGGCTCCGCGCCCACTACTGATCAGGGGTTCGAAGGCTGGCCCCTCGGAAGGGTTCGACAGCCGCCTTAGACCACGTAGAGCGAGGGATGACTCTAGGTACGTCCGTTACATGGCCGAGGCTCGGGCTATGCTCCCAAGGTACCCTAGGACATTTCCGAGACCAGCAGGAGCGATTTTGTAACGGAATCCCATCAGAGGGAGGCATCGAGCCCTCGGACCCTATCAAACGGGATCGGGTCCGGCAAATCACCTGCAGGTACTTTTGGAGCGCGCCTCTGGGCCACTAGTCGACCCCTATCGAACGGGGCACGGGCGTCCACTCGGATCACCCGTTAGCAACTCACTGGAGACACCATGTTCGGTGCCCTCCGAGGGCAACATGGCGCTTCCCCCCCCCCTTCCTCCTTGCGGAAAGGCGACGAAGGGGCGGATGATAAAAGTCGAGACAGTCCTTGATCGTCCTCTCGCTCCGTGCAGAGGCTCGGGGGCTGCCCTCGCAAACCCGGCTACGGCCAAACCGTTGACAGCGTCAACAAACCAGCCTGAAAACTCAGAACCTGACCACGCACCCGGGCTACGATCGGATCGCATGAGGGAGCAACCAGACCGGCCGAGGCATCACAAAAGGCATTAAGACCTCGAAGGAGTCAAACCACTCCTTCGAGGCCTCGGGGGCTACACCCGGCTGGTGCACTCGTGCGCACCCACCGGAACAAAATATAAAAGAGAAAGGCCGGTCCCCTTGCAAGAAAGTGTGACAAAGCCTCCAAGCGAGTACCAACACTCCCTTTGAGGCTCGGGGGCTGCTGTCGGGTACCATAATTAGGGGTACCCCCAACACTCCTAAACACGACTGGTAATCACCATCAGCACAAGCTCCAGGGACTGATGGGCGCAATTCAGGCCAAGGCTTCGTCTACTCAAGGGACACGATCTCGCCTCACCCGAGCCCAGCCTCAGGCGGGAACAGTAGTCCAGGCGAATTCACGACTCGCCCGAGGGCCTCCTCAAGCAACGGGCGCACCCTCGACTTACTCGAAGCCCAGCTCGGGCAGGCTTCGCAGTGAAGCAACCTTGGCCAGATTCGCCTCGCCAACCGACCGTATTGCCAAGAAGGGGGGGAACCCCCTCTGCGTCAAAATTCTCCTCAGAAAAAGTTTTTTGACCAAAACGACTTTCGTGCTTTCCAACTATATCGATATCAGAATCCTGCAAAACGAGTAAGAGCGCACGTAAGCGGCAAGGCCGACCGAGCCGAGGGACTCCTACGCCTCCTGGATACGGATACCTCACTCATCACCTTCCGCGATAAGTAACTCTCACTTGGATAAGTGATTCTGCTACCTACGAACAAGTCCTGATACTCGAAACAAGAGGAAAGGAAACACAGCTTTATAACACGATGATAATATGTTTGGGCCTCGGCGGCCGCAAAAAACATACGCATAATAGAGACAAACTGTTCCTGCAGGTTCAGACATCGACAGAGGGAGCAACAGCACCCTCGGCGTCGTTCCTGCCTTCGGCGGAATCTAGCCTGGCCTCGGACGGCGACACGGGCGGAAGGATCTCCACCTCGAAGGAGGACGCCAGCACCACGCTCGGTCCATCATAGCCAAGGTCTCCGTAAGGGTCCCGGCCCGAGCAGACACCTCGACTGGCCGCTCTGTAGCCTCAGCCAGCTGTCCCCCGAGGACATCAGCCCGGCTCACGGCCTCAGCAGCGTGACTCCGAGGTTGGTCCCGCTAGCGGACGACCTGGCCAGACTCCGGTCGCCGCTGCTACACCTCCTCGGCCTGGGAAGCCACCTACTCCTGGGCCGACGAAGCTTCTTCTTGAACTGACTCCGCCTCTGTCCACGCTGACACCGCTGCCTTCGGCTCCGGCTCATCGCAGAGCAGTCGAGGGTTCTATAACTGAGCAAGAGAAGCCTTGAGTGGCAAGGCCGACCGAGCCGAGGGACTCCTACGCCTCTGGGATACGGATACCTCACTCGTCACCTTCCACGCAGGGCAACTCACGCTCGGTTAAGTGGTTTAGCTAGCCGACAGGTGAGTCCTAGTGCTCGAGATAAAGGAGAAACACGGCTTCACGCCCAAATGCCCAGATGTTCAGGCCCCGACAGCCACGATGAACATACACCGGCACTGAAGGTGCCATTACAAACGGAACTCCGATTCCACTCCCGCGGGTATGAACTACCTCCACACCGGAGGGCCTGTGGGATGACAAACTCCGGGTGGCTCGCCGCCGTCCACTGCAGCAGCGACAATGACCTCCGTGTCGGACGGCAAGACAGCAACAGCAATGGCCCCAGGGCGAACGCTACCGCTGGAAGTCCCTCGTTCACGTCCCTCGCGGGGGACGAGAACCAGCCATTAAAGCAAAGAGCTGGAGGCATGGAGCGCAGGTGGCATTGATGGTGTCGTCGGTGGAGAAACCTTCTCCGGCTGCCACCACCTCAGCACCGACGACAGCGGCCACCTGCCCACCAACACCGCACCAGCGAGCGCCGGCCGCCCCAAAGCACACCGGCAGGTCCTCACTCCCGTTCTTGCCATGAAAACGAGAACGGGACCATCCCAGAACACGAGTACCACCCTTGTGACGTACGATGTGTTGTGCGAACCCCCGATGCAGCCGTCCACAGTCGCCCGGACGGAGGACGGAATGCTGCACCCTGGTCGGGTAGCAGCAGTTCGCCTTCCCCCGCATGGCTGGAGGACCCCTCCTCCGCAGAGCTGGAGGATGGTTTCCTCCCCCGGATGCTGGAGGAAGAAGCGGGTCGCCGGCCCACGCGGAGGCAGGCCCTGACTTGCCCTGCCCTCCTCCCCAGCAAGGGTGATGAAGATCCTTGAAGCTGAGGGCGGGGCAGAGGCCGCAGCCCAGCTCGCTTCTCCCCACCATCGAACTGGTGGTCACCATCCTGGGTGACCATTGGTGAGGGAATGCAGCCGGGCTGCCTGATGAAAATCCTTGAAGCCGAGCGATGGCCTGACTGAAGGGTGCCAACCTTCCAGCGATGGCTAAAGGGTGCCAACCTCCGCGAGGTTGCGCTCCTCCAACAAAAAGATGAAGGCAACGCGGGCGCTCCCCATCCGGGGGCTCGGAAGGTGGAAGGGCGCGATGCATGAGGGGAGTGCGAAGGCATGGCTACCGCCCAGGGGATCGATCCCTTTTTAAAGGCGGCTCTCCCCACTCGCGTCCTCAGGCGTCACGGACAAAGTCTTCAACGTGCTCCAGGGTCCTCCCCCTACGACGTGGGGGCTAGGTCCCACACGTCGTGCAAGCTGACCCGGAACGGAAGAAGCCAAACCGCCGCACGCGGAGCGTGTAACCGCCCCGCGGTTATAAGCACTCCTCCATCCTCGCCGAAACTAGCGGTTGAAAGGGCAGACCGTCATGCAGGTGGCGTGCAACCGCACCATGGGGGCGCACCCCTTCGACTTCGTCGCATCCAGCGTGAAGGCCCAGGCCCACACGTCATGTAACCGGCGCGCCGGTTACTACGTACAAGCAACCGCACCGCCACTTGCGCCAATGCCACGCCTCCTCGACTGAGGAACCGGTGTCGCGACTCAAGGCACCCCTGCGCGTGGCCCAACAGTGCCAGTCGAGCACATCGATCATGGGTCAGTCAGCCGCGGGAGGAGGCACGATGGTCGATATGGCCAAAAGTGGACTGGCAGTAATGGCGATAGCAGGCGAGCGGAAGCAGTAGTCAAATCGTCTGTGGGCTCACGTCCCCTCCTGGAGCAGCAGGGGAGCCCCCTCCCACGGCGTGAAGACGACACGCCTGTGTTCCGTTCCTCGAACGGCTCGCGCAATGACCGCCCCATGAACCACCCGTCCCGTCGCATTAACTCCATGGCAGGGCAAGCGACACCTTTGGCAGGCGAAGCGGGCGACGTTTCACCTCCGCCATGATGACCGTGTCAAAAAAGGTGCGCCACGCCGTTTAAATTCATATCCTTTTCCTCTTCCCCTTTCTCTCTCTTGCTACAGGGACCGGGAAAGGGGATACTCCGAAAGGGATCCTTCTCCGCAAAGGAAGCGGGCCCCAAGCCCTCCTACTGATCAGGGGTTCGAAGGCTGGCCCCTCGGAAGGGTTCGACAGCCGCCCCAGAGCACTCAGGCTTCAGGCTCATTACTAATCAGAGGTTCGAAGGCTGGCCCCTCGGAAGGGTTCGACAGCCGCCTCAGAACACTCGGGCTCCGCGCCCACTACTGATCAGGGGTTCGAAGGCTGGCCCCTCGAAGGGTTCGACAGCCGCCCCAGAGCACGCAGAGCAAGGGATGACTCTGGGTACGTCCGATACATGGCCGAGGCTCGGGCTACGCTCCCGAGGTACCCTAGGACATTTTTGAGACCAGCAGGAGCGATTTTGTAACGGAATCCCACCAGAGGGAGGCATCGAGCCCTCAGACCCTATCGAACGGGACCGGGTCCGGCGAATCACCTGTAGGTACTTTTGGAGCGTGCCTCTAGGCCACTAGCCGACCCTTATCGAACAGGGCACGGGCGTCCACTCGGATCACCAGTTAGCAACTCACTGGAGACACCATGTTCGGCGCCCTCCGAGGGCAACATGGCACTTTCCCCCCTTCCTCCTTGCAAAAAGGTGACAAAGGGGTGTATTATAAAAGTCGAGACAGTCCTTGATCGTCCTCTCGCTCCGTGCAGAGGCTCGGGGGCTGCCCTCGCAAACCCGGCTACGGCCAAACCGTTGACAGCGTCAACAAACCAGCCTGAAAACTCGGAACCTGACCACGCACCCGGGCTACGATCAGATCGCATGAGGGAGCAACCAGACCAGCCGAGGCATCACAAAAGGCATTAAGACCTTGGAGGAGTCAAACCACTCCTCTGAGGCCTTAGGGGCTACACCCGATGGGTGCGCTCGCGCGCACCCCGGAACAAAATATAACCGAGAAAGGCCGGTCCCCTTGCAAAAAAGTGCGACAAAGCCTCCAAGCGAGTACCAACACTCCCTTTGAGGCTCGGGGGCTACTGACGGGTACCATAATTAGGGGTACCCCCAACACTCCTAAACACGGCTGGTAACCACCATCGGTGCAAGCTGTAGAGACTGATGGGCACAATTCAGGTCAAGGCTCTGTCTACGCAAGGGACGCGATCTCGCCTCGCCCGAGCCCAGCCTCGGGCAGGAACAGTAGTCCTAAACGAATTCACACCTCGCCTGAGGGCCTCCTCAAGCAACGGGCGCACCCTCGACTCGCCCGAAGCCCAGCTCGGGCAGGCTTCGTTGTGAAGCAACCTTGGCCAACTCGCCTTCACCAACCGACCGCATCGCAGGTGCATTCAATGCGAGGATCGCCTGACACCTTATCCTGACACACGCGCCTCAGTCGGCAAGGTCGAAGTGACCGCAGTCACTTCGCCCTTCCACTGACCGATCTGACAGGAAAACAGCGCCGCTCGCCCCTCTCCGACTGTTGTGCCACCCGCCAGGGTGAGGCTGACAACGGCTAAGTCCAGCCTCAGGCGCAACAGGAAGCTCTGCCTCGCCTGACCTCGGGCCTCGGCCTCAGGAGGAGGTCTCCGCCTCGCCCGACCCTAGGGCTCGGCCTCAACCTCGACCTCGGAAGGTGGTCTCCGCCTCGCCCGACCCCAGGGCTCGGCCTCAACCTCGACCTCGGAAGGTGGTCTCTGCCTCGCCCGACCCTAGGGCTCGGCCTCAACCTCGACCTCGGGAGGAATCACGTCCTCGCCCGACCCCGGCCTCGGCCTCAGCAGGAGTCTCCGCCTCGCCCGACCTTGGGCTCGGACCAACCGCGCCGTAGGGGATACATCATTATCCTACCCCTAGCTAGCTCAGGCTACGGGGGAACAAGACCGGCGTCCCATCCAGGCTCGCCCCGGTAACAAGTAATGATGGCTCCCCGCGTGCGTCCATGACGACGGTGGTTCTCAGCCCCCTATGGAAGCAAGGAGACGTCAGCAAGGTCCCAGCAGCCCCGACAGCTGTGCTTCTACAGGGCCCAAGCGCTCCTCTGACGGCCACGACACCGCGTGCACAGGGCTCTAGCACCTCTCCAACAGCCACGTTGGCATGTACATAGGGCTCTGGCACCTCTCTGCCGGACACGTTAGCGCATAGCTACACCCCCATTGTACACCTGGACCTTCTCCTTGCATCTATAAAAGGAAGGTCCAGGGCCCTCATACAGGAAGGTGGTCGCGCGGGAGGACGGGCTGACGAACAGGCTCGCACACACTCTCTCTCCCTCGCGAACGCTTGTAACCCCTACTGCAAGCGCATCCCCCCCTGGCGCAGGATAACACGAGCCGCGGTTTTCCCCCCTTGTGTTCCATCTCGCGCCAACCCATCTGGGCTGGGACACGCAGCGACAATTTTACTCTTCGGTCCAGGGACCCCCCGGGGTCGAAACGCCGACACCTACTAAAGCTAATTCATTACCTTATGGTGGTACATGCTAAGATGCCCGTCTATACTATTTCAATCAATCAAAGCAGCAAATCAGGCATTGATCATCAGAACAATCAACCAACATTTTTAAGAGAGAAAATAATTTTAATTTCGTCTTAGGTTCTCTATCTCTGAAAAAGTTCATAGTTGTAGGATTCCAAGGTGTGAAATCCATCATGTCTTAAAGTAGAAAAGATAAGAATGGTCAGAGTGGAACAGTAGAAGGTGAGACAGGATCAAGATAAGTATAAAAAGAATCAGAGTAAGGTAAGTATAGAATGAATCACAATAAGATAAGTAGGTAAGGGTTTGTCCATTTCTATCTAGGTTTCGTCCTACAATCAACATTTCCTCTGATACCACTTCTGTCACACCCGGTCTTTAAGGGACAAAGCCGGGTGCATCTCATACATGCGCCAAGAAGACAACATATATAATAATAGAGTGTATAGAGAAAAATGTCACAATAACATTAGAGTATTTATTACATAGCGGAAGTCTTATTACAAAATAAAAGATAAATATAAAATGAACTAAGGATCATCCTTGGCGCAAAAGTCAACTGGGGAAACACCACCTAGATCAGATCAAACTCCTCGCCTTGTGGCTCCTCCTGAACCACCTGTTCTTCTCCTGTGGGGGTGTGAGACAGCAAGGGTGAGCTCACACATGATCATAGCTCAACAAGTTGTGGGGAACCAGTGGGCATGAACTCACCAAAGGTGGGAGTCCATGTGATGTGTAAGGCTAATCAACAATAGGGGTTAAGCTGAGCATTGCTTTTAATTTGTTGGTCAAAATTTTATTAGCAGTTACTAAATGTAAGTAAATACCAAAACTTAAATAAAGTAAAAGAACAAAATTAATAATAATCCTATACAATGCAAATGACAAATTGAATTTAAGTTCCATAAATTAATCATCAGAGAGTCCTGAGCTGCTCATGACCGCGAGCACGGCTAGTATACCAGTTTTACACTCTGCAGAGGTTGTACCCTGTACCCACAAGTCGTGTATCCCATGTCGCCAGGGTTAGCTAGACCCTTAGACACTACCGAGGTGAATGGCTAGGGATCCACTACGAGGCCTTTACAAAGTTCCACTAGCTTCCGAAAACCCGCTACAGTTTTTGGAAACAGCACTTGCAAGAATCCCCCGTTTGATCGCCATCACAGCAAAATCAACCCGAGAACCTCCTTGCATGCAATCCCCTAATGCCCTTGCCCCTTTCGGGTAAGGTAGTCTTCCACTAGCTTTCCTAGTTAGTTGGCCAAGGGCGTCCCATTAAACCCTTGTGGTGGCACGTGTTTCTCAAGTTAAGCTCCATGTTCTAATTAACATTAATGATCTTGACATGAACATAAACAAAATAACAAAAGAATTGGAATATGGATATAATAAAATATTATCCCAAAACCATGTAAAGCAATAGCAAAACTACCCATGTGATTCAGGGATAACAAGGTAAAGAGATAAATAGTCTAGGGTGACCTATTGGGTCCCATCAAAATTAAACCTATGCATGGTAAATGATTATAAAGAACATTATTGGGTAGCAAAAGTGAATCAAGGGTACAACTTGCCTGGTACTTGAGATTCTAGGTACCAACTTGCTTTTCAGATGACACGTGTCCTCGCGCTAGTCGTAGCAATATAAACAAACATGGTATAGATAAAATTAACATCACACCAAACATAAGAACAAACAGAATAATAATAATCTACGCGTTGCTACGAGATCGCGGGATCGAGAACTACTAAGATCGGAGTCGTGGTTAAGGAGTTACGATTTTATAGAGGATTCATGTGATTAAAATATTAAACTATATCATAAATTGGTTATTATAGATCATATGAGAAATTATTCTATAAATAATTATCTCAACTTTAATCTAATTCATTATAAAATAAAGATTATCTAGTTAAATTATAACCATAAAATTATAATACTATATTAATATTAAATAAGTTAATCCAATAGACATAGATTGATCTCATTAGTTACTTAATTATAAAAGTATGGGATATCATATAATCAATATAGCTATTGCGTAGTAAATACCTATACGAGGCTAACGCAACTTGAACGGATTGAAACAAAGCTAAAATAAATTAGTTATGATTTTCTGAAGTGTGCATGTGCTTGATACAAAATTAATTAGGTGATCCAATTTAATATGGTTTCATGTTAAAATAGTGGTACTAAATGATAAAAAATATTAAAACAAAATTATAGGAGCTGGAATGGGTCAATTTGGACATAATATGAATTTTCTAAGGATTAAATAAGATTCTGGAATTGTTTTTATATAAGAAATTCATTTTATAAATCATTTTCTCTGATTTTCCATTTTCCTGGATTGCGCCTCAATTATTAGAGAAGACAGGGACCACAACGCAAGATTCCCTAGACATAGAGATATTCTGCGAGGACGACAGGTTGGTTTTAGATAAGTGAAGGGTCTCTTGTGTAAAAAGACTAGGGTGAAGGGGTATGGATATCTACTGGCCATCCGATCGAAAATCAGTCGCCAGGATTAAATCTTCAATTAAAATGAACCGGTACCCAACCTGAGCCCTTGGATCTGGATCCCATGACCAGAAACCATCGACGCTGGTCACAAATCTGATCCATTGATCGCCATCCAACGGACACGATGATTCCAAGAGGAAAACACCACCCAGTTCTAATCTCAACCGTGGACGCCCGATCCTACGGCATAGATCCCGCCCCCTACCCCGAGAGAGGAGCACGGCGGCGCCACCCAGCCACCACGACGGAGTTCTTGTCGGCGCGCGACATTCCATGGCTTTGGTGCACTACTCCCCAATCCGAAACGCTCTACACAATTCTCAGGACAAAGCGAATCGTAGGGAGGATGTCTCACCGGAGTTGGCGCAACGAAGACCACTAGTCACGACGTGGCGTCGATCCGTGGCGAAGTTGATCATCGGCAAGAAATTCGCTGAGCACAGATCGCCCACAGCCCCCAAACTCCACGTGGTGACGCCCGCAGGCATTCAACAAAGCACCCCGAGCACTCATACGCCTAGGCAACGACACAAACGAGCTGCACCGCGGCGGAGCTTCCATCCTGGATTCTGCGCTGCGGCTGAGGGCTCCCAACCATGGCAAGTCTCTCGGCGTGGGCGTGAGTGGTAGGCGGACGATGACAAGGAGGATGCGGCCCAGTATTTATGCAGCCAAAGAAGGATTTGGTCCAAGGCCAAACCGTAGAAATCGGGCAGGTTTGCCCCCTGACCTCGCTGGAATCGTAGGGAGGTTGATGACTCTGGGCGAACGGGTCCACTAGCAGTGAGTCGCGTGCGTGTAGGTCTTGCGGTTGACTCACATCATGCCCCCGCAGCTCAGCGACGACGTGTGCAATGTGAGGCAGGAGTCGCTATCGTGTGGGCCCAACATGCCAGGGCGGCAGCACGCGTGGGAGACGCAGATTCGGGCCGAGCGGTAGGGAGTAAGGTGGGCCGGGTAGGAAAGAAAGGGCCCAAGTGCAGTTTTCATTTTCTTTTCTATTTCTTTCCTCATTATTTCCAAATTCAAAATTCAAATTCCCCTTTTAAGTTCAAACTTCATGGTAATTTGTACTCAGACCGAATGCTTAATTTGATCATACCAAATTGTGATGAAGTTATTTATTTATAAATTTATTTTGTGTTGTATAATATTTCTCTCCTTCCTTTTCTATTTTCAATTCCAAAATCTAATTTAGGGTTAATCCTAATTTCCTAAATTGTACTTTTAAATCCAATTTCAACATCAATACATTTTTATCATTATTATTATTATCATTAAATGCACAAATAAATAACTCCAACATGATGCACTATTTCCTTTATTTAATATAATTATTGGTAGTCAAGGTGACCCCACGACTTAAATATGCAAAATGAGAGAAACAACACAAGTAGTCTAATAATTCTTTTATTTTATTTTTCCCCAATCTTATACATTCTACAACTCTAATTATTTGGGGTATTACACAAACACCAAAAGGGAACCCGAACCTACACACCAGAAGAGGGAAGATGTGGCGGGGGCGCATCCGGTCGCGGTCGTGGCAGAAGAGCAAACACCAGCTAAGGGTTAGAGCCAGTCTCGGATCCAGGATCTGTCGTAGAAGCTGGAGCTGGTACTGACTCGGACGGAGGCTGTGCTGCAGGAGGTGCCGGAGCTGAAGTGGTCATAGACATCGCCACAGCAGCAGTGGTAACAGCAGGAGCTGGTGACACTGGCGGCTGGGTGCTAACGGAGCTGATGACCGGTGACGAGAAAACCAGGGTGACCGACCGGAGCGGAGAGGAAGAAGGACCAACTGTAGGAAGAGGGGGGCCTGCCTGAATGGCTGGCACAATAGCAGCCTGAAGAGGTGGAGGCGGTGTTGTCTGAACTGGGGGAATCGGAACAGCGGTACGCTGAAGCATGAGAGTCATAAAGGCCCTGTTCTCAGCCCAGTCTGCCAGAAGCTGCTGCTGCAGAGTATCCTGTCTGTCCTAAATAGTCTGAAACATCGATAGCATTCTCTCGGACATCTGCTGCTGGACCGCTGCCAAATGAGCCTGCTGCTGAGTAAGGATCTGGATGATCATAGCAAGAGCAGGGTCAATGGTAGGAGGGGCAGCACTGGAGCTCCCAGCCTCATGATCATGAGAACGTGGAGGCGTAGGAGGCAGAGGTGGTGGATGGCGCAGGAGTGACTGGAGCGGGCGAAGTGGGTGGTGGAGTGGTAGCAGTGGCGGGAGTGGAAGGTGCGGAGGAGCGAGGCCGAGAGGCGAGACGACGAACTCAGTAAGCAATCTGATCTGAAGAAATCCGCAGCTGATCTCCTCTCTCTGCCTGCTCAGTGGCTGCTGCTGCTAGAGCTGCTCGGGCTGCTCTATCCAAACGCCGCTTCTTGCGGTCTTCCTGCTGCTCCAAGTAAACAGTCTTCCCCTTGACCTGCCTAAAGGGGCGAGAAGGGTCCTCGTCATCTCCTCCCCCTGGCGCCGACACATTCTTCGTGTGTGGCATCCTATCCTGATGACTGCAAATAAGAGAGAGAAGCTAAGCACAAGAAGATAACAGCTGATAGAATAACAAAAGAACGGATAGCTACCTGGAAATCTCACACGAGAGGGAGAGAATCCAGGCAGGACATGAGACGGCTCACGGACAGGCGAGGTCACTGAAATGACAGAAGAGGTGAGCACGTATTAGTCACATAGTCATAAGTATATAAAATGTGAAGAAATACATACACAGAGTGTTATGGCACAGAAATCGAGAGATATGGCGATCAAGAGGTCAAACGACGCGAAAACGGCGTTTGAACGAGAAATAGTGCCATAGGAGGTTTGAAATTGAAAATGAGGCATGAAATGATTTGGAATGGAGCTGATACTTCACAAATAGGTTTATATGGGTAAATATGAGTGAAGTGTGCGCTTGGTTTGATTTTAGGCGAAGAAAATGGAATTTGGGCACATGGCTCGGAAACGATCGCTAGAAACGGGGATTTGTGTAAAATTTAAGCCTGAGATATCGGATTGGTGTGAAATTTGGCGAATATGATACTGGAGGTATTGCAAAGGTGCCTGAAAAATTTGGGATCGATTGGAGCAATTTTGGCTAGGTTTGGGCATTTCACCGAGCATGTGGCGTGCGGTGTTCTAGGGTTTTGGAGAAATGCCTATTTGAGGTGGGGAAACCCTCCCAAAGGGAGCTAGGAACCTGCAGGGGTACTCAAAGGGCACTAGGGCACACAGACACATGCTTGGATTCATAGAATTTCATAAGGATTTGAAATTAAAACAAAGGGTGGAAGGGATCTTCACTGCAGATAACCAGAGAGAGAGGGAATTGGTGAGGGTGCTCACCAGAGAGAGGCAAGGGCTTGAACCAAGTGAGGTCACCGGGGCTCGATCACCGGAGCACGGCTGGAGACGGCGGTCGCCGGCGGTGAGCTAAGGAGATCACTAGAGTGAAAGCAGAGAACTGAGAGAGCCAGAGAAATGTGCCTGGCCTCGAGCTCGGGCAGGGGGAAACATTTTTAAAAACTAGTTATGGGCGCATCGGACAGTCTACGATGCCTATTCGGTGCACACCGGACAGCATACAGTAGCTGTCCGATGAACCACTGGACAGCGCACAGGAAAGAGGAGTTCTGCGCGCGCGGCCGGTGCACCGGACAGTGCACAATGCAGTGTTCGGTGCACACCGGACTGTCCGGTGAGCCCAGAAAGAGGGAATTTTGAAATTTTTCAAATTTTCTATCTAGTTTTCAACCAAACCAAATTCCAACTTATAATCACATAAAAGAACACCTGTTGGGATAGGTATTGGCACGCTCATAAATTTTCTCATAATTTTCAAATTATTTTGCCATAGGCTAGATAACTTTTATAGAAAATAGGCAAATGGTGAGATTTGCATTTTGGCTTTGCACTAGGGGTTTTCATGAAGGATTTGAGTTTTGAATACTCCCCCTAAGTGTAGTGCCTCATGCATATCTCAAGAACCAACAATTGCATAGTAAGTAGGAATTTAAGTACTAAAAGCTTAGAACTAAGACTTGTCACGTTTGAGCCCGAGTTAAGCTTTTTCACTTGCTTTGTTGGCGGTTATCTTAACTAGGTTAGACAAGCCCGAGATGCAATACAAGAAATTTAAATATGTAATGCAAGCTTGACAACATCATTTGAGATCTTAAATAAAATTTCTGAGATCAAGTATATTTAATTCATTCCTCAACATGCAAAAGCGGGTTTTATCAAGTGGCCTAGTGAAAATATCCTCTAATTGATCTTCCGACCTCACTCCTTCTAAAATGATGTCTCCTTTAGCAACATGATCTCTAAGGAAGTGATGACGGATATCAATGTGCTTGGTGCGAGAGTGTTGTACATGATTATTAGCAATTTTAACAGCACTCTCATTGTCACACAACAAAGGTACCTTTCCTAGAACTATGCCATAGTCTAGAAGAGTTTGTTTCATATATAAAATTTGTGTACAACAAGCACCCGCGGCAATGTATTCTTCTTCGTCGGTTGATAAAGCAACACTATTTTGCTTTTTGGATGTCCAAGATACTAGTGATCTCCCAAGCAAATGGCACCCTGCAGAAGTACTTTTTCTATCAATTTTGCAACCGGCATAATCCGAATCGGAATAGCCAATTAAGTCAAAAGTAGCTCCTTTGGGATACCATAGACCAACGCTTGGGGTGTGCCTAAGATACCTAAGAATTCTTTTAACAACGCGAAGATGAGCTTTCTTAGGATTTGATTGAAATCTTGCACACATACAAACACTAAACATGATATCGGGCCTAGATGCGGTAAGATACAATAAACTACCAATCATAGAACGGTAGAGAGTTTGATTAACCGGGTTACCTCCCTCATCTAGGTCGAGATGTCCATTTGTTGGCATAGGTGTCTTGATTGGTTTGCACTTCTCCATGTTGAACCTTTTCAACAAGTTTTTGGTATACTTCTCTTGTGAGAGGAAGTTACCATCTTTCATTTGCTTGACTTGAAAGCCGAGGAAGTACGTCAGCTCACCAATCATTGACATCTCGAACTCCTTCGACATCAACTCACCAAATTCCTTGCAATGATAGTCATTTGTCGAGCCAAAGATTATGTCATCAACATATACTTGATAAATGAAAATATCACTGTTATGTTTCTTTGTAAATAGAGTTGTGTCGACGGTCTCGATCTTCAAGCCCTTTTCGATGAGGAAGTCGCGAAGACGCTCATACCAAGCCCTTGGAGCTTGCTTTAACCCATATAGCACCTTGGACAACCTGTAAGCATGGTTAGGATATCTAGGGTCTTCAAACCTGGGTGGTTGCTCAACATATACAAGTTCATTTATGAAGGCATTTAAAAATGCACTTTTACATCCATTTGATAAAGCTTTATATCATAGCATGATGCATATGCGAGTAGGATACTGATGGCTTCCAGTCAAGCAACCGGTGCAAAGGTATCTCCAAAATCTAAGCCTTCAACTTGAGAGAATCCCTTTGCAACAAGTCTTGCCTTGTTCCTTACAATCACGCCTTGGTCATCTTGTTTGTTTCTGAACACCCATTTTGTTCTAATGATCCTTGCATCTTGTGGGGGCTTCTCTAGGGTCCAAACTTGGTTACGGGTGAAGTTATTTAGTTCTTCATGCATGGCATTCACCCAGTCCAGATCCTGTAGCGCCTCATCTATACATATAGGCTCAACACAAGAAACAAAAGAGTGATGTTCAATAAAAGAAACATGTTTATGTGATCGAGTAATAACCCCTTGTGAAGGACTCCCAATGATTTCGTTTTGAGGGTGTGCTTGAAGTAGTGATGAGCTTCTCCTGTCAACCACTTGGGAAGAAGATCCTGGAGCATCAACATCTTCGGCTTGTACCCTTGCTTGTTCATGAGAGACAAATGTGTCTTCATTTGCATGCCTCTCATCTTTTCATCATCTTGTGGTACACTTGATGAAGAAGGCCTGTCAATGTTTTGCACCTCTTCTTCATCTTCTTTTGGTTTGATAGCTCCAATTGGCATGTTCTTCATGGCTTCCCTAAGTGGCTCATCACCTACATCATCAAGATTTTCAAGTGCTCCTTGGGAGCCATTAGTCTCATCAAATTCCACATCATATGTTTCTTCTACCATGCCAATGGCATGATTGAATACTCGATATGCTTTGGACTATGATGAATAACCCAATAGATAACCAATATCACAACATCTTTGAAACTTCCCTAGGTGATGGTGTTTCTTGTAGAAGTAGCATTTGCATCCAAACACCCGGAAGAAGGAGACGTCTGGCTTTTCCCCATTTAGCAGTTCATAGGGAGTCTTCGCAAGTAGCCGGTGAGGAAATAGCCTGTTTGGTGCATAACATGCAGTGTTTACAGCTTCGGCCCGAAACCTCTTCGGTGTGTTATACTCATCAATTGTTGTTCTTGTAAGTGTGATCAAGGTCCTGTTTTTCCTTTCAACTACTCCATTTTGTTGAGGTGTATATGTTGCTGACTCTTCATGCTTGATCCCAATCTCATCACAATATTCATGAATGTTGGTGTTTTCAAATTCTTTACCATTATCACTTCTAATCTTCTTGATCTTGCAATCAAATTCATTTTGACCTTTCTTGGCAAACTTCTTGAATATAGATGCAACTTCAGATTTATCATAGAGAAAGAACACCCAAGTGTATCTTGAGAAATCATCAACTATCACTAGACAGTAGAGGTTGCCACCAGCACTTACATAATTTGTAGGTCCAAATAAATCCATATGAAGTAGTTCCAGTGGCCTTGATGTTGACATGAAAGCTTTTGTAGGATGTGTGTTAGCAACTTGCTTCCCAGCTTGACATGCACTGTAAGGCTTGTCCTTTTCAAATACAACATCCTTTAATCCTATAACCATGTCCTTCTTTAATACTTTCTTGAGTGTGCTCATTCCAACATGTGCAAGCCTCCTATGCCAAAGCCATCCAAGTGATGCTTTGGTAAAGAGGCAAGTTCTTAAGTCTGCATCTTCAGAGGTGAAATCCACTAAGTAGAGATTGTTGTATCTAAATCCTTTGAACACCATTGATTCATCATCCATTTTTGATACAATAACCTTTGTTGGAGTGAATAAGCATTGAAGTCCAAGATCACAGAGTTGACCTACTGATAATAAGTTGAAGCTCAAAGGTGCAACTAAGAGAACATTTGAAATTGATAGATCATTTGAAATTGTCACCTTGCCAAGTCCTTGAACTTTCCCTTTTGAATTATCCCCAAATGTGATTTTGTCTTGTCCATCAACATTCTCATCAAGTGAGGTGAACATTCGTGGGTTGCCTGTCATATGTTGTGTGCATCCACTGTCAATAACCCAATGGCTCCCACCGGTCTTGTAGTTCACCTACATCCACAGACAAATCAAGCTTGAGTTTTGAGGGCCCTATATTGCATAGGACTAGTGACTCTCTCAATCAAGGACTTTGCAACCCAAATTTGTCTAGGTCTACTCTAGCTTGGTGGACCTAGGAATGTAACTTTGACCTTTCCATTTGCTACTTTTCTTAGAACATAATGAGCATTGAAGGCAAATGGTCTTGAGTGCTTAGGCAAGGGAGTTGGTGGTTTAGCTTTGCAATTGTGGGCAAAATGACCCTCTTTTCCACACTCAAAGCATTTGATAGGCTTATGAGTTTGCTTTGGCTTGTATTGAGTTGCATCTTTCTTTTGCACAAAAGAATTGTATCCAATACCACTCTTGTTGTTTTTCATGATAGTGTTCATGAGCAATTCATTTTGGAGGTATTGGCCCTTATTGAATTTTTGCACACTTGTTGCAAGATGTTCATTTTCACTCTTAAGTTTCTTGACCTCATTTTTAAGCCTTTCATTATCCACTGCCAACTCATTATTGAAATCATTGTTCTCAATGGCAACCTTTTCCCTAGTAGTTGCATCAGTCAAGTATCTCTTTAATTTTTTGTTGTCTAATGTCAAGACTTCAACTTTTTCGGTCAATTCATCATGCAGACTAGTTTGATCTCCTTGACTCAAATCATCACATGAGGTTGCTACATCAATCTTAACAACAGGGTTAATAGCCTCATGTGTTTTGCAAGATAAAAGCTCATTTTCAATAAGAAGATTATCATGATCAAATTTAATCTTAGTATAGTCTTCCTTGATTTTCACTAGTATATATTTCAACTCCCTATTAGCTTCATTTAACTTCTCACATTTATCCTTAGCATCTTTTAGGGAGGATGTAAGCTCATTTATAGTGGATGACATAGTTTTGTTTTCTTTTTTCATTTCATCACTAGCTTTCATAATTATGTCATATTTGGCATTCAAAGATTCATTTTCGTTTTTCAACTTATCACATTTAGCTTTTGACTTCCTAATGATTTGAGTGTATTCTTTAAGCAAGTCAGCTAGTTCATCATAGGAAGGTGAAGGAAATTCATCATCACTATCACTATCATCAGTAATATCATTATCATTTTGTACCTTCCGTTCACCTCTAGCCATGAGGCATAGGTGAGAAGTCGATGATGGCGATGGTGGTGGTGAAGAGAAGTCCCCAGCGATGGCGGCAACTTTTTCATCATTTTCTTCTTCACTTAAAGAAGATCCACTTGATGGCTCAATGTCAGTGAGACAGTCACCAACAATATATGCCTTTCCATTTTTCTTTTTGTGGAACCTCTTGTGCTTCCCATCATTCCTCTTGAAGAATCTCTTTTCCTTTTTCTCATCATCGCTGTCATCTTCTTTCTTGCCCTTGAACTTGTTCTTCTTAGGCTTGTTACATTGATGAGCAAGATGACCAAAAGCTCTCCACAGTTGTAGCAATCCATTTCAGAAATGGGCTTTCTTTTGCTGGAAAAGAATTTCTTCTTTTTTGAATCAAATTTGATGCCTTCTCTGTTGAGCTTCTTTAACATCTTGGTGGCCTTCCTCACCATCAAGGCAATGTTAGTATCAAGGTCATCATCACTTGAGGATTCTTCCTCAATTTGTACTTAGCTTTTCCTTTTCTTTCTGTCTCCATCTGTCTAAATTGTCCTAATTTATTTTGCAAAATTCAGACTTTAGTAATTTTCGGAACATCGAATCCAGTATCGTTTGGGTTGAGCCATCGATGTCTTGCCCAAACTCTAATCCTTGAAATCGAATCTGGTTCCTTAAATTTCGTTTGAAATTCTTTCACGTTTGCGTTGCACGTGTCTCTCGGTGGCCTGACATTGTGACGTGTGTGGCGGGCGCAACCCTGTGTGTGACAATGCACAGCCTCTCGCCTACGTGAACGATGCCTGACGTTGCTTCCGAAAGGATCACAATTTCGATGCCGCATCAATCTCGCGTATTTATTTTGCGAAATGTCGAGTCTATGTCGTTCGGATAGCATGTGATCTTTGTCCGAACTCAACAGAATCAAATACAGATTTTGAAAATAGAAGCTGATGTTGTAGTTCGATCTGAGTGCCCTTCCTTCTGATTTAAACATTCGAGTGTAGACAGTTGGTAAAATTTATTTGTTTCTAGGAGCGTCTAACAAATCGAGCACGGTCCCAATATTGTCGTCAGTTTCAGTTTGGTACGAACCATTTTTTATCTTCAAAATCCTAGTTTCTGAAACTATATTTATATGTGTATTTGCATTTGTATTTTCGAGAATAAAATGAAATTAGGTGAGAAAATCCCATTTTTCTTTATTCTTCACCGCCCTAGCTCCTTTTTCCTTATCCCTTTGTACGTGCTCCTAGGAAAATCCTTCACGTCTCCTTTTCCAAGCGAGTCGTGTCCTTCGCCCTGCCACCGCTGAAGCCTAGTAGCCGCGCACCCCATCCTAGGTCGAGCTCTTCTCTCCCTCCACTAGTATAGATAAGCTCTATAGTGGCAGTCGTAAACCTATTTACAGTGGCGTTTTTCGTAACCGCCAGTGCTAGGGGTCAGTAGAAATCACCATTTTTACAGGCGGGTAACTGAGAACCGCCAGTGGAAATCGATTTTCACTGGCGGTCGGCGTAATAAAACCGCCAGTGAAAATCGTTTCCAGGAAACATAAAACAGATTTTAAAAATAGTAAAAAAATATTTTTATTAGAAAGATCCTCGCGGTCCGCCCACCCACCTGTTCGTCTCCGTCGAAGTCGCAGGTCGTGGAATTTTTCGTGCACTACACAATTGCTAGGAATCGAACCCCTGACCTCAGCCTCACGCGTACCCTCCTCTATCACTCCGGCTATGGCATGCTTGGTGATAGTGTGTAGTTTTGTTGCCCACATATTACAACTAACTGAGTGTAAATTGCTTGTTTGAGACCATAAACGAATTCAAATAAAACAGTTGTCAACTACAAAGTTGAATAATTTTTGAAGTTCTAAAACTTTCATTTTGACACTTTTTTCATCCGAGGTCGTTTGCAAAATTTGAATTTTAAATTTGACAAATTTAGATACAATTTTTGAGATCCGAAATGATTTTAAATAAAAAAGTTATCAATTACAAACTTTTATAATTTTTAGAGATCTAGAACTTTTATTTTGATAGTTTCATCATACGAGGTCGTTTGAAAAACTCGAAAAATTAAGGATAAAAATGATTTCTAGTGGCGGTTCCTTAAGAAAACCGCCACCAGAAATCATAGATTTCTACATGCGGTTTTCATAAGGAACCGCCTCTAGAAATACGATTTTTAGTGGAGGTTTTCTTAAGAAACCGCCACTAAAAATAGCACAGACGGTTGATAACCGAATCCGCCTATAAAAATATAACGCACCGCAGGCTTTGAGTCTTTTTCTACTAGTGCTCATCTCCCTCATGTCTGGCCGCCCAGGACCATTCCCTTGCTCGGCTTCTCTAGCTCGCTCTGGACG
This sequence comes from Zea luxurians, assembly GCA_029449295.1. Lineage (NCBI taxonomy): Eukaryota > Viridiplantae > Streptophyta > Magnoliopsida > Poales > Poaceae > Zea > Zea luxurians. Next base: position 52,684,916 of record JAOPSE010000021.1, on the reverse strand, counting down.
CGCAGCTCGCCTCCCTCCGCTCGTCTTCAACCATTAGTGACCGAGCTGCTCCCCACACCATGTGGTTTCCCCCTGCTCCATGCCCAGTCCGCGCTCCCTCCCTACTCCAAATTTTTATCCATGGCCGCCGCTGCCCCTAGCCATCTCCCTAGTGGCCGACCTCGCCCCAGCCCCAGCCACAGCTTCCCCTTCGGCCCTGCTACCGCAAGCACTCAGCCTCTCCTATGGCACACGGTGCTCGCCCAGCCCCTTTCTACTGGTGTTTGCGCCATCTCCCTAGTGCTCGACGAAATGACCATGAGGAGTTTTGTGTTGTGTGCAGCCCCACCTGCGACACCGTCGACCCCCGGTGAGGTCCTGTTCTCGCCCTGTCATTTTAGTACTCGGTGTCGATTAAGTAGATGCTAACCGTGTGTATATTTATGTGTTCTTGTGTGGAGAAATCCCATGATATGGGGGGAAGACGAAGTCCAAGCACAACCCCCGCCAATCGCTCGATGAAAAATCTAAACCAAAACCCTCAGCGTTTTTGTGGGTTCCGAAGGGATTTTATGTTGGTAGGGTAATTCGTGTTCTAATTAGTTCGCTCAGTTATTGAGTTGAAGATATTGTTAGCTTTATGTGTTGATGATGCTATTTTGGTTAGCAGGTGTGGTGCGGTGTGATCTCCATTTCCCTATTGTTGATGTCTTACTCCATCATGACCTTAGGGAAGGATGTTTTCCTCTAAATTACTCGAAATAATTATGCTTGGTGTATGTGTTGTTTTAGCTACTTGATGAAATGTTTTAGTTGTGTGTGATAATATGGTTGCCGTTCGAGTGGAAAGTAGATGTGTTGTATGACCTAAGTTGGAGTTGAGGCAAGTATGGGTGTCTCGTATTACGAAACTAATTAGAGATATGCATGATGTTTGTAGATGGATTATGTGTAGAGCGTTTTGGTAAGGATATTTCTCAAGTATAGATGAACTGGTTAGTATATATGAATTGAGTGATTAAGTTAAGTTCGTGATGCGAATTGTATATTAGGTGCTTATAAAGACGCCTTATCTCATGTAATGTTATGTGATACGCATAAATAGTAAATATGCATACTTATGTGATTAAGTAAATGGTTTTAGCTCTAATCCATAACAAGGTATTAAAGCATTTCTAAGTATCAAGAACATGATACTATAGAGCCTAATTAGGAGCTAAAATTGCATACTCACAGTTTTAGACTGCAGGTACAGTTTCTGCCGTGCTATTTGTTTGATGAACTAAAGTGCATTTTCTGTAGAAATATACTATAGAAAAGTTGTAGATAATCTCTTTATCTTACTTGTGTAAAAATTTCATGACCATAGGCTTAGCAGTTTAGGAGTTATGCTTTTTCCAAGTCCAGTTTCTGAATCTGTCCAAATTCTGTACAGGTTTCGAAAATTGGATTGTTTGGCTAAGTTAAACTGAGAATCAGCTCTTAGTAATTATAGGAGAATTGTAGTACTTTGTTTAAGCTTTCCAACAAATTTTGGAGCACCCTTTTTTGTGGTCTAGAGATCAAGTTACAACTGTTTGGACTATAGAGTCTGAATCTATCCAAATCTGGATAGCAATGTTTGTTTGTATTAACTGACTTCGATACACATTGAATCACCCTGAGATGTTTACAAATAAATTGTAGAAAATTCCACTATCTTTCTAAAAAGTCTAGGATCACCAGATTCGGATGGCTGGAACTCCAGTTATGGATTTTTGAACTGAGTAGTTGAATTCTGTCCAAATCTGGACAGAAATTGTGATTAGTACAGTTTGACCTTTCTAAAGATCAAATCTTGTGATGATGGTAGTACAAAAGTTATAGAGGACTTTATAAGCATTCCATAAAGTTCTAGTTTACTATTTTTGGATGGATATTGTATGAATTATGACCAAAACAATTGACTACTGTGCTGCTGTCCAGAAAATCTGCACGTGTTAAATTGATTGCTTGGAATCATTCTTGCTTAGCTAGATAGGATTAATTAGTTCTTGGTTCTTGATTGGTGAAGTCTTGTAGTTGCATATGGTTGTTCATTTTCTTTCTTAATACTTGCTTTAGACTTGAATGAATTAAGAAGGGGGAAACACTTTTGTGGGTGTAAATAATTTAGTTCAAGCAATGAGTAATCCAACGATCATGATGCTTGTTATGGTTTAGTAGTAGCTTATCTATGCTTTTGTGCTCGCTTTTACCTGTGGTTGCATATCAAGTATTATCAAAATGCCTTGTTGTGTATTGTGGTAACTATGTCTTGCTTGTAATGTAGTCATGTCGTATGATAAAAACTTAAGTTTAAGATGTCGTTTATGTGAAGCATGTTTTAGTGGGTCAGTATGCCTAAGGTAACTGAAGTAATCTTATGTGTATGGAATATTATTTTTCGGGTAAACGAAGAGTGTTTTGGTGAACAAGCATGCGGCATATGTCAAGTTTAGATTAAAATGCAAGTATATGTGGTGAATTGGAGTTAGTTTTACGAGGGATGTGTTTAGTGTCTCGAATAGGTAGTCGATATGCTCCATCAATATCATGATATTTTACTTTAATTCTCACTACATTAGATGTTTATTAACTAGTTAAATAATTCAGAATTATGTTGATGCTATCAAACACATTATGAAACGAGCACTATCGCTAAGTCCACCTCTTTTAGAACCTAAGGTCTGCAGCTGAACAGTGCACATGACTATTGCGGATCTTTCAGTTGAGATAAATGCAGTTCCATAGAGCTCCATGCTAGTCAATAATGAGTTATCCGTTAATCCTAGGAATGAATAATGCTTGTTTGATTGGCGTGCTATGTATGGTAGTCTAAGAATAGTAATTAAAAGTTGGTTACCTTGCTTTAAGTGTTTCTCCTCTTTGGTACAGATTATCTATCTTGTGCTATTCATGTCCTTACTCATGTGCATTATGCATATCATTTAGGTATGTTAATTGCTCACGTGCTATAGAGGACGAGAGTTGGATTAATCTCAGAGTGATGCTGATGGATGAACCTAAGGATGGGTGATTTGATCGAGTGCCAGGATATTGAAGCTCACCCACTGGACGTCTCTAACAACACTAACGTAGTGTTATCCCAGGCAAGCCCCGGTGCATTTGCCACCTCCTTGTTGTTTTTAAATTTTTTATCACTTATATGCTGCATTAGGTGATAAGAGTTGAGTGATGAAACAGTTGATGCATTGCCATTTCTTGAAATTTGATTAACTTCCTTGATACCTGTTTTATAAAGAGAACTAATGAGGCTTAGCCCTGCTTAGAAAAACTAAAAGTTGTTTCTTTTAAAAAGAATGATGTGGAACACTGTTATGAGCTTTTGGTTTCAAAAATCAAAGTAAACTTATGGTGATGATTCCCCTTCGGCCGGAGTGGGTTCATCATTCGGAAAAGAGTACCCCTGTCGGGTACCAAAAATGGGAAAATGGTTGGAATAAATCTAGACCAGACGCTGAGCAGGAAAGGTCGCTCGTCTGTGTCGTTTAAGGACCACACCGAAAGTAGTCTTGCTGATCTAGGACCCTTTAACTGGCCACATGCCTCATCATGGGTAAGCTTAGCCTCGGCCGGACCAATACCAGAACAGCTCACACACACTGGGAGTGGAGAGATGGCGAGAGTAACGTGTGCCCACCTGGCAAGTGGCTAGATGGTGGGATACTGTGCTCTCGGGTCGCATGAACCCGTTCTGGTCTTGAGAAACCCGGTGGCGAGTTGACATATGCAAGGGTTAAGTGCTACATATGTCGTGTGGTTGGAGATCCTCAGCTGAGTATTAATCGATTCGGATCACCGTTACTTCTCAGACATAAAGACTGGATCACTGCCCTGCATCATAGATAACAAGTGAAACTAAAGATGCTAAAATGAATTTAGTGTAGGAAAAGTGAATGCTCTAGATTAGGCAAATCTAGATTCAGGAAAAGTACTTAATTTGTGAAGTAAAAGTTTGGCATAAGGATCCACTACTAGTAAGCTTTTCTGCAAAAACGAGTCTTTGAAATTTGATGAGCTTTACCTTGATTCCCAACAAACCAGCATACCCTTGAGAGTCTTTTCTTTAGTCGGGTAAGTCTTGCTGAGTAATTGCGTACTCAGGGTTTTATTCCCTGTTGTTTTTCATGTTATAATTTTGTTCTGTTGTGGATGGTGCTAAGTGCCGGTGGGCTCGGCCTTCTTATATAAGTATATCCCATCTTTATCTTCTTAATTGAGGATTGTCACTTAAGCTAGCATGTATTTTAAAACTTATAAATGTTTTATACATTCAAATTGTAATTTTTTTGAATAAATTTCTTTTGTAACCAACTCCGATGATATATATTGTAATCTTGTTATAACTTGTAAATGTTGTAACTTGAAACCATTTTGTAATAAAGAATTTATTTCCGCTGCAAATGTTGGTGTGTGATTTGTATTTACTTAATCCTGCGATCTTGGCGATAAGTCGTTTATCCGAGGTCCTCGAGGCACTCGGACAGATCCTGTTAAGTTGTTTGGTGCACATGCATAGCCGTCTGAGGTGTTTGAGACAAGGACAGGTGCATGTGGGCCCGATAACTTGGGAGGTTCTGCGACAGCGAATATGCCACCTTTCGCTCGACGACTTCGTGCTCGCTCTGCGCTGGCGAAGGCTGGATCCACAGAACCCGCCGGACAGTCCAAGGGCGCTAACCGGATGGAGGTCTGTTCGACCCGCTTCGCTCACACATGACAAGGCGAAGGCCCCGCCGAAGACTACGGGGCCTCCCACTCCCTCCACCGAGAGAGGCCCATGTGCGGTTCGGCCCACAGAGTTGGGCCCCGTGTGGATATGTGTGATTAGGGTCATGTTTGTAATAAAGTCTACCGTAATGATTGTCTGTAACCTCCCCTCGTGGAAATATTCTGGGGATAAATCAGGTACTCGAGGGTCTAAATGTCTTTGACAAGGACATGCAGCCCCTCGAGTACCTATAATACCCACGTACTGTGCCCAGGCACGGAGAGATCAACGAGGCTTTTGACATCCCGTATTAAGCTTTGCAAACTCTCACCCTAACTTCCCATTACATCAACCTTTCTTGGAGGGCAGGTTCCAACATTTGGTGCCCACCGTGGGTGCGACGAAAAACAACCCACGATGGCCCCCAAGAGAGCAATGTCCAAGGCCGCCGCATCCATCAACGACACGGCGAAGGCAGCACTCCTGGAGGAGAAGAAAGGCAAAGCCCTCGTGGACACCACCCACCAAGAGGCCTTCAAAGATGACGTTGTCAACAGCAAGAGACAGCGCCAGGATCACCCCACCCCCGACGGCACTGTGCACACCTGCAGTTCCGAGGGTGCACCCCAAGCACCACCACCAGGCTTTACTCCACCAGAGGGCGAAGACACCATAGAGGACAGAGAAGTCATCGGCATCTCGGCCGAAGACCAGCTAAAGCTATGAGCATTATGCATAAAAAACAATCACCTACAGAAGCAGAAGGAAATCCTCGAAGCCAAGCGCCAACGAATCACTATGCAAGCCAAAGTGAGCCAGATGATACAAGATGAGGAGCAGAGAGCTCGGGAGCTAGAGCAAGAGATCGCTCATTCAAGGCAAAGGCTTATACAACCTGCAGCGCGGACCCCTCGCACCGCCAGTGCCTCTCCAGCAACACATTCAAACCGGAGACCCATTCTAGTCATAGCGCGACCCTTTCATTCCGCGGGATGAATTCATGTGATACATATTTTTAATCTTCACAAGATTAAATATACTTTAATCTCTAGGGTTTTCCTTTTATTTATTTTACTAAATAAATAAATCTACACCTATACTAGTTCATAATTAACCATAAAAATTAGAATGTGCAGATAGTAAATGAAACTAATTTATTTAAACAGAGGATAATCCTATGAACATTTTGCAATTTGAATCACTAAATTTGGAGTTCATATGCAAAAGATATGAAATAAACAAGTTTAGGAATTCAAAATATGAAAATAGGTCTAATTCTATGAATATTTAAAAGCCCAGGGTTCAATCTGCAAGATTACAGGGGCCTGCACGCGAAAACCAGGTACGGCGGGTTGATTCTTAACAAACCGAGGGTCTCTTTAATAAAACTACCACGCGAAGGGGTATCGGGCGATTTAAACCGTTAGATCATAAAACAACGGTCGAGATTAGATCTGCGGCCGAGGGCGCGCACGCGGGCAGGCGAGCGCTGATAGGTGGGCCAGGGGGTGTCAGCGACCGAGGGGGAGGGCGCACTGACCGACCGAGGGAGAGGGGGGGAATGGCGAGGAAAAGGCCTCGGGCGGGCTGGACGAACTCTGGCGAGGTCTGGCGGTGTGAAATGAGGCAGGGGGAGTGAGTGCGGCACGGGAGGGCTAAAAAAGGGGCAGGGGCGTGTGGGCGGGCGTCGTGGCTGAGGATTCCGGCGACGTGCGCAAGTGCGCGCGCGCTGGTCCACGATGGGCGCGGGGAGGGCGGAGCTGACAGCACAGGCCCATGGCGTAGAGAGAGAGAGAGAACGGGCGCGCGGGGGTAACGGCTCGGTGCCTGGTAGAGCGGACCCGTGAGGCAGAGAGGGAAGAGGGGCGCGCGGGCGAAGGGAACTGGCGCCGACAACTCGGCCCCACTGGGCAGTGAGTGGGAGAGGGAGGAGAGCGCGGGGCAGTCTGGCGCTGACAGACAGGATCCGCCTGTAAGTGGCGGCAGGCGCGCGGGCATGGGCGCGAGCCTGGTGGGCTATTTTGGGCCAGAATGGCTTTTTCCTGAATTTCCTAATTGTTTTTCCATTTCTTTTCTCTAGGGTTTTCGATTCAAATTCAATTCAAGTTTCAAATTCAAAATAATTCAAACATGTGCAACAATTCAAAGAATATTTAAGCTTAGCATGATGCAACATGTCATGACCCATAATGTTTTGACAAAAATAAATAACTAATTCCTCCTTAATTAAGCTATTTCTACTCAAAAGGAAAAAGAGGGAGAGAGGGAATCTAGAGATAGATAGAAACTAGAGAGAGAAGAGTAACACTTGAATTTGGGTGATAGTTAGAAAGAAATTTTATACCGCCAAATTCAGGGTGTTACAGACCTATCCCCCTTAAAAGAATCTCGCCCTCGAGATTCAGGGCTGGCTAGCAAAGAGCTCAGGGTACTTGGCTTTCAAATCATCTTCTCTTTCCGAGGTTGCTTCTTCTTCTGAGTGGTGACCCCATTTGACTTTGCACATCCTGATGGTACTTCTCCGAGTGACTCGATCTGCTGTTTCCAGAATTTGAGTTGGCTTCTCAATATATGTTAGATCTTCTTGAACTTCAAGGTCCTCTGTTGGCAACTGCTCTTCTGGCACTCTCAAGCATTTCTTCAACTAAGACACATGGAACACTGTAACACCCCGGGATCCACAAACACCCCAGAATGCTACTAAACTACACATCTAACATTCATATATAAAATTTCGACAGCATCCCCTTTGAAAATTGCATAAACGGGGAAGCAACAAAGTATAAATAGATATCATGATAAGAAAACATAATAGACATTAATAATCTGCTAGCAATGGAAAGACAACCATAACGGCATAAACTAAATCAACCAGTGTGCACAACTAGTTAGAAACAACATCCTTTGACAAGAAGTTTCTAATTAAATCATGACTGCGCCTAAGCAGCGTTACTATGAGAGTGAAGGTGGATGTGCTGCTACTTCCCACTTCCCTTGATGAGCAACAAGCACCTGCATTGAGTAATGCAAGAGTGAGATGAAACATCTCAGCAAGCGAATTGTTTTGACAAGATATTTAAACCACAAATTGAATTAATCAACATTTTAAAAGAATCACAATTAAGATCAGAAATACTTGTAGATATAGAACTCAGTAGTCTCAATATAACCAATACCATCTCATTTCCTTGAACAACCACAATAGTTTGTATAACACTTCCCTGCGTCAACAATACCTGCAAATATCACTTCAATGTATGCATAGGAACGCAAAGTGTAGTACTCTGTCTTCATACCTCTGAGGGTATAAAACCACATCATCTGCAAATATCACTTTAATGAATGCATATGAATGCAATGCATATGTCCTCTGCCTTCATACCTCTAAGGGTATGAAGCCGCATCGTACCCCTTCTCGGGCAACGTACGATGCTAAGTTGTACCGGTACGGTCGGACCATAGGTCACGACCCAACTTTATATGCAAGTGAATCATGCAATGTATGTGGCATGTTGCATTTATCAATATACTTAACTTCCTTCACATGCAATACAAACCTCAAATAATACTTCATTTACCTTCAGATACAATACAAACCTCAAATAATACTTCATTTACCTTCAGGAGTGTGAATTAATCTCATGAGTTGTACTTGAATCATAATCATCATTAATATATGATTGAGCATCAGGATAATGCAAGCAAGTAAAGCAACACCATGGAGTCCAATTATGAAAGAATCCAATAATTCTGAATACTAAAGTGTAGGCGATAGAAATAACAGGTCAGAACGGAAGCAACCACCTCTACATTCACTTGCCTTCATCGAAGAAGAAAAATGTACTAGGCATGATCTGGAGTGTAGCCACCTGCTAGTGGGCATAAAACTTATTACAAATATTTCACAAACATTTGCCAACAATCAACAAATCGCTCCTACACCTGAAACCAAGACCTGGTGGAAAACCTCCCACTCTGAACCACATGCCATACAGTAGCAACGCTGTTTGTTAATTTTGTATCTTTAAAATTATAATAGTGGTGATATAAAAAAATACTCTAGGAGTATCTACACAAAATACTCTACAACTTCGGTATTCGATGAATAATTAAATTCTGCCATCTATAAGTTCTAAAACATCTGACAAGATAACTGACTGAATCTGTTTTAGATAGCAGCATAGTTAATTTTCAAAATTCGATATCTCACGAACTACTCAACTAAAAATCATGAAATTCTGCTGGAAGTAAGAACTTTTATCTCTCTACAAAAGTCTCCATAGCTGGGAGAGCCAATTCGGCCATTTACCGGATGAAACCTACCAGTGAACAGACCCGCTCATTTCTATCAGGCCAACAGAAACAGCCACAGTAAAACAAACATAACTGGAGTTTCATAATTCATATGAATGCACTCTTTAAGAATCTGGAAATCTTATGAAATTATCTACATCTTTTCTTACAAACCCAAGGTTTAATTCTATTGATAAAATTGCCTAAATCTTAAGAGAACAGATTCTGCATAGAATTAAGAGACTGAAAAACTGCTATAATCAAACTACAATAACTCTCTGATCTGATGTCCGATTGAGGTGTTCTTCGCAGCCACAAAAAGATCTACAAATTTTCTACGACTCATATATAGACTTTTATTTTTTTGAGGCCACTAATACCATGGAAAACTGGCATGAACAGAAACTGTTGAATCTGCCATTCTGCAGAAAACTAAATTCGAGATCAAAACCTAACCCCACATCTAATCCAACCTCTAATCCTTTAATTCCCATGATCCACAACCTCCAAAAGCACATAATTACAGGGAGGAACAAGGATCTCATCCATACCTAGGATTTCCCCAAGAAATTCTGCAAGAAGAGATGGGGAAGAACATCTCCTTGATCCTGAATTCCCCTTCAATTCAACGTGCTCCTCCTCTTCTCGATCCTTGCGGCGCGGGGGAGATCTAGAGGGAGGAGGAAGCCATGGAGGGGGGCTGTCGTGGGAGAAGAGGACGGCCAGCCCAAGGGGAAAGGAGGGAGGGGCGTCCAAGTGTGGGAGGGGGGGCAAAGGGGTGGCGGCCAAGTAGGGGCAAAAGGGGGAAAAGGCCACCACTAGGGTTTTCTTTGCGGGAGAAAAGAAGCGACGCCACAGATGACTCCGACTTAGCATCCAACGGCCCACAACTCTTTTCCCACATCCATGCACCGAAGATCAACCTTTAGCAACATTTTTTTGGGATATTACAAACACGTCATGCACAGCGGACAGATTCTCTGGTAAGCTGAGTTGGTAAGCCACTTCTCCGCGTCTTGCTTGTATCTGATACGGCCCAATGTAGCGAGATGCTAGCTTTCCTTTGACTCCAAACCTTTTGGTTCCTCTGATGGGTGACACTTTCAAGTAGACATAGTCTCCACTTCAAAACTAAGTTCCCTTCTTCTGGTGTCAGCATAGCTTCGCTGTCTAGACTGCGCTGCCTTCAAATTATGTCGGACCGTTCTAATGTTCTCTTTTGGCTTCAAGCAAAATATCTAGATCGAACACCTGTCTTTCACCAGGTTGGTCCCAATGCAATGGAGTTCTACAATTCCTCCCACAAAGTGCTTTGAATGGTGACATCTTCAGACTGGCTTGATAGCTGTTGTTGTAATAGAATTCTGCATATGGTAATCTCTTGTCCCAACCTATCTTGTCTTGCAAAGCACAAGCCCTCAACATATCTTCCAGAATCTGATTTGTTCTCTCTATTTGACCATCTATCTGCGGGTGGTAAGCTGAGCTGAATTATAAGTGTGTGCCCAAAGCTTCATGCAACTGCTGCTAAAAATGAGAGGTAAACTGAGTGCCTCTATCTGATACTATCTTCTTCAGAACGCCAAGCAAGCACATAATCCGAGACATGTATAGTTCGCCCAACAACGCACTGTTGTAGGTGGTCTTTGTGGGGGATAGATATCCCCCGGGTCCACTAAAAGAGTAAAGGACCTCACGAAGGGCCCAAGGGCCCAATGAATCGTAAGGTTATTCTTTCGTGGGCCTGGGGAAAGACAACCAGCAACGCATGACGACATGAGGCCGGATTGGTGCAAACCCGGACGGCCCATAGCGTCGAGCCATTAGCCGCAACAGAGATCCGACTTTCCCGCGTCGGGGCCTCCATGCAACGAAGCCACGTGAGGATAAGTCGGCGAGGGTTATGTAAAGGATAATCTCGAGAGGTTCACTATCTTTTAGCCACTTGTTGTTATCTTATCCATGTGTACTGCCCCACGGTCGAGTATATAAGGCCTAGGGGGCACCCCTTCAGAACGATCGACCCATTACTTAGCCACCCACGTCAACTCTCTGTATTCTCGATCCAGAGAGCTCTCTTGTAATCATATCCACCAAGCATACTCACCAGGACGTAGGGTGTTACGCATCACTAAGCGGCCCGAACCTGTAAATCTTGTCCACCGTCCCTCGTGCGATCGGCACGAACCATTCTGCTACAGTTGTCGACACCTTCCTACTCCTAAAACACCTTGAGGGGCAACCCCGGGTGTGCGGTCGGACCCTAAACACCGACAGCTGGCGCGCCAGGTAGGGGGTGTGTCGACAATCCAAGCTAGCTCAATGGCCATCTCCTTCTACAGCAAGATCGCCCTACGCCCCGGATCTATGTTCTGCTTCGGGACAATCTCATTCGTAGCGGACGAAGAAGGAACTCTGCACCGTATCGCGGATCCGCCGGAAAAGGAGTCTTCCTCAACAAACTCCGACAATACCGGAGAGGCGCGACCTCCAACCCCCCGGAAGAAGATCACCACGACGGCAGCACCGTTCTACCCCGACGTCCTCTTCGTCGGAAGGGCGGAATCGCCCACCATCTCCGACGATGAGCCGACTGTACCCGGGGAGGAACCGCCTCAGCGAGAGTCCCGTCGACGAAGGAACCGGCGCAGGAATGTTCGACGACATCACGCAGCCGGAGAGCGGAATCCAGAACAACCTGTCTCACGAGACGAGGTCTCGGAGGTAGGAGAAACCCCGGAAGAACGCGTCTTCAGAGAGCGAAGGAACTCCCGACGACGTGATCGCCGACGAGCTCAGGAACAGGCCGAGCAGGATGTAAGGCAACGTCGAGAGAATCCACTCTTCGGGCGCAATCTGAACCCCGACTTCGCCCGAGCCATGAACACGCCGAGCGAAGTCGGAGAGGTGCTGGCTCGGATAGCAGAAGGACTTCCTCGGACTCCTGACGCCGACGGCTACCGACGACTGTTCACCCAGGCGGCCAACCATCTTCTACCGCTTGCTCACCCGCCGAACGATCTACGACACGCCATCAACAGTCGCCGGGACGCGCGAAGCTCCATCAACGCTTCGCGGGAACGGCGGCATGAGAACGAAATTCGTCGTCGAGAGGAGTACGACAGGGATCATGGCGCCCCGACTCAGAGCCAAGCTACCAGGACTGAGTCGGCAACGGCTTCAACTGGCGGAACCTCCCGGGGACGGTCGAGGAATCACAACCACAACTCCCCTCCCCGGGACAGGCATCGACCTCGACGACAGGAGGACACGTGCGGAGTGTCCGCCCTTACTCCGCGCCTTAGGGCCATCCAATGGCCTCCTAACTTCAAGGTATCCAATGTTGACAAGTATGAACCTAAGCAAGATCCATGGGGTTGGCTAGCCGTCTACACCACCGCTGCTCGAGCTGCCGGAGCATCCGAAGACGTGATGACCGCATACTTGCCCATTGTCCTTGGACAAGACGCGCTGCAATGGCTACGACATCTACCCCGACACTGCATCGACGCCTGGGGAGACTTCAGTCGGCGTTTCACCGCCAACTTCCAGTCCCTCTCCGACAAGCCGGCGCAGCCGTGGGACCTCAAATCTATCAAGCGCCGGGGGGACGAAACTCTCCGATCGTACCTCAAGAGGTTTCAAACCATGAGGAATCGAATCCCCGATGTCACGGAGGCGGCCGTGATCGAGGACTTCTACCGAGGATCTAATGATTCGGTTTTCGTCCGAGCCATACTACAAAGGGCGCCGACCACCTCGGAGGAGTTGTTCCGGGAAGCCGACCTCTACATCACCGCCGACGAGCGAGCCCAGGATCTCATCGGAGGAGCAAAGCCCACACCGGCAGCACCACGACGCGACACGAACCAGCAACCCGACAAGCGGTGGGAGAAGAGGCCACGCGAAGAAGTGCACGCCGCCGGCGGACCACCTGCTTCTCGCGCTCGAGGAGGACCTCGTGGAGGCGAGCGTACGCTGGACGACATCCTCGACGCCCAGTGCCCGTACCACAAGGACATGCGCCACACTCTTCGTAACTTGCCGAGACTTCAAGCACTCCGTCGGACACGGCCGACCCTTCCAACCTCTACCTCCTCCTCCGCCGAGGGGAGGACCAGATGAACCACGACAACCCCATCGGCAGGAGGAGGGAGGAGGAGGAGGAGCTTTCCCGCGCGTTGACAGGGAGGTCAACGTCATCTTCGGCGGACACGGATCGCAGGAGAGCAGAAGACAGCAAAAGCTCAATGATCGCCAGATACTGGTGGCGACCATCGGCCCTCCCGCCCCATACCGATGGTCGGAACACCCGATCACCTTCACTCGGGCGGATCAATGGCTCAACTTCGACCATCCGGGCAAGTACCCGCTTCTCGTTGATCCGGTGATCCGAGAGAGCCGGGTGAAAAAGGTGTTAGTGGACGGGGGGAGCAGCATCAACATCACCTTCCCCCGGACACTCCAGAGCTTGGGAGTTCATCTCAAAGAGCTCCACGAGTCGGACACTCCTTTCTTCGGCATCGTGCCGACGGAAGGGGAATACCCGCTGGGCCACATCTACATGCCGGTCACCTTTGGAACTCCGGAGAACTACAGAACCGAGTTCCTGAGGTTCGAAGTGGCGAACTTCGACTGCGGGTACAACGCCATCATCGGGAGGCCAGGATTGGCCAAGTTCATGGCCATTCCGCATTATACATACATGATACTGAAGATGCCAGGGCCACAGGGGATCATAACTGTGCGCGCCGACCTCCAAGGCGCCGCAGAATGTTTCCGAGTGGCTATTCAAGCAGCCCTCACCGCCAAGCCATCGACAGCTCCCTCCGCAATGGCGAACTCTAAGCCTGAGGAGGACCTCGCAATACCAGCAAATGAAGCTCAGACCGCGACCTCTATGCGGCCGACTGAAGAAACCAAGAGAATCAACCTGGGGTTTGCTGATGAGCGCAAGACGGCCATCATCAGCTCCAGTTTGGATGACAAATAGGAAAGCGCGCTCGTCCGGTTTCTGCAAGATAACCGAGATGTATTCGCATGGCAACCTGCGGATATGCCGGGAGTCCCGAGAGAACTGGCCGAGCACAAACTGAAAGTTTTTCCCCAGGCGAGGCCGATTCGGCAGAAGTTACGCCGTTTCACGCCTGATAAGAGGGAAGCCATTCGCGCCGAGTTAGCTCGCTTGGTCGCGGCTGGATTCATTAGAGAAGTATTACATCCTGAGTGGTTAGCCAATCCTGTTCTTGTACTCAAAAAGAATAAAGTGGACTGGCGCATGTGTGTTGATTATACCGATCTCAACAAACACTGTCCGAAGGATCCCTTCGGGCTCCCGAGGATAGATCAGGTGGTGGACTCCACCGCTGGGTGTTCTATGCTGTCTTTCTTGGATTGCTATTCCGGGTATCATCAGATCAGTCTGGCGAAGGAAGATGAAGAAAAAACGGCATTCATTACTCCGTTTGGCGCTTTCTGTTATACCTCCATGCCGTTCGGCCTCAAGAACGCTGGAGCAACTTACCAGAGAGCTATTCAGACATGCTTAGCCGATCACTGGGGCAAGCGTGTGGAGGCTTATGTGGATGACGTGGTGATCAAAACACAGGACTCAAAAGACTTCATTGAAGATTTGCAACTGGTTTTCAACAGCCTGAGGCGGTATAGATGGAAGCTTAATCCCGAGAAATGTGTTTTTGGGGTACCAGCCGGAAAGTTGCTCGGATTTATTGTCAGCAACCGGGGAATTGAAGCTAATCCGGATAAAATTGAGGCTATCATGAAGATGGAAGCACCTCGGATCGCAGAAGAAGGTTCAGCGACTTACTGGATGCATGGCAGCTTTAAGCAGATTTATATCCAGACTGGGAGAAAAAGGTTTGCCGTTTTACAAGTTACTCAAGAAGGTGGATAAATTCCAGTGGACTTCAGAAGCACAAGAAGCTCTGGATGCTCTGAAAAAATTCTTGACAACACCACCAGTGCTGAAACCACCTCGGCAAGCTACATCAACTCAACCAGCTGAAGATTTGCTATTGTACATCTCTTGCACGACTCACGTGGTGAGCACCGCGTTGGTAGTCGAGCGAGTAGAAGAAGGGCATGCCTACCCAGTACAACATCCTGTCTACTTCATCAGTGAAGTCCTCGGCCCCTCAAAGAAAAAGTATCCTCAAGTTCAGAAACTATTGTATGCAGTACTTCTAACTGCCCGCAAGCTGCGTCACTACTTTGACGACCACAAAGTCATAGTAGTCACAAGTTTTCCAATAGGGGATATTCTTCACAACAAGGAAGCCATCGGTCGAATAGCCAAGTGGGCCTGTGAGCTGGGATCTCATGACATCGAGTTTCGGCCTCGCACTGCAATCAAAACCCAAGCACTGGTTGATTTCGTATCAGAGTGGACCGAGCAACAAGTACCAGACAACCCGGAGACTGCAGAAGTATGGCGAATGTATTTTGATGGCTCACTCAAACTGCAGGGAGCAGGAGCGGGGATTCTTTTCACTGCACCAGGAGGCGAACACCTCAAGTACGCCCTCCAGTTGCTATTCCCGGCCTCCAACAATGCAGCCGAGTATGAAGCTTTGATCCATGGATTGAACATTGCCATATCACTGGGCGTCAAGAGATTAATGGTATATGGGGATTCTCTGGTAGTCATCAGCCAGATAAATAAGGAGTGGGATTGCTCAAACGATTCGATGGGAAGATACTGCACTGCCGTCCGAAAACTGGAGGATAAGTTCGAGGGTCTGGAATTTCATCATGTGGAGAGAGATCGGAATGCAGCAGCCGATGTACTGTCCAAGCTAGGATCCAGTCGAGCTCAGGTCCCACCCGGGGTTTTTGTGCAAGAAATTCTGCAGCCAAGTATCTCATTGGGTCAAATGGAAGAATGCAACATCATAGATCAACCCGAGTCAGATCCCGATGACTGGAGAAAGCCAATCATTAAGTACATAAGGAATGAAGAAGAACCAGATGATAAGAACTCGGCAGAACGCATTGCAAGACAGTCAGCTCACTATACACTTATTGGGGAAACATTATACAGAAGGGGTGCATCAGGCGTCTTTATGAAGTGCATTCTCCCATCCACTGGAAAGCAACTCTTAGAAGAGACCCACGCTGGACAATGTGGGATACATGCAGCCTCCAGAACACTAGTTGGGAAGGTCTTCAGATCAGGATTCTATTGGCCAACAGCAAAAAATGATGCAGCCGAGTTAGTTCAGAGGTGCGAAGCCTGCCAATACTTGTCAAAGCAACAACACCTGCCAGCACAGCAGCTGCAGACCATACCAGTGACCTGGCCTTTTGCATGCTGGGGGCTGGATATGATTGGACCTTTCAAGAAAGCTCAAGGGGGATATACTCATGTGTTGGTAGCAATTGACAAGTTCACTAAATGGATAGAATTCAAGCCCATTGCTTCCTTAACTTCTGCTAAGGCCGTGGAATTCATACAAGACATAATATTCAGATTCGGGATACCAAACAGCATCATAACTGATTTAGGATCCAATTTCACGAGTTCAGAATTCTTTGACTTCTGCGAGCAAAAAAGCATTCAGATCAAATATGCATCTGTAGCCCATCCAAGAGCCAACGGGCAAGTTGAGCGAGCCAACGGGATGATATTGGATGCACTCAGGAAAAAGATTTTCGATAAGAACGAAAAATTCGCAGGAAAGTGGATAAGGGAATTGCCCTATGTTGTTTGGAGCCTAAGAACCCAACCTAGCCGAGCTTTGCATGGAAACACTCCTTTCTTCATGGTCTATGGGTCGGAGGCAGTGCTGCCTGCTGATCTCAAGTTTGGGGCGCCAAGGCTGATTTTTGAAAGCATAGCAGAAGCTGAGACCACCAGGCTGGAGGACATAGACGTACTCGAGGAAGAACGGCTAAGCGCAGTAATCCAGTCAGCAAGGTACCAGCAGACTCTAAGGCGCTATCACGACAAGGCTGTGCGGCAACGATCCTTTTCAGTAGGGGAGCTCGTCCTTCGCCGAATTCTAACGGGAGAAGGACGACACAAGTTATCACCCTTATGGGAAGGACCCTTCATAGTAGCAGAAGTCACTCGGCCTGGATCATATCGCCTCACTCAGATGGATGGCACGGAAGTCGGGAACTCTGGGAACATAGAACACCTGAGAAAGTTTTATCCTTAGCCGTACCTCAAAACTGCTGGGATAACAATGATGTACTCTGTAAAGTGGAAATATGTCATCAATAAAGAAAAGGTTTCAAGGATACTCAATTCATTTACGATTGACTTGCATTCTTACTTAACTCGGGGTGACCACTATGCCCTGCTAACGGAGCAATCGACTTAAGTCGGCAACGACTTAAGCCGGTGCGACATGCTCACGCTTACTTAACTCGGGGTGACCACTATGCCCTGCTAACGGAGCAATCGACTTAAGTCGGCAACGACTTAAGCCGGTGCGACATGCTCACGCTTACTTAACTCGGGGTGACCACTATGCCCTGCTAACGGAGCAATCGACTTAAGTCGGCAACGACTTAAGCCGGTGCGACATGCTCATGCTTACTTAACTCGGGGTGACCACTATGCCCTGCTAATGGAGCAATCGACTTGAGTCGGCAACGACTCAAGGCGGTGTGACATGCTCACGCTTTACTTAACCCAGGGCGACCACTATGCCCAGCTAACGAAGCAATCAACTCCAGTTGGCGTCTACTCAAGACCAATGCAACATGCTCTCGCCTATTTAATTCAGGGGATGATTTCCATATCCCACAGACAAAATTCATAGTCATCATGCGTCATAACTACCGAACTCATTAACTAAAAAATTCTGATACAATAAGTGAATAACTATGTTATTCAAATAAACTGGTGTCCTATAACAAATGTTTAATCATGCAAGCTGCGCGCTCGGAGCACGCGAAATGTTTTCTCTATTTTGCAATGTCTTTTCCAGGAGCAGTCGACGAAGAAGGACGACTCGAGGAGTCAGGGGCAGCGTTCACGTCAGCCCTTATATCTTCAGGAACGACGACGCCAGGCCTCCTCATCAGAATTCGTCCCGCCCGAATGGCCTTATCCATGGCCCTATCGCGTTGGGCTCTCAGAGTATTGGAAGTCTCTTCAGCAACCTTGACAGCCAACTGGGCAGCTTCTAGCTCCTGGGTAACGGATTTCTTGGAAGCACGCAGATTCTTGATGACAACGTCTTTAGCCGATATCAACTCCCGAAGGCGAATCACATCATCCAAGGACTCCTGCAGCTTATAGCGAAGATTGTTCAACTCCTCCATGGAAAAGCGATGACTCCTCTCCAGAATAGTCAACGAGTTGCTAGAATCTCGATACAACCTATCAAGATTGTCACGAGAAGCGGCAAGGATGCGTTTTTCTTCCTGCAAACGCAAATCGGTTACTTCAGAAAACCAGGCAAATAACAGGAGCGCAGCAAGACAAAAGCACAGTTTCGTATTTCACCTTTTCAGAGTCGAGCTGAGCATGCAGGGAAGAACTCAACGCGTTGGCATCATCTAGGGCGACAGAGACTTGACTCAGCTCAATCTGACCTTGAGAATACTTTTCCTCAAGATCAGTGCCACCGCTGAGACAATTCAGCCCGTTCTTGAGAATGTTTCTCCTCAAGCAGTGTAATCTGTCGAGTCATTCCTAGCGAAGGATAACCAAACAAAGCAAGGTCAGAAGGTAAAACATTCCACAACAAGCACGAAGAAAAGAAAAAGGGGCACTAACCAGCGTTAGTCGCCTCCAACTCGGATACACGGCGATGAAGAGACACCGGATTCCAACACGAAAAGGATGAAGCTACTTCCGGGATAGGAGCGCCATGCAATTTCAGCTGGCTGGTCATCCCATCCATCAAAACCTGATGAGAAGAGCAGATAAGCATAATGGCAAGAATTCATGTAAAAGTCAAGCTAAGAAATAGCACAGTACCTGGAGATTGGAGAAGAACGAAGGGATCCCCAAGTCAGGAGAAATCAGATGATAACCCGGCGCAAGGTCATCACCCGAAGCAGCATGCAATGGAACAGTGGGAATCAGTTCATCTCCTTCAACAGAGCCGGATACTCGATCAACGGGGACGCTGCCCTCCAAAGCGACGCCCCGGTCTGAAGTTTGGGCCACCACCATGCAGCCAGAGTGTGGAGGTGACCCAGCGTGAACGTCCATGGAAGCGCCGGAAGGAGACCCTGTTTGGGCATCCTCGGGGATTGGGCCACAGTTGGCACTGCCCACTTGAGCCGGGTTATCCCCGGCAACACCCTCGGGGGCTGGGCAGTAGCTTGCACTCTTCGCCCGGGCTAAGTCGTCCCCGACGACACCCTCGGGGGCTGGACATGTATCAACACCATCCCTGGGGTCCAGACTATCAGCAATAACCATCTCTAAGGTTGATGGGCCCTCGGCTACTTCCATGGAATCAGGACAATCCAGGTTAACATCCCGTCCCTCAAGATCGCGCTCTAAGGTTGATGAGGCACGGGACGACCTCAACCCAGCGTCCGGCACGGCATCACAAGCTTCTGTCACATCATCATCCACTGGCCCTGATAGCAAGTTCTCTGGGACCATATCCTCCAGAGTTTGATCAAAGTCGGCCAGGGATATGTTTTGCAGACCAACAAGAGCAGACAAAGCCGGAGAAGGAACCCCACTACTTTCCCCACTGGCGAGGAATTGCCGACTGTTCTTCCGAGTCAGAGGAACCTCATCCTCTTCCTCTTCGTCGTCTTCACCAGCAACACTGGCAACACACCCACTGGGATCAGCAACAGATGGACCACACCCATTGGGATCAGCAACAGATAGACCACACCCATTGGGATCAGCATCAGCAAATTCAGGCGCAAGAACCTCCTCATCAGCAGGAACCGAGGGACCAGCACCCTGACCCAAACTGGACACTCGCCGAATACGTCTCTTCTTCTTCTGCTGCTCATCAGCCGAAAGATCAGTCTGATTGGTTCGGCGGGGACGCCTCGAGCGAGCACGGACGGGTCTCTGAACATCCAAGATTATACCGACCTCTGGGAGAGGTGCCACCGCCAATGACTCAGCAGGAATAGCGTCAGAAGAATCCTCAGCCAACATGTCAAGCACGGCATTTATTTCAGCATCAGTAGGATCCAAAGGCACCTCGAAATGGATTTGTCAGTTTATCATCAGGGATTTTCCCAAGTGAGGCAACCAAAGCACTAACCTCCTCATCAGAGGGCCGCGTTCTAAGGCCCAAATTGCCATCAGTTGAAGGTGGGTTTGATACGAAACGAGTGAAGGCCTTGACAGGAGGCAGATTCCAGGCTGAATACGCCACCGGAGCACCAACATTGGATACTTTGCCTCTGAGAATCATCTCCAGTCGGCTCACCAAATCTGCAGAAGGGATTCTTCTATCGGTAACTCGAGTTGGATCGGCTAGCCCTTGATACAAATAAGCCGGGTGGACCCTGTCTTTCAGTGGCTGAATGTTTTTGAAAACGAAGTCAGCAACTATAGCTTCAGCAGTTAAACCCCTCTCTTTCAATAGCCCAACTTCAGCTAGCAGCACACTGGCCTCAGCCACCTCTTCGTCTGTAGGAGACTCGGTCCAGCTCGGGGTGCGAACATCTGGCTGTCTTCCTGACCGGGGGGGGAGAGAATTTCCATAGTTATCAACTATAAACCATTCCAGGCGCCATCCCTTAATGCTGTCTTTAAGGGGGATCTCAAGATACTCGGTTTTCCGTCCCCGGCGCATCTCCAAGCTGGCACCTCCAACCAACTGATGTTGTCCCCCGGCCATCCCAGGGCGACAATGATACAGGTGTTTCCACAAGCCAAAATGCGGCAGCACGCCAAGAAAGGCCTCACATAAGTGGACGAAGATAGAAATTTGCAGAATTGAATTAGGGTTCAGATGGGTTAAGTTGATGTGGTAGAAATCAAGTAGACCGCGGAAAAAAGGAGAAATAGGAAGGCCAAGTCCGCGGAGAAGAAAGGGAGCATAAACCACGGACTCGTGGGTATCCTCCGTCGGGACCGTAGTTCCGTGGCAAATCCGCCAAGAGCAGAGTTCCCGTGGAGGAAGAACCCCAATGGACACGAGGTGGAGGAGTTCGGTTTCAGAGATGATGGACGTGTGGTTACCTACGAAAGGCAACTGGCTGTTGGGATCAATTGGGGGAATCACCACAGCGGAAGAACTCGCGACTTTCCTCTTGGGAGCCATCTCAATTTCACCAGCGAGCGAATTGGAAGCAAGCGCAGAGAGGATTTGGAAGCAGGAACGCAAGAACTAGGGCGCGGAAAGCAAAGGCGGCTAAAAGTGCAACTCTTATGGGATATTCTCGGACCATATACCGTTTCAAAAAGTGCCCAGTCATCACTCGGCAGTTATTTCCGAAATCCCGGCATGCCACGTGGTCATTCGGCAGTTATTTCCCAAAAAACTAGTGGGCCCTCTCCTTACTCGGGTGCTAATCCTCGAAATAACTCGGTGTTGCCTCTAAAATGCCGACGTCACTATTCAGTCACTCGGCGTTGCCTCTAAAACGCTGATTTTGAGTTCAATCGTTCGGCATTACTTCTAAAATGCCAACGTTGACCCTCAATCACTCGGCGTTGCCTCTAAAACGCTGATCTCGAGTTCAATAACTCGACGCTGCCTCTAAAATGCCGACGTCACTATTCAGTCACTCGGCGTTGCCTCTAAAACGCTGATTTTGAGTTCGATCGTTCGGCATTACTTCTAAAATGCCAACGTTGACCCTCAATCACTCGGCGTTGCCTCTAAAACGCTAATCTCGAGTTCAATAACTCGGCGCTGCCTCTAAAATGCCGACATCACTATTCAGTCACTCGGTGTTGCCTCTAAAACACTGACCTCGGGCTCAACCGTTCGGTATTACTTCTAGAAATGCCAACGTTGACCCTCAATCACTCGGCGTTGCCTCTAAAACGCTGACCTTGAGTTAAATTGTTCGGCATTGCCTCTAAAATGCCGAAGATACTACTTAATCACTCGGCGTTGCCTCTAAAACGCTTACCTCGAATCTAATCGCTCGGCATTGCCTCTAAAATGCCGAAGTCACTACTTAGTCACTCGGCGTTGCCTCTAAAACGATGATCTGGAGTTCAACTACTCGGCATTACTTCTAAAAATGTCGACAGCGACTTCCGATCACTCGGCATTACTTCTAAAAAACATTGATACAGACTGCAATATTGCTCGGAGGCATCAGTATAATGATTAAGCTGTTCGTCTATGGCCTCAAAAGACTCAGATTCACAGTCAAACGAAACGATTCATCAAAAGGAAACCGGACTTGTTCTTCATTCAAGGGAAGTGGCAACATTTACAAATCAACTCATTATGAGTTGATACTTCCCTATTTCTACTACTATACTACACTCTACTTCTACTACTACTACTACGCTACACTATACTATTCTACATTACTAATACTACTACATTATCTAACTATACTATTTCTAATCTATACTAATATTTAAAAGGACCGGTGGCATCTAGCCACTGGCCCTGCCTCTGCCGCCGCCGCCGCTCTTGGTGCCGCCTCCGCCGCCGCCGCTCTTGGTGCCGCCCCCGCCGCCGCCGCTCTTGGTGCCGCCCCTGTCGCCGCCGCCCCTGGTGCAGCCCCCGCCACCGCCGCTGTCGTCGTCGTCGTCGTCGTCGTCGTCGTCATCGTCGTCGTCGTCGTCGTCGTCGTCCCCGCCCTCGCCGCCGTCGTCCGAGTCCTCCTCCTCCGAGGAGTACTCGGACTCATCCGAGCCCTCGAGCCCTGGCGCGCTCGACGGCCCGGATGTAGGACCAGACCTCCGCGGCTAACCCCTAGGGAGTCGTCCGAGTCATCGGACGACGCCGGGGGAGAGACGGGGGCAGGGGACCTCTCGGACTCGGAGGAGAACTCCTCCTCCGAGTACTCCGAGTCGCCGAAGTCCTCCGATGGAGGAGTCGGCTCACGCTTGCGTTTCTTTCCCATGGAAGCAAGCAGAAAAGAAGAGAAGGAAGCAGTAAGGAATAGCGAAGGGGTGTGAAGAAACCAGAGGAACAACAGCGTTATTTATAGAAGAGAAAGGCAACCGCTCACCTCCAACCGCGGTCACTGAACAGTCGCTAAGCATTCAATACACAACTCCACCCGTCCAAAGACACGTCAGGCGGCGAACGCCGTTTCATGCAGCACTACACCCATTGGGACTCCAGTCAACAGCGCAAAGGATATGATTACACTCGCCGTCCCATCACATTACAACTCAGAAGCAGCCGGTTAAAACACTCAGCGTACCAAGCCGTCCCTTGCCCACACCCATTGGGGGGGGACGCCCAGGAATTGTCAGTATATTTTTCAAAATGGTCACATCTGCGCAGAGCATGCAGTAAATGCCTCAAGACAAAAATGAGATATCAACAAGAGTTAAAGGGAAGCCAAGTATAGCCAGCAGAGAGCAAAATATGGTCGACAGACATGACTTGAAGACTAGACAGAGAACGTCCATCGAATGTCCAATCGAGTGCAGAGCAAATACACTATGCTACCCAGCAAGATACGGAAGGATTGCAAATTCAGCTGCAAAAGACAAAACATATGCTGACCTCTGAAGCATAATATTGATGACATAGCACGGATGACATCATGCCAACTTTTTTATAAGCAGAAAGAGTAATTTTCAGCAAGAGGACACAAAAAGAAGACCTTCAAGCGAATTATCCTCAAAAAATCCACTTGAAGGTCGGGGGCTACACCCATTGGGTGCACCTTCGGTGCACCCCATGGATTGTCATTCTAAGCCAGGATAACACCAATTCCTAAAGGCATGGGACAAGATTAAGAAGCCAATCTTCAACCGGAATAAAGGAACACAAATGGAAGTGATCTCTGCTGAAGACCTTCGAGTAGATTGTTTTCTAAAATCTACTCGAAGCTCGGGGGCTACACCCATTGGGTGCACCTCCGGTGCACCCAATGAAGTCCAGAATCCCACAAACAGGAATGCCGATCTCTAAGGCACAGGCACCGAGCTAGGCTCTGGTCAACAAGTGATCGAAGCAGGAGAGAACAGCAAGGAGTCATCTTTTTTCAAATCACCTACAAGCTGGACCTGAGATCTTCGGGTTGATTACTTCTAAATTAACCCAAAGATCGGGGGCTTGTGGGGGATAGATATCCCCTGGGTCCACTAAAAGAGTAAAGGACCTCACGAAGGGCCCAAGGGCCCAATGAATCGTAAGGTTATTCTTTCGTGGGCCTGGGGAAAGACAACCAGCAACGCATGACGACATGAGGCCGGATTGGTGCAAACCCGGACGGCCCATAGCGTCGAGCCATTAGCCGCAACAGAGATCCGACTTTCCCGCGTCGGGGCCTCCATGCAACGAAGCCACGTGAGGATAAGTCGGCGAGGGTTACGTAAAGGATAATCTCGAGAGGTTCACTATCTTTTAGCCACTTGTTGTTATCTTATCCATGTGTACTGCCCCACAGGTCGAGTATATAAGGCCTAGGGGGCACCCCTTCAGAACGATCGACCCATTACTTAGCCACCCACGTCAACTCTCTGTATTCTCGATCCAGAGAGCTCTCTTGTAATCATATCCACCAAGCATACTCACCAGGACGTAGGGTGTTACGCATCACTAAGCAGGCCCGAACCTATAAATCTTGTCCACCGTCCCTCGTGCGATCGGCACGAACCATTCTGCTACAGTTGTCGACACCTTCCTACTCCTAAAACACCTTGAGGGGCAACCCCGGGTGTGCGGTCGGACCCTAAACACCGACAGTCTTGACTGGTATGAAGTGGGCTGCCTTTGTCAAACGGTCCACTACTATCCAGATGGAGTCATAACCAGTACGAGTGCGAGGCAAACCGACTATAAAGTTCATTCCGATCTCATCCCATTTCCATTGAGGAATCTACAATGGTTGCAACAAACCTATAGGTCTCTGATGTTCTGCTTTAATCCTCTAACAACTGTCACATACAGCCACATACTCTGCTATCTCCCTTTTCATACCGTACCACCAGAATCTTTTCTTTAGGTCTTGGTACATCTTCTCACTACCAGTGTGTATAGAGTATGCTGTCTCATGAGCTTCCTTGAGAATTAGTTCCTAGATCGATTTGATGTCGAGAACACATAGTCTGTCCTTGAACCATACCACTCCTTCTGCATCTTCATGGAAATCCTTGCCTTTTCCATCTATCATCAGCTGCTGGATCTCTTTGATCTTCTCATCATCCTTCTGACCCTTCCTGATGTCTTGCTCTAGAGTGGGTTCCAATTCAATTGTCACCCCTTGGGTGTTGTTCAGAAATCCGAGATTTAATCTATCGAATTCCTTCGCTAGCTCATACGGCATCGGGTGATCGGCCAACATATTAACTTGACTCTTTCTACTCAGAGCATTTGCAACCACATTTGCTTTGCCTGGGTGATAATGAATCTCTAGCTCATAATCTTTGATCAATTCTAGCCATCTTCGCTGCCTCATGTTTAACTCTGACTGAGTGAATATATACTGGAGGCTCTTGTGATCCGTGTAGGTACAAGACTTCTGCCCATAAAGATAATGCCTCTAGGTCTTCAGTGCATGAACCATGACGGCTAATTCTAGATCATGAGTAGGATAATTCTTCTCATGAATCTTCAACCGTCGGGACGAGTATGCCACTACTCTCCTTTTCTGCATTAACACACATCCTAGTCCAATGTACGAGGCATCACAATATACTGAGAACGGCTTGTGAAGATCTACCAGAATCAGTACTGGTGCCATTGTCAACTTCTCCTTCAATGTCTCAAAGGACTTCTGGCATGCTGGGGTCCACTTGAACTCAACCTTCTTTGCCAACAAGGCTGTCATTGGCCTGGCAATCTTGGAGAAACCTTCAATGAAACACCGATAATAACCGGCCATTCCGATGAAACTCTTGATTCCTCAGACCTCTTTTGGTGCTTTCCAGTCCAAGATAGCTGCTACCTTCTTCGGATCTACAGCCAATCCCTCTCGGTTTATTATGTGACCCAAGAACAGTACTTCTCTGATCCAGAACTCGCACTTGCTAAGCTTGGCATATAGCCGACAATCTTGTAGCCTCTGAAGTACCTTCCTCAAATGCTCCTCATGCTCTTGCTCATTCTAGGAATATATAAGAATTTCATCAATGAACACTACTACGAACTTGTCGAGGTAGTCGATGAACACACTGTTCATTAAGTACATGAAGTAGGCTGGCGCATTCGTCAAACCAAATGACATGACCGTGAACTCATACAGTCCATACTTGGTGATGAATGTTGTCTTTGGTATATCCGAAGGTCGGATTCTAAGCTGATGGTAACCTGACCTCAGATCTATCTTTGAGAACACATTGGCTCCTCTCAACTGATCGAATAAATCTTCAATTCTCGGCAGGGGGTACTTGTTCTTGATAGTGACTTCATTCAAAGCTCGGTCACCAATGCACATCCTCTTCGTGCCATCCTTCTTCTCCACAAACAGCACTAGGGCTGCCCAAGGCGAGGTGCTTGGTCTGATATAGCCTTTCTCTAACAACTCATCAATATGCTTCTTGAGTTCCACCAATTCTGGTTCGGACACTCGATAGGCTCTCTTGCAAATAGGGGTGGTGCCTGGTATAAGCTCTATGGCAAACTCAACCTTCCTTTCAGGTGGCATACCTGGTAACGCCTCGGGAAACACATCTGGGTATTCTGATACTACATTGATAGCCTCTAATGGTTTAATCTCCTCGATATGGGTGGTGACTTGGTGACAACTTCCTTTCCTTGGTCCAGACAAGACCAACTCCACTAACACTTCTTCTCTAGATATGGACACTAATTCACCGTTCTCTTATCACAGCTAAGACTAACTTGATACTTGGTTAGCCAATTCATCCCTAGGATGACATCTATAGTTGTATCCTGGTTACCCATAACTATTAGATCAGCGGGGAACTCTATCCCCTAATTTGAACTCTTGCACTAGGGCAAAATCTATCCGTTTGGGTTCTTCCACCAACTGAACTAACCCTCAAAGGTGGATACATGGGTGCTACTGGTATATTATGTGATTCTACCCATGATGCAGTCACAAAAGAATGTGTTGCTCCAGTATCAAATAACACATTTGCAGAATGGTACTCGACTGAAAACGTACCTAGTGCCACTCCTGGAGTCTCCTGGACTGTGTCGGCCTCCAAGTGGTTCACCTTTCCATACTGGGCACGAGGCTACCCACGGTTGTTGCCTCCTTGCTGCATTGCATTCTGTCTAACTGGGGCATTGGGAGCTAGCTGCTGCTGAGCTGCTTTCTTTGGGCAATGATTCACCCAGTGGCCTTGTTCCCCACAGTGGAAACATGCATGAATTCCTCCTTGCGTTGGCGCTGGCGCTGTTTGGTTGTTTGGGTTGGTTGCTGGGGCAGGAAGACGGGGTGCCTGGTTGCTCTGACGCTGATATTGATTTCCTCCCTGCTGGTTATTCTGACGGTACTATTGCTGCTGCTGAGGAAACTACCTCTAGTACTGCTACTGGTTCTGACACTGATGATGGTGTTGGTGACCTTGCTTGAATGGCTGAGGTGGGTTGCCTGAGTAGCGAGGACGGCTGCTACTCCCGACCTGAGATCCACCAATCTTGCGTTTCCTATCCTCCATCTCCCGACGCTTCCTTTCAGTCATAATAGCCCTATCGATCAAATGCTAGAAGGTAGGGAAGGTGTGGTTCATCAGCTGGTAATGGAGGGGATCAACCAATCCTCTCAAAAAGCGGTACTGCCTCTTGGCGTCCGTGTTGACATCTTCTGGGGCATAACGCGACAGCTGCAGAAACTTATCCCTGTACTGTAAACCCTTAAAATATAGTATTAAAGTAAGTAGCCCTGGAGAAATAAAATTAGGATTTATTTGTGAAACATGGTTTCTTTCAATAAATATTTAAAAGAGAGAGAGAGAGAGAGAGAGAGAGAAGAGATTTAGTTTACTGCATCTCATGCTGGAGTTTTGGGTGTGCATTTAATTGAATTGGAAATCCAAAACTAAGTTTGAATTTGAAACTTGAAATAGGGAATTGAAAATAAGAAAGAAAAGAAAACAGAAAAAAAAGGAAAAGGGAAGACCCCGGCTGGGCCAACTCTCCTCACCTTGGCCCATCTCGGCCAACCGGCCCAACACACCCAACGCCGCTCGGCCCACTCTTCCCCCGCGCCGGCCCAGGAACATATTGGCGCCTGACAACAGGACCCCGCAAGTCAGCCGCCTTCTTCCCCCTCCCCCCCCCCGCGATGAGTCTCTGGCATGTGGGACCGTCTCCGCAGCGCCTTCGACTCTCTTCTCACCGGAGCCGCCTCGCGCTCGAACGCGAGCTCAGCGACCGCGCGGATTTGCCGGGATCCGTTGCAACCACCCATGAACCGACCTCCGCCAAGGCTATAAGTTCGCGTTGCAGGTGCCTTCCCTCCATCTCATCCAAGTCGCGAGCACAGAGAACGGGAGAGCAATATCGCCGAGGGAGAATAGATCCGCCACCGACGACCGCGCGTTGCGCCACCGCCTAGGCCTCGGCGCGTTGCTCAGGCTCTTCGTCAGAACATCGCGGGAGCAGGGGTGACGGTCGTTGGAGCGGGGAACCACCGGTGCGCTGGCAATTGCTCACCAGAGCAATTCCTCCGCCACGGATCCGCCTCCTACCGAGGGCCGATGCTCTGCACCCCGTCAACTCCAGTATGAGCGCCCCTCCTAAGTTCGCAATCGTCTTCTCTATGCGCAGCGTCAGTTCTGATCGGGGTTTGGGGCACTGGGGCGTGAGACGAGCTCACTCCGGCGAGTCGCGCCACCGCGGATGCTCTGCCCCACCGTGCCTAGTCGCCGGATTGTGGAAGAAGTGCGTGAACCGTTGGATCGGTCGACGACGATCAGGATTAGAACAACCCCTACCGCTTCGCTTGATTGATGCCGACCGTTAGATTATCATCGGGCGGCTCAGGGTAATCGCGTGAAGCCGCCGTGGTAAAATTCATAAAGAGACCCTCAGATTTCCCTAAATAAACCCACAGTCCACGGTAGTTTAAGTTTTCTCGCAGATCAGTCCTTTTATTTATAAAACAGACCCTGAGTTTTTAATTATTAGGAGCCGCCGTCCAGGAATTTCCTAAATAATATAAATTAATTCCGAAATTGAATTATTAGTATAAAAATAAATTCAAAACTTAGGAAATTAATATCTTCTCCGTTTTAACTCCGTTTTGGTCCGTTCAAGTCGCGTTAGCTTCGTAATTAAATTGTCTACGCAGTAACAACATTATTTATTCATGTCACATAATTTTTATAAATAGATATTCGTTTAACCTATATTTAGTATATTAATCTTTCTAAACAAAGTTAATCTGTCTATATTATAATCTGACTATAATATGATCTCTAATTAAGTTATAACTTAGATTAAGATTGAATTAGTTAGTTATTTGGAATATCTTTTCTCACATGATTTATATAAATTATAGTTCTCCCGCTTAATCGCCTAAATCTTCTGAAAACTATATCTTTTAACCATAACTCCGATTTTAGTGGTTCTTGAACCTACGATTTCGTAACGACGCGTAGAATATTCCTATGCTGTTTGTGCTCATGTTTGGTGTGATGTTAATTTCTGTACATATTTTGTTTGTATGTATTGTTGCGAGTAGACGAGCCAGTGACCGAGGAACCCGAAGCAACCCATGTGGGAGATTCTGAGCAGGAGCTCGCAGAAGGCAAGTTGTGCCCTTGATCACTTCCTTTCACCTACTCATGTTCTAATTAATCATAATGATCTGCATAGGTTAATTTTGATGGGACCCAATAGGTTACCTAGTTTGATTATCTTTATACCTTGTTTACCACTGATCTTTCTGGGTAGTACTTGCTAGTGCTATATGTGGTTTTGGGTATGGAGATACACTACTCATGATTACACTTTTTGTTATCAGTTGTTATTTAATGTTCATGTTAAGATCATTATGTTAATTGGAACATGGAGCGACCACCCGAGAGAACAGTGCTACCACAAGGGTGGTATGGGACGCCCTTGGCTGATTAATTAGGAAAGCTAGTGGAAGACTACCTTACCCGAAAGGGGCAAGGGCAGTAGGGGAGAGGTCAGTGTAGGGAGGCCCTCGGGAGGATTTTGCTGCGATGGCGGTCCTGCAAGGGATTCCTGCACTGGATCTTCCTATAAACTGTAGCGGGTTTTCGGAAGCTAGTGGAACTTTGTAAAGGCCTCGTAGTGGATCCCTAGCTATTCACCTCGGTAGTGTCTAAGGGCCTTGCAAACCCTGGCGACATGGGATACACGACTTGTGGGTAAAGATGCGCAACCTCTGCAGAGTGTAAAACTGGTATACTAGCCGTGCTCACGGTCATGAGCAGCTCGGACCCTCACATGATTAATTATGGAACTAAATTCAATTTGTCATATGCATTGCATTGCAGGTGAAGTTGTTACTCTTGTTCTATTACTTAATTGGGTTTGGTATTTACTTATACTTAGTAACTGCTAATAAAATTTTGACCAACTTTAAAAGCAATGCTCAGCTCTAACCATCTTCTTTGGTAAGCCTTACACTTCACGTGAGCTCCCACCTTGGGCGAGTTCATGCACATTATTCCCCACGACTTGTTGAGCGATGAACGTATGTGAGCTCACTCTTGCTGTCTCACATACACCACAGGTCAAGAACAGGTACTGCAGGATGATGCTCATGGAGGATGCTGTGATGAGTTCGTGAGAGGTCTAGGTCGTCGTCTCCCAGTCAACTTTGGGTTGCTGGACCGTTGTCTCCTTATAATGTAATTACTTATTTTGTATAGAACTCCTGTTATATATAAAGATGTGACATTCGATCCTGTGCCACTATACATCATATGTTTGAGACTTGGTCCCAGCATACCTGGTGTTTATGTTAACCCCGGGTTTTGGATCCCTAAAATCCGGGTGTTACAGAAGTGGTATCAGAGGAATGTTGACTGTAGGACGAAACCTAGATAGAACTGGACAACCATTCTTTACTTACCTCACTCTGATTCTTTTCTAAACTTATCTTAATCTTTTTCTCATCTATTTCCGCTTTACTCTGATTATTCTTACCTTTTCCTTCTAAAAGACAAACTTGGATTTCACACTTTGAAATCCTGTGCCTAAAGTGACCTTTAGGAATAGGAGACCTACTCTCAGGAACAGAAACAAAACTATTTTTTTATGGTTATCTATGCACTTGAATGTTTGTTCTTATGATATCTGTCTGATTTGGATCTTTGATTGAGTGTGATTAGTTGTGGAGTAATGTCCACAATTACATCTGCATATACGTATAGGCATAAATAGAATTTCTTAAGATAACTAAACAACTTAGATTATCCTCCACTAAAAGGTATCTATTTCGTAGAAGTTCTTCTTATCTTAAAAGACACTCTCTTATCCTAATAGATCCACCTTATCTTAAAAGATACTCTATTACTATTAATAGATTCATCTTGTCTTGAAGAGATTTATCTTATCATAAAAGCTCTCATTCTAACCAATTCATCTTATCTTAAAAGATTCTTCCTTACCTTAATAGATCCATCTCATCTTAAAAGATACTCATCTTATCTTGAAAAGATTTTATCTCATCCTAATAGACCTAACTGACCTCGAAAGATTCTATCTTATCTTATGGATTCATCTTGCCCTAAATTGAATATTTATCCCACTCTAAGAATAACAACCATGATCTAATTAAAATTAATGAGATCCTATCTAGTCTAATCTAGTTATACCAATCTAACCTAAAATTGGTGCCCTAGACTAACTTTACCATATACAACCACCTAACCATATGCAACTACCTTACCCATCAGATAGTTGCATAACCCCTCTGTTTTAACCTAACAGAGATTTTTAACATATCCTGATAAAATATATCCTACCCAGGAAGATCTATCTAACTTTAACTAGTCTCATCTAGCCATATCCAATCTAATCTAGATCCCATCTAATCTCATATGATCTAATCTAGTGTGGCTACTTAAACATGATAATTAATACTGGTGAAATAGATTAGACC
The DNA here is from genome assembly GCA_029449295.1 of Zea luxurians. Classification (NCBI taxonomy): domain Eukaryota; kingdom Viridiplantae; phylum Streptophyta; class Magnoliopsida; order Poales; family Poaceae; genus Zea; species Zea luxurians. The sequence goes on along the minus strand of JAOPSE010000021.1, from coordinate 52,652,782 downwards.
CTCTCCACATGTTTTAACTTAGTTCACCCTACACTAAATAAAGAATGAGAAACCAACCCAACCAATAGAGTCTTGATGGATTGCATGATCTGCCTATCCCCACCTAACATCACACAAATTTTAATCTACATCATGTAGTCTATCTCATCCATATCTATCTTAACCATATTCCCCAGCCCGATAATATACACTAACTCTTAATCAATGAGACAAGACCGAAGAAGATGATCAACTTCATCGAGGGAGAATGAGCACCAACTCAAGTCTTCAAGGATCAAGTGAGGTCACCAAGATGAGTCAAGATCCACAATCTTGGATGGAGTCTTTTCTTATCCTACTCTTTCTTACCCAAACCTATATATGCCCTAAAGACATCTTCTATCCTACATAATAAAGTGGACATACATATATACACCCATGCTTTCCTAACCACCAGTTCCACCAAGCTACATAAACATATATATGGATTACGACTATTTGTAAGCTCTGAGTGTTACTTTAGTTAGTAGATGATATAATATTATTTTAGAAGGAATAATAAGGTCTATTGACCCTATGTTTTGTTGAAGAATTACACCTCATGCTGAGATTTCTTTGTTTGTGCATATGTTCCAAGAACAATATGAGTATACATCCCTTTTCTTACAAATCTCGAGGTCGAGATTCTTTTAAGGGGGGTAGGATTTGTAAACCCTTAAAATATAGTATTAAAGTAAGTAGCCCTGGAGAAATAAAATTAGGATTTATTTGTGAAACATGGTTTCTTTCAATAAATATTTAAAAGAGAGAGAGAGAGAGAAGAGATTTAGTTTATGCATCTCATGCTGGAGTTTTGGGTGTGCATTTAATTGAATTGGAAATCCAAAACTAAGTTTGAATTTGAAACTTGAAATAGGGAATTGAAAATAAGAAAGAAAAGAAAACAGAAAAAAAAGGAAAAGGGAAGACCCCGGCTGGGCCAACTCTCCTCACCTTGGCCCATCTCGGCCAACCGGCCCAACACACCCAACGCCGCTCGGCCCACTCTTCCCCCGCGCCGGCCCAGGAACATATTGGCGCCGACAACAGGACCCCGCAAGTCAGCCGCCTTCTTCCCCCTCCCCCCCCCCCCCCCCGCGATGAGTCTCTGGCATGTGGGACCGTCTCCGCAGCGCCTTCGACTCTCTTCTCACCGGAGCCGCCTCGCGCTCGAACGCGAGCTCAGCGACCGCGCGGATTTGCCGGGATCCGTTGCAACCACCCATGAACCGACCTCCGCCAAGGCTATAAGTTCGCGTTGCAGGTGCCTTCCCTACATCTCATCCAAGTCGCGAGCACAGAGAACGGGAGAGCAATATCGCCGAGGGAGAATAGATCCGCCACCGACGACCGCGCGTTGCGCCACCGCCTAGGCCTCGGCGCGTTGCTCAGGCTCTTCGTCAGAACATCGCGGGAGCAGGGGTGACGGTCGTTGGAGCGGGGAACCACCGGTGCGCTGGCAATTGCTCACCAGAGCAATTCCTCCGCCACGGATCCGCCTCCTACCGAGGGCCGATGCTCTGCACCCCGTCAACTCCAGTATGAGCGCCCCTCCTAAGTTCGCAATCGTCTTCTCTATGCGCAGCGTCGTTCTGATCGGGGTTTGGGGCACTGGGGCGTGAGACGAGCTCACTCCGGCGAGTCGCGCCACCGCGGATGCTCTGCCCCACCGTGCCTAGTCGCCGGATTGTGGAAGAAGTGCGTGAACCGTTGGATCGGTCGACGACGATCAGGATTAGAACAACCCCTACCGCTTCGCTTGATTGATGCCGACCGTTAGATTATCATCGGGCGGCTCAGGGTAATCGCGTGAAGCCGCCGTGGTAAAATTCATAAAGAGACCCTCAGATTTCCCTAAATAAACCCATAGTCCACGGTAGTTTAAGTTTTCTCGCAGATCAGTCCTTTTATTTATAAAACAGACCCTGAGTTTTTAATTATTAGGAGCCGCCGTCCAGGAATTTCCTAAATAATATAAATTAATTCCGAAATTGAATTATTAGTATAAAAATAAATTCAAAACTTAGGAAATTAATATCTTCTCCGTTTTAACTCCGTTTTGGTCCGTTCAAGTCGCGTTAGCTTCGTAATTAAATTGTCTACGCAGTAACAACATTATTTATTCATGTCACATAATTTTTATAAATAGATATTCGTTTAACCTATATTTAGTATATTAATCTTTCTAAACAAAGTTAATCTGTCTATATTATAATCTGACTATAATATGATCTCTAATTAAGTTATAACTTAGATTAAGATTGAATTAGTTAGTTATTTGGAATATCTTTTCTCACATGATTTATATAAATTATAGTTCTCCCGCTTAATCGCCTAAATCTTCTGAAAACTATATCTTTTAACCATAACTCCGATTTTAGTGGTTCTTGAACCTACGATTTCGTAACGACGCGTAGAATATTCCTATGCTGTTTGTGCTCATGTTTGGTGTGATGTTAATTTCTGTACATATTTTGTTTGTATGTATTGTTGCGAGTAGACGAGCCAGTGACCGAGGAACCCGAAGCAACCCATGTGGGAGATTCTGAGCAGGAGCTCGCAGAAGGCAAGTTGTGCCCTTGATCACTTCCTTTCACCTACTCATGTTCTAATTAATCATAATGATCTGCATAGGTTAATTTTGATGGGACCCAATAGGTTACCTAGTTTGATTATCTTTATACCTTGTTTACCACTGATCTTTCTGGGTAGTACTTGCTAGTGCTATATGTGGTTTTGGGTATGGAGATACACTACTCATGATTACACTTTTTGTTATCAGTTGTTATTTAATGTTCATGTTAAGATCATTATGTTAATTGGAACATGGAGCGACCACCCGGGAGAACAGTGCTACCACAAGGGTGGTATGGGACGCCCTTGGCTGATTAATTAGGAAAGCTAGTGGAAGACTACCTTACCCGAAAGGGGCAAGGGCAGTAGGGGAGAGGTCAGTGTAGGGAGGCCCTCGGGAGGATTTTGCTGCGATGGCGGTCCTGCAAGGGATTCCTGCACTGGATCTTCCTATAAACTGTAGCGGGTTTTCGGAAGCTAGTGGAACTTTGTAAAGGCCTCGTAGTGGATCCCTAGCTATTCACCTCGGTAGTGTCTAAGGGCCTTGCAAACCCTGGCGACATGGGATACACGACTTGTGGGTAAATGATGCGCAACCTCTGCAGAGTGTAAAACTAGTATACTAGCCGTGCTCACGGTCATGAGCAGCTCGGACCCTCACATGATTAATTATGGAACTAAATTCAATTTGTCATATGCATTGCATTGCAGGTGAAGTTGTTACTCTTGTTCTATTACTTAATTGGGTTTGGTATTTACTTATACTTAGTAACTGCTAATAAAATTTTGACCAACTTTAAAAGCAATGCTCAGCTCTAACCATCTTCTTTGGTAAGCCTTACACTTCACGTGAGCTCCCACCTTGGGCGAGTTCATGCACATTATTCCCCACGACTTGTTGAGCGATGAACGTATGTGAGCTCACTCTTGCTGTCTCACATACACCACAGGTCAAGAACAGGTACTGCAGGATGATGCTCATGGAGGATGCTGTGATGAGTTCGTGAGAGGTCTAGGTCGTCGTCTCCCAGTCAACTTTGGGTTGCTGGACCGTTGTCTCCTTATAATGTAATTACTTATTTTGTATAGAACTCCTGTTATATATAAAGATGTGACATTCGATCCTGTGCCACTATACATCATATGTTTGAGACTTGGTCCCAGCATACCTGGTGTTTATGTTAACCCCGGGTTTTGGATCCCTAAAATCCGGGTGTTACATGTACTCACTGACGGACAGGGGACCATTCTTCAAGGCGAGAAACTTCTTCCTTACTATCATCAGTCCCTCGGGCACATGGTAGCGATGGAAGTTGTACCTGAATTCTTCCCAAGTGATGGCTTCAGGGTTGGCATGGGTGGAGAGGTAAGACTCCCACCAAGACTGTGTTGCTCCCCTCAGCTGTCGGGGACCATACAACACATTCTCACAATCGTTGCACTAGGTAGTGTGCAACTCACGCTCCATGGTACGTAGCCAATCTTCGGCGTCCATGGGATCAGCAAATGGGCAAAGACTAGGGGATGGCCCCTCATGAATTCTGCCTGCTTTTCTCTAGGCACTTGTGGCATCTAGGACTTGCACCTGAGGCTGAGGCGGTGGTGGCTGCTGCTACACCTGCTGCATCGCTGCTAGGGTCTGACCGATTGCTTGGACTGCTTGAGTCTGCATCAGGAACATTTGCTCAATGTTCATCGGGGGTGGTGGTGGCAAATGCTGCTGCGGTGCTGCCTCCTCTTGGGGTGCCTACTGTTCTGGCTGAGCACGCCTCGCACCTCTGCGCCTGTTTTCAGACATCTGTAGAAATCACACACATATATCAAATCTGACTCTGCAGTCTTTCAGCATAAGAAAAGATGTATAGAAAATCTTCATAGCACTGAACAAATGACCATCTTCACTAATAGCTTCTCAGATAAAGAGGAAAGTGGAAACAAATGGATTACCCAACTAAATAACTGACTTTATTAATAACTACACCAAGTTGTAGGGGATACCCACACCATGGTGACAATCATTACAAAGATCCAACTTCATTACATGTCCATCATAACAAGCATCCAACATAAGATAAGCAAACTAACTCTAACTAAGACTGACTAGAATAAGACACTGAATTAAGCATTATTACAGACTCCGACTCTATCGATCTATGGATCCAAATCTATCTGGGTCCAGCAGTCTGGGGTACCATAGTCGAAGCAACCACAGGGCGGTGAACGATAAGGGTGCTGAATCCCGATAGGGACGGAAGAACCACCATCTAGATAGTGGCATGCTGCGCACTCAGCACACAATTCCCCAACCTCCGCCCGAACCTTGCCCAACTCGTCAGGGGCGTGGTCCAACTCTGTGTTGAGCACGGCAGCCAGGTTGACCATGCTATTTAGCCTGAGATTGCCCTCACCAAATGGCGAGACAATCACACCTCCAGCACTGTCGGTCGAACGACAAGGGTAGTACTTCAGGTCAAGGCCATCAGCTACCCCGCTGAACAACGAGCAATACTAAGAAAGTGCCCATCGTGCTGCATCTTGCATGGCTGCCTCGGCAGTATCCCTCAGTATTAGAATAGTGCTCTGAGAAGGCCTCTGCACCCCAGAGATCATCGTCCAGATGGTGCACCAAGCAAGTAGCCTCCCACTGGTCCAGGTATAACCCGCGACGATGCTGGTAGACTAGACAATGGTACTTGATGGACCAAGTGTGTCGGTCGAAGGCCCGACGCAGCAGGGTGTCGAGAGCGTCGTGGAAGTGACACCCGCAAGCGGCATCACGAGTGATGGGTCTAGCGATCCATCCCTCTGGCACCGGCTCCCCCGAGAGCTCCGTGCCGTGGCTCGAACTACCACCGGCGTCATCGTCGTCTTCGTCTCCGCCAGGGTCTCCTCCAGCAGCCGGGATGCCCTGTGGTGGTGCAGGGGGCATCTCTGGCTGAGATGTAGGGGAAGGCTGCCCCCGAGACTCCACCTCCTGCTGAGGCGAAGGGGAAGAGTCCTGCTGCTCCTGCTCCTGCTCCTGGCGTCGGCGCTCCTGCTCCTCGTGTAGGCAACGATGCAGTCTCTCTAGGTGACTGGACTGACCTGGCACCATGCGACGCAGTGGACGCTTCGCCAGGCGAGAAGGCAAAAAGGGGATCACAGACTTACATGCAGTGCACCTAAGACGAGTCATCTACAAAAAAACATCGTAAGCACAAGAGTAAGAGTAGAACTATGAGACCAGAAAGTAAATAGAAATAAAAGTGAGACAAAACTTTTGAGATAAGTAAATAACATAGAGTTGGTCAAGATAACCAACTTTTGAAAAGACACTAAGGATCAAGGTAAGAGTAGGGGTCTATAGTGCTTAGGGCGACCATTTTAGTCTAGGTTAGCGGTCCTACAGTCAGCAAGGGCTTTGATACCACTTATGTCACACCCGGTTTTGGAAGGCAAACCGAATGCGAACCATGTACGTGCCAGGATCAGAAACTCTCGTACACAGCGATTACATAATTGGACATCATCACACAATGCTCGAAATAAATAGCGGGAAGGTACTTTAATTACATCAAGATGTCCAAGACATCCACAGAGTCTAATACATAACCATTGTCTTTAACATAAATATCAAGGTGCGGAGAAACGAAACATAGATGATAAGCCTACACAGGCAGCTGACTGGGGGTTTGCCACTAAGATAAACTAAAACTCATCGTAATCTTGGAACTCCTCGAAGTCCTCCATGTTGCCAGCATCACCTTCCTAAGCACTGAGTACAGTGGGGACAACCTGGGGTGGGGGTGGTGTGTAAAGCAAGGGTGAGTACACATCAACGTACTCAGCAAATGTCCTGTTTGGCGAAAGTGGACTAGCTGTATGTGGGGTTGAGGTTAAGCAGTTGCTTTTAGTTGGTCAAGTATTTATTATTATTAGTAGAGCCAGGTTTTAGTAATAAACCTAGTTATTACCCAAAAGTACTCCCTTAAAGAGGAAATACCAGAGATCAGATTTATAGCATCATTGTTAACCATCATCATAAAAGTAACCAAAGTTCTTCTAATCAAAGAGGATCCCAAGGCTGCTTTTAACCGTGAGCTCAACTGATATATCAGTTTCTAACACTCTGCAGAAGTTGCACACTTTACCCACGAGTCGTGATCCCTTTTTAGCCTAGGTTGTACAGACCCGATCTTCACTACCGTGGTGAATGGCTAGGGATACACTACGTAGCCTTTACAAAGACTCCCCTGGTGCATAGCTGCTCATTAGGTTTTGCCAGTCGTACAAACGTAGTACACCTCTCCAAGGTGGGTGACTAACAAAACCAAATCAAATGAACCTCTGCACCCCCCCCCCCTTGGCAGAGCGAGCACTATGCCCCGGCCCCCATTGATGGCCCTCAGGCAAAGCCAACTACACCCCCAGGTTCATCTAATTAATCAGCTAAGGGCGTCCCATTCCACCCTCATGGCTGCACTGTTATCCCGGGTGGTCACTCCACGAACAGGTCCTTATGGAGAGGTACTCAGGAAAAGGCCTGAACCCCCTAGAGTATCACAATATCATCATTGGGATAACATCATCGTATCATAAATAATCACATCATGTTCATTGATTAAGTTAAGACATTAGCAAAATGCTAACCATGATAACCCAAAAGGTAAACAAGGATAAGGTAAATACAGAATAGTCAATCCTTAGGTTAAGTAAGGTAATGCGGGATAGTGAATCATAAAGTATGTAGGACATAATAGGTCAGAGGACACTTGCCTTCACCAGGTTGTTGCTCAGGGAGATCTCCAACAACACACTCGGGAACCTTGGACTGCTCGTTGTCTAAATAAAGCGAGCATGCATTCAATACATTTGGAAAGTACAAATGAACAACACACCAAATCATGTACAAACATTGGAATACATTTCAAAAAGGCACAATACTAAAGAAGGAATAATGAGATCAAAGTATAACATGAACTAATTTTATTTAGAAATAGATTATTCTTTAAGTGTTGTCCATAATTACACAACCTAGTTCTATTTATTTTACTGTGACCTAAAATTTAGACCAGGGATGAATTCATGTGATACATATTATTAATCTTCACAAGATTAAATATACTTTAATATCTAGGGTTTTCCTTTTATTTATTTTACTAAATAAATAAATCTACACCTATACTAGTTCATAATTAACCATAAAAATTAGAATGTGCAGACAGTAAATGAAACTAATTTATTTAAACAGAGGATAATCCTATGAACATTTTGCAATTTGAATAACTATTTGAAGTTCATATGCAAAAGATATGAAATAAACAAGTTTGGGAATTCAAAATATGAAAATAGGTCTAATTCTATGAATATTTAAAAGCCTAGGGTTCAATCTGCAAGATTACAGTGGCCTGCGCGCGAAAACTAGGGACGACGGGTTGATTCTGAACAAACCGAGGGTCTCTTTAATAAAACTACCGCGCGAAGGGGTATCGGGCGATTTAAACCGTTAGATCAGAAACCAACGGCCGAGATTAGATCTGCGGCCGAGGGCGCGCGCGCGCAGGCGGGTGAGCACTGACAGGCAGGCCAGGGGGTGTCAGCGACCAAGGGGGAGGGCGCACTGACCGATTGGGCCCAGAGCCAGGGGACACGGGCGCAGGGCGCGCGTGTGCGAAGCGGTATCCTGCGATCTGGGTCGTGCGATCAAGATCGGATGGGGGAGATCAAACCGGGAGGGGGTGAACTGCTGCGGGCGGCGCCGCTCCTCCTCACAGTGGTGAAGTGCCGGAGTTGGGGCGGGCGCGTGCTACGGCGGTTCCGGGGTCGCTAGGGTTGGGCAGAGAGGGGGAGAACTACTCCGCGAACTCGGTGGCGGGGTTGTGGCCACGAGTCCGAGGTCAAAGGGGGGATTGTTGGAGACTTGTTCTCAAATGCTATGAATTAAGAACAAGGCAACACAGAAAGAAGTTAATGGTTAATGCCCTTCGTCCTTCGAAGCATTATCTCCCTTAGGATATAACGATCTTCAGACGAAGGTCATGAAGGACATACCTTCATGATCACAGTTTATATTGATAAAAGGAGAAGCATATGAAACATGAGAGAATAACATGAATGATCACATAACACTATTACATGTCCTTATTATATAATCATGGAAGAATAAGAACAATATTGAATTACATTTGTACCTTCGGCTTGATAGAAGGCAAAAATACAAGCGTGACGTACGAGCGAGTACAAGTCAGCGTGAACAGTACGGGGGTACTGTTCATCTATTTATAGACACAGGACACAGCCTGTGAAGAATTACAATTATGCCCCTCATAAAAGTTTACAACATTGACTCAAACCTTTATGGACTAAAAGGTCATTCTATCTTTAAGTCGGTTTGTAATACTGAAGCTTCATGAAGAGGAACCTTCGGTCATCTCCTGCGGACAGCTTCAGCCGAAGCTGCTTCTTCCTACAAGACCTTCGGCGCGACGAAGCATAGCCCCAACAGTAGCCCCTTTCGCGGCGCTAGATCGTTTTTCGTAACGAGCTTGATCCGTGAAAAAAGTCTCTTAAGCTTCGGGAAGCCGAAGGTCCAAAAAACACCTTCCCTGAGGTCGTTGTCGAGAAACGATTCAGTTTCCGAGCGCGTAGCAGTCCCACCTTGCAGAGTTACTGTTTGGTCTCTGCGGTCCACCGCGCAGCGAGTGCAAGCGGCTGTCCGCCTGGTGTAAAAATCCTGGCGTTTCGCCTTCTTACCTGCAGCACTATATAAACAGACAAGTAGGTGTGAAGTTACCACAGCATTCATTGCTATTTGCACTGTTTTGCTGCCAAAATTTTTAACCATAGCCGAAGCTTGACTCTCGGAATCAAACGAAGCTCCAGCTTGAAGCCTACTTTGTCAGAAGAAAAAACTTCGGAAGAAAAAGTATTTAATTCCCGCAAATTCAGAATTAAATGGCCAGAGTGCGTTCTATCGCTAGGGTTGAGCGTGAAGGAGGCAAAGCTGAAGGCTTGGAGACTATTCCCATCTCCGAAGCAATGCAACGATCCGGACTGGTAACTTCGGAAGAAATCCCCACTGTTGAAGCAGAACAAGCAACTGCCGAAGCAGAAGAAGAGAACGTTGAAGAAACTGATCCCGAAGATGATTATCGTATTGCCATGCCAAGTAAGCCCAGCCACTTGGACTTCGGAAAGTCGACCGTTTCGAAGGCTGATCTCTCCAAGATGGCAAAGTCAGGTTATTTCAGTGAAAGTCAGAAGAAGCTACTTCGCTTCGGGGGGGAAGAAACTACCCCGAAGCCAGAGAAGGATGAAATAGTCATTTTCAAGAGCTTTCTAAAGGCTGGGTTGAGGTTCCCCCTTCATAGGATTATTGCAGATGTATTGAAGAGGTTTGGTATCTACATTTCATCAGTTGACTCCTAACGCTATCGTTAGGCTTAGTGTTTATATCTGGGCCCTCTGAAGCCAGGTGGTGGAGCCGTTTGCCGACAGCTTTTGTCGAGTTCATGAGCTGCATTACCAGACGAAGGCTAGAAAAGATGGATTATATGATAACTTTGGTTGCTACAATTTTGCCTATCGGAAAACCACAAAGTTTCCTGTAATCAGCTACCGAAGCAAATGGCCGGCAGGCTGGAAATCAGAATGGTTTTATGTGAGAGTTGACGAAGACAAAGAGAAGCTGGTACAAAGCCCTCTTGAATTGATCTTCGGAGAAACAAGACCGCGATGCCAAATGTCATTAGAAGGTTCCACTTGGGCTGCACTAGCTGAGTTTAAAATTATTTCAGAGCATATCAGTACTAGGGACCTGGTTCAAGAGTTCTTGGCCTTCAGGGTTTTTCCTACTTTAAAAGAATGGGAAATGCCGAAGCTAGAGGGGGAGAAGAAAGAAGGGGAACTTGTGCGGTTACCTTACTATTACAAATTTAAGAAATACTTTAAAAAACCTTGCCAAGAGTGGCTGGACACAGTTGAAATAATGTGCAATGAAATACTTGGCAATTACTCCAAAAAAGAAGATCAATTGATGACTGCGGCCTTCGGTACCTGTCCGAAGCGAAGACTGAATCGAGTGCTGGACGCCTTGGGTTTTGAATACCCTGACTACGAAAATCTGAATAAAGGTGCCGAAGGTCGGAAAAGGAAAAGGGGAGCCGAAGCTTTAAATGAAGATGAGGAAGAACCACCAAAAAAGAAGAATATTTCGAAGAAGAAGAAAATATCATCATCTCCGAAGCAAAAAGTATCTGACGAAGAGGAGACTCCCGCATCACGCTCTGCCACTGACGTGGAAGAGATTTTAAAGGTAATGACTGAATCCCTGCCTGCGAAGCTAAGTCCATTGGGGCCTCAACTGACAAAGTTTTTTCAGAAGGAAAAGGAGCCCGAAAAAACGAAGAAAACAACTAAAACAAAGAGACAAAGAATCATCGCAGTGACAGAAGTCATTGACAAGACACCACCGAGAGCTTCAGCTCAAAAGATACCAGCGGCTGAAGAAATAACAAATATTGAAATCACACCTTCGGAGGTCGCGGCTGCCGAAGCTACCTCAACTGAAGGTTTGAACTTAGGAAAGCACAATTGAACACATCGACAAAAATACTGCTAGACATGGCCACAGAAGAAGCTACTGCTGCCGCCGAAGAGGCCATGGCCGCAGTGTCTGGGAAAGAAAAGGAAATTGCTGACGAAGCTTCAGAGGACGAAGCCTTCATGTTCCAAAACTTGGTTGGAGAAGAATTGTCAAAAACCGAAATAGAAGAGCTTAAAGAGTATGCCAAATCTTGCGGGTACAAACCAGGAGCACTCCTCTTCGGAGGTATTGATGATGAAAAATTAGATTGTATCCGAAACCAAACTGGAGCCAAAGTTATCAGTACTCTGTCAAAGAATATCAGTTTTCCGAAGTTAGAAACGGACATTAGCCGCTACCGACGACAACATATCGTTGGTAGTTTATTTTATTCCAATTTCAAGGTGAACTACTTTTCCCTTAACCTATATTGTTTTTAATAATGAAAACATGTCTAACGAAGGTTGTTTTCGTGCAGAGTATGCTGTTGAGCAAAGCCTTGAAAATGCAGCAAGATTTTGAAGACAAGAAACACGAAGTTATAATTGAAAATTTAGAAAACAAAATAAAGGAGCAATCAGCTGCTATTGAGAAGAAAAACTTTGAGCTCCAGGCAACTGAAGGTTTATTGGCGGAAGCCGAAGCAAAAATAACAGAACTAAACACGAAGCTTCTCTGCCAATCTAAGCAGTTTGAACAGGAAGAGCAAGAGCTTAAGGCAAAACTTGAAGCCGAAGCTCAACAAAATTCAGATTTGAAAAAACTATTGGCGGACCTTCAAGAAAAATGTTTGGAATTTAGCAACAAATGCATTCAACGACTAAGAAAAATTTTTCACTCAGTTGGAGCCAGCAGTGAGAAATTCACCCCCTCAGCTGAAGATTTACCGAAGACCTTCGAACATATTGAGGGTGAAATTGACGAGCTCGACGAAGTTATAGCTGGGCACGGTGACTTCTGTGCCTGGGTAGCTTCTCGGGGCACTGCTGCAGCTTTCCTAAAAGCTGGCTGCGACCATGGAAAGATTGTCAATAGGCCCAATTTCACTTTATCACCATCAATCCTAGATGACATCCCTGATCTCGCCCGAAGTATTTCCAATAGATTTATAAAAATGATATGGACAAAAGGCGGGCGAGAAAAGGCTGGAGATGAAGCTCGGAGTCATCTTGAACCAGTAAGAAATCATACCTTGTGCTTACCTCTTCCTTCAAGCTCGATTTTGATTTATAACAACTTAATTCATGTAGGATGACGAAGCCGAAGTCGATGATTAAAAAGAGTGACGCCGAAGCTAAAATCCCTCGAAGATTAAGTAGGAGTAGACTGTAGACAGACTCAGGAAACTTTTGAGATAACTTGTGTAAATGTAACTAAACTTGTCTTTAATGAGTTCTGTTCATACCTTGTATTATGCTCTTACCCTTCTATTAATGTATGTGAAGTGCTTTGTTGTGGACGAAATTATCTTTTTTGAGCCGAAGGCGAAAAAACACCTTCCCTTCTTTTCGTACACAGCGAAGCATAGAAAACAACATTTCCCTTTCTTCCAAAGCTCTCCTTTTTGTACGCGAAGAAGCTCTTCTCTTATGCCGAAGCAACCACTTATGCCATGATGATGATTATCCTACATATGCCTGAATGAATGTTTATGAATGCAAATGCTATGATGTAATGTGATGTGCGAATGAATGTCCAAACACATATCCGAAGCCATACCCTCAGCCATTATTTCCTTAGAAACAATCACACATCAGCTCTGCATTCCCTTAGGAACGACTTTGGAGCTTCTTCGCCTTTTACTTTCGGCGGAATCAGCGTTGACTTTTCGCTGTAAGCTCTGCATTCCCTTAGGAACGACTTTGGAGCTTCTTCGCCTTTTACTTTCGGCAGAATCAGCGTTGACTTTTCGCTGTAAGCTCTGCATTCCCTTAGGAACGACTTTGGAGCTTCTTCGCCTTTTACTTTTCGGCACTCAATGGTGCGTTCTCAGCTTTTACATTTACATTCCTTGGGGGATTTTGCTCTTATAGAACTAAAAAAGGAAATTACATATGATGGCCCCATTAAAAATCTTTCTCCCCCTTTAGAAAGGAAAAGGGTGCCATGAAAAAGAAAAGACATAAAAAGTTACATCAAGTTACACATAATATCGCCGAAGCTCATCCGCATTCCAAGATCTAGGAATGTCGTTGCCGTCCATATCCTTCAATCTGTATGAACCGGGTCTTGACGAAGATGCTACTAAGAAAGGTCCCTCCCATTTCAACTGCAACTTGCCCACTGTATCTGGGTTAGCGACTCTCCGAAGCACCAAATGTCCTGGCTCAATATTCTTCAGCCGAACCTTTCTATCACGCCACTTGATTGTTTCGGCTTGATATTTATTGATATTCTCCACAGCTTGAAGCCTGATCCCTTCTAAAGCATCTTTTTCCACAGAATAAGCATCTTCAGAACCTGATTCTGCCGAAGCTACTACTCTTATTGATCCAGTTTTAGCTTCTTCCGGAGTTATTGCTTCGTCACCGAATAATAACTTGAATGGAGTAAAGCCTGTAGACCTTGATGTTGTTGTATTGTGGCTCCACACCACTTTGGTTAACTGATCTGGCCACTTTCCCTTGGGTTGATTGAAGATTAACTTCATTATTCCTGTCATTATAATGCCATTGGCTCTTTCAACGAGCCCATTTGACTCCGGATGCCTAACTGATGCAAAATGGATCTTCGTACCAATTTGATCACAGAAATCTCTGAAAGCTTCGGAGTCGAATTGTGTTCCATTATCTACAGTGATGGCCTTTGGTACCCCGAAACGACAAACAATATTCTGCCAGAAAAACTTTTGGACAGTGGCCGAAGTTATTGTGGCTAAAGGCTTTGCCTCAATCCACTTAGAAAAATATTCCACAGCCACTACAACATATCTTAAGTTCCCTTGGGCCGGTGGTAATGGACCTAACAAGTCAAGGCCCCACCTTTGCAATGGCCAGATGGGTTGTATGAGCTGTGTTAAGGACGAAGGTTGTTTTTGATCTCTTGCACATTTCTGACAGCCTTCGCACTTTTGAACTAATTCTGCTGCATCCGAAGCTGCCTTCGGCCAATAAAACCCTTGGCGGAAAACTTTTCCAAGTAACGGCCTAGATCCAATGTGAGATCCACACAGGCCTGCATGTATTTCTTTCATCAACTCTATACCTTCGGTTCTAGATAAACACTTGAGTAGCGGAGCGCAAACTCCATGCTTGTACAACTCCCCTTCTATCATGACATATGGACGAGCTCTTGCCTCTATCCTCCTGTTATAAGCTTCGTCATCTGAAAGGAACTTACCCTGAAGATAAGAGATGATCTCAGTTCTCCAATCTTCGCTATAAACAGGAGATATATTGAGGACTGCTCTTTCAAGGAGTTCCACTGAAGGTGCCTTTATTGTTTCGAAGAACACATCCGAAGGTAAAGGCAGCCCCTGTGCTGCTGACTTAGCTAGCAAATCAGCATGCTCATTTTGTCCTCGAGGGATATTTTTGACAGAAAATCCTTCGAAGGAAGCTTCGATTCTCCGGACCGTGTCTAGATATTTTTCAAGCTTCGGATCTTTAGCCTTGCAACTCTTGTCGATATGACCCGAAACAACCTGGGAATCAGTTTTAAGGATGGCCCTTCTGATTCCCATTGCTTTTAATTTCCGAAGGCCCAAAAGCAGGGCTTCGTACTCAGTAATATTGTTTGTACAGCTAAAATCGAGTCTTGCCGCATAACAAGTTTTAACTTTGGATGGTGAGACCAACACAGCGGCTGCTCCTGCTCCGAAGGTTCCCCAAGACCCATCGCAAAACACTGTCCACACTTCGGCATCTTTATTTGTTTCTTCATCCTGAACCCCTGGCGTCCAATCGGCAATGAAATCTGCCAACGCTTGAGACTGGATCGAGGATCTATGCACATAATCAATGCAAAATTCATTGAGCTCTGCAGCCCATTTTCCAATCCGTCTAGTAGCTTCTCTATTTCTCATAATATCCTTCAACGGCTGCGAAGAAGGAACAACAATATTGTATGCTTGAAAATAATGCCGAAGCTTCCTGGATGCCATCAAAACAGCATATAATACCTTCTCCAATTCTGTATAGTTTTTCTTTGATACACTAAGAACTTCAGATACAAAATACACTGGAACCTGCTTCTTGACTTGGCCATCAAGCTTCTCCTGGACAAGTGCTGCACTTACCGCTGAGTGCGAAGCTGCCACGTATAACAACAAAGGAGCCCCTGGCGTTGGTGGAGTTAATGTTGTTAAATCTATCAAATATTGCTTCAGTTCTTCAAAGGCTTTTTGTTGGCTTGGTCCCCATTGAAAGACTTCGGCTGATTTCAGCACTTCGAAGAATGGTAAATTTCTTTCTGCTGATCTGGATATAAATCTATTAAGAGATGCCAACCTCCCTGTTAATCTTTGGGCCCCCTTTTTTGTAGTTGGTGGCTCCATTCGAAGTATAGCTTCAATTTTACTTGGATTAGCTTCAATTCCCTTTGTTGAAACCAAGCATCCAAGAAATTTCCCCTTCTTTACTCCGAAGACACATTTTTCTGGATTCAACTTTAAGCCAGCTTGTCTGAAACTGGCGAAGGTCTCCTGCAAATCAGCAATATGATTTTCCTGTTTCGTGCTTTTTACAATGATGTCATCAACATAAGTTAGCACATTTCTGCCTATCTGAGACTGGAGAACCTTCGCAGTCATTCTGCTGAAACTTCCTCCAGCGTTTTTGAGCCCCTCAGGCATCCGAAGATAGCAATATGTGCCACTTGGGGTTATGAAGCTAGTCTTCGGCTCATCTTCCTTCTTCATCCAGATTTGGTGATAGCCTGAGTAACAGTCTAGCAGACTCATGAGCTCTGAAGAAGCTGCTGCATCAACTAAAGAGTCTATCCTTGGCAATGGGAATTCGTCCTTCGGACAAGCCTTGTTGAGATCTGTAAAATCGATACACATTCGCCACTTGCCATTGGCCTTTTTTACCATAACAGTGTTAGCTAGCCATTCTGGGTACTTTACTTCTCTGATAAATCCTGCACTGAGGAGTCTTTTGACTTCATTACGAGCACCTTCGGCCTTATCATCAGACATTTTCCGAAGCCTCTGCTTTCTGGGTCTGAAGGATGGGTCAACATTGAGCGAGTGTTCAATAACATCCCTATTTACTCCGCAGAGGTCATTGGCTGACCATGCAAAAACATCTTTGCTGTTGAACAAAAACCTTATCAAGGTTTTCTCCTGCTCTTCGGATAATTGAGAGCCCAACAGCACCTTCTGCTCTGCTATGTCCTCACATAAGAGCATGGGCTTCGGCTGATCTGCTGAAGCTGCTTTCTCCCTTCTGAATTTGTACTGTTCACAAGCTTCAGCTCCATCTATGTTATGGATTGCTTTTGAGTCAGTCCAGTTTCCTTCGGCCCTTCTGGCAGCTTCCTGACTTCCATGAATAGCGATGGGTCCTTGATCCGAAGGTATCTTCATGCAAAGATAGGCAGGATGAAGAATTGCTTCGAAAGCATTGAGGGTGCCACGACCAATAATTGCATTGTAAGGGTATTCCATGTCAACAATGTCAAACACAACTTGCTCAGTTCTAGTGTTGTTGATGAACCCGAAGGTCACTGACATGGTGATTTGCCCAGTGCTACAATCTGTCTTCCTCCGAAGCCACAGAGAGGGTGCGTAGCATCATGAATCTTATCTTCTGGCTCTTGCATTTGCCTGAAGGCCTTAGCAAATATGATATCAGCTGCACTGCCTGTATCAACCAAGACATTGTGGACCAGAAATCCTTTGATAACACAAGAGATAACCATGGCATCGTTGTGTGGGTAATCCTTGAGTTGAAGGTCCTCTTGGGAGAAGGTAATAGGAATGTGAGACCATCTCGACTTGATGAAGGGTCCTTGCACCCCAACATGCTGTACCCTTCTCTGTGCTTCCTTCTTCTGCTTCTTGTTGGCTGGCTCTGAACATGAACCGCCTGTTATCGGGAGTAGCAGCTTCGGAGCCGAAGCAGCTCCAGCTTGATCGTTGAACGAAGTCATCAGCTCAAAAAAGTGGAAGTGAGTTCACCGGAGGTGGGCGCCAATGTTGGAGACTTGTTCTCAAATGCTATGAATTAAGAACAAGGCAACACAGAAAGAAGTTAATGGTTAATGCCCTTCGTCCTTCGAAGCATTATCTCCCTTAGGATATAACGATCTTCAGACGAAGGTCATGAAGGACATACCTTCATGATCACAGTTTATATTGATAAAAGGAGAAGCATATGAAACATGAGAGAATAACATGAATGATCACATAACACTATTACATGTCCTTATTATATATTCATGGAAGAATAAGAACAATATTGAATTACATTTGTACCACGGTGGGCGCCAATGTTGGAGACTTGTTCTCAAATGCTATGAATTAAGAACAAGGCAACACAGAAAGAAGTTAATGGTTAATGCCCTTCGTCCTTCGAAGCATTATCTCCCTTAGGATATAACGATCTTCAGACGAAGGTCATGAAGGACATACCTTCATGATCACAGTTTATATTGATAAAAGGAGAAGCATATGAAACATGAGAGAATAACATGAATGATCACATAACACTATTACATGTCCTTATTATATAATCATGGAAGAATAAGAACAATATTGAATTACATTTGTACCTTCGGCTTGATAGAAGGCAAAAATACAAGCGTGACGCACGAGCGAGTACAAGTCAGCGTGAACAGTACGGGGGTACTGTTCATCTATTTATAGACACAGGACACAGCCTGTGAAGAATTACAATTATGCCCCTCATAAAAGTTTACAACATTGACTCAGACCTTTATGGACTAAAAGGTCATTCTATCTTTAAGTCGGTTTGTAATACCGAAGCTTCATGAAGAGGAACCTTCGGTCATCTCCTGCGGACAGCTTCAGCCGAAGCTGCTTCTTCCTACAAGACCTTCGGCGCGACGAAGCATAGCCCCAACAGGGATAGCGGGGAAAAGGCCTCGGGCGGGTCGGAGGAACTCCGGCGAGGTCTAGCGGCGTGAGCAGAGCGCGAGCGCGAGCGGGACTGCGTGAAATGAGGCGAGGGAGTGAGTGCGGCACGGGCGGGGCTCAAAAAGGGGCGGGGGGCGTGTGGGCGGGCGTCGTGGCCGAGGATTCCAACGACGTGCGCAAGTGTGAGTGCGCTGGTCCACGGCGGGCGCGGGGAGGGCGGAGCTGACAGCGCAGGCCCACGACACAGAGAGAGAGAGAGAGCGAGAGAGAGAGAATGGGCACGCGAGGGTAACGGCTCGGTGCCTGGCAGAGCGGGCCCACGAGGCAGAGAGGGAAGAGGGGCACGCGGGCGAAGGGATCCTGGCACCGACAACTCGGCCCCACTGGGCAGCGAGCGGGAGAGAGAGGAGAGCGCGGGGCAGTCTGGCGCTGACAGGCGGGGTCTGTCTGTGAGGGGCGGCAGGCGCGCGGGCGCGGGCCTGGTTGGCTGGTTTGGGCCAGAATGGCTTTTTCCTTTTTCCTAAATTTCCTAATTGTTTTTCCATTTCTTTTCTCTAGGGTTTTTAATTCAAATTCAATTCAAGTTTCAAATTTAAACTAATTCAAACATGTGCAACAATTCAAAGAATATTTAAGCTCAGCATGATGCAACATGTCATGAGCCATAGTGTTTCTACAAAAATAAATAACTAATTCCCCCTTAATTAAGCTATTTCTACTCAAAAGGAAAAAGAGGGAGAGAGGGAATCTAGAGATAGATAGAAACTAGAGAGAGAAAAGAGTAACACTTGAATTTGGGTGATAGTTAGAAAAAAATTTATACCCCCAAATTTAGGGTGTTACAATCGCCCTCGAAGGCCCTGCCTTGACTTGGTACACCAGGCTACCGCCACTGTCCATCGAGTCCTGTAAAGGCCTTCACGACAAATTCCTGCTCAACTTCCAAGGGTACCGACCCGACACGGACGCCTTGGCCGAGCTATCCTTCTGTAAGCAGCAAGAAAAGGAAACCCTTCGCGAATACTACAGGAAATTCCTGACGCTCAAATCGCAACTGCCATCAGTTGACGACCACATAGCGATCCACTACGCCATTAGTGGTCTTCGGGCAGGTGTCTTGTACAGTCATTGCATCAGGGACCCACCCAAGAACCTATAGGAGTTATACCAACTATTTGATAAGTATGCTAGGTCTAAGGAGCTCCATCAACACAAGGTTGAATCTCAGAGGAAGCCCAAGGACCCTCCACAGTCCAGCAGAACCTGGACCAGAACGGCGCAGCCAAACTCCGGCAGGGACAATCGCAATCATCAGCAGGTGCACACCATAGCCAATCAGCACCCAGCCGGAGAGCACACCCATCGTTAGGAATACCCCCCCTAAGGCCACGGTAACGGCACAAGAGGAAGAGGCCGAGGACGGACATAGCAGCCGTGAAGGTTCTATTGCTTGTTTCACGGCGAAGACTGCGCGCATCCAACAAGGGACTATCCAGAGACTAAGGCAACAAAGGACAGAATGTCCAGAGCTCAACCAGCCGACAACCAGCGGGTCGTCGCGCACACTTACCATCACCAACAACCCTACCACAACGAACAAATCCAGCATCAACCCAACCATGTTTACCAGCACCATCAAGAGATGCAGGTTCTACCACCACCACCTCCGCACCACAACCACCCACTGCAAGAACCCAAACAAGAAGACTTCGTTGAGCCACCATATCGCGGAGTCATCCACATGATCACTGGGGGATCCAGCGTGGACTTCGACACAAAGCGGCAGAAAAGACACCACTATCGGAGTGTGAATCATGTCGCCCTTACTGGCCCAGTGGTGCAAACAAAGTGGTCCCATGTACCGCTCACTTTCGATGCCAGGGACGTTGACTTGCGCAGCGCTCCACATGCAGACGCCATGGTGATAAACTATAGGGTAGCAGGCTGGGTCTACACAAAGTGCTTGTCGACAACCGCAGTCAGGTTGATATCATTTTTCTGCACGCCTTCGACCGTATGGGAATCAGCCACAACCTCCTCAAGCCTACAGATAATCCCCTCTATGGATTTGGCGGGAAGGGCATCTTCCCCGTCGCCAAGATAGAGCTCCCCCTATCATTTGGTGTAGCACCCAATGCACGGAGTGAGCAGGTCACATTCTACATCGTCGATATGGTCTACCCATACAATGCCATAATGGTACGTGGCTCGATCAACATATTTGAGGTGGCCATTCATGGGCTCTACCTCTGTATGAAAATCACAGGGCCACAGGGCGTGATCACTATCTACGGCGACCAGCAGACAACACGCAACATTGAAAGAGACTTTGTTCCAGGGCAATGAAACGTACACTGCCTCACGGCAGAGCGCGAAGGCTTCGAGAGCACTCGCCCAGTTGCAGACGGAAAAGTCAAGGCCCAGCTCCAAAGCAACGACGGAACGAAGGTAGTACCCCTCGACCCAGCAACACTGAAGCAAACAGTAATAATCAGTGAAGACCTGACATCACGAGACGAGGAAAAACTCCTTTCCTGTCTCTCCCATAACAAGGATTTCTTTACCTGGTCCGCCCTCGATCTGGTCGGGGTCAGCCGTTCCATCATCGAGCACAGCTTGGGCATCGATCCCTCGATGCGCCCAAAAAAGCAGCGGCTGCAGAAAATGTCCGACGAGAAAACGGAGGCAGCCAAGGCCGAAGTGCATCGCTTGTTGGAAGCCAGATTCATCGAGCCAATCGCTTATCCAACATGGCTCGCCAACGTGGTCAAGGTGCAAAAAAAGAGCGGCAAATGGCGTATGTGCATCGACTTCACAAGCCTCAATAAGGCTTGCCCCAAGGATAATTTCCCTCTGCCACGAATTGGCAAAATTGTTGACAGTGCAGCAGGCTGTGAAGTCATGTCCCTCCTTGATTGCTTTTCGGGCTACCACCAGATTTAAATGAAAGAGGAGGACAAGGCAAGTACAAGCTTCATCACACCCTTCGGCACGTATTGTTTCGTACGGATGCCTGCGGGGCTCAAGAACGCCGGCTCCACCTTTTCTCGCCTCACCAAGAAGGTTCTTGAAAACCAAGTAGGTCGCAACATCTTCACTTATGTAGACGAAATTGTTGTCGCAAGCAAAAGCAAAGAGGACCACCTGGCCGACCTCGCAGAGACATTCACCAACATGCACGACGCACGACTCTGGCTCAACCCTAAGAAGTGTGTCTTCGGGGTACGCCAGGGGAAGATACTTGGTTACCTAATATCGCACCGAGGGATCGAGGCCAACCCAACCAAGATCCAAGCAATCATCAACATGGCACCCCCGCAGTCCACCAAAGACGCCCAGCGACTGACAGGAAGACTGGCGGCCCTAAACAGATTCATCTCTAAGTCCGCTGAGCGAAGCCTACCCTTCCTCAAAACGTTGCGTGGCGTGAAAGACTTCGTTTGGGGCCCAGAGCAGGCAGCGGCCTTCGAGTCGCTCAAACAACACCTGTCTGACTTAGCAACTCTGACAAGTCCTGACCCTTCACTTCCACTGCTTCTCTACATTGCGGCTTCACACTGCACAGTCAGCGCAGCATTAGTCCAAGATCAGGACAGAGATGACAAAAACCAGCAATGCCTAGTGTACTATGTCTCTGAAGTCCTCACGACTTCCAAGTGCAACATGACCGAACTCGAGAAAATTTCATACGCAGTGGTCATGGCTTCGCGCAAGCTACGACACTATTTCGAGGCGTTCAAAGTACGAGTCACTTCGGACAGGGGTCTCAGAGAATTGTTCAGGAACTCGGAGGCGTCCGCCAGAATTACAAAATGGACAGATGAACTATCCGGGTACCACATCATCTTTGAGCCCAGAACGGCAATCAAGTCGCAAGTCTTGGCGGACTTCATCGTCGACTGGACAGGACCCGTGGGGCCACAGCAAGAGCACTCAGAAAAAGTCTAGACCATCAACTGCAATGGCGCATGGTGCCATCCAGGGGCAGGCGCTGCGGCAATTATCACATCACCCGCCGGTGTCAAGTACAGATACGCCGCGCGCCTCAGCTTTGCTCTGGAGTCCGACCGGTGCACTAACAACATAGCAGAATACGAAGCCGTCATCCTGGGTCTTCGCAAACTATGGGCCCTCGGCGTCACCACATGCATCATCAGAACAGACTCCAAGGTCGTCGCTGGCCAGATTGAAAACGAGTACTCATCAAAGGAGCCTGTGCTGATGCAATACCTCACTGCCGTCCGCGGCCTCAAAAAATAATTCAAGGGTTTCACCCTGCAGCATGTCGAGCGCAACAAGAACAAAGAGGCTGACGCATTAGCCAGGGCAGTAGCCAAGGGCGAGGCCCTGCCCTCTGACGTGTTCTACCACGTCATTGGCACACCAGCCGTTCGTAACCCCGAAGGCTTGCAAATAACTCAAGACGCCGAGGGCCACGAATCATCAACCTCATAATGGTCGAAGACTAGCGGGCCCCAATAACACTATACCTCCAGGGCCATTACCATCCAACCGATCGCAATGAGGCCAAACGACTGAAACACAGGAGCAGGGATTTCGCAATAGTCGAGGATCAGCTTTACAAAAAGGGCATCAGCCAGCCTATGTTGTGCATAACCGAGACCGAAGGCCTAGAGATCCTTCGCGAAGTCCACGGCGGAACCTGCAGGTCACACTCAAGACCCAAGGCCCTCGCAGCCAAGGTGATTCGTCAGGGATTTTACTGGCCCGTGATATATACACGGCCAAACGAGTCACCAGGTCATGCAAAGCATGCCAAAAATTCTCTCCTCACTCAGGCAACCCTTCGCAAATTCACCAAGCTCATCGCCCACACCTGGCCACTTCAGCGTTGGGGGCTGGACATCGTCGGGACACTGCCTACGGCTCAAGGGAACCTAAAGTTCACCTTCGTCGCTGTCGAGTATTTTACCAAGTGGATCGAGGCCAGAGCAGTCTCCACGATAACAGCGAAGACCGCCCAAAAATTCTTCTAGCAAAACATTGTCTTCCGGTTTGGAGTCCCGTCCGAGCTAACAGTCGACAACCACAAACAGTTTGACAGCCAAGACTTCTGAGAATTCTGCAGTTCCATCGGCACCAAGCCAGTCTTCGCCTCCGTCTACCACCCACAATCCAACGGCGTCGTCGAACGTGCCAACGGCAAGATTTTCAGTGTCATTAAGAAAAGGCTCCTTAACAACAAAAAAGGCAAATGGGCAGACCAATTACCCGAAGTCATATGGGCACTGAATACGATAGAATGCCGAGCAACCGGGTACACACCCTTCCGCCTGATGTATGGATCCGAAGAAACGAACCGCAAGAGTTAAAGCACGGGTCCCCCCGAACAAACCAATCAGCCGTCCCCGATGTCGATGAACCAACCTCCAAATATCTTATTGACGGAGACCGTGTCCTTGTCCTGCAGGCCCTAAACAAGTATCAGGTCCAGACCAAGGCATGGCGCGACAACAATGTCGTCCTAAGAGAATTCAACGAAGGGGATCTCGTACTCGTGAGGACCACCAGAAAAGAGTCCCGGGGCAAGCTAGAGCCAAAGTGGAAAGGGACGTACATAGTCAAGACGAAGGCATCGCCAAGTGCTTACAGGCTAACAACTTCATCCGGCGAATACTTAGAGCACTCATGAAACATCGATAACCTCCAAAAAAATTTATTTAAGATCCAAGGCCCAAGCACCTTTGTAGTTCCCCAAATAATGTCATTCAGGCTCGCACTCTTTTCCTCCCGGGGGGTGAGGTTTTTAACGAGGCGGAGCCATGTAATATACCGCCAAAAAGCCCCCGCAAAAAAGTCCAGCAAGCATCATGGTCATGAGTGTCAAAAAATACCGCATCGACGGTCTTCGACATTCAACGTATAAATAGTCACCGCAAGAGGCAGCCTAGACTACCCTCACGTGCGACAAATCCGAGCAAAAGCCGCCAAAGGATGCAGCCGGATATGCACAATAAGTGTGCCACATCACCCTAAGGGTGCGAAGTCTTTACCATAAGACAAATCCGAGCAAAAGCCCCTAAGGGTGCAGTCGGATATGCACAATAAGTGCGCCACATCGCCCTAAGGGTGTGAAGTCTTTACCATAAGACAAATTCGAGCAAAAGCCACCTAAGGGTGCAGTCGGACATGTATAAATACGCGACATCACCCCAATGGTGCAAAGTCTATTATGATCACCTTAAAGGTGCGAAGTCTCTACTATCTGACACAGTCGAACAAAAACAACCTAACGGCGCAGCCAGATACGCGTCATAAGCGTCCAACATCACCGTGGAAAGCGAGGCCCCAATCCCATTCACGCGCCATGCCAGCACGATTACAAGTCGAGACAAACTCATAACAAGCGCAGCACGCGGTGTCATCATAGTTTACATACACACAGCGAGGGGTCTGCCGGCCACATTGCACAAATAATACAAATCACGTCTTGGTGCCCTCCCTCTCTATTGCGAGCTGGGGGTAGGGCAGCGTTTTCACTCACTACCGCAACACGAGAGCGAGGGCAGCAAACATGCTATGTCGTCTCAGCCTTTGGAATAAGGCCTGCCTCTCAAAAGTTAAACAACATCATCTTCAACTCCTCGCCCTCAAAAAGATTCTGCAGATCCCCTCCCCAATACATGTCCCGGACGTCGGGGATAGCAAACCTCGTTGACCATCCCGATTTAGTCGAAGACGGGGTTGTTCCATCCCCATCCGTCGACCCCTCCCACTTTGTGACATCTCACCAACATTGTGCTTCGACACCACCTTTCGCCGGCGGTGCTCTTCGGCCATCGCCGCAGCCGGGGAAGTAGACCCTTCGCGCACTTTAGGCTATGGCAAGGACTCTGCCGCGGCCACATCCAACGCAGCAAATAATCTGAATCTTCATCAAAAGACCCCTCAATCCATGGAAACGGGCTCCCAAAATCACCCCCGTCTGACGACCAAGACTCAGTTTCATAACCATACGAATTTCCATTAACAGGCACTGCATTCGCAGCCGCCAAAAAATTAATATCAACATCAGTAGGGGTTGCTTGCGTAGGCCTGGACGTCGGGACCTGCGCAGCAACTGACCTTCAGTATCACAAAAATAAAACCTAAAACCCAACGCCCTAACATGACCCCGCCACCTGCGAAGGAGCAACTGCCGTTGTAGGGTCTCCGCCAGCCGGCACAGCCGCAGCTGTAGGGTCTCCGCCATGGTCGGTTTGTGGTGACGGTTGCTCTTCAGCCCCCGTACTCGCATCTTCCGCCCGGGTCACTGAGCTTTCCAGGCCACCGAAGTCCTTGACTTCTTCCTTGTTCAACATCTATAGAAATAGCGAAAACGTTACAAAAAAATAAAAAAAACCTACTCCAACGCTTGGTCGGCTCTCTCTCGGACAGTGTCACGGCCGTGAGGGCCCCACATTCTGTCGTAAAGCACCCTAGCGGACTGCTTTAGCACCTTCTCTTCGACCTGGAAGATTTCATGGTCGAAGTCCTCAGTTACCCGATCAAAGACTTTGTAATGCCTACATCCCTCACGGGACAAGGCATTCGCAGCCCCCTTGCAGGTAATGAGCGAGGCGAAGGACATGAGACCGGTCACGATGGACGGGAGCAACTCCAACTCCTCTTGCAGCCACCCAAGGAAGCGGAGGCCCACCTCTTCACCGGATTTTTCAAAGGGGGCGGTTCACGCGCCAAGCTGACAGTACATGTCCAGGAGCAACGCGTGCGCTCGGTCAACCCCAGCGCGGGTGGAGGCCTCCGTCCTGTCCACGTAGCCGCACAGACTTCTCAGCCCCGACTCCGCGTCGGTGGCACGCTTGAGGGAAAGACTAGCCTCGGCGCGGGCAGCTTGGGCCTCGGTGCGGGCCTTTTCCGCGTCCTCCCTTTCCACCGCAAGCCAACGGCTGAGGTCCTCCTTTTCAGCCTCCGTCGCCGTCAGCTTTTCAAGCAGATTAAGGCTCCTGTTTTCCGCCGCCGACTTGTCTCGAATAGCCTCCGTATGTTGCGTTCGGAGGCGCTCAATCCTCCCCTCGAGTCGCCACCTTTTGGCAGAAAACTCCGAGGTCAGCGCCCCCGATGCAATGCGCTCGGCGAAGGCAGCCGCCTCGCACAAAGACTGTCAAAAGCGGAGCTATGGAAGAAAAACAAGTTCCAAACGCACCAGTCACACTCACATGTTTTAGCTGCTGTGCAACTGAGGCAGCCACGTCCTTCGCAGCGGCGGTAGAGGCAATTTCGTCGCTGGCGAAGAACTTGGACCACGGGTCCTGTGAGGACCCCTTCGCTACGGTTGCCACGGCCACCAGACCAGCCGCCACAGTCGCCGAGACAACAGCCAGTTGCCTGGACTCCGCTCCTACACCATGGTCACGCCAGAAATGCAGACTTCACGCAAAAAACTCACCAGCAGGATCCATGGAGACTTCGGCCACAAGGTAGTCATCCACAGAAATATCCACGAAGACTTCGGCGCCCACCACCGCTGCCTCAGCAGCGCGCGGTGGCGAGGGAGGCCTTCGCTCATGTGTGGGAGCGGCAGGTGGAGAGATGCTGGTGCTGGGGGCGGCAGGCTTCGCGCTCGCCCATGCCATCTTCGCCTCGCGCCTCGGTTCCCCCAACCTGGCGAACGCCTGGTGTTTCCGTGGCGCATCTTGGCGATCCTTCTCCATCACTGTCGATACAACAGCACCAACATTCCGTTCGTAAGGGAAAATTTCCATCTCACGAGTTAATCGAGATGTAAGCATGTCCTCGCCGGCCGCCCGGGGAATTGGAACATTCCTAGGCCAACGACCCTTGGTAACCTTTAGCATTCGTGCGGAAGTTTCCCAGAGCTTGGGCGAAGGCATTGTCTCCCCGGGAACCGCGCAGGTCTCCAGCAAATCCGCAGCAAAACGATCGAAAGCCCTCGACCCCTCAGCTGTTGTACCTAATTTCCTCTTGGCGGTCGTGCCCGGCGCTGTTCCCCATGAAGGGCCCTCATCGGCCGTTGTCATCGCCTTTTTCCCCCGACGAACAGCAACATCGGCATAGTCGTCCCCCGGGTAGCCGACATACGATAGACAGTTCAACTCAAAAGTACGGTTCAACCTAACATTTGAACCGCGGATATCCCAACTCCTCAGAGTTTCCGTCTTCGGCACATATTTTCCTACAATCATCGCAGCCTCAGCCTCCACTTCACGCACAAACGTGGTCGCGTTACGACCGCGTAAATCCACCACGAACGCTGGACTTCGCACCAGCTGGTCGCCCAGGGTTGGCATCTGACGGGGGGTCACTTCGCCCAATACCCAGCTGTGCGCCAAGGGCCACACTACATAAGCAATAAATTCCTCAACCAAGTCACGCCCGCTACTCAGACGGGCAGCATGTCGAAGGGCCCCTTCGTCTTCGTCTTCCTCCGCAACCTCGAATCGAGGAAACACCACATAGCAGTGTGAACACAGAATGGCCGGAGGCAGGCTCGACAGGCCTTCGATGTCACCAAGAGCCACATAGAACCAAAAATCCCACCAGTTACCCCATTTGTTCCTAGCGCAGTGGACTATCTACACAACCTCAACCGAAGTCTTCCCAGTCCCCGGCGTGAAGGTGCATGATCTGAATTGTGCTATCTTATTTCTTATTTTCCTCTTCTACAAATGCATGCAATAATTTTTGGCGAAGACCTCCACAGACGGCTGCCCGCCGTAGGAAGTAAATGCCCAGACATACTTCGCCAGTGCCACCACGGCGTTCGGCGTCAACTGGTGGACCTGCACTTCAAAACTTCGCAACACCTCCACCACGAATCGATGTGTCGGGAGGCGAAGACCGGCAACAAAAAAAAGCCTCAAAGGCTACCAACTCGCCTTCAGGCCCAGGGACCTCCTCTGCACCCAGGGCCCACCCGACACCGTTACCAAAGTAACCAAGCCGCTACATCTCCAGCACATGGACCGAGGAAATCCTCGAGGTACCAAACTCCACGGTATGGCCAGGCTGCAACTCCATCACCGCCAAATCACTCAAGGTTTCCTCGGACGACGGCGCGGTCGGCGATGCGCCCGCAGCAGACGAAGAAGAAGACATTGCAACATACCATCGGTGGCGGCGCACGGTCTGCTTGATACGGGCCAGATTTTTGAAGCAGAGTGAGCAAGGAGGGCAGGCGAGTAGTTGAGAAAAGCTAGGGTTTCTACCGCGCAGATGCAAGCAGGAAACAGGCTCAGTCGAGGTTGGCTTTTTATAGACGCGACGTGATGCCTCGGGAAACCTGCAGTCCAACAATAAACACGTCCATTAACAGTCACATTTCAAAAAAACCCCATGGGACCACTTCGAGCGAGGGCAGCGTATTCACCATCTCACTGTGGTCTTCGGCACCAGCTGACTTAGTCGAACTGGTCCCTCGGAGGGCAAATGTTGGGACAAAGGCGAACATGCCACCCTTCGCTCGACGACTTCGTCCTCGCTCTGCGCTGGCGAAGGCTAGATCCACAGAACCCACCGGACAGTCCAAGGGTGCTAACCGGATGGAGGCCTGTTCGACCCCCTTCACTCACACGTGACAAGGTGAAGGCCCCCGCTGAATACTATGGGGCCTCCCACTCCCTCCACCGAGAGAGGCCCATGTGCGGTTCGGCCCACAGAGTTGGGCCCCGCGTGGATATGTGTGATTAGGGCCGTGTTTGTAATAAAGTCTACCGTAATGATTGTCTATAACCTCCCCTCGTGGGAATATTCTAGGGATAAACCAGGTATCCGAGGGTCTAAATGTCTTTGACAGGGACAGGCGGCCCCTCGAGTACCGATAAATACCCCCGTACTGTGCCCAGGCACGGAGAGATCAACGAGGCTTTTGACATCCCGTATTAAGCTTTGCAAAATCTCACCCTAACTTCCCGTTAGATCAACCTGTCTTGGAGGACAGGTTCCAACAACGCCCCTGACTAATTCTTTTAAGTAGGGGTTTAGGGAGCTTCTAAACATTTTATGGTTAGATCTCTGTTGTTTGTGGTGATGTATTTATAGTTTACACTGTAATCGCCATTAAATAACTTGGCTTCACTTTGCCTTTTTATTTATTTTACCCTATGTACGCAGGATCCAAGAATCAGAGGTCAAAGAAGCTTTAAAGAGGATGAAAGGGGGCAAGGCGATGGGCCCAGATGGTATCCCAATAGAGGTGTGGAAATTCCTTAGGGATATTGCTATCGTTTGACTAACCAAGTTGTTCAACCATATTTTTCGATCAAACAGGATGCCCGATGAGTGGAGGAGTACATTAGTACCGATCTTCAAGAAGAAGAGAGATATTCAAAGTTGTACCAACTATCAAGGGATTAAGCTCATGAGCCACACTATGAAGCTATGGGAGAGAGAGTTATTGAACATCGCTTGAGAGGAATGACACATATCACCAGGAACCAATTTAGATTCACGCGTGGAAGATCAACCATGGAAGCAATTTTCTTAATAAGGCAGGTCATGGAGCGATATAAGGCAATTTTATCATGTGCACATGGTTTTTATCGACTTGGAAAAGGCCTATGATAAAATACCTAGGAATCCCATGTGGTGGCCATTGTATAAGCATAAAGTCCCAACAAAGTATGTTACGCTCATCAAGAACATGTATGAGTATGACAAGGTTGTGACTAGAGTCCGAACAACTGATGATGATACAAATGTTTTTCCGATTAACATAGGACTACATTAAGGTTCAGCTTTGAGCCCTTATCTATTTGCCTTAGTGATAGATGAGGTCACAAGGGATATACAAGGAGATATCTCTGGTGTATGGTTTTCGCTGACGATGTAGTTCCAGTAGATGAAAGCCAGGAAGGAGTAAATAGAAAGCTAGAGTTATGGCGTCAGACTCTAGAGTCAAAAGGATTTAGAATTAGCAGGACCAAAACCGAGTACATAAGATGTGACTTTGGTACTACAATTAGTGAGGATGGAGATGTAAGTTTGGGAGCCAAGTAGTACCAAAGAAGGACACCTTCCGTTATTTGGGATCGATGCTACAGAGAGATGGTGATATTAATGAAGATGTTAGCCATAGAATCAAAGTGGGGAGGATGAAATGGCGTCAAGCATCGGGAGTCCTATGCGACAAGAGAGTGCCACAGAAGTTGAAAGACAAGTTCTATAGGACAGCGATTAGGCCTGCTATGTTATATGGGGCTGAGTGTTGGCCTACTAAGAGACGACATATCCAAGAACTAAGTGTCGCAGAGATGTGTACGTTGCATTGGATATGTGGGCACACAAGATTGAAGAAAAGCTTATTCAACACCAGTTGAGATGGTTTGGGCATGTCCACCGGAGACCTCCAGAGGCACCGGTGCATAAAGGCATCATAAGATGGGACAATAATGTGAAGAGAGGTAGAGGTTGGGAGGAGGCAATCAAAAGGGACTTGAAGGAATGGAATATCCCAATGGAGTTGTGTTTGGATAGAAGTGCTTGGAAAAAAGCTATCCATGTGCCCGAACCGTGATTAGGCCTTTTCCTTTTAGTGCTCTCAAAAGCTTTTCCCCTCCCCTTTCTCTCTCTTTCTTCTTTTGCTGACATCTTGTTGGGTTTCAACTCTAGCTTATGTTTTGGTCGTCGAAGAGGCTTCGTCAATGGATCAACAATATTTATATCCATGTGTACTTTGCAAATCTTTATATCACATCTATTAATGATTTTGTAAGTATGTTTTTAGGTTTTTGGTGTAGTATTGGTTCCTCGGCCTATACAATAGCACCAAAATTATCGTAACAAAGGTCCAAAGAATTTGGAGTGCTCGAAACCATGCCTAGCTCAAAAACGAACTTTATGATCCAAACAACCTCCTTAGCAGCTTCTAACGCCACTATAAACACAACCTCTATTGTAGAATCAACCTCCATATCTTTCCTGGAATTTTTCCAACTTATTGCTCCTCTATTGAGAAAGAACACAAATCTGGATTACGATTAGCCATCATCTCTATTGGTTTGGAAGCTAGCATAGTGTAACCATTTATGATGAGCTAAAAATATATTCTCCATATACTAGGAATATATTCTTAGTTCTTCACAAGTATTTCAGGATTTTTTTACATCCACGTAGTGAGCCTCACCATGGTTAATTTGGTATCTACTTGTAACACTTAAAGTATAAGCAACACCAGGACGTGTACATAGCATGACATACATGATGGATCCAAGCGAAGAGACATATGAAATCACATTCATCCTTTTCGCTCATTAGGTGTCGAAGCACACTAAGTATCACTTAGGGTAATGTCATATGACATTGGCGAGAAATCTTTCTTGGTATCTTGCGGATTGAACTATTTTAATACATACCTTGTCAATCTACGTACTTTGGCTTAATTTAGTTAACCTTTTTTATATGTCCTTATAAGTTTTAATGCCCAAAATGTAAGTTGCCACTCCGAGATCTTTCAAAGAGAAACTATTTTTTAATAAAAACTTGACAACTTGTAACATAAAAATATCATCTCTGATCTACAATATGGCATCTACATATAGGGCCAAAAATACATGTGCTCTCCTACTAACCATCTTGTAAACATAAGGCTCTTCTTCATTTTTAATGAAGCAAAACCTTTTGACTTCATTAAAACAATGATTCCAACTCTGAAATGATTGCTTCGATCCATAGATAGACTACTGAAGTTTGCATAACTTTCTGATATTTTTAAAATCGATAAAACCTTCAGACTATGTCACGTACACATCCTCACTTAGGTTTTGAAAGTGCATTCATCCCTTTTGTGAGTTTTGGTGATTTGGATGACAACACATTTAAAGGACTAACAAGTTTGCTAAGTGTTGAATAGGAAATTCAGTATGATGAACATACTTGAATAGTGTATAATGACAGTGAACAAAGGTTCAACACAAGGTTAAATAACCAGTGAGACAATGCAAATGGATATAATATGATCTCTATATTGGTTTGAATATATGGACAAGACCTAAGAAATCACTATGCATAAATATGATCATAATAGAGATTGAAGTGATTAAGAGGATTGGTCAAGCCAAAGTGAATAAGATATGAGGAACCGTGAATTGGCTTGACCATATTACTATTAGTCCATATATGAATATATGAGAATCAAACTAGAGCTTGATTGATCTTAGCAGTTATATATCTAGATGACATTCAAGCAAGGTTCACAATATTGAAGAAATGTTTCTCTCAATGGATGCTCAATAGGATGTGACCCAAGAATGGCTTGATAGGGTGAAGATAGCAAGTAAAGGGCTTCGAGGAACTAAGCGAATGTGAAGGCCAAGCGACGGCTTGTAGACCGAGGTACCATGGCTAAGGTGAAGAAGAGAGTACTTGCACTAAGTCGATGAACTAATCAGCTATGAAGAGTTACAACATGTTGATGCATTAGTAAGGTGACTTGAAGCCATGATTTGAACTCATATATGGTGAAATGGCACAAGTCATAGGCTCGATTTGTGTTTGCTTCAAAAGGTGACACAAAGATGTTTGTGATCCTTATGAATCAACACCATGGAGAAATCACACTTGAGACACCAATGACTCAAGGAGTTTACTTAATTATATTTTATCTAACTTGAGTATAGGAATCGTCGTACTATCAAGGGGGATCCATAAAGATGGTTGATGTTGGTACTAAAGCTCAAAATCCTTGATCTAAAACTTTTATTTTACCCTTGTTTCACTTCAGTTTTCTCAAAATCTATGCAACAGTTTCAAAAATCGGTTCAACCGGAATTAAAACCGGTTTAACCGGTTTCTGCACTGTTCCCCTCTGTCACTGTCTGACCTGCCAGTCAGTCCTGTCAGAAAAAGTTATGTGCAGATTTTTGGAAAACGGTTCAACCGA
Organism: Zea luxurians; assembly: GCA_029449295.1. NCBI lineage: Eukaryota > Viridiplantae > Streptophyta > Magnoliopsida > Poales > Poaceae > Zea > Zea luxurians. Next base: position 52,619,728 of record JAOPSE010000021.1, on the reverse strand, counting down.
ATTTTGGCCTGACTCAACCGGATTTGCAACCGGTTCAACCGAATTTTGGCACGGCTCAACCGGATTTGCAGTCGGTCCAGTCTCCGGCTGAGTCCGCCAGTGAAACGAAAACCCCCTGGTGGAATCCGGTTCAACCGGTTTTAGAACCGGTTCAAACGTTTTTCAGTCAGATTTCCCCAACGGCCACCAGCGTTTGGGGGCACCTTTATATACACCTCCCACACTCTTCCCCATAGAAGAGCACGCACAAAACTCCATTTCTAACCTGAGAAACACCTCCCACTCTCTCTCACACACCTCTTGCCTCTCCCATTTCAAATCTTTGGAGAGAAATCTTTGAGTGAGTTTGAGAGCTGCGGTTTTTGTGCTTCATCTCCAAATCTCTCTTGCTCTTCTTCATTCGAGCTTTGGTACTACATCGAGCTCTTTATGGATTCATTACTCTTGGAGCTTTTAGCTCCTAGACGACTAGGTGTCGCTTATGAGTCTCCAAATCTTGTGGAAGACCACAAGAAAGTTTGTATTACCCGCTCGTTTGAGCAAAGATTAGTGTGTGGGCTTGACCTTTGTGGTCAGCAAAGGGAGGATTAGTGTTGAAAGAGACCCGGCTCTTTGTGGGCGCCTCAACGAGGAAGTAGGGCACCTTGGTGGTGTGACCGAACCTCGGGATAAATCTTGTGTCTCTTGTGTTCTTGCTCATTGTGTTTGTTTGTGTTCGTCGTTCTCTCACCATTCCGTGAAAGATTTGTTTATATCTTTTTGGTGTGTGGATTTTGAGAAATGCCCTTCTCAGATCTACTACTTTGAACCTTGTGGATCATTTAGAACATCTCATTTCCAAAGTTAACTGGGTGAATTTCGAGATCAATTCAGTTTTACCCAGTTTGTTTCTAGTTTTTGTTGAAAAAGTTTTAACTTGCCTATTCGCCCCCCTCTAGACAACTTTCAATTGGTATCGGAGCCTTATCCTCGTTCTAACGCTTAACCGTGTGAGGAAAAGATCATGTCGGGGGACTAAGAAACGAAAGTGCTACTAAGCTTGAAAACGTTGAGGTTGTCTCGACTTCATCTTTTGGTGCAGATGTTGATCCTAGGGCAATAGATCTTGCCATGAAAATCACCGAAAGGATGTTCCTCAAAATGAAGGAAGATGAGGCGAAGAACAAGATTGAAGAAGAAGAAAATGATCGATAGAGACCAAACGACGAATCCACCTCTTCACAAGGTTTGTCTTTCAAATCCACTTCTCATATGTGCTTTGACGCTAATGGGAGTGACAGTGAAAGCGAAAGTGAGGATGAGGAGGAGCATGAAAGTGAGTGAAGATGAGGATGATCTTCAACAATTCTTTGCTCAACTAAGCAAGAAGAACCGAATGAGCTTGATCAAACTCATGAAAAGAGTAGAAGAACAAAAGAAAATACTTCATAAGCAAGAAGATATCCTCATCGAAAAAATCAAAGACTTGGAGAAGTTGACCAAAGAGCATGAGAAGCTAAAGTGCTCTCATGATCATTTGGTCCAAAGGTACAAAAAAGTTTCAATTGAGCAAACTAGTACTTCAAATGCTTTATCATGTGTTGCTAAATTAGAAAAAGAAAATACTATGCTCAAGAACACGATAGAAAAGCTAAATATTGAAAATCTAGCTTTGCAAGAAAAACATGATATGCTTGTGTGCTCTCATAATAAATTTATAGATTCACATATCATGCTAGAAATGGCTCATGAGGTTGTGTTAACTAATTTGAAATCATACCAACTTTACATATGCACATGTACTCAAATAGAAACTATATTATCATGTGCTAACAAATGTTGCTCTCAAGAAAGCCAATCTTCCATTGAGCTAGAAATTTCAGAAATTAGTGATATTTCTATCACACAAGAAAATAAAGAGCTCAAGGAAGAAGTTGAAAGGCTAAGAAGGAGCTTAACTCTTTTGAAGGGAAAGTGTCATGCTCAACCTTCTCACGATAATCGTGATAACATGGTGAAGAAGCTTGAGAAGAGGACAACCGCAGCATGCACAAACCCCTTCAAAGAATGCTAAGTTCCCTAAGAAAGGCATGAGCAAACATCAAAAGAAGAAAGCCAAAGCTCATGACAAGTGCCTCAACCATGCCTCCACATGCTCTACACAAGGTAACAAACAAGCCACTCTTCCAAATAAGAGAAGATGAACTAGAAAGTGTTATCAATGTCATGAGAACGGACATGAGATTAAGTCATGTCTCTACATAAAAGATAGTGGCTTAACTTTGGAAAGAAAGAGGCTCACTAACCATGTAGCAAACAAGACGCAAGGCAAGAAGGAGTCTTGCAAAATTAAAAATCATATTTGCTACACTTGCCGAAGAAAGGGACACCTTTGCAAGGATTGTCCAATGAGTAAGTATCCTAAGCCGTCAATTCATTCATATTCGCTTAGGAGACCCAAAAATGACACTTGTGCTAGAAAGGTAATTAGTTCACCTAAAACTAGCACAAAGGCCATTTGGGTGCCTAAGTACTTATTAGCTAACCTTGGTGGACCCATCCAAAAATGGGTACCAAAATATACTTAATAAGTTTTTGCAGGTACCTAGAGATGATATGAAGCTTTGGGGTGCTTGAGCAGTTTAACTCAATCCTTATCTCAAGCTATCAATCTTACATTGTCTATCCTTTAAGATTGACCCAAAGATGATTTTAGTTGTTATATCACTAACTTCATATTCATCTCTAACAAGAACTTAGTGTTGTAGGGAATAAGGATTAACCTTTATGGGAATCAAGCAAAAGGTCTACAACTAAGGGATATCCAAAGGATGGTAAAAATTAAATTTTAGGTGCACATTTCTTTTAATTATTATATTCCTTTGTGTCTTTTGTAGCCACATAGAAAAAATGAAACACATGACAATGAACTTAAAAGATTTTACCTTGCCTTGGAAAAGATCCAATTATATGGTAGATTGCAAGTTCATATTTTTATATTGTGACAATCTACATGCTTTAAATTGGTTGTATGTATGTTGTGGCATATTTCAAATGAATTATCGTATTATTGCCATGATCTAGACATAAAGAGGATTATCCCATGTTCTTAAATGAATAGAGTGATAAGTAAGAAATTCAAATTCTTAAAGCACTTATCAAAAGGGAAATTCTCTATATGACTAGAGTTGTGAGACTAATGTTTCTATCTAAGTGTTTATGTAGTCTCACAACATGAGAATGTGTTTCTCAAATGGAACGTGTCATTTAACATTCAAAGAAGATCAATCCAATACAATGTGATGTATTCCTTCTTGTTTAAATTAGTTTTGAGTCTTCTAAATTAATCACTCAGCATGCTATGAATTAAACTTGCCATGTAAACTTAATTAAATAATCATGCTATTTTCACCATGTTTAAATTAGTGTCATGCATGATGCTTGTAAGGGTAATTTAGTTCATATCATGAGGTTTCCTTATTTTAGTAACCTTTTTATCATTTATATACTAGAGGTTGCTAAATAGAAAACTATTGCTTGTGTTCAAATGCAATCTCTTTTAAGATATTTTATGGAAATTTATAAGTAGAGATTGTGCTCTTTCAATTGGTAAAATCACAAGCATTAAAGGTTAATCTTCACCTAAAAAAGATTAGGAATGCTCAAGGCAAAGGTATGAAACTAATTGCTTCAATTGGTTGTTGATCAATGGTAGTTCCTTTCAAGTGGCATTCTTTCAATTAGTAATAATCTATTTTATGGAAAGAAATGTCAATATGAAGGTTAAATTCATTTTGGATTAAATTTGTAAATTGGTGCATATTGTTAATTCACTCATCCATGTGCATTAACTTAAAAGGAAATTAATTTATGCCTTTATGCCTCATAAATGATGATTTATTTACCATTCATATATAAATATCATCATTCATTGAATACTTCATTGTACTACTAATACCTCTTTTCAAAGTGCTTTTCGACTAGTTTTAAAAGGAAAAGAGATAACAAGCTAAAGAAGGAAGTCTCCACAAATGAAGAAAAGAAGAATACTTAGATGACACCATCTCATATAGTAAGACCTTTCAATTGATACAACAAATGGTACATTCTATATGGTGGTAAGTATTCTTAGGCATAAGTTAATTCATTGCAAATTTGCCATGCCTTGACCATGATATGTAATGTACTCCTCATGAGACTCTTAACTGAATTGAAAGTGCATGTGGCAAGTCATTCAAATACTTGATGCACATATCTAGTGGGAGAACATTATATATCTTGTGTCATAGAGAATAAGTTTCCCTTGAGTAAGCTATACTAAGACAATCCAATTGTAAATTTGTATCTCATTTATATGGATTGTAATCTTTATTTTCTAAATAGCTACTCTTGATGCAGTTTAAAATTCCCTTATCGTTAAATCTAAAAGTGCATAAGAATCCTTTTTGTTGATATTCATCACATACATATGCACTAACATGGATATGATTTTTAAACTGTAAAAGGTACAATTAGTGATCCATACTCTCTAAATTTTGGAAACCCATATTTTGGTATCTTAGAAATCTACTTCAATCGGTATCCATATGCCTCACATTGAATTGGATCACTAAGTTGTAAATTCCATACATAACTTGTCTTTATGATATGAATGCTTGTGCGACTAACCTTGATAAGCTAGGTGCACCCAAGGTCAAGCTAGGTTCATCATCAAGAAGGCAACACAATGATGTATCAAGAAAAGGAGAAAAGGGTCCTATTCTTAACTATAGTTTTTTTGTGTGTGATTAAATATTGACTTGAAACCATTTAAGATGGTTGTCAAGTATATGTGAATGCCTACACAAAGAGAAAGGCCACAATAAGGATTGTGTGGGTACTCAAGGCTCTTACTACTAATCTCAAAGGACCCAATTCAAATTGGGTACCAAGATATGAAGCTTAAACTTGTTTTTGCAGGATCACTTCTTAAATGGATCAAGCTGGGTGCTCGATAATGAATGTATAAATTATCTTTGGAGATAGTAGCAAGGGTGGTAACAACTGAATCTCAAGTGCATATTATTTTTAAATCTTATCTCTTTTATGACTTGTGTAGCCACTAAGGAAAAAGAAGTACTTGAGGATATACATCAGTTGTTGATTATGAAATAAAGGTCCAATTGGAAGATAAATGAATATTATCATATGGTCAACAATCCAAAATTATGTGATGTATTCTCTCTCTAGTTAATTTGGATTTGATTCTTCTATATTAGACACTCACCATAATATGGATTAAGTCAGCCCCTTAGACTTCATTGAACAACCATGCATATTATCCATGTCATTCAAAATATATTGTGCATGAGGGCTCAAGTGAAATTTAGTCCATATTATGAGGTTTCTCTATTTTAGCAACTCGCTTGCCTTCCACATATAAAGGGTTGCTAAATAAGAAACTAGTGCTTGTGCTACTAATGTCATCTCTTGTGTTGGGTTTATCCATAGAAAATCTATGTTAAGAGATGGTGCTTGTTTTAGATTGGATAAATCACAAGCTTAAAGGATACTATTCAACTAAAGTAAGAAGAAGTTGATAAGAGGCCAAGGTATGAAAACTTCCTCTCCTTCAATTGTTTTAGTATTCTATCCTTAGTGGGATGTACCATAGTATAGGTTAAATTCCTTGCAATATAAAATGTTCAATAGTGCATATAACTTTGACATCAACTATATGTGTGCACTAATTTAAAGGAATTTAGTCTATCCTTTTGGGTTTCAATAATGATGATTCATTTGCCATCCACATATAAGGATCATCATTTGTGAATCCCTCTCTTGTGTTTTTAATGCTCTTTTTTCTAAGCGTTACAACGAGGTCCTTCCAAGAGCTTTCAAGATGGTTTCAAAATCTACAAAAAATGAATGAAGTTCAAGATCACTTGGTTGGATGAAATCATAAAGAGAAAAGAGATCACAGTGAATCAAGAAGGGAGTTATATTTTTTTGTCAACCAAATAATGAAGATGTAGTGACATATTTATATGATATCCTTCATTATGAGGTTTGAGGTTCATATTAGCATGCTTTACCCTCCAAGATTTCAATTGATATACTTTTAGTTCTTAAACTTTTAATTGGTATAATTCTCATCATCTATTTAAAGCATGTTATGTTAAAACAAGATATAGTGCAAACTTCTCTTTTAACCTTGTATTGTTGATGTGCATAAGTGTACTTTGTGTACTCTTGCATGCACAAAATGAGGGAGAGTTTAGCCTATATCTTGTGAGACTAATGATTTCTTTCAAGTTCATGTTGTGTAGTCTCACACCTTGGTGAAAGAAGAACATCAAATGAGGATGAGTGGTTCCAAGAAAATGATCAAATAATTACCACATGTCACCCCATGGATTAGTTCTTTTGGGGAACGATATGTGTTCTCTAGCATGATTTCAAATTGTTGCAAATTTATTGTGCCCTGGCCAAGATATATGATGAACCCCTCTAAGAATCTTAATTGAATCAAGTGCATGTTACAAGTAATTCGAGTACTTGATGCACACATTTAGAGGAGCTCATTCTATATCCTGTGTCCTTAAATACTAACATTTTCTTTTAGTGAACTTGTGTATGTCTTTGAAAAGAATGGGTTTCTCTTGATTTTTTTTGAAGAGGATATGTTTCTCTTTGGCATGCTAAATTTACTCAATACATGTCATAATGAAGACTGATGGGCATGTATGAAAATCATCTTGCTTTGTGCAAAAATAATGTCAATCCTGTCAAAACACTAAGTTGAAAATTGATGATCATGATGGAGAACATGTGGCATAAAACAAAGGTGTGTCATTCCATGAACTATTGTATTACTTTTGTACATCTAGTCTCTTACATGCTAGTGTGTGAATGTATATGCAATATCTTAAGTCACACCATAAGGGTGCACTTGTGGTTACGATTAAAGAATCTTTAGATATTTGATTAATACCTCTTGTGGTGATGTCATAAGTTAGTCTTGAGTCATCTTAGTGAGGTATGAGTCAAACATGCTAACTTCTCAAGAATTTTGGCTTAAATATTGCATATCATGTCTATTAGTATACCTTTTGATTATGAGTAATTCCTTTAATTGGTACTATTTCACATTTTCATACTTTATTTGTATCAAGGTTCAAATTGTAGAACTTAATCCCCTGACCTCACAAGTCCAAGTGCATAAGCTAAATAAGTATTCATCACTTGTATGCACACATTTAGGGGAAGAATGGTCTATAATTTGGATCTTTGAGACTAACTCCATTTTCAAATCTATTATGTGTGTAGTCTCAAATTAGAAAGAAATCTTCAAGCAAAGACAATCACTTCCACTGCAAATTTTGATGGGCATCAAAGATTCTTTGCTCCAATAAATGTATCTTTTATACATTTCATAAGGGAATGAGTTTCTCTTTTATATGCTACTCCAACATCATCTAAAAATGGTAAACATGTATTATATTCTTTTGATTTGCAAATGTCTAAAGTAGCATAGCTTATAAATTCTCCTGTCTAGCACTTAATTGATTAAATCGTGCGCATGTTCCTTATGTTGCATGATTATGTTTAGTTGATACTCCTTTTATGCTAATGGTACTTTAAATTGCAAATAAGTACTCTCAACTGGTATCAATTGAATTCATATATATGTGTGCACTAAAACTTAAGGAGAACTTTGTGTAATATGCAATTAGTGATCTGCTTATCTAACAAATTGTTTGATATTTTTCGTACATGATCACTAGCTGTAGAATCCATACTTGTGTAATTTTCATGTTGCCTCTTGTTATGATAAGAAAATGCTAGGTGACATCTAGACTCCAAGTATCAAGATTTATCTTTCAATTAGTATGACAATATTCATTCGATATCTTGGACCTATGTCACAACTATACCAAGAAGGGCTTGCAAATAAATTGTAAATCCGACACAAGTTTGGAACTCCCCTTGAAAAGGGAAAATGCAAAGGTACATCACTTCATGTCACTTATCCATTACCTTTGTGCCATCTAAGGACCCTCTTCATGATAGTGTGTTCAAATCTTGCTTAATCATAATTTCTACCCTTTTATATTCTTTGTATCCTTTTTGAAGATTTATGACAAAGGGGGAGAAATTTTGCATTAAAGCTTACCTTTAGTCTTATGTAACTAAGTGTTAGGAAGACTTTTAAAAGGGGAGAAATAATTAACAAAAAGGAGAATCATAAGTAAAACATAAGATGTAGGAAATTGATGAGTGACGTTTATTTTATGGCTCAGTGCACCCCATGAATAGTATGATATAAGTTGTCTCCATACTTTGACCCAAATATGTGCTTTTGGCATTTGAGTACAAAATTGGTATTTTCTGAAATGCACATATTTAGGGGGAGGAAACTATATCATAGGATTCAAAATCTTATTTATCAAATCTTATGTAAGCTTTAAATGTATTGTCATCAATCACCAAAAAGGGGGAGATTAAAAGTGCATTCATCCCTTTTGTGAGTTTTGGTGATTTGGATGACAACACATTTAAAGGACTAACAAGTTTGTTAAGTGTTGAACAGAAAATTTAATATGATGAACATACTTGAATAGTGTATAATGACAGTGAACGAAGGTTCAACACAAGGTTAAATAACCAGTGAGACAATGCAAATGGATATAATATGGTCTCTATATTGGTTTGAATATATGGACAAGACCTGAGAAATCACTATGCATAAATATGATCATAATAGAGGTTGAAGTGATTAAGAGGATTGTTCAAGCCAAAGTGAATAAGATATGAGGAACCGTGAATTGGCTTGACCATATTACTATTAGTCCATATATGAATATATGAGAATCAAACTAGAGCTTGATTGATCTTAGCAGTTATATATCTAGATGACATTCAAGCAAGGTTCACAATATTGAAGAAATGTTTCTCTCAATGGATGCTCAATAGGATGTGACTCAAGAATGGCTTGATAGGGTGAAGATAGCAAGGAAAAGGCTTCGAGGAACTAAGCGAAGGTGAAGGCCAAGCGACGGCTTGTAGACCGAGGTACCATGGCTAAGGTGAAGAAGAGAGTACTTGCACTAAGTCGATGAACTAATCAGCTATGAAGAGTTACAACATGTCGATGCATCAGTAAGGTGACTTGAAGCCATGATTTGAACTCATATATGGTGAAATGGCACAAGTCACAGGCTCGATTTGTGTTTGCTTCAAAAGGTGAGACAAAGATGTTTATGATCCTTATGAAGCAACACCATGGAGAAATCACACTTGAGACACCAATGACTCAAGGAGTTTACTTAATTATATTTTATCTAACTTGAGTATAGGAATCGTCGTACTATCAAGGGGGATCCATAAAGAAGGTTGGTGTTGGTACTAAATCTCAAAATCCTTAATCTAAAACTTCCATTTTACCCTTGTTTCACTTCAGTTTTCTCAAAATCTGTGCAACAGTTTCAAAAATCGGTTCAAACGGAATTAAAACTAGTTCAACCGGTTTCTGCACTGTTCCCCTCTGTCACTGTCTGACCTGCCAGTCAGTCCTGTCAGAAAAAGTTATGTGCAGATTTTTGGAAAAACGGTTCAACCGAATTTTGGCCTGGCTCAACCAGATTTGCAACCGGTTCAACCAAATTTTGGCCCGGCTCAACCGGATTTGCAACCGGTTCAACCGAATTTTGGCACAGCTCAACCGGATTTGCAGCCGGTCCAGTCTCCGGCTGAGTCTGCCAGTGAACCGAAAACCCTCTAGTGGAATTCGGTTCAACCGATTTTAGAACCGGTTCAACCGTTTTTCAGTCAGATTTCCCCAACGGCCACCAGCTTTTAGGGGCACCTTTATATACACCTCCCACACTCTTCCCCATAGAAGAGCACGCACAAAACTCCATTTCTAACCTGAGAAACACCTCCCACTCTCTCTCTCACACCTCTTGCCTCTCCCATTTCAAATCTTTGGAGAGAAATCTTTGAGTGAGTTTGAGAGCTGCGGTTTTTGTGCTTCATTTCCAAATCTCTCTTGCTCTTCTTCATTCGAGCTTTGGTACTACATCGAGTTCTTTATGGATTCATTACTCTTGGAGCTTCTAACTCCTAGACGACTAGATGTCGCTTGTGAGTCTCCAAATCTTGTGGAAGACCACAAGAAAGATTGTATTATCCGCTCGTTTGAGCAAAGATTAGTGTTTGGGCTTGACCTTTGTGGTCGGCAAAGGGAGGATTAGGGTTGAAAGAGACCCGGCTCTTTGTGGGCGCCTCAACGAGGAAGTAGGACACCTTGGTGGTGTGACCGAATCTCAGGATAAATCGTGTGTATCTTGTGTTCTTGCTCATTGTGTTTGTTTGTATTCGTCGTTCTCTCACCATTCCGTGAAAGATTTGTTTATATCTTTTTGGTGTGTGGATTTTGAGAAGTGCCCTTCTCAGATCTATTACTTTGAACCCTATGGATCATTTAGAACATCTCATTTCTAAAGTTAACTGGGTGAATTTCGAGATCAATTCAGTTTTACCCAGTTTGCTTCTATTTTTTGTTGAAAAAGTTTTAACTTGCCTATTCACCCCCCCCCCCTCTAGGCAACTTTCAGGTTTCCCTTCTGGAAAGCCATTTTAACATTCATCTAACAAATCTCATAATCAAAATAGACAGCAATTGCTACGAGAATCTGAATAGACTTTAACATAACAATGGGCAAAAAGGTTTCATCATCAACAACACCTTAAACTTGTTTAAAACATTTGCCATCAATAATGCCTTATGGTTATGGATTGTAAGCATTTCCATCCATCTTTACCCTTTTCTTAAAAATCCATTTGCCAATGGTTTGAACATCATCGGGTGGACCAAAACAGACTACACAATGGCGGTAAAGTCAGAACCGGCAAGCTTTATTTCTTAGGCTATAAATATGTGAGGGTGGCTAGTCGTGGGGAGCCTTTTTACACGCTTGGAAACAATTCTCAAAACATTAGAGCTCTTGCTAAGACCCCACTCTCATACACTTCCATTTTGATAGCATTTGGAAGAGCTAGAAACTGATTCTAATGGAATTGGAAGATTGATCAAGTGGCACAAGAAGATCATCATGCAAGCTAGCTTTCTTATTACTCTTGGAGGTGGTTGTCACCTATACAACTTGTAGTTGTGAACTCCATTTAGATAGTGTTTAGTACCAGAGTCTAGTTAGACGGAGCATCTCTGTTCCATATTCGAAGGATAGAACGGTTTCGTTCTATGTTTGGTAATCAGAACGGAGCCTCTGTTTCTTGTTTGGTTCCAGAGCGAAGCGGAACAGAGCGGCTCCATTCTTTCAAAGTGAAGCAGAACAAAAGAGAAGACAACAAAAACGAGTTAGAGAGATCAGAGATACATCATATTAGAATATTAGAAGAATATTTCACTTTTAGAGCAGCTCAATTCTATCTGGAATCAAATCAAACATGCTATATGCTGAAACAGAGCGGCTCGGTCTATCTAACTCCACAACCAAACACTACCTACCAAACACAACAAATAAGGTTGTGTTTATGCTCCGACAAAGGTTTGGCTGTTGAACTCATCCCGCCAAAGGAGGCAAAGAGCATCTCCATCTTTTGTGGCATCACATGTACTCAATTCAATTCTTACTTTGAGTAGTTTTGTACTCAATTTGATTCTTACTTTGAGTAGTTTTTTATGAGCAATATGTTTGAAGAATATTTTATAAACAGCGACAAGAAACGCTTCATGCCCCAATTCTGTGCACAATAGCAATACTCACTATACAGGAGGACATGCCACCACATAAAATTTACATTTTCAAAGAAACAAAAACAACTAAGTGCCCCCACAGAACCTGATCTGCTGTGCCCCAGGGGCTTCAATGGTGCCGTAGACGCTGGGACCTCACGCATCCTCTACTTGAGAGTTGAACACAAAGCTTGGAAATGTTGTGGTGATATCCCTGTTGAAAAATTAATCCACGATAAGAACAATGTTTCAATAAAAGATGTTACTCCATCAAACCTACACAGATTCATAATATGAAACTTAAAGCACCATAGTTTTCACCCATTGAGGATCAATTGACTAAAACAGCATATTCCGAGACCATGGACAAATATAGAGAAATACAGGAAGCAGATGGCATACGTTTTGTGTGTTTAACAAATATAGAGTCCACAATACTGAGCTAGTGAGCTTTACATAGGATTATAGGAACCCAAGTATTCAAGAAGAAAACTCAAATTGTTAAGAAAACGGCAAACTCATCAAAGAGTACTGACCGGAGATATGGGAGGGTCATATTTTTTAACAGAGATGGATGCCTCAAGACAAGGCTGCGCCATTCCTCCTTATCAATTTTGCCGTCGTGCTTTGTATCTGCTTCCTCAAATGTCTAGTAAGATCAAAAAAATATGAGCAACTAAGCATACGTTTGATAGATATTAGTATATTACCCTGCAGAACTACAAGTACTCAGATATACCTTATCAATAATGCCTTCAATAATATCATCTGAAAGATTCATTCCTGATTCAGCAAGTGTTGCGACCACCATTTGCTTGACCTGACAATCAAGAAGGAACAAAATAACATTTTCATTGCTGATGGCTGCATTTACTGTCAAATGGGATATACTTTGTCCAAGAAAGTATAAGAACATTCCACAAAAAGGGTTGTGTATGAGGGCCTCAGTTTAGATTCATAGATGTTCAACATCATGAGCTTAGTTCAATTTAACTAGAGAAATAAATTTCCACTGAATAAAAACTTATGCTAAATTAGAACATGACTTGAGAGGGTGAATAATTGCACTCACGTACAAGCTAGTGTAACACATGTAGAAAAAATTGAAGCAACATAGATCATGCAAACGAATCAAATGCAATAACAAATAATGGCGCGGAAGAAGTGATTTACTTAAGAATATAAGCAAGTGCAAGGTACCTCCTGCTTTTCAATGAAACCTTGTTGCTTGAGATCATACAATTTGAAAGCAACTGCAGGTTAATAGGAAACAAGATCATGGAAGTGAATGATTAGTACGACACGAGCATAATTTCCCAAAATAGGATAAACTGAATTGGTTAACTACATACTCGTTCTAAATAGTTCATCATAGAAAACTTCCCAACCTAAAGATTTTGTATGTGCATGGTAAAGATGCAGGTTGCAGGCCTCGCACTAATATACTCTCTACAAAGCTTATCCCTCCCTACAGAGCCTTAGAAAGAAACAAAATCAAAAGAAACTATTTCTAGTCACAACAAAATGGAGTAAGTGGCAGTCCATTTAACCCATGTACCACAGCAGGAAATGTATATTTCAATTTTTACAATGTTCATTATTTTGTCTTCGAAAGGCCATAACATGCATTGCAGCCCCAGCTGCCTATCATGTCCAGAAGTGTTTTCATGATATGTATTAAGCACTGACTCATCGTCTTATCTTGAATTAGTATTATCACAAATTAAACCCGTAACTCGATATTCGGTCACTTATGTAGCGTAATCAAGAATAAATGAATAAATGAATAAAGTTAAGGAAGAAGGCTTACAATCAATTTTGTCATCGATTGGTGCACTCGGATGGAACACAGAAAGGGCTCGAGCAAATTCCTCAAACTCGAGAATTCCATTGTGTTTCGTGTCAAACAAGTCAAATACCTAAGTCAATGAAATGAAAACAAGATACCTTAGTGTTTATTTGAGGTCACTCCAAAAGAAATAGCGAATTTGTAACAAAAAGACAGTTCACATTGAGCATCCCCTTCCAATGATTGCAGGTGGGTAACTACTAATCGGACATGCAGAAACATTGAAATGTGTTAACAGTTTACCTCATGCCCACAGAAACATATGTGTAAGCATATGATTGAAGCTTAAAAGGCTCAGGGTCTATGATGTCCTATCACTGTTCTAGACAGCTTGGCATAATGTGATTAATGTGAATGTTCATAAAACAAATACTGTACTGTTGATCCTTTCATAAAAAAAAACTAGAAAAATAATGTGACACAAATAGCAAAAAAACACATTATATTTGGCAAGAACAGACTGAATTCCATGAAGTTTTCAGCAGTGAGCTTTGGTTTCATGACAACAAAATTTTCACTGACAAAATATATATAAGGATCCAGTGGGCATACCCGGTCAGCAAACATGCTATCCTTTCTGTTGGTCTTAAACAAGGCTAATTGGAATTCATCCTGCAGATAATACATCAAAGCTCCAAGGAGAGATCAGACACAATGACTTCATGGAAACAAAGTTGTCATTCACTGCCACTTCACACTAAGAGCTTAGAACCTACAAACCTTGTTAATCAAGCCATCATCAACCACAGCACTGCTAATCTTCTTGAACAGCTCATACAGAGCCTCGATTTCATTCACATTAACTGCAGAATACAGAAAATCCACTGCTGAATAAACGGCAACAGATATGAAAACAAGCATAGCGAGAGTAAAAAGAGCATACAAACAGTTTCTCTAGCCAGGCGTTCGGGGTCCTCGAGGCCCTTTGGCCGATTGGGTATGTCAAGGTCGCAGCACTTGAGCAGGGCAGAGGCGAGCCGTCGAACAAAGTCCACCATTGCACACTCCACGAATATCCAAATCAACACTTCTCCTAGCTGCAAATGACCAAGAAGTGGGTCAGGCCTCAGGGCCTACCACCGCAGCGCACGAGCAATTTCCACGACCGGATGACACCACAATACCCACCCAGTTCCCCCTTCCGATTGGAGCAAAATCCCATAAAAACAGGGAACCAATCACTTCCCCGCTCAGGATCACCGGATCACAGCACAGCTGGAGGCACGCAAATCGTAATCCCGACCGACGACCCGATACCTCGGACTCGGACACGAAACCAAGCTAGAAACGGATCCCGCAGCCGCCGAAACGCCGTCGCAAGCACGCGCCACCGCTGGTCCGCATTCTCTCCGCGGCTCCCGGCTTCCACGCGCGAAAGGCACGGCCACGGGATCCCGCCGCATCGGAGTCCCCGGCCTGGGGAGGGGGGCGAGATGGGATTCGTGCACGAAAAGAGATCGGTAGCAGGCCTCACCTCATCGGGGATCCTGGTGGATGGAGGCGGGCTGTTTGCGCGTGGAGGGTCGGAGGGCGGGGACCGGCGGTGAGAGGTTGCGGAGGCGGGGGAGTGCGTGGCCGCGAGAGGAGGGAGTGGTGAAACTCGAGGGAGGGAGCGAATCGTCGGAGGAGGAGCGCCACGTCAACGGTTCCTGAGGATGTCGTTGGTATGTTCTCCTCGTGAAACCTCCTCCCACATCCCGGGCACATTCCTGGGCCGATAGGTAGATGGGCTTTCGTGACAGGATGGTGGCAACCTCCGTGGCCCGTGGACCCAGCGAGAGTGGGTCATGGTTTGTCCATTGGGTATCCAGATTTGAACTGGGTCAGATCTAGAGATGGCAACGAGTACTTACCCATCGGATATTATATACTTATATCCGTACCCATAAAAATAAAATCTACGCGTCACAATACCCATATCCGGCCATGGGTAGGAAAGTGTACCCACACCCGTACCCGAGTGGGTATTGACATCCGATGGGTAACCCATACCCGATTAGCACCCGACAAAGAGTAACAAATTACAAATTTAAATAGTCACATATAGACAAGATATAAGCTCAAATCGCTCACAAGCCATAATCTAACATAGTCACATGAGTTCAAAAGTTACAGGCTTAGTTACAGCCTACATGGCCACATCAGTACGTGAGCACATCTCAAATTTTGCAAGTTTGCCAGCAGCATAAATGACCAAAAGAACATGTCCAGCTCCAGCAACATTACATGATCACAAGAAAATTACAATTATTGGTGGTTAACCAGTACCACACGTCCACACTACATGACCACCACCAGCAACATTACATTACCCACTAGCATGCGTCCAGAGCCTTTAATTCAAAAGAACTCCACATGACTCCAGGCTATCAAAAGAACTGCAAGCCAAAAGAACTCCACATGACCAAAAGAACTATACTTTCATACACCAAATGGACTTTGATTCAAAGGGCAAGCTCCTACATGAACAGATTTAGAATTAGTTAATTATGAAGGATCAATATATATACAAAGACAAGTTGAGAAGAATAACCTAAAGGCCCTCTTGTATGTCTTGGAGACAGGACCAAAAGGTAGCAGGTTTCTTGCTGTTATCATCAACTACAAATAGATTACATACGCAAATCGAAGGAGAGAGGGCGGCCAGTAAGTTAACCACGGTGACCGAAGTAGCTACCCTGCAGGGAACTTCTTCGATAATGAAACCCGGGTACAAACTATGCTCCTCTTTATAGATTAGAGGCCTCAACTAATCTCAACTACTAATAGCTATTAAAAAGAAAAAGATAAGCCCTGCCAGGTGTGGAGCTAAATCTCCCCTGGTTACTATCTAACAACTTCAGATCTGCTAATATATAGCAAAAATCTGTTATCCCTATCTAAACCTGCCTGTGATGGTACTTGCTTCCCACAAATGAGTCCACAACACGCCCTTAACTAATTCTTTTTAAGTAGGGGTTTAGAGAGCTTCTAAACATTTTATGGTTAGATCTCTGCTGTTTGTGGTGATGTATTTGTCGGAGTTTTGACCCCGGGGGGTCCCTGGACCGACGAGTAAATTTGTCGCTGCGCGTCCCAGCGCCTAGATGGGTTGGCGCGAGATGGAACACAAGGGGGGAAAACGCGGCTCGTGTTATCCCGCGCCCAGGGGGTGTGCTCGTAGTAGGGGTTACAAGCGTTCGCGAGAGAGAGAGAGAGTGAGCCTGTTCGTCAGCTCGTTCCCCCGCGCGACCCTCTCGCATGAAGGCCCTGGACCTCCCTTTTATAGATGCAAGGAGAGGGTCCAGGTGTACAATGGGGGTGTAGCTATGCGCTAACGTGTCTGGCAGAGAGGTGCCTGAGCCCTGTGTACATGCCAACGTGGCTGTCGGAGAGGTGCTAGAGCCCTGTGTAGGCGGTAACGTGGCCGTCGGAGAAGTGCCTGAGCCCCGTAGAAGCACAGCTGTCGGTGCTGCTGGGATCTTGCTGACGTCTCCTTGCTTCCGTAGGGGGCGGAGAACCACCGTCGTCATGGGCGCACACGGGGAGCCATCATTACTTGTTTACCGGGGCGAGCCAGATGGGACGCCGGTCTTGTTCCCCCGTAGCCTGAGCTAGCTAGGGGTAGGGTAATGATATATCCCCCGTGGCACGGTCGGTCCGAGCCCAAGGTCGGGCGAGGCGAAGACTTCCCCTGAGGCCGAGGCCAGGGTCGGGCGAGGACGCGATTCCTCCCGAGGCCGAGGTTGAGGCCGAGCCCCGGGGTCGGGCGAGGCGGAGACCACCTTCCGAGGCTGAGGTTGAGGCCGAGCCTGGGGTCGAGCGAGGCGGAGACCACCTTCTGAGGCCGAGGTTAAGGCCGAGTCCTGGGGTCGGGCGAGGCGGAGACCTCCTTCCGAGGCCGAGGTCGAGGCCGAGGCCTAAGGTTGGGCGAGGCGGAGACCTCCTTTTGAGGCCGAGGCCTAAGGTCGGGCGAGGCGGAGCTTCCTGTTGTGCTTGAGGCTGAACTTGGTTGTTGTCAGCCTCACCCTGGCGGGTGGCACAGCAGTCGGAGTGGGGCGAGCGGCGCTGTTTTCCTGTCAGGTCGGTCAGTGAAAGGGCGAAGTGACTGTGGTCACTTCGACCTTACCGACTGAAGCACGCGTGTCAGGATAAGGTGTCAGGCGATCCTCGCATTGAATGCGCCTGCGATACGGTCGGTTGGTGAGGTGATTTGGCCAAGGTTGCTTCTCGACGAAGCCTTGACCTGAGTTGGGCCTCGGGCGTGCCGAGGGTGCGCTCGTTGCTTGAGGAGGCCCTCGGGCGAGGCGTGAATTCGTCCGGGACTACTGTTCCCGCCCTGAGGCCAGGCTCGGGCGAGGCGAGATCGCGTCCCTTGGTAGACGAGGCCTTGACCTGAACCGCGCCCATCAGTCTTTGCGGTTTGTGCTGATGGTGGTTACCAGCCATGTTTAGGAGTGTTGGGGGTACCCCTAATTACGGTACCCGACAGTAGCCCTCGAGCCTCAAAGGGAGTGTTGGTACTCGCTTGGAGGCTTTGCCACACTTTTTTGCGAGGGGACCGGCCTTTCTCGGTTACACTTTGTTCCAGTGGGTGCGCGCGAGTGCACCCGCCGGGTGTAGCCCCCGAGGCCTCGGAGGAGTGGTTTGACTCCTCTGAGGTCTTAATGCCTTTCATGATGCCTTGGCCGGCCTGGTTGTTCCCTCATGCAACCTGATTGTAGCCTGGGTGCATGGTCAGGTTCCGAGTTTTTAGGTTGGTTTATTGATGCTGTCAACGGTTTGGCTGTAGCCAGGTTTGCGAGAGCAGCCCCCGAGCCTCTGCACGGAGCGAGAGGACGATCAAGGACTGTCTCGACTTTTATTATACGCCCCTTCGTCGCCTTTCCGCAAGGAGGAAGGGGGGGAAAGCGCCATGTTGCCCTCGGAGGGCGCCGAACATGGTGTCTCTAGTGAGTTGCTAACGGGTGATCCGAGTGGACGCCCGTGCCCCGTTCGATAAGGGTCGGCTAGTGGCCCAGAGGCGCGCTCCAAAAGTACCTGCAGGTGATTTGCCAGACCTAGACCCGTTCGATAGGGTCCGAGGGCTCGATGCCTCCCTCTGGTTGGATTCCGTTACAAAATCGCTCCTACTGGTCTCGGAAATGTCCTAGGGTACCTCGAGAGCGTAGCTCGAGCCTCAACCATGTAACGGACGTACCCAGAGTCATCCCTCGCTCTGCGTGCTCTGGGGCGGCTATCGAACCCTTCCGAGGGGCCAGCCTTCGAACCCTTGATCAGTAGTGGGCGCGGAGCCCGGGCGCTCTGGGGCGGCTGTCGAACCCTTCCGAGGGGCCAACCTTCGAACCCCTGATCAGTAATGAGCTTGAAGCCCGAGTGCTCTGGGGCGGTTGTCGAACCCTTCCGAGGGGTCAGCCTTCAAACCCCTGATCAGTAGGAGGGCTCGGGGCCTGCTTCCTTCACGGAGAAGGATCCCTTTCGAAATATCCCCTTTCCCGGTCCCTGTAGCAAGAGAGAGAAAGGGGAGGAGGAAAAGGATATGAATTTAAATGGTGTGGCGCACCTTTTTTGACGCGGTCATCATGGCGGAGGTGAAACGATGCCCGTTTCGCCTGCCAAAGGTGTCGCTTGCTCTACCGAGGAGTTAATGCGACGGGACAGGCGATTCGCGGGGCGGCCGCGTGCGTGAGCCATTCGAGGAAAGGAACACGGGCGCGTCGTCTTCACGCCGTGGGAGAGGGCTCTC
This sequence comes from Zea luxurians, assembly GCA_029449295.1. Taxonomy (NCBI): domain Eukaryota; kingdom Viridiplantae; phylum Streptophyta; class Magnoliopsida; order Poales; family Poaceae; genus Zea; species Zea luxurians. The sequence goes on along the minus strand of JAOPSE010000021.1, from coordinate 52,600,435 downwards.
CTGCCGCTTCAGGAGGGGACGTGAGCCTGCAGGCGATTCGACCGCTGCTTCCGCCCGTCTGCTGCAATTACTGCCGGTCCACTTTTGGCCATATTGACCGTCGCACCTCCTCTCGCGGCTGACTGACCTGCGCTCGGTTGGCACTATTGGGTCGTGCGTAGGGTTGCCTCGAGTCGTGGCACCGGTTCCGCAGTGGAGAGGGCGCGGCATTGGCGCAAGTGGCGGTGCGGTTTCTTGCACGTAGTAACCGGTGCGCTGGTTACATGACGTGTGGGCCTGGGCCTCCATGCTGGATGCGACGAAGCCGAAGGGGTGCGCCCCTGTGGTGCGGTTGCACGCCACCTGCATGGCGGTCCGCCCTTCCGACCGCTGGTTTCGGCGAGGATGGAGGAGTGCTTGTAACCGCGGGGCGGTTGCATGCTCCGCGTGCGGCGGTTTGGCTTCTTCCGTTTCGGGTCAGCTTGCATGACGTGTGGGACCCAGCCCCCGTGTCGTAGGGGGAGGACCCTGGAGCACGCCGGTGAAGACTTTGCTCACGACGCTTGAGGACGCGAGTGGGGAGAGCCGCCTTTAAAAAGGGATCGATCCCCCGGGCGGTAGCCACGCTTTCGCACCCCCCTCATGCATAGCGCCCTTCCACCTTCCGAGCCCCTGGATGGGGAGCACCCGCGTTGCCTTCGTCTTGCTGCCGTTGGAGGAGCGCGACCTCGTGGGGGTTGGCACCCTTCAGTCATTGCTCGGCTTCAAGGATTTTCACCATGCAGCCCGGCTGCATTCCCTCACCAATGGTCATCCAGGGTAATGACCACCAGTTCGATGGTGGGGAGAAGCAAGCCGGGCTGTGGCCTCTGCCCCGCCCTCAGCTTCAAGGATCTTCATCATCCTTGCTGTGGCAGAGGGCGAGCTGAGCCGGGGTTCTACCTCCCGCATGGGCCGGCAGGCCGCCTCTTCCTTCAGCATTCAGGGGAGAGGGCGCTCACCGGCCTTGCAGAGGGGGCAAACTTCAATAACACGGGACCGGTCGGCCGCAAGCGTCGTCAGCTCCAGCGTGCCTGGCTCGCTGGCTCAGCTGGCTCTATCGCGGCCTCCGATGCTGCCTCTTGCCGCTTGATCCGGGCATGGCCGTCCGTCCACCGCACGGGCGACTGTTGTGTCGTGCGCACCGGGGGATCGTCCAAGACACCGTACGCCGCATGGGCGGCGATCGTGTTCTTGGATTGTCTTGTCCTCACTCCGGCACGACGCCTCCGCGTGGAGGTCGGTGCCTGCCCGTCCGCGAGGACTTGAGTGGGGATCTGCCGGTGCAGGCTGGGGCGGCCGCCATTCATAGGCGTAGCGCTGGCGCGCAGGTGGCCGCTGTCGTCGGTGCTGAGGTGGTGGTCGCCAGAGGAGGTTTCTCCACCGACGAGACCTGTCGGCGCCACCTGTGGTCAGACCTCCGGCTCTTTGGCTTTGATAGCTTGTCCTCGCCCCTCGAGTGGGGACTGTGGGCGAGGGCCTTGTCACAGCAGCGTCTGCCCTGAGGTCATCGCTGCTGCTGTTTTAGCCGCCCAAAGCGGAGGTCGTTGTCGCTGCTGGTGCAGTGGTCACCGGCGAGCCACCTAGAGTTTGTTGTCCCGCAGGCCCTCTGGTGTGGAGGTAGTTCATACCCGCGGGAGTGGAACCGGAGTTTCGTTTGTAATGGCACCCTGAGTATGGGTGTTTGTTCATTGTGGCTGTCGAGGCCTGAACATCTGGGTATTTGAGTGTAATACTGTGTTTCTTCCTCATTTCAAGCACTAGGACTCGCCTGTCGGCTAGCTGAACCGCTTAACCGAGTGTGAGTTGCCTTGCGCGGAAGGTGACAAGTGAGGTATCTGTATCCCGGAGGCGTAGGAGTCCCTCGGCTCGGTCAGGCCTTGCCATTCAATGCCTCTCTTGCTCAGTTTTAGAACCTTCGGCCGCTCTGCGATGAGCTGGAGCCGGAGGCAGCAGTGTCGGCGTGGACAGAGGCGGAGTCGGCTCGAAAAGAGGCTTCGTCGGCCCAGGAGCAGGTGGCTTCCCGGGCCAAGGAGGTGCAGCAGCGGCGGCTGGAGCTTGGCCAGGTCGTCCGCTAGCGGGACCAACCCCGGAGTCACGCTGCCGAAGCCGTGATCCGGGCTGAGGTCCTCGGGGGACAGCTGGCTGAGGCTACGCAGCGGCTAGCCGAGGCGTCCGCTCAGGCCGGAACCCTTGCGGAGACCCTGGCTGCGATGGCCTAAGCGCGGTGCTAGCGTCCTCCTTCGAGGTGGAGATCCTTCCGCCCGTGTTGCCGTCCGAGGCCAGGCCAGATTCCGCCGAAGGTGGAAACGTCGCCGAGGGTGCTGCTGCTCCCTCTGTTGATGTCTGAACCTGCAGGAACAGTTTGTCTGTAGTATGCGTATGTTTTTTGCGGCCACCGAGGCCCAAACATCTTATTGTCGTGTTATAAAGCTGTGTTTCCTTTCCTCTTGTTTTGAGTATCAGGACTTGTTCGTCGGTAGCAGAATCGCTTATCCGAGCGAGAGTTACTTTTCGCGGAAGGTGATGAGTGAGGTATCCGTATCCCAGAGGCGTAGGAGTCCCTCGGCTCAGGTTGGCCTTGCCGCTTACGTGCACTCTTACTCGTTCGCAGGATTCTGTTATCGATATAGTCGAGAAGGCACGAAAATCATTCTGGCAGAAAAGTTTTCGAGCGTTAGGACTCGTTCAGTAGCAGAATCGCTTATCCGAGCGTGAGTTACTTATCGCGGAAGGTGATGAGTGAGGTATCCATATCCCGGAGGCGTAGGAGTCCCTCGGCTCGGTCGGCCTTGCCACTTACGTGTACTCTCGTCGTTTTCAGGATCCCGCTATCGAAGCAGTCGAAAAGCGCGAAAGACGTTCTGGCAAAAAGACTTTTTCCGAGGAAAATTTTGACGTAGAGGGGGTTCCCCCCTTCTAGCCCCCGAGGGAGGGTCGGGCTTTGCCGAGGCAAGGCTGACCGTTCCTTGACGGTTAGACTTTATTTGGGTATGTAAAGAGAATGAGGAATATGAATGACTTGAAACATCTTAAGGGTAGAAGCGACGTAGCTGTTGGATGTTCCAAGCGTTGCTGTAGACCTCGCCTTGATCGTTGGCCAGCTTGTATGTTCCGAGCTTCAAAATCTTGGCGATGATGAACGGCCCTTCCTAGGGAGGAGTAAGCTTGTGGCGCCCTCGGGCGTCCTGCCACAGCCGAAGTACCAAGTCTCCCACCTGGAAGCCTCGGGGTCGAACCCCTCGGGCGTGGTAGCGTCGCAGAGACTACTGATGCCGCGCCGAGTGTAGCAAGGCCACGTCCTGAGCCTCTTCGAGCTGGTCCAGTGAGTCTTCTCGGCTGGCCTGGTTGCTTCGGTCGTCGTACACCTTTGTCCTCGGGGAACCGTATTCTAAGTCTGTGGGTAAGATAGCCTCGGCCCCATAGACTAGAAAGAACGGCGACAAACCCGTGGCTCGACTTGGCGTTGTCCTCAGACTCCAGACCACCGAGGGTAGCTCCTTCATCCACCGTTTGCCGAACTTGTTGAGGTCGTTGTAGATCCTCGGTTTAAGTCCCTGCAGAATCATACCGTTGGCACGCTCCACCTGCCCATTCGTCATGGGGTGAGCTACGGTGGCCCAGTCCACACGGATGTGGTGGTCCTCGCAGAAGTCCAGGAACTTCTTCCCAGTGAACTGTGCGCCATTGTCGGTGATGATGGAGTTCGGGACCCCAAAGTGATGGATGATGTTGGTGAAGAACCCCACCGCCTGCTCGGACCTGATGCTGGTTAGGGGTCGGACCTCGATCCACTTAGAGAATTTGTCGATGGTGACTAGCAGGTGCGAGAAGCCTCCGGGTGCCTTCTGCAAGGGATCGACGAGGTCCAGACCCCACACAGCGAACGACCAGGTGATGGGTATTGTCTGCAGGGCCTGAGCGGGCAGGTGTGTCTGTCTTGCGTAGAATTGACACCCTTGGCAAGAGCGTACAATCCTAGTGGCATCGGTCACCGCGGTCGGCCAGTAGAAACCTTGTCGGAAGGCATTCCCCACGAGGGCTCAAGATGCTGCATGGTGAATGCAAGCCCCCGAGTGTATTTCTTGCAATAGCTCCTGTCCTTCGGCGACGGATATGCATCATTGGAGAATGCCTGAGGGGCTGCGGTGGTAGAGCTCCTTTTCATCACCCAATAAGACGAACGACTTGGCGCGCCACACCAGTCGCCGAGCTTCGACCTTGTCGAGGGGTAGCTCTGTAACACCCCTGGTGTTACTATAACTAAAACTTGAGCATGGCATCATAAGCATTGGCATTGCATATGTTTGACATACCTAGAGTGCATTCACTAGGCAAAAATTTCAAACAAGTTGTATTGTTTTAATGTTTTGTAAATAGGACCCTGGATAGGAAGCTTTACCCTAAATAGGGATTAAAGGGGTAAGACTTAACCCAAATTGAGAAAACCTAAATACTTTAGGGAAATAGTTATAAAATATCCCCAAAAACAAAGTTGAACCACAATTATACCCCTGGGATACTAAAAACCCTAATTGGAACCCTGGAAAACCCTAAATCCAAACCCTAGGGGCTTATGTGCAAAATTAGTCCACTTTTGGACTAAAGTGCAAAAACCAAGTTAAATAAGTATCTAAAGTCATTTGGGGCACTCATATGTGAATTTACAAGCCAAACCCTAAGTTTTGGATTCATTTGCAAAAAGGTCCCTAATTGAGAATCCACTCTAAGTCTGAAAAATAGTGTTATGGGCTCAACTTTTGAGCTTTGTAACTTTCAAACTATAAGGTTTTTGCCCTAGGTCACCACATCAACTATGTAGATCTATCTTAGGTGAAAAACTTTGCTTAAGAGAGTAAGCATGGTTGTTGTGAAGAATATGGAGAAAAGTGCACTCAAAATTGAACTTTCAGGCTGTCTGAAGTATGAAATTCAGACCAACAGTGGTACTGAGTCAACTTTCAACTGGAAATCAACCTTGATCTAATAAGAATTTGGCTATGGTTGCTATTGCAAGATTGGTGTTGGATCATCAGACAACAACTTTGTTATTGGCCGATCCACTGGTTGCCATTGAAAATCGGAAGAAAATTAGCGCCAAACTTGCTCGGTCAGTCCAACTGAATAAGGAAGTCCCATGGTACAGTGCCTGAACCGGATCAGATCGCCAGCGCAGGGAATCTTCACCGCCGACGGCTCTCTCCACCGTGATTCGGGTCGCCGGCGTCGAGATTAGCGCCTGGGTGTTGGATAGCACTGCGGAGTCGCGAAATTATCGTCGCCGTGAATAACTCCGGGCAGTAAACAATCCCGGCCGCCGTACCGCACTCACCACGGCGGATGTGGATATGCTCGCCGGCGACAGCCGCCTCCCGGCCTTACGCCGCGTGGCTCAGCCCCTCCACTGCATCGCCGTGAACCCTTGTGTCTTCGTGGCTCATCGGAGTAACTGCCACGGTAGATGCCACGAATTCACGTGTGCCAGTACCTTCTTCTACCTCCGGCCGCCGCGCGTCGTCGCCCAAATCCCCGGCCACCGCTCGCGGCCTCTATAAATTGACCGTGCCCCCAGCTCTGCCATGTACCCAAGCAGCTACCGCACCCACCTGCATCCCAAATCCCCCACTAGCGAGCACAAATTTTGAATTCCCCCCCAATTCGGTTCTCCGCCACCGCAAAGGGTACCTCACCGTGGCCAGCTCGATTTAGGTGAGCTCAAGTCCCTCTGCTGCTTGTTCTAGCATCTTTATGTCCTCCTTAAGCTCTTCGACCCCTCCAATTGAATTAGACCGCCACCAATCGCCGGGAACGCGTGGTTCTTTGGTTCATCCGCTCGATTACTATGGCCAGGCCAAATTAGCTCATCATTCTTGAAATTAACTTGGGGAAAACACTGGATAGGACTTGAATTCGGTTTCAACCGAAGTAGGGCATAAATCCTTAGGTAAATCAGCCGGTGCAAGTACTCGCCGGAGCGTCCCTGCGCCCACCGCCGTCGTGGACCTCTTCCTGTGAAGACTTAGAAGTTGGAGGACTCTTCTGCAAAGTGTCAGTGACTGTGTTTAACAGTGGAAGGACCTATCCCTAGTTAGCGAAAACACCGAGGTCTTTTCCGCAAGATCACCAGCGCGGGCGCTCGCGCGGGTGCCTTTCTGCCCTAGCTGGGCCGCCTGGGCTGGATTTGGCCTAGGTCTGTTCCTCTCTTTTCCTTTTTCTTTTTACTTCAGAGCTAAAACAATTGTAGAAAATTACAGAAAAATGGTAAAATTGTGAAACCAATTTTCCTAGACTCCTTATTTTCCCTAGAATTTAATAAAAATAGTTTTGTGATTTTTAGTGGAAATAAGAAATTTTAGGGCATTTAAAGTAGTTAAAAGTATTAGTTATGGATTTTTAGAAAATAATGGGTAAGTCCAAAAATGCCCAAACCTTTTATGAGAACTTAAAACAATATTTAGAAGCCTTGGGTAGGGTTTGAGTTGATTTGGACCATGTTTGATAACTAGAACCCAAAACACCCCCTGCCCTATGAACTCCTTTACTGACTCCGGAAACCCTAAGTTCTCGGAGTACCGTGAAGGAAAGTTGTATTCAAGACTTAGATAATAAGTTTATATTATCTTTGCACCCTCATGAGCATCCCATGGAATCCATTCTTATACATATATATGGTTATGTTAGAACACGAAGAAGAAGAAGAAGTCACCGAAGAAAGGACACCACCACCCTCGGATTCTCAAGCAGGCAACTGCTTTTACTTTGATATTTGCGGATCCGAGCCAGACTCACCTGTTAACAAAGGCAAGCCCCGGTGCATTTGCCCCCCTTGTGTTTTAAATCTTTCTCACTTATTTGATGCACTAGGTGATAGGTGTTGATTGCTAAGACAATTCCTGCATTACTCTCCTTGGAATTTGATTACCTTCCTTGATACCCTGTTTTACAAAAGGTTTTGTTATGCTTAGTATTGCTCTAGCAAACAAAAGGATTTGTTTTACAAAAGATGTTTGGCAAAGTGAGAGGGTTGTTTTCAAAATAAAACTTGATGGTGAATCTGTCAAAGGCCTTGATGGATTCAACATCGGAAAAGATGTACCTCTGCCAGGTACCAACCTTCGGGATTAATGATTAAGCTGAGACCGGGCGGGTGACTTGCACGAGAAAGAGAGTCTCGGTGTAGTGTCTCCGTCTAAGTCGATTAAGGGCCGTCTCGATGTAAGCCTGCTGACCGAGGACCCTTTAACTGGTCACATGCCTCGTCATGGGTAAGCTTTGCCTCGAGTGGACTAAGGCCAGAATAAGATAACACGAAATGGGCGTGGAGCGGTGGCGGGAGTAGCGTGTACCCTCCGTGGCAAGAGGCTGGACGGTGGTGTATCTGTGCTCTCGGTTTGCGTGAACCTGATCTGGTCTTAAGAAACTCGGTGGCGGGTTGACATATGCAAGGGTTAAGTGCTACATATGTCGTGTGATCGGAGATCCTCAGCTGAGTATAATCGATTCGGATCGCCGTACCTCCACGGTTATGGAGACTTGGCCACTGACTTACACGTAGCAATCCAGTGAAGATGAAGGGTGGATAAGAAAATTGGCTAGTGCAGGCAAAGTGATTGAACTAGGGTAGAAAGAACTCTAGCGGCAGGTAATTTTACTTAACCTGACAATAAAATTGGATTTTAAGGATCCACTCGTAGTAAGCTTTTCTGCAAAACAGAGTCTTTGATTCTTGACAAGCCACCCCTTGAATCCCTCTAGCCAGCATACCCTTGAGAGTCTTTTCCTTAGTCGGGTAAGACTTGCTGAGTAATTCCATACTCAGGGTTTATCCCCTTGTTGTTTTTAGGTGAGGAAGCAGCAGAGTTCTGTTGCTTCTGTACCAAGGTGGTTCCTAAGGAAGACAAGCAAGAATGAAGTGCGGGAGGAAAGGATCCTCCATTAAGACTTTTTGTGTGATAACTGTGGGGAGGAGTTGTTACCTCCCTTGGTATGTGTAATAATATTACTCTGCACTCGTTATATATTCCTGGTCTGTAATAAACAACGTGATCTTACTTTTTAATAAACGTAAGCTTATGTAATCGCTTCCACATTTCTTTATCTCCGATGTTCTGTAATGTCTACATGACGGGTGAAACGTTCCTGGTAAGGTAAGGAAAGATACCGAACTTGTCAAGTAGTTCAGGGGCACCTATAGGATTGTCTGAGGTCCGTTGGACAAGGACAACTGTAGGTGGGCCTAATTACTTGGGAGGTTCCGTCACAAGCTCTCCTCGGAGGAGATATTCCAGGTACACGGTCTGCCAGTTTCGATTTGGCGCAACCCCATTCCGCTCTCCCTCGACGCGCAGGGCCTCACCCTCAGCGGCCGAGGATACCTCAGGCTGGGCCGAGGCCTCCTCGGGCTGGGCTGAGGCCTCCTTGGGCTCGGGCGCGTCGTCGGTCTTGACGGAGGGTTGATGTATGTCTCTGGAGAAGACGTCCGGGGGAACCGTTGTCTGCCCTGAGGCTATTTTAGCCAGCTCATCCACAGTCTCGTTGTATCCTCGAGCGATATGGTTGAGTTCCAGCCCGTAGAACTTGTCTTCCAGGCGCCAAACTTTGTCGCAGTAGGCCTCCATGTTCCGGTCGCGGCAGTGAGAGTTCTTCATGACTTGGTCAATGACAAGCTGCAAGTCACCGCGAGCGTCGAGGCGCCGAACCCCTAGCTCGATGGTGATGCGCAACCCGTTAACCAGAGCCTCATACTCGGCCACGTTGTTTGACGCCGGGAAATGGAGGCACAACACATAGCGGAGATGTTTCCCGAGGGGTGAGATGAAGAGCAGGCCAGCACCTGCTCCCGTTTTCATCAGCGACCCATCGAAGTACATGGTCCAAAGTTTCGGTTGGATCGGAGCTGTTGGCAATTGGGTGTCGACCCATTCAGCCACGAAATCTGCCAAGACTTGGGATTTTATGGCCTTCCGAGGGACGAATGAGAGTGTTTCGCCCATGAGCTCCACTGCCCACTTTGCTATCCTACCCGAGGCCTCTCGGCACTGGATGATCTCCCCCAGGGGAAGGATGACACCACAGTCACCGGATGAGACTCGAAGTAGTGTTGCAACTTTCGCCACGTCAGAATTACTGCGTATAGTAGCTTCTGAATTTGCGGGTAGCGGATCTTGGTCTCGGATAGCACTTCACAGATGAAGTAGACCAGCCTCTGGACGAGCAATGTATGCCCTTCTTCTCGTCTCTCGACTACGATCGCGGCGCTGACCACCTGAGTGGTTGCGGCTACGTAGATTAAGAGGGCTTCTCCTGCAGCGGGGGGCACCAAGATGGGCACGTTTGTAAGGAGCGCCTTTAAGTTTCCGAGGGCTTCCTCGGCCTCAGGGGTCCAAGTGAAGCGCTCGGTCTTCCTTAAGAGGCGGTACAAGGGTAGGCCTTTTTCACCGAGGCGCGAGATGAAGCGGCTCAGTGCCGCAAGGCATCCCATGACCGTTTGTACTCCTTTCAAATCTTTGATAGGCCCCATGTTGGTGATGGCCGCGATTTTCTCCGGGTTGGCTCGATGCCCCGCTCGGAGACGATGAACCCCAGGAGCATGCCTCGGGGGACTCCGAAGACACACTTCTCGGGATTGAGCTTCACGCCCTTCGCTCTCAGACACTTGAATGTCGTTTCAAGGTCAGAGATGAGGTCGGAGGCTTTCCTCGTCTTGACAACGATGTCATCAACGTAAGCCTCGACCATTCGGCCGATGTGCTCTCCGAACACGTGGTTCATGCACCTTTGGTATGTCGCACCTGCATTCCTCAAGCCAAATGGCATATTAGTATAGCAGTACATGCCAAAAGGTGTGATGAAAGAAGTCGCGAGCTGGTCGGACTCTTTCATCTTGATTTGGTGATAACCTGAATAGGCGTCGAGGAATGACAGGGTTTCGCACCCAGCAGTGGAATCCACAATTTGATCGATGCGAGGCAGAGGGTAGGGAACCTTCGGACATGCATTGTTTAGACCAGTGTAGTCTACGCACATCCTCCATTTCCCACCTTTCTTTTTCACAAGCAGAGGGTTAGCTAGCCATTCGGGATGGAATACCTCTTTGATAAACCCTGCGGCCATCAGCTTGTGGATCTCCTCGCCTATGGCCCTGCGCTTTTCTTCGTCGAAACGGCGCAGAGGCTGCTTCACGGGTCGGGCTCCAGCTCGGATATCCAGCGAGTGCTTGGCGACATCCCTCGGTATGCCCAGCATGTCCGAGGGACTCCACGCAAAAACTTCGGCGTTTGCGCGGAGAAAGTCGACGAGCACTGCTTCCTATTTGGGGTCGAGCTCGGAGCCGATCCGGAATTGCTTGCAGGCGTCGTTACTGGGGTCGAGAGGGATAGACTTAACTGCCCTAGCTGGTTCGAAGTTGCCGGCATGGCGCTTCGCATTAGGCACCTCCTTGGAGAGGCACTCCAGGTCAGCGATGAGGGCCTCAGCGTACTCCACGCACTCCACGTCGCATTCATACGCGTGTCGGTACGTGGATCTAACGGTGATGACCCCGTTGGGGCCCGACATCTTGAGCTTGAGGTACGTGTAGTTGGGGACGGCCATGAACTTGGCGTAGCACGGTCTCCCCAGCACCGCGTGGTAGGTTCCTCGGAACCCGACCACCTCGAACATGAGGGTTTCCTTTCGGAAGTTGGAGGGAGTTCCAAAGCAGACGGGCAGGTCGAGTTGTCCAAGGGGCAGGACGCACTTCCCGTGGATGATCCCGTGAAAGGGTGCCGCGCCAGCTCGGATTGTGGACAGATCGACCTTCAAGAGCCCGAGGGTCTCGGCGTAGATGATGTTGAGGCTGCTGCCTCCGTCCATGAGGACCTTGGTGAGCCTGGCATTGCCGATGATGGGGTAGACAATGAGCGGGTACTTTCCTGGGCTCGGCACGTAGTCGGGGTGGTCGCCTTGGTCGAAGGTGATGGGCTTGTCGGACCAGTCTAGGTAAACTGGCGCCGCCACCTTTATCGAGCAGACCTCCCGGCGCTCCTGCTTGCGGTGCCGAGCCGAGGCGTTCGCCACCTGCCCACCGTAGATCATGAAGCAACCGTGGACCTCGGGGAACTCCTTTGCCTTGTCGCTCTCCTTCTTGTCGTTGTCTTGGCCTTTGCCACCTTCCGCGGGGGGCCTGGCCTTATGGAATTAGCGCCGAAGCATGACGCATTCCTCAAGGGTGTGCTTGATGGGACCCTGGTGATAGGGGCACGACTCCTTGAGCATCTTGTCGAACCGGTTGGCCCCTCCGGGAGGCTTCCGAGGGTTCCTGTGCTCGGCGGCAGCGACAAGATCTGCATCGGTGGCGTCGCGCTTCACTTGCGACTTCTTTTTCGCCTTCTTCTTCGCGCCACACTGGGCGGACGCCTCGGGGACGTCTTCCTGCTGGCGTCACTGAGGCTGCTTGTCCTTCCAGAAGATGGCTTCGACCGCCTACTGACCAGAGGCGAACTTGGTGGCAATGTCCATCAACTCGCTCGCCTTGGTGGGAGTCTTGCGGCCCAGTTTGCTCACCAGGTCGCGGCAAGTGGTGCCGGCGAGGAACGCCCCAATGACATCCGAGTCGGTGATGTTGGGCAGCTCGGTGCTCTGCTTCGAAAACCGCCGGATGTACTCTCGAAGGGATTCCCCTGGCTGCTGGCGGTAGCTTCGAAGATCCCAAGAGTTCCCAGGGCGCACGTACGTGCCCTGGAAGTTCCCAGCGAAGGCCTTGACCAGGTCGTCCCAGTTGGAGATCTGCGCAGGAGGCAGATGCTCCAGCCAGGCTCGGGCGGCGTCGGAGAGGAACTGGGGGAGGTTGCAAATGATGAGGTTGTCGTCGTCCGTTCCACCCAGCTGGCAGGCCAGCCGGTAGTCCACAAGCCATAACTCCGGCCTTGTTTCCCCCGAGTACTTGGTGATGGTAGTTAGGGCCCGGAACCGGGTCGGGAACGGCGCCCGTCGTATGGCCCGGCTGAAGGCTTGCGGACCCGGTGGTTCGGGTGAGGGGCTCCGATCCTCCTCGCTGTCATAGCGTCCCCCACGCCTGGGGTGGTAGCCTCGACGCACCTTCTCGTCGAGGCGGGCTCGACGGTCGCGGCGGTGGTGCTCGTTGCCGAGGCGACCTGGGGCTGCAGGCGTTGCGTCCCGCGTGCGCCCGGTGTGGACCGAGGCCTCCCGCATGAGTCGGGAAGTCGCTGCACGATGCTCTGGGGGGCACCCTTGCCTTCAGGAGGCAGAGCTTTCGGCCCGTCGGACCGCGGCATCCTCCAGGAGATTCTTGAGTTCTCCCTGGATACGCCGCCCCTCGGTGGTGGATGGCTTCGGCATCGCTCGGAGTAGTATTGCCGCTGCAGCCAGATTCTGGCCGACCCCGCTGGAGGTCGGGGGCAGCCTTGCCCTGGCATCGTCAGCGATACGGCGCTGGACGTCCCGGGCCTGATGACGCGTTTCTCCGGCGAGTGCTTGGCCTGCCCACTCCTGCTCGATGTTTTGCCAGAGCTGCACAAGTTGCCCTGCTTCCTCGTCGAGCTTGGCCTGCATCTCGTGGATTTGCTCGAGCTGTGTGTCCTGACCCCCCGCAGGAACTGGGACCACAGCTAGCTCCCGCAGGATGTCAACGCGAGGCGCAGGCCCAGGGGGATCGCCATCCTCCGGCATACCAAGGTGGTTGCCTTCGTCGTGACCCCCTAGATCGACGTGGAAACATTCGCGACTTAGGCCACAACCCTCGTCGTCAAGGCTGTGGCCATCATCGGAGCAATCGGAGAGGCAGTAGTCACATGCGGTCATGAAGTCTCGCATGGCACTGGGATTACCGAGCCCGGAGAAATCCCAACCAGAGTCGGGCTCGTCTTTTTCCTCGGAACCCGGGGGCCCGTAGGTCGAGACGGCCGTCAGTCGGTCCCAGGTTGACCACATATGGTACCCCGGAAGGTTAGGATATGCCTTTATGAAAGCGCTCACCGAAGCGGGGTCGCTTGGTGGATCGAAGCTGAATCTAAAAGGCACAGGGTGGAAAACGGACGGTACCTCTTGATCGATGGACGGTGACGAAGTCGCGTCGGGGACGAACTGCACCGTTATCTCAGGTACGAGGCCAATGCCCAGCAAATCCTCCGCGAGAGTGCTGGCGTCATCTGTCCGCTCGGGGTTGGCATGTTGCGGGGAAACGACACTCGTCATTGTCTCAGGCGCGAGGACAACGCCCGACATGTCCCCCGCTGGGGTGCTGGTGTCATCGACTCGCTCGACAGCCGACGAGGTGCCGCCTCCTGCCTAGCCACGGTTGCCCCGTCTCCTCCTCCTGCGGCGAGGAGGGTGGCAGGACAGACCCGGATGTCGCTCTTCCGCCACGGGGGGAAGACGTTGTCGAGTTCGCCGCTGTCGGGCGAGCTGACGGCCGTCGTTGTCGCTGTCGCGCTGCGGGGGGGGGGGGAGTACCATGTCGTAGCTGCCGTCGAGGGACATGAACTCGAGACTCCCAAAGTGGAGCAGCGTCCTGGGCTGAAGAGGTTGCCGGAGACTACCCATCTGGAACTCAACGGGAAGTTGTTCGTTAACACGCAGCAGGCCCCTACCTGGCGCACCAACTGTCGGCGTTTCGACCCCGGGGGGTCCCTGGACCGACGAGTAAATTTGTCGCTGCGCGTCCCAGCCCAGATGGGTTGGCGCGAGATGGAACACAAGGGGGGAAAACGCGGCTCGTGTTATCCCGCGCCCAGGGGGGTGTGCTTGTAGTAGGGGTTACAAGCGTTCGTGAGAGAGAGAGTGAGCATGTTCGTCAGGCTCGTTCCCTCACGCGACCCTCTCGCATGAAGGCCCTGGACCTCCCTTTTATAGATGCAAGGAGAGGGTCCAAGTGTACAATGGGGGGGTGTAGCTATGCGCTAACGTGTCTGGCAGAGAGGTGCCTGAGCCCTGTGTACATGCCAACGTGGCTGTCGGAGAGGTGCTAGAGCCCTGTGTACGTGGTAACGTGGCCGTCGGAGAAGTGCCTAAGCCCCGTAGAAGCACAGCTGTCGGTGCTGCTGGGATCTTGCTGACGTCTCCTTGCTTCTGTAGGGGGCTGAGAACCACCGTCGTCATGGGCGCACGTGGGAGCCATCATTACTTGTTTACCGGGGCGAGCCAGATGGGACGCCGGTCTTGTTCCCCCGTAGCCTGAGCTAGCTAGGGGTAGGGTAATGATATATCCCCCGTGGCGCGGTCGGTCCGAGCCCAAGGTCGGGCGAGGTGGAGACTTCCCCTGAGGCCGAGGCCGGGGTCGGGCGAGGACACGATTCCTCCCGAGGTCGAGGTTGAGGCCGAGCCCCGGGGTCGGGCCAGGCGGAGACCACCTTCCGAGGCCGAGGTTGAGGCCGAGCCCTGGGGTCGGGCGAGGCGGAGACCTCCTTCCGAGGCCGAGGTCGAGGCCGAGGCCTAAGGTCGGGCGAGGAGGAGACCTCCTTCCGAGGCTGAGGCCTAAGGTCGGGCGAGGCGGAGCTTTCTGTTGCGCTTGAGGCTGAACTTGGATGTTGTCAGCCTCACCCAAGCGGGTGGCACAGCAGTCGGAGTGGGGCGAGCGGCGCTGTTTTCCTGTCAGGTCGGTCAGTGAAAGGGCGAAGTGACTGCGATCACTTCGACCTTGCCGACTGAAGCACGCGTGTCAGGATAAGGTGTCAGGCGATCCTCGCATTGAATGCGCCTGCGATACGGTCGGTTGGTGAGGTGATTTGGCCAAGGTTGCTTCTCGATGAAGCCTTGACCTGAGTTGGGCCTCGGGCGTGCCGAGGGTGCGCCCGTTGCTTGAGGAGGCCCTCGGGCGAGGCATGAATTCGTCCGAGACTACTGTTCCCGCCCGAGGCCAGGCTCGGGCGAGGCGAGATCGCGTCCCTTGGTAGACGAGGCCTTGACCTGAACCGCGCCCATCAGTCTTTGCGGTTTGTGCTGATGGTGGTTACCAGCCGTGTTTAGGAGTGTTGGGGGTACCCCTAATTATGGTACCCGACAGTATTTATAGTTTACATTATAATCACCATTAAAGAACTTGGCTTCACTTTGCCTTTTTATTTATTTTACCCTGTGTACGCAGGATCCAAGAATCAGAGGTCAAAGAAGCTTTAAAGAGGATGAAAGAGGCAAGGCGATGGGCCCGGATGGTATCCCAATAGAGGTGTAGAAATGCCTTGGGGATATTGTTATCGTTTGGCTAACCAAGTTGTTCAGCCGTATTTTTCGATCAAACAGGATGCCCGATGAGTGGAGGAGTACATAAGTACCAATCTTCAAGAAGAAGGAAGATATTCAAAGTTGTACCAACTATCAAGGGATTAAGCTCATGAGCCACACTATGACGCTATGGGAGAGAGTTATTGAGCATCGCCTGAGAGGAATGACACATATCACCATGAACCAATTTAGATTCACGCATGGAAGATCAACCATGGAAGCAATTTTCTTAATAAGGCAAGTCATGGAGCGACATAAGGAGCCAAAGAAGGACTTGCACATGGTTTTTATCGACTTAGAAAAGGTCTATGATAAAATACCTAGGAATCTCATGTGGCGGACATTGGATAAGCATAAAGTCCCTGTTGTAGATTTAGAGAAATAAGTGACATGCTTCCAAAATATTTAAATAAATTAAATATTCTAAAGACAAGCATATAACTCAGATAAATGTCATATGTAATTATAACAGCAATGAACAATAGCATTTCTAGGACATGAAAATGAAAGTCGCCTATAGGGGGGGTGAATAGGGCGAATCTGAAATTTATAAATTTAAGCACAATTATAAGCTGGATTAGCGTTAGAAATATGAACGAGTCCGAGAGAGAGGGTGAAAAACAAATCGCGGGCAAATAAAGAGTGAGACACGATGATTTGTTTTACCGAGGTTCGGTTCTTGCAAACCTACTCCCCGTTGAGGTGGTCACAAAGACCGGGTCTCTTTCAACCCTTTCCCTCTCTCAAACGGTCACTTAGACCGAGTGAGCTTCTCTTCTCAATCAAACGGGACACAAAGTCCCCGCAAGGACCACCACACAATTGGTGTCTCTTGCCTCGGTTACAATTGAGTTGATCACAAGAAAAAATGAGAAAAAGAAGCAATCCAAGTGCAAGAGCTCAAATGAATACAAGTCACTCTCTCACAAGTCACTATTTGATTTGGAATGAACTAAGGACTTGGGAGAGGATTTTGATCTCTTTGATGTGTCTTGTATTGAATGCTATAGCTCTTGTAAGGTGTGGGAAGTTAGAAAACTTGGATGCAATGAATGGTGGGGTGGTTGGGGTATTTATAGCCCCAACCACCAAAAGTGGTCGTTGGGAGGCTGTCTGTCGCATGGCGCACCAGACAGTCCGGTGCACCACCGGACACTGTCCGGTGCGCCTGCCACGTCAATCTGGCTGTTGGATTCTGACCGTTGGAGCTTCTGTCTTCTGGGCCACCGGACAGTCCGGTGGTGCACCGGACAGGTTCTGTAGACTGTCTGGTGCGCCTTCTGGCGCGAGCCTAACATCTGCGCACACTGTAGGGCATTGAATGCGGATGCAGGCGACCGTTGGCATGGAAGTAGCCGTTGCTCCGCTGGCACACCGGACAGTCCGGTGCGCCACCGGACACTGTCCGGTGCTTCACCGGACAGTCCGGTGAATTATAGCGGAGCGGCCTCCAGAATTCCCGAAGGTGAGCAGTTCGGAGTTGGAGTCCCTGGTGCACCGGACACTGTTCGGTGGCACACCGGACAGTCCGGTGCGCCAGACTAGGGCACACTTCGGCTGACTTTAGCTCTCTATATTTGAATCCTTTCTCGGTCCTTTTATTGGTTTGTTGTGAACCTTTGTCACCTGTAGAACTCATAATCTAGAGCAAACTAGTTAGTCCAATTATTTGTGTTGGGCATTTCAACCACCAAAATTAATTTGGGAAAAGGTGTAAGCCTATTTCCCTTTCAATCTCCCCCTTTTTGGTGATTGATGCCAACACAAACCAAAGCAAATATAGAAGTGCATAATTGAAATAGTTTGCAGAATGTAAGTGCAAAGGTTACTAAGAATTGAACCAATATATTTTCATAAGATATGCATGGATTGATTTCTTTTTCATTTTCAACATTTTGGACCACGCTTGCACCACATGTTTTGTTTTTGCAAATTCTTTTGTAAATTCTTTTCAAAGTCCTTTTGCAAATGGTCAAAGGATACATGAATAAGATTTTGAGAAGCATTTTCAATATTTGAATTTTCTCCCCTTGTTTCAAATGCTTTTCCTTTGACAAAACAAAACTCCCCCTCAATAAAATCCTCCTCTTAGTGTTCAAGAGGGTTTTGGTTATTAGTTTTGAAGAGGATGTTCCAATTTAAACTTCTATCAAAAATGAGATACCAATTGGAAACATGGAAAATCACCATTTGAAAAATCTTTTCTTAACTCAATTTTTGAAAATTGGTGGTGGTGGTGCGGTCCTTTTGCTTTGGGCTAATACTTTCTCCCCCTTTGGCATGAATCGCCAAAAATGGATACTTGAGTGAAATATAAGCCCTTATATAACTACTTTCTCCCCCTATGGCAAACAAAATGTGAGTGAAGATTATACCAAAGACGGAGAGCGGCGCGGAGCGACGTCGAAGGGTGAGTAATTCAATGGAATGGAGTGGAAGCCTTTGTCTTCGCCGAAGACTCCAATTCCCTTTCAATCTATGACTTGGTTTAAATTACACTTGAAAACACATTAGTCATAGCATATAAAAGAGATATGATCAAAGGTATATTTAATGAGCTATGTGTGCAAAACATCAAAAGAAATTCCTAGAATCAAGAATATTTAGCTCATGCCTAAGTTTGGTAGATGTTTGTTCATCTAATGGCTTGGTAAAGATATCGGCTAATTGTTCTTTGGTGTTAATATATGCAATCTCGATATCCCCCTTTTGTTGGTGATCCCTTAAGAAATGATACCGAATGGCTATGTGTTTAGTGCGGCTATGCTCAACAGGATTATCCGTCATGCGGATGGCACTCTCATTATCATATAGAAGAGGAACTTTGGTTAATTTGTAACCATAGTCCCTAAGGGTTTGCCTCATCCAAAGCAATTGCGCGCAATAATGGCCTGCGGCAATATACTCGGCTTCGGCGGTAGAAAGAGCTACGGAATTTTGCTTCTTTGAAGCCCAAGACACCAGAGACCTTCCCAAGAACTGGCAAGTCCCCGATGTGCTCTTTCTATTAATTTTACACCCTGCCCAATCGGCATCCGAATAACCAATTAAATCAAATGTGGATCCCCTAGGATACCAAAGCCCAAACTTAGGAGTATAAACTAAATATCTCAAGATTCGTTTTACTGGCCCTAAGGTGAGCTTCCTTAGGATCGGCTTGGAATCTTACACACATGCATACGGAAAGCATTATATCCGGTCGTGAAGCACATAAATAGAGTAAAGAACCTATCATCGACCGGTATACCTTTTGATCTACAGATTTACCTCCCGTGTTGAGGTCGAGATGCCCATTGGTTCCCATGGGTGTCTTGATGGGCTTGGCATCTTTCATCCCAAACTTTGTGAGTATGTCTTGAATGTACTTTGTTTGTCTAATGAAGGTGCCCTCTTGGAGTTGCTTCACTTGAAATCCTAAGAAATACTTCAACTCCCCCATCATAGACATCTCGAATTTTTGTGTCATGATCCTACTAAATTCCTCACATGTAGATTCGTTAGTAGACCTAAATATAATATCATCAACATAGATTTGGCATACAAACAAATCATTTGCAAGTGTTTTAGTAAATAAAGTAGGATCGGCTTTTCCGACTTTGAAGCCATTAGTGATAAGAAAATCTCTTAGGCATTCATACCATGCTCTTGGGGCTTGCTTGAGCCCATAAAGCGCCTTAGAGAGTTTATATACGTGATTAGGATACTCACTATCTTCAAAGCCAGGAGGTTGCTCAACGTAGACCTCTTCCTTGATTGGTCCATTGAGGAAGGCACTTTTCACGTCCATTTGATAAAGCTTAAAGCCATGGTAAGTAGCATAGGCAAGTAAAATGCGAATTGATTGTAGCCTAGCTACGGGTGCATAGGTTTCACCGAAATCCAAACCTTCGACTTGTGAATATCCCTTGGCCACAAGTCGGGCTTTGTTCCTTGTCACCACACCATGCTCATCTTGCTTGTTGCGGAAGACCCACTTGGTTCCTACAACATTTTGGTTAGGACATGGAACTAAATGCCATACCTCATTCCTTGTGAAATTGTTGAGCTCCTCTTGCATTGCTACCACCCAATCCGAATCTTGTAGTGCTTCCTCTACCCTGTGTGGCTCAATAGAGGAAACAAAAGAGTAATGTTCACAAAAATGAGCAACACGAGATCGAGTAGTTACCCCCTTTTGAATATCGCCGAGGATGGTGTTCACGGGGTGATCTCGTTGAATTGCTTGGTGGACTCTTGGGTGTGGCGGTCTTGGAACTTGCTCATCTTCCTTGTCTTGATCATGGGCATCTCCCCCTTGATCATTGCCCTCCTCTTGAGGTGGCTCATCTTCTTGATCTTCATCTTCATCATCTTGAGCCTCATCCTCATCTTGAGTTGGTGGAGATGCTTGCATGGAGGAAGATGGTTGATCTTGTGCTCGTGGTAGCTCTTCGGATTCCTTAGGACACACATCCCCAATGGACATGTTCCTTAGCGCGACGCACGGAGCCTCTTCATCATCTAGCTCATCAAGATCAACTTGCTCTACTTGAGAGCCGTTAGTTTCATCAAACACAATGTCACAAGAAACTTCAACTAGTCCAGAGGACTTGTTAAAGACTCTATATGCCCTTGTGTTTGAATCATATCCTAGTAAAAAGCCTTCTACAGCCTTAGGAGCAAATTTAGATTTTCTACCTCTCTTAACAAGAATAAAACATTTGCTACCAAAGACTCTAAAATATGAAACATTGGGCTTTTTACCGGTTAGGAGTTCGTATGATGTCTTCTTGAGGATTCGGTGTAGATACAACCGGTTGATGGCGTAGCATGCGGTGTTGACCGCCTCCGCCCAAAACCGATCCGAAGTCTTGTACTCATCAAGCATGGTCCTTGCCATGTCCAATAGAGTTCTATTCTTCCTCTCCACTACACCATTTTGATGTGGCGTGTAGGGAGAAGAGAACTCATGCTTGATGCCCTCCTCCCCAAGGAAGCCTTCAATTTGTGAGTTCTTGAACTCCGTTCCATTGTCGCTTCTTATCTTCTTAATCCTTAAGCCGAACTCATTTTGAGCCTGTCTCAAGAATCCTTTCAAAGTTTCTTGGGTTTGAGATTTATCATGTAAAAAGAATACCCAAGTGAAGCGAGAATAATCATCCACAATAACTAGACAGTACTTACTTCCGCCGATGCTTATGTAAGCTATCGGGCCGAATAGGTCCATGTGTACGAGCTCGAGTGGCCTGTCAGTCGTCATGATGTTCTTGTGTGGATGATGAACACCAACTTGCTTCCCTGCCTGACATGCGCTACAAATCCTGTCTTTCTCAAAATGAACATTTGTTAGTCCCAAAATGTGCTCCCCCTTTAGAAGCTTGTGAAGATTCTTCATTCCAACATGTGCTAGTCGGCGATGCTAGAGCCAGCCCATGTTAGTCTTAGCAATTAAGCAAGTGTCGAGTTCAGCTCTATCGAAATCTACTAAGTATAGCTGACCCTCCAACACTCCCTTAAATGCTATTGAATCATCACTTCTAATGACAGTAACACTTATATCCGTAAAAAGACACTTGTAACCCATTTTGCATAATTGTGAAACGGAAAGCAAATTGTAATCTAAAGAATCTACAAGAAAAACATTGGAGATGGAATAGTCAGGAGATATAGCAATTTTACCCAATCTTTTGACCAAACCTTGATTCCCATCCCCGAATGTGATAGCTCGTTGGGGATCTTGGTTTTTCTCGTAGGAGGAGAACATCTTCTTCTCCCCTATCATGTGGTTTGTGCACCCGCTATCGATGATCCAACTTGAGCCCCCGAATGCATAAACCTACAAAACAAATTTAGTTCTTGATTTTAGGTACCCAAACGGTTTTGGGTCCTTTGACATTAGATACAAGAACTTTGGTTACCCAAACACAAGTCTTTGATCCCTTGTGTTTGCCCCCAACATACTTGGCAACTACTTTGCCGGATTTGTTAGTCAAAACATAAGATGCATCAAAAGTTTTAAATGAAATGTTAGAATCATTTGATGCAATAGGAGTTTTCTTTCTAGGCAATTTAGCACGGGTTGATTGCCTAGAGCTAGATGTCTCACCCTTATACATAAAAGCATGATTAGGGCCAGAGTGAGACTTCCTAGAGTGAATTCTCCTAATTTTGTGCTCGGGATAATCAGCAGGGTACAAAATGTATCCCTCGTTATCCTAAGGCATGGGAGCCTTGCCCTTAACAAAGTTAGATAATCTTTTAGGAGGGGCATTAAGTTTGACATTGTCCCCCTTTTGGAAGCCGATGCCATCCTTGATGCCAGGGCGTCTCCCACTATAGAGCATGCTTCTAGCAAATTTAAATTTTTCATTTTCTAAGTCATGCTCATTAATTTTGGCATTAAGTTGAGCTATGTGATCATTTTGTTTCTTAATTAAAGCTAGGTGATCATGAATAACATCAACATTAATGTCTCTACATCTAGTGCAAATGGAAACATGTTCAACGGTAGATGTAGAGGGTTTGCAAGATTTTAGTTCAACAATCTTAGCATGTAAAATGTCATTTTCACTTCTAAGATTTGAAACTGTAACATTGCAAACATCTAAGTCCTTAGCCTTAGCAATCAATTTTTCATTCTCGTTTCTAAGGCTAGCAAGAGAGACATTCAATTCTTCAATCTTAGCAAGTAAACTAACATTATCATCTCTAAGATTGGGAATTGAATCATCACAAACATTTGAATCAACCTTAGCAATTAATCTAGCATGCTCATTTCTAAGGTTGGCAATAATATCATGGCAAGTGCTTAGCTCACTAGATAGTTTTTCACATTTTTTTACTTCTAGAGCGTAATCATTTTTAACCTTAACATGCTTCTTGTTTTCCTTAATTAGGAAGACCTCTTGGGAGTCCAAGAGTTCATCCTTCTCATGAATAGCACTAATTAATTCATTTAACTTTTCTTTTTGTTGCATGTTTAGGTTGGCAAAAAGGGTACACAAATTATCCTCATCATCACTAGAATTAGCCTCATCGCTAGATGTCGCATATTTAGTGGAGGATTTAGATTTAACCTTCTTCTTTTTGCCATCCTTTGCCATGAGACACTTGTGGCCAACGTTGGGGAAGAGAAGTGTAGCATCCCAAAAATTCAAATCCTAAAATTTTCTCAAACTCACCCTAAATTCAAAATGAATTTCAAGTTTCATTTCAAAATGTTTGTTTGTGAGTTGATATCAACAAATAAAGTATAGTGGTCTATATTCTCTCCAAAAATCCTCCTCAAAATATCCTACAATATTTCCCCAGTGATCACCCTCAAATTCTTTCCAGAAATACTGCCCAGATATTTCCCCAGTAACCCCCCTCAATTTCTTTCCAGAAATACTGTCCAAATATTCCAACAATATATCTCCAAGTATTTTCCTCTTGAGAAATACCTTCAGAATCATTTTTGAAGTCCCTACAAATATTTTCTTCATAACTTTCCTCATGCTCATACGTATACGTATGCCTCCAGTGTCATACGGTGAGCTCTACAAGCTAATTAAACTTATACAAGACAAATACATGCTAATCTCCCACTAATCCTCTCATCCCTTCCCCTAATCCCCCCCACCATGGCTATAAATAGAGGGGCAAGGGCCTCCTCTCATCCCACCCCAAGCCATTTCATGGCAACTCTCTCCCCCCCCACACACACCCACTCCATGTTCCACACAAGCACACAGTAGCACAAGGATCGTTCGATCGTTCTTCGATCGTTCATCCCCCTGTTCTTAGTTTGTTCGTTCGTTCGTCCGATCGTTCGTCCGATCGTTCATGGTTCGTTCGTTCGTTCGTCCGATCGTTCGATCGTTTGTCCGTTCGTTCGTCCAAATAATCTTTTTCCTGCCGTTATGCTGCCAAAATTCCGATCGTTCGTTTGTTCGATCATTCGATCGTTCATCGTTCGTTCATAGTCCCTATTCATCGTTCATCATTCGTTCATAGTCCCTATTCATCGTTCTTCCAGATAATCTTTGTCCTGCCGTTATGCTGCCGAAATTCCGATCGTTCGTTCGTTCGATCATTCGATCGTTCATCGTTCGTTCATAGTTCCATATTCATCGTTCATCCTTCGTTCATAGTCCCTATTCATCGTTCTTCCAGATAAACATTGTCCTGCCGTTATGCTGCCGAAATTCCGATCGTTCGTTCGTCCGATCATTCGATCGTTCGTTCCGTTCGTTCGTCCAAATAATCTTTTCCTGCCGTTGTGCTGCCGAAATTCCGATCGTTCGTTCGTCCGTTCGTTCATAGTTCCTATTCATCGTTCATCGTTCGTTCATACGAACTATTCACCAACACTATTCACCATTACTATTTATCGTTACTATTCACCGTTACTATTCATCGTTGCTATTCACATATACTATTCATCATCGTTACTATTTGTCGTTACTATTTATCGTTACTATTCATCATCATTAGTATTCATCGATGATACCTATAATTACTTTTTCGTCACCACTATTCATCGTTACTAATCATCGTTACTATTCATCGATCATCCGATCGCCCCAAATTTCAACTACTCATCCATCATGCTGTCCAGTCCACCTAAGACCAGCCAGACCCATGTTCCAGTCATACAAACTCCGGTGACTATGATTTTCCTTCCAGTAGGGAACTTCCCATCTGGTCACCCATCCTAGGTTTCTCCAAGTTGAGCATGCTTAACTTTAAGATTCCTTTGAACCAGGCTTCCAAACTCAGATTCCAATAATTCTTGTTTCTAAGTTCTTATCAAATTATTCCCTATCCAACCATGTCATCCCTTAAGCATGGTTCATGTTCCAGAAGACTCCCAAAATACTCTCGTCCCATATTCTGCCTATAACTCTCTTGTTCATACTAAGTCAGACGATTCATTCGTCACTATTCTCACCTACAGTGAACTTCACTGTGCTACACCACATACACCCAGCTATAAATACACCCAGCTACCCTCTCCCTCTCCACACACTCCACACCCTCAGCCAAGGAAAACTCCCACCCACTCAGTTACTCCGCTCTGCCGGCTACACGCGTAGTGTCGCTTCGCCTTCAGTCCACCCTCCTGGTAAGCACCTCCGCTCCACCACTAGTAGTATCTCAACACCACATGACACAGATTCTACTCAAGTCTCTACCCATCCATATATCGCTTTTCTGACCACTATACTAAATATTTGTTGGTATACTTGCTGGTTTGTAGTGTTTGCTTGCTCATGTTGCATAGTTATCGGAGCGTTCGTGCCGTCTCGCAGAGGCCAGATCTGCAAGTCTACGCCAGGCGGTGGAGCCAGAAGCCAGTTCCGCGAGCTCTCCTTCCCCCTTCGCCGGATAAGCACGACAAGCTCACTGGATCTCTTTGATGCATAAATTACCTATGATTTTTCAACCACAACCCTCAGCCTGTTATTTTATGCATGATATGATTTTGAGACAAGTTATTATGGCCACCCAGCCGCTTGCCGCAATCAATCCCTGATATATTTGTTACAAATGATTTGAGGAAAGGTGTGAGTTTCCAAAAGAAAATGCTTTTCAAAATGTGTTTGATGAAGGGTTTTCACCCTTATCACCTTTGAGTAGGGATGATTAGGGACTCCCTGGTTTAGGGGAGGGCCTAAGGTGATGGCTCAGCTGGTTTAGGCGTGAGCAGAAGGATTGTCCCCTCATATAAGGACCGGTTTGTCATCCTTCACTACCTGTACTCATGATAAGTACAACCACTCGAGACTGTGTGGGCAGTCACTCAATCTGAACTCGTACGGTCCAACCCCAGGGTTATGAAGGCTGGGGAGCACCGGGAGGATAAGGAGGGGGAATGTTTTGTCCGGTTTGGGCATGGCGGTGGCCTGACTCCTTCTGGTATAACCGTTAAGGTTAGGACGTGCGAGGAAAGAAAGAGATTCGGATTCGGGTCTCACTAGCTATGAGATCGCTGAGCCGGACTAGTGGGTAAAGTGTACACCTCTGCGCAGAGTTTGAAAACCTATTCGAATAGTCTGTGTCCACAGGAATGGACGAGTCTGGTGTGGTATGACAATTAGTGTTTTGTTTTCAAAAAAAAGGGTGCGTTTGAGAAAAGTGGTTTGTAAAAGGTCTGGCGGTTGAGCCGTGAGCTATGGTGGACGGGAAGTCCAGTTGCTGTTGTTGAAAATGAAAACCAGTGGGAAACTGCTGAGATATCTGGATGGTTTAGTCCAGGGGATTTTGTTCTAATATTGAAAAACTTCCTGCTCCTTTGGGAGAGGATGCGCTTTGAAAAAATACAAAATGTTTTACAAAACAACCCTGCATAAAATATTGCTGTTTCTGCAAATATCCTGAGCTCCACATATTCCATGCATTATATCTGATTTCCCCATTCCGCGGGTGAAGGTGGGCTGCTGAGTACGTTGTACTCACCCTTGCTTATTTGTTGTTTTTCAGAAAAAGGAGATCGGGTAAGAGTTACGACTGTTCCCAACCTTGCCTGTGGCTGTTGGACCGCTGATTTGCTTCACTGCGTATATCGGGCTGCTTTAGCCCCACTCTGATGATATGTCCCGAGTTGTGGACCAACTCTTAAAGTTGTTCGCCACCTTTGTAGGTTTGTCTCGTTTAAGCAGATTTGGTATCATCTGATGTATAAATGTGTTTACTATCCTCCTGGGACTAGTAATTGTATCACATTTGAGTCCCAGAGGATCGGGGACACTTCAGGTGGTATCAGAGCTGTTAGGTTGGCCGCAGGACGTAACCCTTAGCCTGATCCAAAAGTTTTTGAGTCCAAACTATTTTCTTAAAAAAATTCTTGCTCTTATCCCTTCATTTCAAAAATGCTTTCCCCCTTTCCTTCTCTCAGAAGTCAGATGGAGGTCCGTTGCCAAACCAGCTTTTGCCAGAATGAAGATGGTTTCCCCAAGTTGTTGAGAGCATGCACAGTCCGCCTCGGAATCAGGAGCCAGCCAGAGTATGATGGTCGTGAATTCGTCGAGCATGGCACAGAGAAGTGTGTCGTGACTGTATACATTGGATCCAGTCCGCACCATGTGGAATGGAGTGTCACTGCTACTGGGCACAGATTCAAAGACACCTGCCAAGTCGTCGCCCGCAAGGCATTGAGGGCCCTGTGTTAGATCTATGAAGAAGAAGTGGCCGACACCCCGCTCAGATTCTTTTCGCCCTTTCAGAGAGACCGTCCAGTTTGGATGGCCAGGATGCGTGCCTTGGAAGGGCAGCAGCTACTTGAGGACGACCCTGCAATCGTGTACCTCACTGCATACCTGCTCACCCTGGATGCCCAGTATGATTTCTTGGCTCGGCACCACCGTCAGATGATTGCCCGAGCAGAAGATGCAGAGAAGCGCAACTGTCAGCTGCATGTGGATCTCACCACAGCTCAAGCCCGTGCAACTGCCTTGGAGAGTCGTGAAGTCATTGCTGTTGAAGCCCTGAAGCAAGCCAAGGATGAGCACGTCCAGAAGTTGATGGAGGCCTACTTGGTCACCCATAACCAACGTAGAGCCCTGCGGATCCAAGAGCCCGCTTCATCCAACCCTGTTCAACCCATCAAAGCTGAAGACCCCCAGATTCTTGAAGGTCACCCGGTCTCTACCAGAGGAGAAAAGAAGGCTTGGGAACTCCCGGAAGGAGCCATAGTCTTGAAAGGATTTCCAGTCTCCCCTAAGGCTATGGTTAAGCAAGAGCACGCTGAATCCTCCCAAGATCCCCCGCCAGAGTTGTTTGAGCCCCTCGCCATGAAGAAGATTCTAGCACCGTCCCTTGAGGTCAAGGAAGAAGCTGCAAGCACTCCGCCAGCACCGCCACCCTCTAAAGAGATACAAGAGTTAGTCTAGCTTGAAGAAGAGTTTGACCCCGTCTTGCCATCTCAGTCATCGCCAGAAGAAGTCATCAACATCAGCTCCCTCTTGACCCATCCAAGAGATGTCTCAGATTAGAGTTGTGTGCAAGCCATGCCAGAAGAGAAGCTGCCAGATCTGAGTTAGTTATGCCTAGTCCTCTGCATGCATTGGGTAGTGAAGTTTTTCTTCACTTTGGCTAGAGCCCTGCATGTTTGAGAGGTAATCGTGTAGTCTCGTGTTTTGAAAAACTCTAATTGTGTGGCCCCCTAGGGCATTTCAAAATGAATTTCGCTTGATGTTTTCTCTCCTTTTGAATGCATATGTGATGCTTTAACGTTAGTGCTCATAAGTTGCATTTAGCATAGTTCTCAATTCAGGAGCCAAGCAATAGTAGTTATGCTTAGCCCCCGAATCTGAGTAGTCCGTGCTTTGGAAAAACTCTATTCTTCCCCTATTCAAAACATTTGATTTGTTTGTGCTTATCATTGTTGAGCTTGTGTGTTTTCTTTCCGTTTGTCTTAAAAAAAGGTCTTCTCTAAAAACATAGATCACAAATTAGATCCAATCCTAACCTTATTCTTCCATTCTCATCTTAACCCATCTCAAGAGAAAAGTGCCTTACCCAAGAAGATACCGGGAAGCTTACCCTTGAAGCCTGGATTAAGCTACAGAAGAAACCAGTCCAGCCGCTCAGTCAAAAGGACCGACAGTGAGAATCAAAGCACTGCCCCTGAGTCAAAGTAAACAGGAAAAGAGGACAGAAGGAGTTATTACCATACAGAGAGGCAAAGATTCTTGGAACCAGAGACAACAAACATCAGGGTCATTGAACCCACCACTCACCCGTGCCCCTCGCACGCGTGCCCGCCTCCATGCGCACTAGCACCACCGCCCACGCCCCCTTTGCAGCGCACTACCGCCACCCACGCCCCCTTTTGCAGCGCACCCACCGCCATCGTCGCCGGCAACAGGCCCCCCTCCCCTTATCGTGTTTGCTGCCGCGTGGCACCTACTCCATCACCGCCACTCCGCACCCGAGCACCCGCTCGCCTATAAACCCCCCCTAGCTCCCTCAACTCCCATCCCAAGCAAAGCACACACACCAGATAAAATACCCTCTGCCAAATCGCAAGCAACTCCATTTTCCACTCCATCGCCCCTAAGATCACAATGCTTGGTGATTCTTGGGTTGAAGACTGTTGTACATGGTTCATAGTCTTTGGTTTCCTCCAATGTGTGATAGTAATACTCTTCGATAGAATCCTCCAGTGGGAAGAGCAAAGAGAAAGAAAGAGGCAGTGAAAAGCGAAAAGTAAGAAGAGAAAAGAAGATAGTGAAGAGAAGATAAGAAGAAGGTTCTCCCAGAATCAACCTTGTGTCAGTCATTTCTCCGCAGCCTGCTCAAGCAGCAACAGTAGAAGAAGGCCTTGTAACGCCCTTGTTATGAGGTACTTCAAGGAGTTCAAATCCCCAAGATTCAAGAGTTCTACCCTCATTCTTTTTATGTGGGGTAATGTTCCAGTAAGGTTCCTGCTATGGAGAAAAAGAAGAAGGCCTGTAGCAAGTTTGTGGAGGACCAGATCATCGAAGCATATAAGTTTCTGGTTAAGAAGTGGTCACCCAAGTTTTGTTGAAGAAGCACTAGAAGACCAATCAAGGAAGGAATCCATGTGAGAGATTGCATGAGGAAGGTTTGCGTGTTGGCATCGATGCTTCTTCAGTAAGCTAGCTGCCAAGCGAAACCTAAAAGCCCGAAGATGATCTCTGAGTAGCCAGAATCAGCGTTTGCAATCAGCAACCAGATGCTCCTCAGGGCCAGATTTTGTTGAAGTTCCATCTCCTCGGAGAGTTGCAAAGTGAAGATATGTAGCTGAAGTAAAGCTATACCCATAACCCTTCTAAGCCGAATCTCGAGGACGAGATTCCTTTTAAGTGGGGTAGATTTGTAGCATCCCAAAAATTCAAATCCTGAAATTTTCTCAAACTCACCCTAAATTCAAAATGAATTTCAAGTTTCATTTCAAAATGTTTGTTTGCGAGTTGATATCAACAAATAAAGTATAGTGGTCTATATTCTCTCCAAAAATCCTCCTCAAAATATCCTACAATATTTCCCCAGTGATCACCCTCAAATTCTTTCCAGAAATACTGCCCAGATATTTCCCCAGTAACCCCCCCTCAATTTCTTTCCAGAAATACTGTCCAAATATTCCACCAATATATCTCCAAGTATTTTCCTCTTGAGAAATACCTTCAGAATCATTTTTGAAGTCCCTACAAATATTTTCTTCATAACTTTCCTCATGCTCATACGTATACGTATGCCTCCAGTGTCATACGGTGAGCTCTACAAGCTAATTAAACTTATACAAGACAAATACATGCTAATCTCCCACTAATCCTCTCATCCTCCCACTAATCCTCTCATCCCTTCCCCTAATCCCCCCCACCATGGCTATAAATAGAGGGGCAAGGGCCTCCTCTCATCCCACCCCAAGCCATTTCATGGCAACTCTCTCCCCCCCCCCCACACACACCCACTCCATGTTCCACACAAGCACACACTAGCACAAGGATCGTTCGATCGTTCTTCGATCGTTCATCCCCCTGTTCTTAGTTTGTTCGTTCGTTCGTCCGATCGTTCATGGTTCGTTCGTTCGTTCGTCCGATCGTTCGTCCGTTCGTTCATCCAAATAATCTTTTTCCTGCCGTTATGCTGCCGAAATTCCGATCGTTCATTTGTTCGATCATTCGATCGTTCATCGTTTGTTCATAGTCCCTATTCATCGTTCATCGTTCGTTCATAGTCCCTATTCATCGTTCTTCTAGATAATCTTTGTCCTGCTGTTATGCTGCCGAAATTCCGATCGTTCGTTCGTTCGATCATTCGATCGTTCATCGTTCGTTCATAGTTCCCTATTCATCGTTCATCCTTCGTTCATAGTCCCTATTCATCGTTCTTCCAGATAAACTTTGTCCTGCCGTTATGCTGCCGAAATTCCGATCGTTCGTTCGTCCGATCATTCGATCATTCGTCCGTTCGTTCGTCCAAATAATCATTTCCTGCCGTTATGCTGCCGAAATTCCGATCGTTCGTTCGTCCGTTCGTTCATAGTTCCTATTCATCATTCATCGTTCGTTCATACGAACTATTCACCATCACTATTCACCATCACTATTCACCGTTACTATTCATCGTTACTATTCATCGTTACTATTCACATATACTATTCATCATCGTTACTATTTATCGTTACTATTCATCATCGTTAGTATTCATCGATGATACCTATAATTACTTTTCCGTCACCACTACTCATCGTTACTAATCATCGTTACTATTCATCGATCATCCGATCGCCCCAAATTTCAACTACTCATCCATCATGTTGTCCAGTCCACCTAAGACCAGCCAGACCCATGTTCCAGTCATACAAACTCCGGTGACTGTGATTTTCCTTCCAGTAGGGAACTTCCCATCTGGTCACCCATCCTAGGTTTCTCCAAGTTGAGCATGCTTAACTTTGAGATTCCTTTGAACCAGGCTTCCAAACTCAGATTCCAATAATTCTTGTTTCTAAATTCTTATCAAATTATTCCCTATCCAACCATGTCATCCCTTAAGCATGGTTCATGTTCCAGAAGACTCCCAAAATACTCTCGTCCCATATTCTGCCTATAACTCTCTTGTTCATACTAAGTCAGACGATTCATTCGTCACTATTCTCACCTACAGTGAACTTCACTGTGCTACACCACATACACCCAGCTATAAATACACCCAGCTACCCTCTCCCTCTCCACACACTCCACACCCTCAGCCAAGGAAAACTCCCACCCACTCAGTTACTCCGCTCTACCGGCTACACGCGTAGTGTCTCTTCGCCTTCAGTCCACCCTCCTGGTAAGCACCTCCGCTCCACCACTAGTAGTATCTCAACACCACATGACACAGATTCTACTCAAGTCTCTACCCATCCATATATCGCTTTTCTGACCACTATACTAAATATTTGTTGGTATACTTGCTGGTTTGTATGTTTGCTTGCTCATGTTGCATAGTTATCGGAGCGTTCGTGCCGTCTCGCAGAGGCCAGATCTGCAAGTCTACGCCAGGCGGTGGAGCCAGAAGCCAGTTCCGTGAGCTCTCCTTCCCCCTTCGCCGGATAAGCACGGCAAGCTCACTGGATCTCTTTGATGCATAAATTACCTATGATTTTTCAACCACAACCCTCAGCATGTTATTTTATGCATGATATGATTTTGAGACAAGTTATTATGGCCACCCAGCCGCTTGCCGCAATCAATCCCTGATATATTTGTTACAAATGATTTGAGGAAAGGTGTGAGTTTCCAAAAGAAAATGCTTTTCAAAATGTGTTTGATGAAGGGTTTTCACCCTTATCACCTTTGAGTAGGGATGATTAGGGACTCCCTAGTTTAGCGGAGGGCCTAAGGTGATGGCTCAGCTGGTTTAGGCGTGAGCAGAAGGATTGTCCCCTCATATAAGGACCGGTTTGTCATCCTTCACTACCTGTACTCATGATAAGTACAACCACTCAAGACTGTGTGGGCAGTCACTCAATCTGAACTCGTACGGTCCAACCCCAGGGTTATGAAGGCTGGGGAGCACCGGGACGATAAGGAGGGGGAATGTTTTGTCCGGTTTGGGCATGGCGGTGGCCTGACTCCTTCTGGTATAACCGTTAAGGTTAGGACGTGCGAGGAAAGAAAGAGATTCGGATTCGGGTCTCACTAGCTATGAGATCGCAGAGCCGGACTAGTGGGTAAAGTGTACACCTCTGCGCAGAGTTTGAAAACCTATTCGAATAGTCTGTGTCCACAGGAATGGACGAGTCTGGTGTGGTATGACAATTAGTGTTTTGTTTTCAAAAAGGGTGCGTTTGAGAAAAGTGGTTTGTAAAAGGTCCGGCGGTTGAGCCGTGAGCTATGGTGGACGGGAAGTCCAGTTGCTGTTGTTGAAAATGAAAACCAGTGAGAAACTGCTGAGATATCTGGATGGTTTAGTCCAGGGGATTTTGTTCTAATATTGAAAAACTTCCTGCTCCTTTGGGAGAGGATGCGCTTTGAAAAAATACAAAATGTTTTACAAAACAACCCTGCATAAAATATTGCTGTTTCTGCAAATATCCTGAGCTCCACATATTCCATGCATTATATCTGATTTCCCCATTCCGCGGGTGAAGGTGGGCTGCTGAGTACGTTGTACTCACCCTTGCTTATTTGTTGTTTTTCAGAAAAAGGAGATCGGGTAAGAGTTACGACTGTTCCCAACCTTGCCTGTGGCTGTTGGACCGCTGATTTGCTTCACTGCGTATATCGGGCTGCTTCAGCCCCACTCTGATGATATGTCCCAAGTTGTGGACCAACTCTTAAATTTGTTCGCCACCTTTGTAGGTTTGTCTCGTTTAAGCAGATTTGGTATCATCTGATGTATAAATGTGTTTACTAGCCTCCTGGGACTAGTAATTGTATCACATTTGAGTCCCAGAGGATTGGGGACGCTTCAAGAAGGCCCTTGGTGATGGAGATGTTTGTGGCATCCTCGTCGGAGGAGGAGTCGGTGGAGCTCTCGTCGGAGTCCCACTCCTGGCAAACATGGGCATCGCCGCCCTTCTTCTTGTAGTACCTCTTCTTCTCCTTTCTTCTCCCCTTCTTGTCATCGCCCCTGTCACTGTCACTAGATAATGGACATTTTGCAATAAAATGATCGGGCTTACCACACTAGTAACAAACTTTCTTGGAGCGAGGCTTGTAATCCTTCCCCCTCCTTTGCTTGAGGATTTGGCGGAAGCTCTTGATGATGAGCGCCATTTCCTCGTTGTCGAGCTTGGAGGCGTCGATGGGGATTCTACTTGGAGTAGAATCTTCTTTCTTCTCCTCCGTTGCTTTGAATGCAACGGGTTGTGCTTCGGGCGTGGAGGAGTCGCCTTGCTCGATGATCTTTTTAGAGCCTTTGATCATTAGCTCAAAGCTCACAAATTTACCTATGACCTCCTCGGGAGACATTAGCGTGTATCTAGGATCACCTCGAATTAATTGAACTTGCGTAGGGTTAAGGAAAACGAGGGATCTTAGAATAACCTTGACCATCTCATGGTCATCCCATTTGGTGCTCCCGAGGTTGCGCACTTGGTTCACCAAGGTCTTCAAGCGGTTGTACATGGCTTGTCGGTCTTCCCCTTGGTGAAGTCTAAATCGACCGAGCTCCCCCTCGATCGTCTCCCTCTTGGTGATCTTGGTCACCTTGTCTCCTTCGTGCGCGGTCTTGAGCACGTCCCAAATCTCCTTGGCGCTCTTTAACCCTTGCACCTTGTTATACTCCTCTCGACTTAGAGAGGCAAGGAGTATAGTGGTGGCTTGGGAGTTGAAGTGTCGGATTTGGGCGACCTCGTCCGAATCATAGTCTTCATCCCCCGGTGATGGTACCTGTACTCCAATCTCAACAACATCCCAAATGCTAGTGTGGAGTGAGGTTAGATGATGCCTCATTTTATCACTCCACATATTATAATCTTCACCATCAAACATAAGTGGTTTGCCTAATGGGACGGAAAGTAATGGAGTACGTTTGGAAATGCGAGGGTATCGTAGGGGAATCTTACTAAACTTCTTGCGCTCATGGCGCTTAGAAGTTATGGACGGTGTGTCGGAGCCGGAGGTGGATGGCGACGAAGAGTCGGTCTCGTAGTAGACCACCTTCTTCATCTTCTTTTTCTTGTCACCGCTTTGACGCGACTTGTCGTGTGAAGGGGATCCCTTCACCTTGTTGGCGGACTCCCCGGATGGAGCCTTCCCATGGCTTGTGGCGGGCTTCTCGCCGGTCCCGATCTCCCTCTTGGCGGATGCTCCCGACATCACTTCGAGCGGTTAGGCTCTAATGAAGCACCGTGCTCTAATACCAATTGAAAGTCACCTAGAGGGGGGTGAATAGGGCGAATCTGAAATTTATAAGTTTAAGCACAACTACAAGCTGGGTTAGCGTTAGAAATATGAACGAGTCTGAGAGAGAGGGTGAAAAACAAATCACGGGCAAATAAAGAGTGAGACACGATGATTTGTTTTACCGAGGTTCGGTTCTTGCAAACCTACTCCCCGTTGAGGTGGTCACAAAGACCGGGTCTCTTTCAACCCTTTCCCTCTCTCAAATGGTCACTTAGACCGAGTGAGCTTCTCTTCTCAATCAAACGGGACACAAAGTCCCCGCAAGGACCATCACACAATTGGTGTCTCTTGCCTCGGTTACAATTGAGTTGATCACAAGAAAGAATGAGAAAAAGAAGTAATCCAAGTGCAAGAGCTCAAATGAACACAAGTCACTCTCTCACAAGTCACTATTTGATTTGGAATGAACTAAGGACTTGGGAGAGGATTTTGATCTCTTTGGTGTGTCTTGTATTGAATGCTATAGCTCTTGTAAGGTGTGGAAAGTTAGAAAACTTGGATGCAATGAATGGTGGGGTGGTTGGGGTATTTATAGCCCCAACCACCAAAAGTGGTTGTTGGGAGGCTGTCTGTCGCATGGCACACCGGACAGTCCGATGCGCCACCGGACACTGTCTGGTGCGCCTGCCATATCACCTGGTCATTGGATTCTGACCGTTGGAGCTTCTGTCTTCTGGGCCACCGGACAGTCCGGTGGTGCACTGGACAGGTTCTGTAGACTGTCCGGTGCGCCTTCTAGCGCGAGCCTGACATCTGCGCGCACTGTAGCGCATTGAATGCGGTTGCAGGCGACCGTTGGCGCGGAAGTAGCCGTTGCTCCGCTGGCACACCGAACAGTCCGGTGCGCCACTGGACACTGTCCGGTGCTTCACTGTACAGTCCGGTGAATTATAGCGGAGCGGCCTCCAGAATTCCCGAATGTGAGTAGTTCGGAGTTGGAGTCCTTGGTGCACCGGACACTGTCCGATGCGCCAGACCAGGGCACACTTCGGCTGACTTTAGCTCTCTATATTTGAATCCTTTATCGGTCCTTTTATTGGTTTGTTGTGAACCTTTGGCACCTGTAGAACTCATAATCTAGAGCAAACTAGTTAGTCCAATTATTTGTGTTGGGCATTTCAACCACCAAAATTAATTTGGGAAAAGGTGTAAGCCTATTTCCCTTTCAGAAAACATGTAACATAGCTACTCAAGTCCATTTGAATATTAAACATGGCAAGTAGATGAAGAAGGCAGATTAAACACATAAACATGATTGTTTATATTAAAATATTCCTCTCAAAATAGCGGGTTACTACACTAAATAGCCCTCCAACGCTAAGTGGTGATCAGAGATCCTTGACTAACGTGACAGTCCAACCTTACCAAATCGAGGTTTTAGAACAAATATAATGAGCCTAGAATTCAAGCATGAATACCAAAGTAAAGAACTGAGCAGTGAATAAAATAACAGAACTTAACATAGGTAATCAACCTCAACAAAGAGAGATATAACTAAGCACAATTATATATTTAATGCTGAAAATAACAACACACTAAAACTCAGACTGTCACGTTGTCTCACTACACCACTATCATCATCGAGCACATAAAACCGCCCACAAATTGTGCAATCACACCCAAGTAAATAATACTAGCAGATTGCACAAAATTACTCAATAAATAAAGAGAGTCAACGGATAACTCACAACACGTAGATTGTCTACGTGGGAAGACCAGCTCAGCGAACACAAGGTTCTGTCCCAGAAAACCAATTCCACCGCCCACGTCCCGACCTGCACGGTGGGAGGTTGACGGAGATACTAGAGCCGCTGTCGGAGCCGAGGGAGACGTCCACAGCACCAGTCTGAGAAGAGGAACACCGCGCAAGCCACGGTGGATAGAGACTAGAGAAGAACCGTAGCACCACACAGGTGCACGATACCGGCAACAGAGCACAGGTATGCCAAACTCGACGAGCGCAGAGGCAACTCTTCCCTCTTCCACTTGCTCACCAGTGAAACGCACACCAGAGAACGATCGAACCGGTAGAGTTCGTCATCAGGTCAGCAAGCCAGGAGAGAGGAGGAAGAACAGCAGTATCCCGAGCGAAGCAGAGGAAGAGCCAGGGACCCCAGCCAGGGGATAGCCCGCCCATCTTAAGGAGCCGACCTCGAGGAGGTTGTGTAGGGGCGACGTTGAAATCAGCTGAGCGCCGAACGAATTGCCGAGCAGTTGAGTGCCGTCGGCCGAGCAGCGGCTGAGCTGCTCGCTACCGTCCACGGCATTAGCCTGCCCTAGGGACGTGCTGGCCGGTGGGCTGCTCGGCCACCAGGCCTTGTAGCGGCCCACCTGGCTGGTCTCCCTCCTCTTTTTTTGAATTCATCTCTCATATTTTCATTATTGAAAATAAAGGGAAAACCCCAAAATGAACAGCAATCCCCACCATTTTCACTCTTATTTTCTGATCAATGTCATTGAGCTCACGTATTGTTTATATACTACTTTTCGGTAGAGGTACTTGTTAGGTTTGAACCAAAACCTATCCCAGTGTACTCCAACCCTGCACGAGTAAGCGGAGGACTACACTTTGATCCACAAACCCTAGTGTGAGAATCTTCACACAAAAGGCATATAGTACTAAGCAGATTATCTACTTCTCTTACGGGACAGGGCGTTACGGTCATGTCCTTTGATATCTATTCATGAGCTCACTAGAGAGAAAACTCCATTCTCTCCCGGACTGCGACCCCACAGTCAGCTCATATAGGTGAAATCATTAAATAAATTATGTAGGACAATTTCCCTGCTTATAGCATTGACTTCATTAAGAGCATATCGCTCAACCTGTCATACAGATAAAGCACAACAACTCATGAGACTCTTTGTATTTTGTGCTCTTGGTTCCACATTGCTTCGTTTCCTAGAGCCTAGATCTCGGGACCTCCGGTTGCACACAACAGTTATCCGCACTTGAAACCTCTAACAGGGTACGAGTCCCATTCCCATGCATGCTTCTTGGATTGGCTTTTGAGCCAGTCCTTTGGTGAAAGGATCAGCAAGGTTCCTTTCAGACTTGATGATATCTACGGTTATTACACCCGTCTCTCTAGCATGCCGACATGAATCAAGTCGTCTTCTGATATGCCTCGAGGATTTTTGGTTGTCCTTTCTATTATTCACTTTCAGCAACACAGAAGTGTTGTCACAGTATACTAGGACAGCCGGTATTGGCTTTGCTAACATTGGAAGGTCTGACAACAGGTCTCTCAACCATTCAGCCTCCAATGCTGCTGAATCAAGTGCAACTAATTCAGCCTCCTTGGTGGAACGTGTCGACACTGTTTGTTTAGACAATCTCCACGACACGGCCCACCAGCTAAATTGAACACATAGCCACTTGTAGACTTTATTTGATCCGAGTCAGAGATCCAGTTTGCATCACTGAATCCTTCAAGTACTGACGGATATCCGGTATATTTAATACCAAAGTTCATCGCTCCCTCCAAATACCGAAGCAATCTGTACAAGGCTACCCAGTGTCTATCTCCTGGACTGGCCGAGTAACGAGCCAGTCTGCATACTGCATATGAGATATCTGGTCTAGTTGCACTACTCAGGTACATGAGAGATCCTATGATCTGCAAATATAGTAGCTGGTTCACAGGCTTGCCTTCATATTTACAGAGCATGTATGATGGATCATAGGGCGTGGCGACTGGTTTACAGTCCATATGTCCAAAGCGAGTCAGGACTGTTTCCACATAATGTGATTGTGACAAAGTAATCCCATCCTCACCCTTTATCAGCTTGATGTTTAGTATAACATCAGCTTCACCCAAGTCCTTCATATCAAAGTTCTTAGAGAGGAATACTTTTGTCTCCATGATAGCCTCCAACTCGGTCCCAAATATCAATATGTCATCAACGTATAAACACATGATGACACC
The DNA here is from genome assembly GCA_029449295.1 of Zea luxurians. NCBI lineage: Eukaryota > Viridiplantae > Streptophyta > Magnoliopsida > Poales > Poaceae > Zea > Zea luxurians. The sequence continues at coordinate 52,562,445 of JAOPSE010000021.1, read as the reverse complement.
TTTGCCCCCAGAGAAGCGATAATACACACACTTGTCGGCTTCATTTACACAAACCCCGGCAGTGGTCAGAGTGTTATTAAACTTCTCATGCCATTGTCTGGGAGCTTGTTTAAGACCGTATAAGGATTTAATTAAGCGACACACTTTGCTCTCTTGTCCTTTAACCACAAATCCTTCTGGTTGCTGCATATACATTTCCTCTTCCAGCTCTCCATTTAGGAATGCTGTATTTACGTCCATTTGATGAAAAAGAAGTTTGTAAGCAGCAGCCAGCGCTAAAAGCACACAGATTATGGGCAATTGAGCCACTGGAGAATAAGTATCAAAATAATCCTCCTCTTTCTTTTGAGTAAAACCCTTAGCCACAAGATGGGTCTTGTACTTTTCAATAGTACCATCGGGTCTCCTCTTCCTCCTAAAGATCCATTTGCAGCCCACAAGCTTGCAACCAGCTGGGAGATCAGTTATCTCCTAGGTTCCATTCGAGATGATTGAATCCATCTCGCTACGGACAACCTCCCTCCAGTACTCTACATCCGGAGATGTATATGCCTCTGTGAGGGAGCGTGGTTCTTCATCCACTAGATAAATAATATAATCATCTCCTAGAGACTTTTCAGTCCTTTGTCTCTTACTCCTCCTTAACTCCAAATCTGAAGTCTGGTCAAGGACACTCGAGGGCAGAGAATACGTCCGAGATGGACCATCTGGGGCTACTACTTCCTTATCCCGCATAGGGAAGATGCTCTCAAAGAATGTCACATCCTGAGATTCCATTATGACATTTACAGTGACTTCGCTCGTCTCGGAATGGACCACTAGAAATCTATAAGCTGCACTGTTATGTGCATTACCTAGGAAGACACAGTTTACGGTCTTAGGGCCTAACTTTCTCTTCTTCGGCAACAGAACATTCACCTTTGCAAGGCAGCCCCAAGTCCAAAGATGCGAACGATCTGGCTTCCTTCCTTTAAATTCTTCATAGGGCGTGGCCTCACGGTTGCGAGGTGGCACCCTGTTTAGGACATAGCACACCGTGAGTACTGCCTCACCCCACCAGATGTCAGGCATCCTTGAACTTTGCAACAAAGCATTAGCTAGGTCACACACTGTTCGGTTCTTCCTTTCCGCTACCCCGTTTGACTGAGGTGAATATGAAGCGGTGGTTTCATGAATGATTCCACACTCTTTGCATTACTCATCAAAAAGGTTGGAAAGGTATTCACCTCCTCTATCAGACCGTAGCCTTTTAATTTTCTTGTCTAACTGGTTTTCAACTTCAGTCTTATAGATCTTAAAGTGTTCTAGTGCCTCATCTTTGGTTCTGAGTAAGTAAATATAACAAAATCTAGTAGCATCATCTATCAAGGTAAGAAAGTATGTTTTACCGTCTTTTGTGATTATACCATTCATCTCACAGACATCTGAGTGAATTAGTTCTAAATGAGTGGTAATTCTGCCTTCAACCGTATGAAATGGTTTCCTGGGCTGCTTAGCTTGCACACAAATACCACACTTTGCACCCTTAGCATGTTTATATTCAGGAATTAAAGACATGTCACTTAATCTCTTAATGGTCTCAAAATTCACATGACACAAACGGGAATGCCATATATCATTAATGGAATCGTTATTACAGACCACATTAACATGGTGTTGGGGGCCTTCTCCTTTCGAAGGTCTTCAAAAACATAATTAACCATTTATTCTTAACATAAGCTACTATAGGAAGCTTCATCTTCAGGAAGATAGGCCTCTTTGCTATGACGAAGGACACATAGGATGAAGATAGATCCAAAGAAGATAAGAACAAATGTCGAAGCTATCACCAGACGGAAAAGCTTTGGCTCGCAATGAAGCAGAAGAATGCTGATAATGGCCGAAGGAGGAAAAGACTACTTAGTCCTTTATGATTTGTATTACTATCATGTGCAAACATTAAGGACATAAATGTAATTTTACCGGGCTACATCCCGTGCCTATAAATAGATGAACAGTAACACCATACTGTTCACGCTGATTTGTATTCGCTCTCTCGCATCCTCGCCTTCGAGCAAGCCGAAGGTATCAATGTAGTATTAACATTGTTGATATTCATATATGTTTTATGGAATGCAAGAATAAATGAATTATTAAGATATAATTACCATATTTATTCATTCGCATTCCTATTCTTGCATTAATATAATGAAGGTATGTCTTTCTTGACCTTCGTTTGAGAAGATTATACCCGTAAGGAAATAATGCTTCGAAGGACGAAGGTCCTTAATGATTTTTAATTGTGTTGCCTTGTTCTTGACTCACAGCGTTTGAGAACAAGTGACCAACATTGGTGCCCACCTCCGGTGAACTCACTTCCACAACCTTTGGCAAAGCGTCAACCTTCGGCATGCCATCGAAGAAGGCAACGGTGCTAGGGGCTGCCCTACAGCCACTGGACACGAATCAGGACGCACTCTCCCTACGAGAGGCTAGAAGCCAAAAGAGGAAGGCCACCAGCCCAACTCTTCAGGAGGATAAGCTTGGCCAGGAGATTAGGGATTTGGAAGCAATCCATCAGCAAGTACAAAGAAAAAAGGAGAAAATGCTCCAGCTGGCTGATCTTCAGAGGAAGATTGACGACGCAGCTGAGGAGATGTGTCATCTTACTCAAGATGACCAGGTGTAGGATCTAGGACACCGGCTAGAGGGGGGTGAATAGACGGTTTTGACTAAAATCAAAAACACTAGAGAAATTTAATCAATATGACAAGAGGTATAAAATTCTCTAGTGATAACAAGTAAACAATCTATGAGAATCAACTAAGGTGATTCTATACTTGAAGAACAATATGCAAAATACTAATTACTTGCACGACAATAAGTAATGAAAGAAAATAAAGACACCGGATTTTACCCTGGACTTCTCTGTAATTGACGCTCAGTCCAGAATATTATAAAATCCAGAAAAAGGAATTAGAAAATGATTTTTGATTTAAAAATAAATGCTAGAATTTGTTTAATTCATAGAAAATGCATACTAAGTCCAAATTAATCCATTTCAGTTTCTATAATTTTGTAATAATATTGTCTATCACCTAGTGCCTCTATTTAGCCATAAAACTTGAACTAAAAATGTTCATTTGAGATTAATCTATTCTAAGTACCTAATAACTTCAGAAATCCATAACTTAAAATCTATAACTCCAAAATTAATAATTCTTTTTCCTGCGATCTTATTTTAATATGTAGATTATTAATATGTATTTTGGCATACATGTTTGGTGTAATGTTAATTTTGCCTATACCATGTTTGTTTGAATTGCTACGACTAGCAGTGAGGTCACGAGTCATCTGAAGATCATCCTGGTACCTGGAATCTCAAGGCCCAGGCAAGTTGTGCCCTTGATCACTTCTTTTCACCTACTCATGTTCTAATTAATCATAATGATCTGCATAGGTTAATTTTGATGGGACCCAATAGGTTACCCTAGTTTGTCTATCTTTATACCTTGTTTACCACTGAACTTTCTGGGTAGTACTTGCTAGTGCTATATATGGTTTTGGGTATGAAGATTACACTATTCATGATTACACATTTGTTATCAGTTGTTATTTATGATTCATGTTAAGATCATTATGTTAATTGGAACATGGAGAACCACCCGGGAAAACAGTGCTACCACAAGGGTGGAATGGGACGCCCTTGGCTGATTAATTAGGAAAGCTAGTGGAAGACTACCTTACCCGAAAGGGGCAAGGGCAGTAGGGGAGTGGTCAGTGTAGGGAGGCCCTCGGGAGGATTTTGCTGCGATGGCGGTCCTGCAAGGGATTCCTGCACTGGAACTTCCTATAAACTGTAGCGGGTTTTCTGAAGCTAGTGGAACTTTGTAAAGGCCTCGTAATGTTACCCTGCCTCGCCTCCTCGGTAGAGGTGTATGGGATTGGCCGTCTCTTGGCAGATGGGTAACATGACTTGTGGGTAAAGATGCGCAACCTCTGCAGAGTGTAAAACTGGTATACTAGCCGTGCTCACGGTCATGAGCAGCTCGGACACTCACATGATTAATCTATGGAACTAAATTCAATTTGTCATATGCATTGCATTGCAGGTGATGTTGATACTTTTGTTCTATTACTTAATTGGGTTTGGTATTTACTTATACTTAGTAACTGCTAATAAAATTGTGACCAACTTTAAAAGCAATGCTCAGCTCTAACCATCTTCTTTGGTAAGCCTTACACTTTATGTGAGCTCCCACCTTTGGCGAGTTCATGCACATTATTCCCCACAACTTGTTGAGCAATGAACGTATGTGAGCTCACTCTTGCTGTCTCACACACCCCACAGGTCAAGAACAGGTACCACAGGATGAGGCGCTTGGAGGATGCTGCGATGAGTTCGTGAGAGGTCTAGGTCGTCGTCTCCCAGTCAACTTTGGGTTGCTGGACCGTTGTCTCCTTTTAATGTAATTATTTATTTTGTATAGAACTCCTGTTATGTATAAAGATGTGACATTCGATCCTGTGCCACTATTCATCATATGTGTGAGACTTGGTCCCAGCACACCTGGTGATTATGTTTACGCCCGGGTTTTGGACCCCTAAAATCCGGGTGTTACAGAAGTGGTATCAGAGGAATGTTGACTGTAGGACGAAACCTAGATAGAACTGGACAACCATTATTTACTTACCTTTGCTTACTCTGATTCTTTTCTAAACTTATTTTAATCTTTTTCTCATCTATTTCCGCTTACTCTGATTATTCTTATCTTTGCTTTCTAAAAGACAAATGTGGATTTTACACTTTGAAATCCTGTGCCTAAAGTGACTTTAGGAATAGGAGACCTAATCCTAGGAACAAAAACAAAACTATTTTTATAAGTGTTTATGTATTTGAATGTTTGTTCTGATGATATTTGTTTGATTTGGATCTTTGCTTGAGTGTGATTAGTTGTGGAGTAATGTCCACAATTACATCTGCATATACATAATGCTTATAAAACTAACTATACAAACTAAATTATCCCTCATTAAAGTATCTAGCCTACAATATCTATCTCATCTTATAAGATTCTATCCTACACACATATATCCATCTTATCTTAAAAAAGATACTCATCTTATCTTGAAAAGATTTTTATGTCATCCTAATAGATCTAACTGGCCTTAAAAGATTCTATCTTATCATTATGGATTAATGTTATCCTAATAAGCATACTTATTTACCCTAGTTTAAACAACCATGATCTAATGCAAATTAATTATATCTTATCTAGTCAAACTAGTCATACCGGTCTAATCTAGATCCCATCTAATCTAATATGATCTAATCTAATGTGGTCTACTTAAACATATTAGTGATACTAGTAGAAGTGATTAAACCCTACTAGCCATGTATTAACCTAACCTAGAACCATGATGAATGGTATAACCTTTCTATTCCCACCCAACAACAAACAAACTTGTAACCTACATTTTGTAGTCTATCTCACCCATACATATCCCTCATCTTGACAGATTCTATCTTACACTCATAGATCCATCTTATCTTGAAAGATATTCTATTACCTTAGTAGACTCATCTTATCTTAAAAAGATTTTATCTTATCCTAACCACTTTACTTATCTCATCCTAAAGTAACCACCATGATCTAATCCAAGTCAACGAGATCTTATCTAGTCTATCTAGTCATAACAAACTAACCTAGATTTAATCTAATGAGATCTAAATGTTATCTAACCTAATGTGGTCTACTAAAACAGATTAGTGATATTGGTGAAATAGATTAGACCCCGATCTGATAAAACATGAACCTAAATTGGTGCCTTACACCAACTCGCTAGTGATCAACAATCTAACCTACACCACAGGTTGCCTAGTTCATCTATTCCAAAGCAAAGCAAAGCTCGGTTCAAACCTACCTACTTTGTGTACCCCGTTTATCCTAACTATATATCCTTAGCCATATGTCCTTAACTCGGATGACAACCCCAAGAATAAAGGCCAAACAAGACCAACTACATCAAAGAAAGATAAGCATCAACTCAAGTCTTCAAAGATCAAATTGAATCGTCAGCGGAATCAAGATCCACAAATCTTGGATGGAGTCTTTCTTTACCCCACTCTTTCTTGCCCAAACCTATATAGGCTTTAAAAGATATCCTTTATCCTGTATAATAAAGTGTCTATAACCATATATACCTATGCTCTCCTAATAACTAACTAAAAAAAACTCTTGATTTTTTTTTGAACTAGCTAGAAACTGAAATCTAGACTACAAGCTAAATTTGTTGTATCATGTTCCTTACAAATCTCGAGGACGAGATTATTTTTAAGGGGGGTAGGATTTGTAATACCCAATTTGTAGATATAAAATAAAAGGATAAAAGTTATTTTCCTTTATCTATATATGTGTGTTGTATCTACTTACTATCACAAGGGAACACCTCATTTAAAAACAAATAATTAATAAAAAGTTATACTACTAAAATATGCATCATGCTGGGTTTTTATTTTGTGTGCATTTTGTGATAATATAAAACTAAGGTAAAAATAAATATGATAATACCCAAGTTAGAATTAAACCCTAGATCGAAAATTAGGTTTCGAAAAAGAGGAGAAGAGAAGTGATATAAAAATATAGATAATAAATTAAATTCTTAAAGATGGGTATATTTGATCTCATAAATATGGTTTGTAATGATGAGCCCCAAAGGTATGAATTAAAATTCAAATGGAATTTGAAAAGAAAGAAAAGAAATGTAGAAATAAAAGAAAAAGAGAAAGAGATCTTACCTGGGCCGCGGACCAGCATTCGGCCCATCTAGCTCCCTTCGCGCGGCCCATCATCGCGCTCCCTCGTCCACGCTTGCGCCGACATGGTGGGCCCGCTGGCCAGTCTCCCTCGCGATGCCGTTTCTCTGTGGTGTGGACCCACGTTGCCATTCTCTGGAACACGCGCACCCTCCCCAGCTGCAGTCGGGTGGGACCGGAGCGTCAGCTCCTTCCTCTCCACCGAAACAGACGGATTGGATCCGGGCGCAGGCGCGGCTTCGGAACAACCTCCGCCGAAGCTCCCGGGCTATGAACGCCGCCCCTGTGCGCTGGTACCTCCCCTCTCGGCGCCCTACAACCGGTTTGCGCAATCCGCGATTCGCGCGAACGACTCAACAAACTCCGTAAAGCGCCCGTCGCCACCGGGATCGATGCAACGGGGATTGGATGAACAACCTCGGACATCAGGGTATAAATTGGTGGCCACATGACTCTTCCCCTCGGCCATCGCGAAACACCAGGGATTGTGAGAGAGTGTGAGGGTGTAGCTCGTGGGCGTGCACTGGCGGAAGAAAATGAAGCCGCCCGCGACCAAACTCGTGCCCCGCCATCGCCAAGACCTCTGTATGGGGCCCAGGGTGACCGCCAGGGCTTGTGGATGATGGTGTGGCATTCGCGGGGCCTTGGGAATGATCGGAGCGCCATGAATTGCTCGTCGGAGCAGGGGTTCCGCCGCAAATCCGCTCCTCGCCGTGGCCGCCGTCACCCGAACAACCATCCATGGTAATATCCCCTTGATCTTGTTCGCCATGTTTCCTTGTACGTGTTGCACCCAGTCGATTTGGGAACCGTGTACCCGTGCGCCGAGATTGGGAAGCTCACTGGCGAGCGCCACCGTGCGGGTGCGCTCCGCCGCCGCGACTGGCCTGGGAGTTGGGGGACGACCTGGCCGTCGTTGGATTTCCTTCGGACGGCCCCGATCTAACTGCGCATACCGCTTTGGGGGAAACAAATCGGGGGCGCAGATCTCATATCGAACGGCTAGGAGTAGATCTCGGCTCCATTAAATCCTTACCCTCGATTGTAGATCCGACGGTCCACCGAGCGTACCGGTTCACCACACTCATGATCTAATCCAGTCCCTAGATTCAGGATCGAACGGCTATAAATACTGCTTACCCTTTCGCTTTGCAGTTTTACATATGGGTCCCTAGATTTAGTGGTAATCAACCCGCAGTCCTGGCGACTGGGGATCTGAGTCTTGGGAATATTTGCACGCTTGACCCTGGACTTCTCTGTAATTGACGCTCAGTCCAGAATATTATAAAATCCAGAAAAAGGAATTAGAAAATGATTTTTGATTTAAAAATAAATGCTAGAATTTGTTTAATTCATAGAAAATGCATACTAAGTCCAAATTAATCCATTTCAGTTTCTATAATTTTGTAATAATATTGTCTATCACCTAGTGCCTCTATTTAGCCATGAAACTTGAACTAAAAATGTTCATTTGAGATTAATCTATTCTAAGTACCTAATAACTTCAGAAATCCATAACTTAAAATCTATAACTCCAAAATTAATAATTCTTTTTCTGCGATCTTATTTTAATATGTAGATTATTAATATGTATTTTGGCATACATGTTTGGTGTAATGTTAATTTTGCCTATACCATGTTTGTTTGAATTGCTACGACTAGCAGTGAGGTCACGAGTCATCTGAAGATCATCCTGGTACCTGGAATCTCAAGGCCCAGGCAAGTTGTGCCCTTGATCACTTCTTTTCACCTACTCATGTTCTAATTAATCATAATGATCTGCATAGGTTAATTTTGATGGGACCCAATAGGTTACCCTAGTTTGTCTATCTTTATACCTTGTTTACCACTGAACTTTCTGGGTAGTACTTGCTAGTGCTATATATGGTTTTGGGTATGAAGATTACACTATTCATGATTACACATTTGTTATCAGTTGTTATTTATGATTCATGTTAAGATCATTATGTTAATTGGAACATGGAGAACCACCCGGGAAAACAGTGCTACCACAAGGGTGGAATGGGATGCCCTTGGCTGATTAATTAGGAAAGCTAGTGGAAGACTACCTTACCCGAAAGGGGCAAGGGCAGTAGGGGAGTGGTCAGTGTAGGGAGGCCCTCGGGAGGATTTTGCTGCGATGGCGGTCCTGCAAGGGATTCCTGCACTGGAACTTCCTATAAACTGTAGCGGGTTTTCTGAAGCTAGTGGAACTTTGTAAAGGCCTCGTAATGTTACCCTGCCTCGCCTCCTCGGTAGAGGTGTATGGGATTGGCCGTCTCTTGGCAGATGGGTAACATGACTTGTGGGTAAAGATGCGCAACCTCTGCAGAGTGTAAAACTGGTATACTAGCCGTGCTCACGGTCATGAGCAGCTCGGACACTCACATGATTAATCTATGGAACTAAATTCAATTTGTCATATGCATTGCATTGCAGGTGATGTTGATACTTTTGTTCTATTACTTAATTGGGTTTGGTATTTACTTATACTTAGTAACTGCTAATAAAATTGTGACCAACTTTAAAAGCAATGCTCAGCTCTAACCATCTTCTTTGGTAAGCCTTACACTTTATGTGAGCTCCCACCTTTGGCGAGTTCATGCACATTATTCCCCACAACTTGTTGAGCAATGAACGTATGTGAGCTCACTCTTGCTGTCTCACACACCCCACAGGTCAAGAACAGGTACCACAGGATGAGGCGCTTGGAGGATGCTGCGATGAGTTCGTGAGAGGTCTAGGTCGTCGTCTTCCAGTCAACTTTGGGTTGCTGGACCGTTGTCTCCTTATAATGTAATTATTTATTTTGTATAGAACTCCTGTTATGTATAAAGATGTGACATTCGATCCTGTGCCACTATTCATCATATGTGTGAGACTTGGTCCCAGCACACCTGGTGATTATGTTTACGCCCGGGTTTTGGACCCCTAAAATCCGGGTGTTACAATCCCGTGGTATCGGTGATTTGCCAATCACCCCTAATCCACGTTGAGGTGGACTTCAAGCTCTCACTTGCTCCTCTATCAAGACACGACTTGATCTTTGAGCCAAGTGGACAAGAAATCACTCAATACCTCGTTTCCACTAATGTCACCTTTGCCGCTCCGGCGAGGTAGGCGCGAACCCCTCACAATCGACACCGCGGCTCCTCCACAATCTTCTTGGAGAGCTCGACGGAGAAAACACCCGAGCCGTCTAGGAGGCGGCAACCTCCAAGAGTAACAAGCCGATGACGCTTGCTCGGTGTACCACCTAGTGCCTCAAGAATCACCAATGGATTCAAATGCACTAGAAACTCTCAATCTCTCACTAGAATGCAATCTCAAGCAAAGAGTGTGAGAGAATGAGTGGGAGGATCACAAATGAGCTCAATGTGTGCAAGGAATGGTCAAGAGAGCCCTCACACACGAGCTCCCCTTCTATTTATAGCACACCTCTCAAATCTAACTGTTATGTGCAACATGCACATTTTCTGCGCACACGCGGACGGTCCGCGCCCTAAGGCCGGACGGTCCACCGTACACATAACGACTATTTTTCCCGTTTGAAATCTGTCAGAGCTGTCAGAAAAGTGAGGTCCGGACAGTCCGCCAACCTTGGCCGGACCGTCTGAGACCTGGCAACTTGGAGCACCAGAGCTCTGACCAAGAGAAGTTAACACATGCGGACCGTCCGCCCTACAAGGCCGAACGGTCCATGACCTAGGAGTCAGTACTGTCCGGGCTTATCCTCCGGACAGTCCGTAGTACAAATCCCAAAAACCACACAGTCCCTGCCCAAACCAATTTGGCACCTGCGGACGGTCCGCCCTACAAGGCCGAATGGTCCGCACAATAATACAGGGACTGTGCCGAGAGCAACCTTCTCTGGTCAGGACTGCGGATGGTCCGGCCCCAATGCCCGAATAGTCCACAGTACAAAAGAATAGGACCAGTCCGAAGTAAACATACTTCGGACCCCACTGGAGGATCGCGGACGGTCCGCCCATATAGCCCAGACGGTCCGCACATCCCAAGACTTAGCAATTTTTCAAAAAAGCTTTTGAAAAGATTTTTAACTCTTGAAATTGGAAACGCTGTTAGTCCTCATGCAAATGCAACCACTAGATGCTCTATGAGGCACTAAGTTTGACACAAACAAACGTCATTGACCCCTCTTAATAGTACGACCATCTAGCCTACTAATCCAGTCAAATAACTTCTCTAAACTCCTGGAGACCGGCAAAAACAAAACCTATGTTATACCTTTGTCTTCACTTGATCCACAACCAATGCTTATTAAATCTCCAAGATTTTCTGTTCTATGTGGTCCAACCCTGCATTCTTATTTTTCCAAGAACCGTTAGTCCAGAAACAGTTGTCATTAATTACCAAAACATCACTAAGGGGCCTAGATGATTCACAATCTCCCCCTTTTGGGTAAGATGACAACACTACACATTATATCCAAGAGAAGTTTTGTTTTTCAAATCTCCCTCATACCTTAAGTATAAGAAGGATTTTAGAGATGAGTTTCATAAGACTTATCTTGATTTGGAGTTCCGTCCGAGAGATAGATAAATCCCAATAAAACTCAGAATGTAGGAATAGCTCCCCCCTATGTGTGTGCATGATATTTCTAGTTGAAGATACAACACACATAATTGATCGGAGTTTTGATGGAGATCTTCCTACATTCATGGTTATCGAGGCATACAAGAAGTAATATGTAAAGTAAGCGCAGCAAATTTAATCACTCCTCGATCAACCAATCACAGAATAATTTGAACTAACTTAGCATAAGATTTAACACACATAGTTCAACCCACAGAATATTACAAATACTTGTCCACAATCATAAGACATAGTTCAAATAGTAACCAAGTGCATAAGACATAACATAGTAATAAGACATATGTAACACCCTGAATTTGGGGGTATAAAATTTCTTTTCTAATATCCACCAAATTCAGGTGTTACTCTCTCAGTTCTTCGCTTTCCTGTCTCTTTTCCCTAAAAATGGAGAATTATTTTGTTTTATATTAGCGTAAACCTAGTGGAATGAGCCCTATAGGCACTTTGGTTGTTGCATTCATGTCGTTGCATGGTGTTTCTAAGTGCAAAATGTGTTTGAAACATGTTAACATATCTTATAGAAGCGCTCGGTAAATTTTCATATTTTTCAGAATATTTTTCTATTTTCCAGAAACAAAAATCTATTTATTTGTGGAACTTAAAAATGTTTTTAGAAATTCTAATTATGTTTTTTGAGTTCATTAGGTGCCAAAACATTTATAGCAATTTTTCTGGAATTTTTGAAAATATCTATAACATTTTAAGCACAAAATATGGATTAGGCTTTTTCGAATTTTAAAAAAAGTAAAATCCGAATTTTAACTGATTTTTCATCTCATCCAAACCCTAGATATATATACATGTTGGGGACCGTAATTAGGGGTACCCCCAAGGCTCCTAATCTCAGCTGGTAACCCCCATCAGCACAAAGCTGCAAAGGCCTGATGGACGCAATTCCGGTTAAGGCTCCGTCCACTCAAGGGACACGATCTCGCCTCGCCCGAACCCAGCCTCGGGCAGGAACGGCAGACCAAGGCAGATTCACGCCTCGCCCGAGGGTCTCCTCAAGCAACGGGCGCACCTTCGACTCGCCCGAGGCCCAGCTCAGGCAGGCTTCACGAAGAAGCTACCTTGGCCAGACCGCCTCGCCAAGCCGACCGGATCGCAGGAGCACTCAATGCAAGGATCGCCTGACACCTTATCCTGACGCGCGCTTTCCAGTCGACAAGGCCGAAGTGACCGCAGTCACTTTGCCCCTCCGTTGACCGACCTGACAGGGAAATAGCGCCGCCTGCGCTGCTCCGACTGTTGTGCCACCCGCCAGGGTGAGGCTGACAGCAACCAAGTCCAGCCTCGGGCGCCATAGGAATCTCCGCCTCGCCCGACCCCAAGGCTCGGACTCGACCTCGCCTTGGACGATGATCTCCGCCTCGCTCGACCCTAGGGCTCGGACTCGACGTTGCCTCGGACGACGATCTCCGCCTCGCCCGACCCAGGGCTCGGACTCGACCTCGACTCCGGAAGACGGTCTCCGCCTCGCCCGACCCCCAGGCTCGGACTCGACCTCGACTCCGGAAGAAGATCTCCGCCTCGCCCGACCCCAGGGCTCAGACTCGACCTCGACCTCGGAGGAGTCACCACCTCGCTCGGGTCGACCACGCCACAAGGGGAGGCCATCATTACCCTACCCCTAGCTAGCCCAGGCTATGGGGAACAAGACCGACGTCCCATCTGGCTCGCCCCGGTAAAACAAGTAATGATGGCACCCCGCGTGCTCCATGACAACAGTGGTTCTCAGCCCCTTACGGAAGCAAGGATACGTCAGCAAGGATCCGACAGCCCCGACAGTTGTGCTTCTACTAGGGCTCAAGCGCTCCTCCGACGGCCACGACGCCACATGAACAGGGCTCCAACACCTCTCCGACAGCCACATCGGCACGTACATAGGACTCTAGCTCCTCTCTGCTAGACACGTTAGCACACTGCCACACCCCCCGTTGTACACCTGGACCCTCTCCTTACGACTATAAAAGGAAGGTCCAGGGCTCTCATACGAAAAAGGTGGCCGCGCGGGAGAACGGGCAGCCTCACAGCCCCTGTCTCTCTCTCTCTCTCCCTCGCGAACGCTTGTAACCCCCTACTGCAAGCGCATCCGCCTTGGGCGCAGGACAACACGAGGCCGCGGGTTTCCCCTTACTGTTTTCCCCCCTTGTGTCTCTGTCTCGCGCCAACCCATCTGGGCTGGGACACGCAGCGACAATTTACTCGTCGGTCCAGGGACCCCGCGGGGTCGAAACGCTGACAGTTGGCACGTCAGGTAGGGGCCTGCTGCGTGTTGACGAACAGCTTCCCGTCAAGCTCTAGATGGGGAATCTCCAACAAACTCTCCAACCCGGAACGAAGCTCCATTTCGGGAGTCTCGAGTTCATGTCCCTCGACGGCAGCTACGACATGATAATCCTTCCTCCGCCGCGCGACAACGACAATGTCGGCCGTCAGCCCGCCCGCCGGCGGCGGAATCGACGACGTCTTCCCCGCGTGGCGGAAGAACAGCATCCGAGTCTGTCCCGTCACCCTCCCCGTCGACGGGGAAGGAGGCGGGGCAATCATGGCCAAGCAGGAGGCGACGCCTCGTCGGCTGTCGAGCGAGTCGACGACGCCGGCGCCCCATCGGGGGACACGTCGGGCGTAGACCTCGTGTTTGAGACAAAGACGAGCGCCGCTTCCCCGCAACACGCCAACCCCAAGCATACGACGGGCGACAGCCAGCACGCTCGCGAAGGACTTGCTGGGCGTTAGCCTTGTACCTAAGATAACGGTGCAGTCCGTCCCCGACGCGACTCCGTCACCGTCCGTCGATCAAGAGGTACCGTCCGTTTCCCATCCAGTGCCTTTTAGATTCAGCTTCGACCCACCAAGTGACCCCGCTTCGGTGGACGCTTTCATAAAGGCATATCCAAACCTCCCGGGGTACCATATGTGGTCAACCTGGGACAGATTGATGGCCGTCTCGACCTACGGGCCCCCGGGTTCCGAGGAATACGACGAGCCCGACTCTGGTTGGGATTTCTCTAGGGCTCGGTAACTCTAGTGCCATACGGGACTTCATGACCGCATGTGACTACTGCCTCTCCGATTGCTCCGATGATAGCCACAGCCTCGGCGACGAGGGCTGTGGCCCAAGTCACGAATGTTTCCACGTCGATCTAGAGGGTCTCGACGAAGGCAACCACCTTGGTATGCCGGAGGACAGCGATCCCTCTAGGCCTGCGCCTCGCGTTGACATCCTTCGGGAGCTAGCTGTGGTCCTAGTCCATGCGGGGGGTCAGGACACACAGCTCGAGCAAATCCGCGAGATGCGGGCTAGGCTCGACGAGGAAGCAGGACAACTTGTGCAGCCCCGGCAGAACATCGGGCAGGAGCGGGCAGGCCGAGCACCGGCCGGAGAAGTGTGTCATCTGGCCCAGGATGTCCAGCGCCGCATCGCTGACGATGCCAGGGCAAGGTTGCCCCCAGCTTCCAGTGGGGTCAGCCAGAACCTGGCTGCAGCAGCAATACTGCTCCGAGCGATGCCGGAACCATCCACCACCGAGGGGCGGCGTATCCAGGGAGAACTCAGGAATCTCCTAGAGGATGTCGCGGTCCGACGGGCCAAAAGCTCTGCCTCCCGAAGGTAGGGATACCCCCCGAGCATCGAGCCGTGACTTCCCGATTCATGCGGGAGGCCTCGGTCCACACCGGGTGCACGCGGGACACAGCGCCTGCGGCCTCGGGCTACCTCGACAACGAGCACCATCGCCGCGACCATCGAGCCCACCTCGACGAGAGGGTGCGCCGAGGCTACCACCCCAGGCGTGGGGGACGCTACGACAGTAGGGAGGATCGGAGCCCTTCGCCCGAACCACCCGGTCCGCAAGCTTTCAGTCGGGCTATACGACGGGCGCCAGTTCCCGACCCGGTTCCGAGCCCCGACTACCATCACCAAGTACTCGGGGGAGATGAGGCCTGAACTGTGGCTCGCAGACTACCGGCTGGCCTGCCAGCTAGGGTGGAACGGACGATGACAACCTCATCATCCGCAACCTCCTCCTGTTCCTCTCCGACGCCGCCCGAGCCTGGCTAGAGCATCTGCCTCCTGCGCAGATCTCCAACTGGGACGACCTGGTCAAAGCATTCGCTGGCAACTTCCAGGGCACATACGTGCGCCCTTGGAAGTCCTAGGATCTCCAAAGCTGCCGCCAGCAGCCGGGAGAATCCCTGCGGGACTACATCCGGCGATTTTCGAAGCAGCGCACCGAGCTGCCCAACATCACCGACTCCAATGTCATCGGCGCGTTCCTCGTCGGCACCACTTGCCGTGACCTGGTGAGCAAGCTGGGTCGCAAGACTCCCACCAGGGCGAGCAAGCTGATGGACATCACCACCAAGTTCGCCTCTGGCCAGGAGGCGGTCGAGGCCATCTTCCGGAAGGACAAGCAGCCTCAGGGGCGCCAGCCGGATGACACCCCCGAAGCGTCCGCTCAGCGCGGCACGAGGAAGAAGGGCAAGAAGAAGTCGCAAGCGAAATGCGACGCCGCCGACGCAGACCTTGTCGCCGCCGCTGAGCACAAGAACCCTCGGAAACCTCCCGGAGGCGCCAACTTGTTCGACAAGATGCTCAAGGAGTCGTGCCCCTATCATCAGGGTCCCGAAAAGCACACCCTTGAGGATTGCGTCATGCTTCGGCGCTACTTCCATAAGGCCGGGCCACCGGCGGAAGGTGGCAGGGCCCCCGACAACGACAAGAGGGAAGCTCACAAGGCAGAGGAGTTCCCCGAGGTCCATGACTGCTTCATGATCTACGGTGGGCGGGTGGCGAACGCCTCGGCTCGGCACCGCAAGCAAGAGCGCCAGGAGGTCTGCTCGGTAAAGATGGCGGCGCCAGTCTATCTAGACTGGTCCAACAAGCCCATCACCTTCGACCAAGACGACCACCCCGACCGCGTGCCGGGCCCGGGGAAGTACCCGCTCGTTGTTGATCCCGTCATCGGCAACGTCAGGCTTACCAAGGTCCTCATGGACGGAGGCAGCAGCCTCAACATCATCTACGCCGACACCCTCGGGCTCTTGCAGATCGATCTGTCCTCGATCCGGGCCGGTGCGGCGCCCTTTCACGGGATCATTCCTGGGAAGCGCGTCCAGCCCCTTGGACAACTCGATCTGCCCGTCTGCTTCGGGACTCCCTCCAACTTCCAAAAGGAAACCCTCATGTTCGAGGTGGTCGGGTTCCGAGGAACCTACCACGCAGTGCTGGGGAGACCATGTTATGCCAAGTTCATGGCCATCCCCAACTACACCTACCTCAAGCTCAAGATGCCGGGCCCCAACGGGGTCATCACCGTCGGCCCCACGTACCAACACGCGTACGAACTGCGACGTGGAGTGCGTGGAGTATGCCGAGGCCCTCACCGAATCCGAGGCCCTCATCGCCGACATGGAAAACCTCTCCAAGGAGGTGCCAGATGCGAAGAGCCGTGCCGACAACTTCGAACCAGCAGAGGCGGTCAAATCCGTCCCTCTCGACCCGAGCAACGACGCCTCCAAGCTGATCCGGATCGGCTCTGAGCTCGACCCCAAATAGGAAGCAGTGCTCATCGACTTTCTCCGCACGAACGTCGAGGTTTTTGCGTGGAGTCCCTCGGACATGCCTGGCATACCGAGGGAAGTCGCCGAGCACTCATTGGATATCCGAGCTGGAGCCTGACCCGTGAAGCAGCCTCTGCGCCGATTCGACTGAGGAAAAGCGCAGAGCCATAGGCGAGGAGATCCACAAGCTGATGGCTGCAGGGTTCATCAAAGAGGTATTCCATCCCAAATGGCTAGCCAACCCTGTGCTTGTGAAAAAGAAAGGTGGGAAATGGCGGATGTGTGTAGACTACACTGGTCTAAACAAAGCATGTCCGAAGATTCCCTACCCTCTGCCTCGTATCGATCAAATCGTGGATTCCACTGCTGGGTGCGAAACTCTGTCATTCCTCGATGCCTACTCAGGGTATCACCAAATCAGGATGAAAGAGTCCGACCAGCTCGCGACTTCTTTCATCACACCTTTTGGCATGTACTGCTACATTACTATGCCATTCGGTTTGAGGAATGCGGGTGCGACATACCAAAGGTGCATGAACCACGTGTTCGGTGAGCACATTGGTCGAACGGTCGAGGCCTACGTTGATGACATCATAGTCAAGACGAGGAAAGGCTCCGACCTCCTCTCTGACCTTGAAACGACATTCAAGTGTCTCAAAGCGAAAGGTGTAAAACTCAATCCCGAGAAGTGTGTCTTCGGAGTCCCCCGAGGCATGCTCCTGGGGTTCATCGTCTCCGAGCGGGGCATCGAGGCCAACCCGGAGAAAATCGCGGCCATCGCCAACATGGGGCCTATCAAGGACTTGAAAGGAGTACAGAGGGTCATGGGATGCCTTGCGGCTCTGAGCCGCTTCATCTCACGCCTCGGCGAAAGAGGCCTGCCCCTGTATCACCTCTTAAGGAAGATCGAGCGCTTTACTTGGACCCCCGAGGCCGAGGAAGCCCTCAAGAACTTGAAGGCGCTCCTTACAAGCGCGCCCATCCTGGTGCCCCCCGCTGCCGGAGAAGCCCTCTTGATCTACGTCGCCGCTACCACTCAGGTGGTCAGCGCCGCAATCGTGGTCGAGAGACGAGAAGAAGGGCACGCACTGCCCGTCCAGAGGACGGTTTACTTCATCAGTGAGGTACTGTCCGAGACCAAGATCCGCTATCCGTAAATTCAGAAGCTGCTGTACGCGGTGATCCTGACACGGCAAAAGTTGCGACACTACTTCGAGTCTCATCCGGTGACTATGGTGTCATCCTTCCCCCTGGGGGAGATCATCCAGTGCCGAGAGGCCTCGGGTAGGATTGCAAAGTGGTCGGTGGAAATCATGGGCGAGACAATCTCGTTCGCCCCTCGGAAGGCCATAAAGTCCCAAGTCTTGGCAGACTTTGTGGCTGAATGGGTCGACACCCAGCTTCCAATAGCTCCGATCCAACCAGAACTCTGGACCATGTTTTTCGACGGGTCGCTGATGAAAACAGGAGCGGGCGCGGGCCTGCTCTTCATCTCACCCCTCGGGAAGCACCTCCGCTACGTGCTGCGCCTCCATTTCCCGGCGTCCAACAACGTGGCCGAGTATGAGGCTCTGGTTAACGGGTTGCGCATCGCTATCGAGCTAGGGGTCCGACGCCTCGACGCTCGTGACGACTCGCAGCTTGTCATCGACCAAGTCATGAAGAACTCCCACTGTCGTGACCCGAAGATGGAAGCCTACTGTGACGAGGTTCGGCGCCTGGAGGACAAGTTCTACGGACTCGAGCTCAACCACGTCGCTCGACGATACAACGAGACTGCGGACGAGCTGGCTAAGATAGCCTCGGGGCGGACAACGGTTCCTCCGGACGTCTTCTCCCGAGACCTACATCAACCCTCCGTCAAGACCGATGACATGCCCGAGCCCGAGAAGGCCTCAGCTCTGCCTGAGGCGCCCTCGGCCCAGCTCGAGGCGCCCTCGGCTCAGCCCGAGGCAGCCTCGGCCCCGCCCGAGGCACCCTCGGCCCCCGAGGGTGAGGCACTGCGCATCGAGGAAGAGCGGAATGGGGTCACGCCTAATCGAAACTGGCAGACCCCATACCTGCAATATCTCCACCGAGGAGAGCTACCCCTCGACAGAGCCAAAGCTCGGCGACTGGCGCGGCGCGCCAAGTCGTTCGTCTTGCTGGGTGACGAAAAGGAGCTCTACCACCGCAGCCCCTCAGGCATCCTCCAACGATGCATATCCATCACCGAAGGTCAGGAGTTATTGCAAGAAATACACTCGGGGGCTTGCGGTCACCATGCAGCACCTCGGGCCCTCGTGGGAAACGCCTTCCGATAGGGTTTCTACTGGCCGACCGCGGTGGCCGATGCCACTAGGATTGTACGCACCTGCCAAGGGTGTCAATTCTATGCAAAGCAGACCCACCTGCCCGCTCAGGCTCTACAAACAATAACCATCACCTGGTCCGTTTGCTGTGTGGGGTCTAGATCTCGTCGGTCCCTTGCAGAAGGCACCCAGGGGCTTCACGCACCTGCTGGTCGCCATCGACAAATTCTCCAAGTGGATTGAGGTCCGACCCCTAAACAGCATCAGGTCCGAACAGGTAGTGGCGTTCTTCACCAACATCATCCATCACTTCGGGGTCTCGAACTCCATCATCACCGACAACGGCACCCAGTTCACTGGCAGAAAGTTCCTGGACTTCTGTGAGGACCACCACATCCGGGTGGACTGGGCCGCTGTAGCTCACCCCATGACGAATGGGCAGGTAGAGCGTGCCAACGACATGATTCTACAGGGGCTCAAGCCGAGGATCTACAATGACCTCAACAAGTTCGGCAGGCGGTGGATGAAGGAACTCCCCTCGGTGGTCTGGAGTCTGAGGACGACGCCAAGCCGAGCCATAGGCTTCACGCCGTTTTTTCTAGTCTATGGGGCCGAGGCTATCTTGCCCACAGACTTAGAACATGGCTCCCCGAGGACGAGGGCATACGACGCTCCGAAGCAACCGGACAAACCGAGAAGACTCACTAGACCAGCTGGAAGAGGCTCGGGACATGGCCTTACTACACTCGACGCGGTATCAGCAGTCCCTGCGACGCTACCACGCCCGAGGGGTTCGGTCCCGAGACCTCCAAGTGGTCGACTTGGTGCTTCGGCTACGACAAGACGCCCGAGGGCGCCACAAGCTCACGCCTCCCTGGGAAGGGTCGTTCATCATCGCCAAGATTCTGAAGCCCGGAACATACAAGCTGGCCAACAGTCAAGGCAAGGTCTACAGCAACGCTTGGAACATCCGACAGCTACGTCGCTTCTACCCTTAAGATGTTTTCAAGTCGTTCATGTACCTCGTTTACATGCACAAGCAAAGTCTAACCTTCAAGCAAGGGTCAGCCTTGCCTCGGCAAAGCCCGACCCTCCCTCAGGGGCTAGAAGGGGGGAACCCCCTCTGCGTCAAAATTTTCCTCGGAAAGAAGTCTTCCGCCAAAACGACTTTAGTGTCTCCCGGCCATGTCAGTAACAGAACCTCGAGAAACAGAACCCCGAGAAACGAATAAGAGTGCATGTAAGCGACAAGGCCGACCGAGCCGAGGGACTCCTACGCCTCCGGGATACGGATACCTCACTCGTCACCTACCGCGAGAAATAACTCTTACTTGGGCAAGCGATCCTGCTACTGACGAACAAGTCTGGGTATGCGAAACAGGAGGAAAAAGACATAGCTTTATATCACGACAAAGTGTTCAGGCCTCGGCGGCCGTGAAAGACACACACATGTTCAAAACAAACTACTCCGGCAGAATCAAGCATCGCCCGGGGAGGAGCGGCACCCTCGGCTTCATCTCCGACCTCCGCGTCGTCTCCACCCTCGGCAAGACCCGCCCCGGCCTCGGACAGCGGTGCAGGCGGAAGGATCTCCACCTCGAAAGTGGACGCCAGCACCGCGCTCAGGCCCACGGCGGCCGCGTCAAGCCTCTGAACTTCAGCCAGGGCAGCTTCGTCTTCATCGGGAAGACAATACCCCTCGCTGACCCGCTCCAGATCCACATCATAGTGGGAAGCGAGCACGGCGAAGGCCCGCCTAACACCGTGATGCAGCGCCTCATGGAGTCGGCCGCGCGCGTGGTCGCCCAAGGCCTGCAGGCGACTCTAAGGGGAGCTTCCCGAGGGGACGTCGTCAAGGCCAAAGATCTGGCAAAGGGCCGAGATAGCTTCGGACATGGCCGCGTGGTCGGCCTCCTTCTGCTCAACCGCCTGGGCAAGTGCCTTGGCGGACTCGCTGAGGGAAAACTCAAGCTCTGCAAACAGCCAAAGCAGAAGTCTTCAAACGCAAGCTGAAGAGTGAAGCTGAATCAAAACCTCAAAACAGCAAAGACATACCTTCTGCCCGGATACGCTGCTCCGAGGCTGCGGCTTGGGTGGACTGAGCAGACCCGATGGCCACGGCCAGGTCCGCCGCAAGGGCTCCAGCCCGAGCGGACGCCTCGACTAGCTGGCCCCCAAGGGCCTCAGCCTGGCTTTCAGCCTCGGCGGCCCGGCCCCGAGATTGATCCTGCTCACCGATGGCCTGGCCAAGCTCCGACTGCCACCGTCGTGCCTCTGCGCGTGCCGCCGCTACCTCTGCCCCCAGCTTGTCACGGAGCAAACGAAGGTCCGCCACCTTGGCGCTTCATTGGGAGAGGCGCTCGGTAGCCTCGGCAAGCGCGGTCCTCAGAAACCGCAGCGAACCCCAGACGTCGGCCTCGCGGTGAATGAACGATGACTTGGCGGCGCTCAGATTCGTCAGATCCTGAGGAAGGGAAGCGGGGCGTCATGAAGAATGCCTTGATCACGAAAAAGGTATGCCTGGAATCCTTACCTGGAGGATCCTGGGAACGTCCCTAGAAAGGACCTCCAGGGTCGACCGAAGCGACCCCACCGTTGCCTCGGCACGCTCGCGAAGCTCGTCCCAAGACTGCTCCTCTCTCTCATTGTCAAGAACGAAGAGGGGTTTCGAAGCACCATGGCCCCAGAACCGGAGCGGCTGACGCCGCTCGCTGGGACCGCGCCGCGCGAGGACGAGGTCGCCGCTCCCTAGGACGGGCCTCGGTTCTGCGCCCCCCTTCTCCAAGGCATCGGCACCCCCTGCAGTCGGCGCGTAGGGAACCTCCTCGGCTAAGGGGACAGGTTCCCGATCGCCGGCCTCGAGTAGCGACGCCTCGGCCATCTCAGCATCGGCGGCGGCGGGTGGCTCCACAGCCGGAGCAGCTACAGCCTCGGCAGAAGCCGGTGCCGGCACCGGCAACACGACTGGTGGGCTCAAGGCCGCGGCCGTGCCAGCAGTCTCCCTCGACTCGATGGCCGCCTCGATGGAGGGGTCAGCCTCGGGAGCTCGCCCCACGGCAACTTGTGCCGCCTGAACCCCCTGCTCAGGGGCACCTTGTGCAGAGGCCAGCCGGCCGCCGAGGCCCGGTGCGGCACCAGCTGCAGAAGCTGGCGCCGTCTTAAGGGCTTTTCGGGGAGCCAGGCCGGTCGAATCGTGCCTCCGTTTGCTGGGAATAAAAGGAAAAGCAGGATCAGGACACATGAAGAAGGCGCCGGGACAGAGTAACCTCAGATACTTACCCACTCCGGGCCACGACCAATCGTGCCTGCGGGGAGGCCCCTCGAGCCTCGGCCTCCACGGGCACCACCAAGGTTCGCCCCGCTACCGGCTTCGGCACCATCCCTGCCTCGAGCGCCCGGGGCACCGAAGGGACGGTCCGCCTAGGCACGGACACGGCGACCCGAGGATCGGCCTCCTCTGCTGCCGGCACGGACAACGGCTCTAGGGGCACAGGCGGGACGGCCTGACTCCCCGGGGTCACCTCAGCTACCTAGGCCAAGGGGTCAAGTACCCCCTCGGCCTGCCCCTGTTCTTCGGGCCGGGACCCTGACGCCCCCGCCCTGGATACCGACAGCACCGGCCCACTCGGGGGTTAGCTCGACGACCCCTGGCCCAGCCTCAGATCTGGGCTGAGGCCAAGGCGGGCGGCCATGTCATCGTCTTCATCATCATCGTCGTCGTCATCATCAGGCGTCTCGGGCGACGGCTCCCTCGGGAGCCCGTCCCTCTCCGGCCGCCGACGACGTTTCTCCAAGGCGTCCTGAGCCCGCATCCGCTCGCGGGCCCGAGCCTTCTTCGCGTCCTTCTTCTCCTTCTTCCTCTCCGCAGCAACCCTCCGCGTGGCTCGGTCCACCGCGTCCTCCAGGACCGGAGGCAGGGAAGGCTTGTGAGACCCCAGCTCCTGGAGACAAACGAAAGGTCTTGACTGTAAGAACCAGGGGCAATCCGACACAAGAAAGAAGGAGGAGCAGACACTCACCAGGGACATGCACCCGCACTCAGGACGCATCGGGAGCTGGGTGAGGGCGCCAGTGTCTAGCTTCCCTACCGTACCGGCCACCCGCCTATGGAGGTCATCGGCAGGGAGGGGGACCGAGGACATCTGTGAACCCTCCAAGCCGACCCCCGGCGTCATCTCCAAAAGTAGCAGCCACCGCTCCGTTAAGGGGAGCACCCTCCGGCGATGGATGGCGGCAACCACCCCCGCGGCGGTGAGCCCTCCCTCTCGCAGCTTCTCCAAGGCCTCCAGAAGGGGCTGGAGATTCTTCTGCCTCTCACGCGGAGCCCCATAGCGCCAATGGCTGCCGGCGGTGGTCACCACTCGTTGAGAAAACAACGGTAGCCTCCCGTTGTCATTCCGGAGGTAAAACCACCTGCGCTGCCACCCCTTGTTCGAAGACACAAGGATGGCGGGGATGTACTGCTGCGCACGCGCCTGCCTCAACTGGAGGATGCAGCCACCGGCCCGCACCGCCATGCGGACCCTCTTCTCCCCTGTCTCCGAGGCAAAAGGCTCCGCGGAGAAGAGATGAGTCCACAGATCCCAGTGGGGGGCAATCCCCAAAAATCCTTCGCAAACCGCCACGAAGATGGCAGCTTGCGCGATGGAGTTGGGGCTAAGGTTGTGCAGCTCCACCCCATAGTGATGCAAGCCATCGACAACAAGGGCCTCCAGGTCGTCCACCGTGACAGTGGAAGAAGGCCATGGGTCGCGCGACGGAACGATGGTTACCCGGTTGGCCATCGCCAAGCGAAGGAGGTGGCGGCGGGGCGGACAAGGTGCGAGGTTTTCTTTCTCTGGCTATTCCCTCAGGTTGCAGAAACCTAAGCAGAGGCGATCAGCAGAGTAAAAAACCACCACCAGATCCTCCTCCGAATATATAAAGACCCAGGCAAGACCCGTTCAACGCTCCGCCCAAACCCGCCGTGAAATCCAAAACTCGAAGGCGAAATGCCCGTTCCTCGAACGGCTCGCGCATGCACAACGGCTGCCCCACGAATCACTCGTCCCGTCACATTAACTCTGCGGTAGGACAGGCGACACCTTTGGCAGGTGAAGCGGGCGACGCTTCACCTCCGCCATAATGACCGCGTCAAAAAAGGTGTGCCACGTCGTTCAATTTCGTATCCTTTTCCTCTTCCCCTTTCTCTCTCTTGCTACAGGGACCGAGAAAGGGGATACTCCGAAAGGGATCCTTCTCCGCAAAGGAAGCGGGCCCCGAGCCCCCCTACTGATCAGAGGTTTGAAGGCTGGCCCCTCGGAAGGGTTCGACAGCCGCCTCAGAGCACTCAGGCTCCACGCCTACTACTGGTCAGAGGTTCGAAGGCTGGCCCCTCGGAAGGGTTCGACAGCCACCTCAAGCCACTCGGGCTCCGCGCCCACTACTGATCAGGGGTTCGTAGGCTGGCCCCCCGACGGGTTCGACAGTCGCCCCAGAGCATGCAGAGTGAGGGATGACTCACGTTCGATACATAACCAAGGCTCAGGCTACGCTCCCGAGGTACCTAAGGACATTTCCGAGACCAGCAGGAACGATTCTGTAATGAAATCCCATCGGAGGGAGGCATCGAGCCCTCGGACCCTATCG
Source organism: Zea luxurians (assembly GCA_029449295.1). Taxonomy (NCBI): domain Eukaryota; kingdom Viridiplantae; phylum Streptophyta; class Magnoliopsida; order Poales; family Poaceae; genus Zea; species Zea luxurians. The sequence continues at coordinate 52,537,548 of JAOPSE010000021.1, read as the reverse complement.
AACGGGACCAGGTCCGACAAATCACCTACAGGTACTTTTGGAGCGCGCCTCTGGGCCACTAGCCGACCCTTATCGAACGGGGCACGAGCGTCCACTCGGATCACACGTTAGCAACTCACTGGAGACACCATGTTCGGCGCCCACCGAGGGCAACATGGTGCTTTCCCCCTCCTCCTTGCGGAAAGGCGACGCAGGGGCGTATGAAAAAAGCCGAGTCTGCCCTTGATCGTCCTCTCGCCCTGTGCAGAGGCTCGGGGGCTGCTCTCGCAAACCCAGCTCCGGCCAAACCGTTGATAGCGTCAACATACCAGCGCGAGAACTCGGAACCTGACTATGCACCCGGGCAACGACCAGTTCGCATGAGGGAACAACCAGACCGGCCGAGCCATCACGAAAGGCATTAAGACCTCGAAGGAGTCAAACCACTCCTCCGAGGCCTCGGGGGCTACACCCGGCGGGTGCGCTCGCGCGCACCCACCGGAACAAAATGCAACCGAGAAAGGCCGATCCCCTTGCAAAAAAGTGCGACAAAGCCTCCAAGCGAGTACCCACACTCCCTTTGAGGCTCGGGGGCTACTGTCGGGGACCGTAATTAGGGGTACCCCCAAGGCTCCTAATCTCAGCTGGTAACCCCCATCAGCACAAAACTGCAAAGGCCTGATGGGCGCAATTCCGGTTAAGGCTCCGTCCACTCAAGGGACACGATCTCGCCTCGCCCGAACCCAGCCTCAGGCAGGAACGGCAGACCAAGGCAGATTCATGCCTCGCCCGAGGGTCTCCTCAAGCAACGGGCGCACCTTCGACTCGCCCGAGGCCCAGCTCAGGCAGGCTTCACGAAGAAGCTACCTTGGCCAGACCGCCTCGCCAAGCTGACCGGATCGCAGGAGCATTCAATGCAAGGATCGCCTGACACCTTATCCTGACGCGCGCTTTCCAGTCGACAAGGCTGAAGTGACCGCAGTCACTTTGCCCCTCCGTTGACCGACCTGACAGGGAAATAGCGCCGCCTGCGCTGCTCCGACTGCTGTGCCACCCGCTAAGGGTGAGCTGACAGCAACCAAGTCCAGCCTCGGGCGCCATAGGAATCTCCGCCTCGCCCGACCCCAGGGCTCGGACTCGACCTCGCCTCGGACGATGATCTCCGCCTCGCCCGACCCTAGGGCTCGGACTCGACCTCGCCTCGGACGACGATCTCCGCCTCGCCCGACCCCAGGGCTCGGACTCGACCTCGACTTCGGAAGACGGTCTCCGCCTCGCCTGACCCCCGGGCTCGGACTCGACCTCGACTCCAGAAGAAGATCTCCGCCTCGCCCGAACCCAGGGCTCGGGCTCGACCTCGACCTCGGAGGAGTCACCACCTCGCTCGGGCCGACCACGCCACAAGGGGAGGCCATCATTACCCTACCCCTAGCTAGCCCAGGCTATGGGGAACAAGACCGGCGTCCCATCTAGCTCGCCCCGGTAAAACAAGTAATGATGGCACCCCGCATGCTCCATGACAACGATGGTTCTCAGCCCCTTACGGAAGCAAGGATACGTCAGCAAGGATCCGACAGCCCCGACAGCTGTGCTTCTACAGGGCTCAAGCGCTCCTCCGACGGCCACGACGCCACATGAACAGGGCTCCAACACCTCTCCGATAGCCACGTCGGCACGTACATAGGGCTCTAGCTCCTCTCTGCTAGACACGTTAGCACACTGCTACACCCCCCGTTGTACACCTGGACCCTCTCCTTACGACTATAAAAGGAAGGTCCACGGCTCTCATACGAAAAAGGTGGCCGCGCGGGAGAACGGGCAGCCTCACGCCCCTTGTCTCTCTCTCTCCCTCGCGAATGCTTGTAACCCCCTACTGCAAGTGCATCCGCCTTGGGCACAGGACAACACGAGGCCACGGGTTTCCCCTTACTATTTCCTCCCTTGTGTCTCCGTCTCGCGCCGACCCATCTAGGCTGGGACACGCAGCGACAATTTACTCGTCGGTCCAGGGACCCCCCGGGGTCGAAACGCCGACAATACATGTCCGGCCTCATCTCGTTGAGCCCGTTCCAGAACACGAAACGTTTTCTCCAAATCCAATCCCTAGCTCCCGGTATTGCTCGCCAAAGTTCGGTGTGGTTCCAACTCCGGCGAGCAATTACTCCCAATCCATGCATCGTCTGCCGAATCCGAGGGTACCGGTGCGTTCGTCTCGTCGAGGGCTTCATCGCAGCGCGTTCGGTTTGTCAATTGGATCTCCGAATCTCCGGCAATCGACGGATTTCCTCTTGGCTTTAGCGAGGGTCTTCTTCCCCGGTGAGAACCTCCATTGTTGTACCTAAGGTTTCTTCGTGTTCTTCGTTTTCCCGTCCGCGCAGGGTCTCCCTCACTCTCCCCTCACCTTCCCCGGCGGCGGCACCCCTCCCCCTCCGTTTCCCCTCCCCAGCGGCGCCCCTTTCCCCCTTCTAGCGGCGGCGGCGGTGGCCGGCGGTGGCGCCCGCGTTCCCGTGCTCCCGCGCCCACGTGTAACACCACTAGTGTTACTGCAACTAAAACTTGAGCATGACATCATAAACATTGGCATTGCATATGTTTGACCCAGGTAGAGTGCATTCACTAGGTAAAAATTTCAAACATGTTGTATTGTTATAGCATTTTTCAAATAGAACCCTAGATAGGGGGGCTTAGCCCTAAATAGGGATTTAAGTGGTAAAACATAAACCAAAGTGAGAAAACCAAAAAGCTTTAGGGGAATAGTCATAAAATGATCCCAAGAATGGACTTGAATCACATTTATACCCCTGAGATACCAAAAACCCCATTTGAACCCTAGAAAACCCTAAGTCCAAACCCTAGGGGCCTATGTGCAAAAATTGTGCACATTTGGAATAAAGTGTAAAAAACTACTATGTTAAAGCATATTAAGTCACATGGTTCACATTTGGGAAGATTTACAAGCCAAACCCTAAGTTTTGGATTCATTTGCAAAAAGGACCCCAATTGAGATTTCACTCTAAGTCTGAATTTCAGAATTGTGGGCTCAACTTTGGAGCCTTGTAACTTTCAAATTATAGGGTTTTTGCCCTAGGTCACCACATCAAACTTGTAGACCAAACAAAGGAGAACAACTTTGCTTAAGAGTGTAAGCATAGTTGTTAAGAGAAATTGGGAGATAATCATGCCCAAAGTCAGGCTGTCAGGCTGATTAAGTCTGAAAATCAGACTGACAGATAGATGCCCTGAACTTCAAGCCCAATTTCAAGCAAGATCCATTGACTTTTTGGGGCAACATCATATAGCAATATTGTAGATGGTATATTGCTCTACAATTTTGCTGCAGAGCTTGGTATGAGTTGTCATTGGGAATTGAGAGAAAATCTAGCGCCAAGTTTGACTGTCAGGTTCATCTAACTGAACTTCTCCATGGTACAGTAACCGCTCGGGTTCAGAACGTTTCACCGTCGATGATAGATAACATCGCCGGCGTAAGGATTCGCGCTCGGGGCAGATAGATAACATCGCGGGGTGAGTGAATCTTCGCCGCCGGTGAGCTGGACTCCACTCCGATGACTCCTGTCGTACCCCCCTGCTCGGCGGCTAGAGTAGATAAGACTCGCCGGTGAACCACCGTCGCACGGCCTTGTGCCACGTATCTGAGCACCCCCGTCACATCATCGTGACTCCCTATCGCTGTCTCATCGTCGCCGGTGAAGTTGCCACGACGGAAGACACGAAATCGCAACAACAATGTTCTTCCTTATCTCCGGCCACCCGCACTGCCCGGCCAAATTAAGCGCCACCGTCGAAGCCTCCTATAAATTGAGCCCGCGGCTAGCTTCGCAACATCATCACCCACCTAGCCACCAAGAATCGCTAGCAATCGTGCACCAGTGAGCTTGAATTTCGGTTTTCCCCCAAATCAAGCTTCCGCCACCCCGAAACCAATCTCACCGTGGCCAGCCCCATTCCAGTCAGTTCATCCTCCCCTCTCCCTCGTTTAAGCTTTATCTTATGTCTACGATGCTTGCCGACCCATGCAATTACGCTAGGAGCCCTCTGGTCAACGGGAATGCGACTGTCTAGCTGCACTGCTCACGGTCACCGTGACCTAGAGCAAACCTATTGGCCATAGATGAAATTGGGTTGGGGGAAAGGTTTAGGATGGGTCCTATTTCGTGTCCGCTACTCGGGAGCGCCGGTCATGGCCCCGTTCGGCCGGTCTGCAAGCTCGCCGGAGCTCGGCTGCGCGCGACGTCATCGTGGACTTCCCCCTGCGAAGGAATAGAACCCAGAGGGCTTTTTTTGCAAACCGTCAGTGACTCAAGAAAACAGTAACTAAACCCACCTTGAGTTAGCCAAAACACCGAGGCCCTTTTCGCAAAACAGCCAGCGCTGCCGCGGACGCGCGCGCGCTTTCCCCTCTGGATTGGGCCGCCTGGGCTAAAACCAGCCCAACACTATTCAATCTTTTTCCTTTTCTTTTTCAGTAGAACTTTAGAAATCTATAGAAAATGGTAGAAAAATCCTAAAATTGTCAAACCAATTTTCCTAGACTTCTTATTTTCCATAGTATTTAATAAAAATAGTTTCATGATTTTTAGGTTAAATAAGGAATTTTAAGGCATTTAAAGTAGTTTAAAGCATTAGTTCTAGATTTTTAGAAAACATATGGTAATTCCAAAAATGTCCAAACTTTTTTATATGAGTTCTATACATTATTTAGAAGCCTTGGGTAGAATTTGGTTTGATTTGGACCTTGTTTGATAACTATTACCCAAAACCCCCCTGCCCTTTGAACTCCTTTACTGACTCCGGAAACCCTAAGTTCTCGGAGTTCCGTGAAGGAAAATTGTATTCAAGACCTTAGACAATAAATTCTTATTATCTTTGCACTCTCATGAGCATTACATGGCATTCATTCTTATATACATGATTATGTTTAGAAAACGAAGAAGAGATCGAAGTGACTGAAGAGAAGGCACCACCACCTTTGGAATCTCAGGCAGGGACTTGTCTCTACTTTGACATCTACGGGCCTGAGCCTGACTCACCTACTAACGAAGGCAAGCCCCGGTGCATTTGCCACCTTCCTTGATGTTTTTAAAATCTTTCTCACTTGCTTGCTGCATTAGGTGACAGGAGTTGATTGCTTAAACAATTCCTGCAATACCTTCCTTGAACTTCATTACCCCCCCCTAAAACCCTGTTTTTACAAAAGGTTTTACTATGCTTAGTATTGCTTTAGCAAAAACAAAAGGTTTTGTTTTACAAAAGATGATTGGCAAAGTGGGAGGGATGTTTTTGAAAATAAAATTTGTTAGTGAATCCATCACGGTCGTGATGGATTCAACATCGGAAAAGATGTACCTCTGCCAGGTACCAAGTTTTTGGGTTTAATAATTAAGCTGAGACCGGGCGGGTGACTTGCACGAGAAGAGAGTCTCGGTGTAGTGTCTCCGTCTGAGTCGATTAAGGACCGTGTCGATGTAGGCTTGCTGACCGAGGACCCTTTAACTGGTCACATGCCTCGTCATGGGTAAGCCTTGCCTCGGGCAGACTAAGGCCAGAATAAGATAACACGGAATGGGCGTGGAGCGGTGGCGAGAGTAGCGTGTACCCTCCATGGCAAGAGGCTGGACGGTGGTGTATCTGTGCTCTCGGTTCGCGTGAACCTGATCTGGTCTTAAGAACCCCGGTGGCGGGTTGACATATGCAAGGGTTAAGTGCTACATATGTCGTGTGATCGGAGATCCTCAGCTGAGTATAATCGATTCGGATCGCCGTACCTTCGCGGTTATGAAGACTTGGTCACTGCCCTATACGTAGAAAACCAGTAAAGATGAAGGACTTGTTAAGAAACTGGCTAGTGTAGGACAAGTGTTTGAACTAGGGTAGAATGAACTCTAGATGCAGGTAAGTTTACCTAACCGGAAAATAAAATTGGATTTTAAGGATCCACTCTTAGTAAGCATTTATGCAAAACAGAGTCTTTGATCTTGAGATACCTTACCTTGACTCCCTTAAAACCAGCATACCCTTGAGTCTTTTCTTTAGTCGGGTAAGACTTGCTGAGTAATTCCATACTCAGGGTTTATTCCCTCGTTGTTTTTAGGTGAGGAAGCAGCAAATTTTTGTTGCTTTTGTACCAAGGTGGTTCCAAATGAAGAAAAACAAGAGTGAAGCTGCGGGAGGACATGGTCCTCCATAAGAAACTTTTATGTAAGAACTTATCGGGAGGAGTTTTTGCCTCCCTTGGTATTGTAATAATACTTCTTAGCACTCGTTTTATAACTCTGGTCTGTAATAAGTAACTTGATCTTACTTTCTAAATAAATGTAAGTTTATGTAATCGCTTCCGCATTTCTATATCTCCGATGTTCTGTAATGTCTGCAAGACGGGTGAAACATTCCTGGAAAGGTAAGAAAGAAGATACCGAACTTGTCAAGTGATTCAGGAACATCTACAGGATTGTCTGATGTCTGTTAGACAAGGACAACTGTAGGTGGCCCTAATGACTTGGGAGGTTCCGTCACAGCTGGTATCGGAGCGAAGCCCTTCTTTGCAGATATTATGAGGCATCTTCAAAAGGATTTTCTAAAAACTTACCTAGAAAGATTTCTTCTATTCTTATTCCTTATATCTGAAGAATCTATATGAAAGACCAGCTAGGAGGAGTGCAATGTATAGAAGGTATGAATCAACTAAGGTTGGTTCTGTAATTATACATGCATCATGCTAAGAACCATACTAATAAAATTTCCCCCTTAGAGAAATGCCGCCACGCACGAGGAAAACCGCGCGTAAGTCAACTGGCCCAATTGGTGTACCTCGTCACCAACTTGCTCCATGGCACGAGGATAGTAGTAGCGGAAGCAACGATCCGATTGGGGAACTTGAAGCCCGAGTAAATCAGCTTCAACCGGAGCTTCAACGCAGGACGAACATATGGGTCGCGGATGGTGACAGAATAAATGAATTAAGAAGTCACATCCGCCGCCTGCAGGATCAGCTTGCTGATCGAGACTTAGCGCTTGACTGGGCGGTACAGTCTCGTTCAGTGGCCTGGGCTAAAGAAGCAAAGGCTCGAGCCCGAGTCGAGGAACTTAGCTCTGCCATTGACAACTTGCAGGCGTATTGCAATACCCTACATGAGGAAGTCCATGTACTGTATTCGCAACTACATCCCAGTGCACCTACGGATCCTGTCGGGTCGGAAGCCGGACCCTCGCACGTTGCGGGGGAAGCGCATGGTGGTGAGTTAGACCTTTTTAGGCCCCCTCCTTCTATGAGGCTGGTCGATGAATGGTCTCCCACACCCGACGACGAGGCTGCCAGGAGCAACCAGAAGCAGGAATAGTGGTGTAGTAGTAGAGATAGAAGTAGTGTATTGTATAATAGGTTGTACTATTGTATAATGGTAATGTACTCCTGTTGTATAAAATCGAGTCTATAACATTACTCTTTTTGGTAATGTAAATTGGATGGTTTTGTCTTTGGCATATTATATTTGTTTCCAAATGTTTGTTGCCTCAGATGCCGTCCAAGACCCGATCACAGGATGCAGCTGGAACCTCCAGTGGGAGGGAGTCTACCCCAAATCCACCTCCTGTCCCTCCCACACTTTCCGAGGCGATTACCGCCTTGGTAAATGCGACCGCGGATAATACCCATTTTTTGAGAGAGATGGCGGGTCAACAATTTCAGCAACAAGGCGAGCGGGGTTATCAACAGGGCCCCCGTGAAACCTCTTACTTGGACTTCTTAGAGACCCGTCCACCGCTGTTTGTCAAAGCCGAAGACCCGTTAGAAGCCGACGAATGGATTCGGGTTATCGAGCAAAAATTCGGACTTCTGCACTGTTCTGAAACCCAGAAGCCTTTATTCGCAGCCCAGCAACTGCGCGGCCCTGCTAGCACCTGGTGGGGAAATTTCGTGGTTGTTCAACCAGCCAATCATCAGATAACATGGGAAGAATTCAAGGTGGCCTTTCGCGAACATTATACCAGAAGGTGTCCTTCACATGAAGCAAGAAGAATTTATGAAGCTAAAGCAAGGAGGGGATACTGTTAATCAGTATCTCAATAAGTTCAATCATTTATCGCAATATGCAATCGATCAAGTAAACACCAATCTGAAGAAGAAGAATTGTTTTATGAGAGGTTTAAATGATCGACTGCAAAGAAAGATGGCAACCGCATAGATCTTACTTATGGAAGAGCTGTCAGTACAGCATTGGCAGTAGAAGCAAAGTATGCAGGGGTCGGAAAATCCAAGGGATTTGGAGGTGATAGGCCTAGTCAGGGCCCGGTGAAAAGGCAACGGTTTGTTCTCCGGCCTTCCAACCAGAATCGCTCTTCCTCTCGTGCACCCTCCTTCCCTTTTAAGCAGCCAATAATTATTCGTCCCAATAATGCCCCCACTGCACCAAGTCAGCCGGGTGCCTCAGGCACTCGATTCCCTGCTCTGCCCAGTTCATCGACTAGATGTTTCAATTGTGGCAAATCTGGGCATTTCATCAAAGATTGCCCTTATCCAAAGCAGAACCAGTCAAATAATCAGCAAGGATCTGGGAATTCATCTCAAGTCAAGGGAAATACTTCGGGCAAAAATACCAAGAAGACGGGACGCATATATTATACGCAAGTGGCCACTACACCGGACGGAGAGCTGGTAATAATGGGTACGTTCCTTGTGGCCAATCATCCCGCAGTTATTCTCTTTGATTCTGGTGCTTCGCATACATTTATCAGCAAGAAATTTGTGGAGCAACATTGCATTTCATGCCATGAATCAAAAGAAGGGTTTAAAATTCACTCCCCTTGGGGACAAATCTTTACTAGAGAAGTGGCCTATCAAGTGCCCATAACATTGGCCGGACGGGACTTTCCTACTAATATGATCGTTCTGAAAGGCCAGGACATAGATGTCATCTTGGGATGAATTGGTTAGCCAAACATAAAGCAACCCTCAACACTGATCAGAGAACCATCAGGTTGAGTCATAATCAAGAAGAAATTCTCTTGTCTATCCCCATTCCAACCAAAGCTACTAGCAGAGTTTATGAAGCCATTATACCGGAAATCAAGGATATTCCGGTAGTATGCGAGTTTCCTGATGTCTTTCCAGAGGATTTGCCTGGATTGCCACCTGAAAGGGATGTAGAGTTTGTAATTGAGTTGAAGCCCGGTACGGCTCCCATTTCTCGAAGATCGTACCATATGCCTCCAAATGACTTGGCAGAATTGAAGATTCAATTACAAGATCTACTTGAGAAAGGATTCATCCGGCCAAGCTCGTCACCATGGGGTTGTCCAGCCATATTCGTTAAGAAGAAGGATCAAACTTTACGGATGTGCGTGGATTATCAACCCCTGAATGAGGTCACTATCAAGAACAAATACCCTCTTCCGAGGATTGATATTCTATTTGATCAACTGACTGGGGCAAGGGTATTCTCTAAGATTGATCTCAGATCGGGCTATCATCAGATCTGTATTCGGCCCGAGGATATACCAAAGACCGCATTCACTATGCGGTATGGATTATTCGAATACCTAGTAATGTCTATCGGATTAACAAATGCTCCTGCCCACTTCACGTATTTGATAAACTCGATATTCATGCCCGAGTTGGACAAGTTTGTGGTGGTCTTCATTGATGATATTCTAATATGTTCCAAAAATGAAGAGGAGCATGCTCAACATTTACGGATCGTGTTAACGCGCCTGAGAGAACATCAGTTATATGCCAAGTTCAGCAAATGCGCGTTTTGGCTGGAGGAAATTCAGTTTCTAGGACATGTTCTATCTGCCAGGGGGATTGCGGTAGATCCCAGCAAAGTGAAGGACATTTTGGAGTGGAAACCCCCAACCACTGTTCATCAAGTCCGAAGTTTCCTTGGACTGGCTGGATATTACCGCCGATTTATACCAGATTTTTCTAAGCTTGTGAAGCCAATCACAAATTTATTGAAGAATGATATTAAATTCAATTGGTCTTCCAAGTGTAATGAAGATTTTGAACAATTGAAGACATTATTAACCACTGCTCCGGTATTGGCTCAACCGGATATCACTAAGTCCTTTGATGTGTATTGTGATGCATCAGGCAGTAGTCTCGGCTGTGTATTAATGCAAGAAGGCCGAGTAATTGCGTATGCTTCAAGGCAGTTGCGCCAACATGAGGAGCATTATCCAACTCATGATCTGGAGCTAGCTATTGTGGTTCATGCCCTGAAGATTTGGCGTCATTATCTGCTGGGTAATATCTGTCACATTTATACAGATCATAAAAGCTTGAAGTATATCTTCACCCAGTCAGAATTGAACATGAGACAAAGGCGATGGCTTGAGCTTATTAAGGATTATGAACTGGAAATTCATTATCACCCAGGCAAGGCCAATGTAGTGGTAGATGCACTTAGCCGTAAGGTTTCCTGTCACTGTCTTACGGCAAAGACCTCTGACAATACATTATGTCAGGAGATGGAGAAGCTAAACCTGGGAATGGTCCAACAAGGAACCCTAAGTCAGCTAAAGCTTGAGTCAGTCCTTTTACGAAGGATAATGGATGCTCAAAGAAATAATGAGGGTATGAAACACATTCGTGAGAAGATAAGGGCTGGAAAAGCCAAATGTTTTAAAGAAGATGATCAAGGTATTATATGGTTTAATAACTGCATAGTGGTGCTGAAGAATGAAGAGGTCCGCCAACAAATTCTTGATGAAGCACATCTTAGCCGCTATTCTATTCATCCTGGAAGCACTAAGATGTACCAAGATCTGAAACAACATTATTGGTGGACGAAAATGAAGATCGAGATTGCATGCTATGTGGCTAGATGTGACACCTGCAGACGTGTCAAGGCCATACACTTGAAAGCTGCCGGTCCATTACAGTCTCTACCAATACCGACATGGAAATGGGAAGACATAAGTATGGACTTTATTGTGGGATTGCCCAGGGCTGCCAAAGGGTATGATTCTATCTGGGTTATCGTTGATCGACTCACAAAGATCGCCCACTACCTACCCGTCAGGACAAAATACACAGTAGCCACTTATGCAGCATTATACATTGCCCGTATTCTCAGTTTGCATGGTATTCCGAAGACTATAGTGTCGGATCGTGGATCCCAATTCGTATCCAAATTCTGGGAAGAACTTCACAAATCCTTGGGTACTAAACTGCTCCACAGTTCGGCCTATCATCCTCAAACAAGTGGACAAACTGAGAGGGTTAATAAAATACTTGAAGATATGATGCGGGCATGTGTTCTGGACTTCTCACAGAAATGGGATGAATGTTTGCCCTTAGCAGAGTTTTCATATAATAATAGCTATCAAGAAAGTATCAAGATGGCACCCTTCGAAGCTTTATATGGACGACGATGTCGTACTCCGCTAAATTGGTCTGAACCTGATGAAAGGTACTTCTTTAAGCCTGATATGGTGAAAGAAACCGAAGAAAAGGTTCAGAAAATAATTCATAATATGAAGAAAGCCCAAGCTCGTCAGAAGAGTTATGCAGACAAACGGCGAATGTCCTTGTATTTTCTTGAAGGGGACTATGTCTACCTGAAGGTTTCACCAATGAAGGGAGTATCGCGTTTCGGGGTTAAAGGGAAGCTTGCACCCAGGTACACTTGGTCCTTTCCCTATACTTGAGCAATGTGGACCAGTGGCGTATCGACTTCAGCTCCCCGAAACCTTGTCTGCTGTACATAATATGTTCCATGTGTCACAATTAAAGAAATGTCTTCAGGTTCCCGATCGAACCGTTGATGTGACAGATGTTGTCCTTGAACCAGACTTGACATACTCTGAACATCCCATTCGAGTCTTGGATCAAAAGGACAGGGTTACCCAGAGAAAAACTCTCAAGTTCTATAAGATACAGTGGAACCAACATTCTGAAGATAAGGCTACATGGGAAACTCAAGACTTTTTAGATAAAAATTTCCCGGGCTTTTTAGCCTCATGTAATTTGTAAAGTGTGTTTAGTTGTTGTAATAAAGAGTGACCCTCACACCACCCCTGCCTTGTACCAAAAATAAGGAAATAAAAATGTGACACATTTCCTTTTCCATTACTTACCCTAGGACTTTTAATCTCGGGACGAGATTCTTTTATGGGGGGAAGGATGTAACACCACTAGTGTTACTGCAACTAAAACTTGAGCATGACATCATAAACATTGGCATTGCATATTTTGACACACCTAGAGTGCATTCACTAGGTAAAAATTTCAAACATGTTGTATTGTTATAGCATTTTGCAAATAGAACCTTGGATGGGGGGCTTAGCCCTAAATAGGGATTTAAGTGGTAAAACATAACCCAAAGTGAGAAAACCTAAAAGCTTTAGGGGAATAGTCATAAAATGATCCCAAGAATGGACTTGAATCACATTTATACCCCTGAGATACCAAAAACCCCATTTGAACCCTAGAAAACCCTAAGTCCAAACCCTAGGGGCCTATGTGCAAAAATTAGTGCACATTTGGACTAAAGTGTAAAAAACTACTATGTTAAAGCATATTAAGTTACATGGTTCACATTTGGGAAGATTTACAAGCCAAACCCTAAGTTTTGGATTCATTTGCAAAAAGGACCCCAATTGAGATTTCACTCTAAGTCTGAATTTCAGAATTGTGGGCTCAACTTTGGAGCCTTGTAAGTTTCAAATTATAGGGTTTTTGCCCTAGGTCACCACATCAAACTTGTAGACCAAACAAAGGAGAACAACTTTGCTTAAGAGTGTAAGCATAGTTGTTAAGAGAAATTGGGAGATAATCATGCCCAAAGTCAGGCTGTCAGGCTGATTAAGTCTGAAAATCAGACTAACAAATAGATGCCCTGAACTTCAAGCCCAATTTCAAGCAAGATCCATTGACTTTTTGGGGCAACATCATATAGCAATATTGTAGATGGTATATTGCTCTACAATTTTGCTGCAGAGCTTGGTATGAGTTGTCATTGGGAATTGAGAGAAAATTTAGCTCCAAGTTTGACTGTCAGGTTCATCTAACTGAACTTCTCCATGGTACAGTAACCGCTCGGGTTCAGAACGTTTCACCAGTCGACGATCGCTCCTCCGCCGTGATTCGTGTCACCGGCGTAAGGATTCGCGCTCGGGGCAGATAGATAACATCACGGGGTGAGTGAATCTTCGCCGCCGGTGAGCTGGACTCCACTCCGATGACTCCCGTCGTACCCCCTGCTCGGCGGCTAGAGTAGATAAGACTCGCCAGTGAACCGCCGTCGCACGGCCTTGTGCCACGTATCTGAGCACCCCCGTCACATCATCGTGACTCCCTATCGCTGTCTCATCGTCGCCGGTGAAGTTGCCACGACAGAGGACACGAAATCGCAACAACAATGTTCTTCATTATCTCCGGCCACCCACACTGCCCAGCCAAATTAAGCGCCACCGTCGAAGCCTCCTATAAATTGAGCCCGCGGCTAGCTTCGCAACATCATCACCCACCCAGCCACCAAGAATCGCTAGCAATCGTGCACCAGTGAGCTTGAATTTCGGTTTTCCCCCAAATCAAGCTTCCGCCACCCCGAAACCAATCTCACCGCGGCCAGCCCCATTCCGGTCAGTTCATCCTCCCCTCTCCCTCAGTTTAAGCTTTCTCTTATGTCTACGATGCTTACCGACCCACGCAATTGTGCTAGGAGCCCTCTGGTCGCCGGGAACGCGACTGTCTAGCTGCACTGCTCACGGTCACCGTGGCCAGAGCAAACCTATTGGCCATAGATGAAATTGGGTTGGGGGAAAGCTTTAGGATGGGTCCTATTTCGTGTCCGCTGCTCGGGAGCGCCGGTCATGGCCTCGTTTGGCCGGTCTGCAAGCTCGCCGGAGCTCAGCTGCGCGCGACGTCGTCGTGGACTTCCCCCTGCGAAGGAATAGAACCCTGAGGGCTTTTTTTGCAAACCGTCAGTGACTCAAGAAAACAGTAACTAAACCCACCTTGAGTTAGCCAAAACACCAAGGCCCTTTTCGCAAAATAGCCAGCGCTGCCGCGGACGCGCGCGCGCTTTCCCCTCTGGATTGGGCCGCCTGAGCTAAAACCAGCCCAACACTATTCAATCTTTTTCCTTTTCTTTTTCAGTAGAACTTTAGAAATCTATAGAAAATGGTAGAAAAATCCTAAAATTGTCAAACCAATTTTTCCTAGACTTCTTATTTTCCATAGTATTTAAAAAAATAGTTTCATGATTTTTAGGTTAAATAAGGAATTTTAAGGCATTTAAAGTAGTTTAAAGCATTAGTTCTGGATTTTTAGAAAACATATGGTAATTCCAAAAATGTCCAAACTTTTTTATATGAGTTCTATACATTATTTAGAAGCCTTGGGTAGAATTTGGTTTGATTTGGACCTTGTTTGATAACTAGAACCTAAAACCCCCCTGCCCTTTGAACTCCTTTACTGACTCCGGAAACCCTAAGTTCTCGGAGTTCCGTGAAGGAAAATTGTATTCAAGACGTTAGAAAATAAATTCTTTTTATCTTTGCACTCTCATGAGCATTACATGGCATTCATTCTTATATACATGATTATGTTTAGAAAACGAAGAAGAGATCGAAGTGACTGAAAAGAAGGCACCACCACCTTTGGAATCTCAGGCAGGGACTTGTCTCTACTTTGACATCTACAGGCCTGAGCCTGACTCACCTACTAACGAAGGCAAGCCCCGGTGCATTTGCCACCTTCCTTGATGTTTTTAAAATCTTTCTCACTTGCTTGCTGCATTAGGTGACAGGAGTTGATTGCTTAAACAATTCCTGCATTACCTTCCTTGAACTTGATTACCCCCCCTGAAACCCTGTTTTTACAAAAGGTTTTACTATGCTTAGTATTGCTTTAGCAAAAGCAAAAGGTTTTGTTTTACAAAAGATGATTGGCAAAGTGGGAGGGATGTTTTTGAAAATAAAATTTGTTAGTGAATCCATCACGGTCGTGATGGATTCAACATCGGAAAAGATGTACCTCTGCTAGGTACCAAGTTTTTGGGTTTAATAATTAAGCTGAGACCGGGCGGGTGACTTGCACGAGAAGAGAGTCTCGGTGTAGTGTCTCCGTCTGAGTCGATTAAGGACCGTGTCGATGTAGGCTTGCTGACCGAGGACCCTTTAACTGGTCACATGCCTCGTCATGGGTAAGCCTTGCCTCGGGCAGACTAAGGCCAGAATAAGATAACACGGAATGGGCGTGGAGCGGTGGCGAGAGTAGCGTGTACCCTCCATGGCAAGAGGCTGGACGGTGGTGTATCTGTGCTCTCGGTTCGCGTGAACCTGATCTGGTCTTAAGAACCCCGGTGGCGGGTTGACATATGCAAGGGTTAAGTGCTACATATGTCGTGTGATCAGAGATCCTCAGCTGAGTATAATCGATTCGGATCGCCGTACCTTCGCGGTTATGAAGACTTGGTCACTGCCCTATACGTAGAAAACCAGTAAAGATGAAGGACTCGTTAAGAAACTGGCTAGTGTAGGACAAGTGTTTGAACTAGGGTAGAATGAACTCTAGATGCAGGTAAGTTTACCTAACCAGAAAATAAAATTGGATTTTAAGGATCCACTCTTAGTAAGCATTTATGCAAAACAGAGTCTTTGATCTTGAGATACCTTACCTTGACTCCCTTATAACCAGCATACCCTTGAGAGTCTTTTCTTTAGTCAGGTAAGACTTGCTGAGTAATTCCATACTCAGGGTTTATTCCCTCGTTGTTTTTAGGTGAGGAAGCAGCAAATTTTTGTTGCTTTTGTACCAAGGTGGTTCCAAATGAAGAAAAATAAGAGTGAAGCTGCGAGAGGACATGGTCCTCCATAAGAAACTTTTATGTAAGAACTTATCGGGAGGAGTTTTTTCCTCCCTTGGTATTGTAATAATACTTCTTAGCACTCGTTTTGTAACTCTGGTCTGTAATAAGTAACTTGATCTTACTTTCTAAATAAATGTAAGTTTATGTAATCGCTTCCGCATTTCTATATCTTCGATGTTCTGTAATATCTGCAAGACGGGTGAAACATTCCTGGAAAGGTAAGAAAGAAGATACCAAACTTGTCAAGTGATTCAGGAACATCTACAGGATTGTCTGATGTCTGTTGGACAAGGAGAACTGTAGGTGGGCCTAATGACTTGGGAGGTTCCATCACACCGCGCGCCCCTCCCCGGCGGCTGTGGCCATGCCCCGCGCGCCCGGTGCGGCCGCGCCTGCCCCCGGCCGGCCCGTTCTCGTCCTCCCCTGCGCAGCCCCCTCCTCTTCCCCTCCTCTCTCTTCCATGGATGAGAGGAAGAAGATGAGAGGAAGAAGACGATGGCAGTCTCGTAAATTTAGTCCGCGCGAATTACAATATGGTTTAAAACATTCATAATTTTTGCGTTTTAAACCCGATTCGATCCATTCAAGTTGCGTTAGATTTGTATTAAAATTATCTTAATTTAGAAATATTTATCCCAATTTTTGCACATTTTATTTAATTTAGTTAAACGTTTGTTTAACCAGTGGCTACTGAAAGGGAATTAGGCTTACACATATATTCCTAAATTAATTTTGGTGGTTGAGTTGCCCAACACAAATAATTGGACTAAATAGTTTGCCCAAGTTTATAAGTTCTACAGGTACCAAAGGTTCACATTAAGCCAATAAAAAGATCAAGAGAAGGGTTCAAACAAAGGAGCAAGGGACAACCGAAGTGTGCCCTGGTCTGGCGCACCGGACTGTCCGGTGTGCCACCGGACAGTGTCCGGTGCACCAGGGGACTCCAAGCTGAACTTCGCACCTTCGGGAAAACTCAGAGCCACCACGCTATAATTCACGGGACTGTCCGGTGTACACCGGACATTGTCCGGTGCTCCAAGGAGAAGCGACTCTGAACTCGCTAGCTTCGGGAATTCGCTCCGCTATAATTCACCGGACATGTCCGGTGTGCACCGGACTGTCCGGTGTAACGGCGGAGCAACGGCTACTTCGGCGCCAACGGTCACCTGCAGCGGCATTAAATGCGCGCCAGAGCACGCAGAAGGCAGGCACGCGCGAAGTAGCGCACCGGACACTCTACAGTACATGTCCGGTGCGCCACCGGACATCTAGGCGGGCCCAGCAGTCAGAGCTCCAACGGTCGGAACCCAACGGCCTGATGACGTGGCTGGCGCAACGGACACTGTCCGGTGTGCACCGGACTGTCCGGTGCACCATGCGACAGACAGCCTCCACCAAACGGCTAGTCTGGTGGTTGGGGCTATAAATACCCCCAACCACCCCACATTCAAGACATCCAAGTTTTCACACTTCTACACCTTACAAGAGCTCTAGCATTCAATTCTAGACACACCCAAGTGATCAAATCCTCTCCAATTCCACACAAAGCTTTAGTGATTAGTGAGAGAGATTTGTCATGTTCTTTTGAGCTCTTGTGCTTGGATTGCTTCTTTATTTCTCATTTGTTCTTGTGATCAAAACTCTATTGTAACCGAGGCAAGAGAAACCAATTGTGTGGCGGTCCTTGCGGGGAAGTTTTGTTCCCGGTTGATTTGAGAAGAGAAGCTCACTCGGTCTGAGGGACCGTTTGAGAGAGGGTAAGGGTTGAAAGAGACCCGGCCTTTGTGGCCTCCTCAACGGGGAGTAGGTTTGCGAGAACCGAACCTCGGTAAAACAAATCCGCATGTCACACTCTTCATTCGCTTGCGATTTGTTTTGCGCCCTCTCTCTCGGACTCATTTCTATTTCTAACGCTAACCCGGCTTGTAGTTGTGATTAAATTTGTAAATTTCAGTTTCGCCCTATTCACCCCCCCCCCTCTAGGCGACTTTCAATCGGTATCAGAGCCCGGTGCTTCATTAGAGCCTAACCGCTCGAAGTGATGTCGGGAGATCATGCCAAGAAGGAGATGGAGACCGGCGACAAGCCCACTACAAGCCACGGGGAAACTTCATCGGAAGAGTCCCGCAACAAGAGGAAGAAGAAGAAGGACTCCTCCAACAAAGGGAAGGGGAAGGAGAAGAAATCCTCTTCCCACAAGTCACATCGGAGAGGCGACAAGCACAAGAGGATGAGGAAAGTGGTCTACTACGAGACTGACTCTTCATCACCATCGACCTCCGACTCCGATGCGCCGTCCGTAACTTTTAAGCGCCAAGAGCGCAAGAAGTATAGTAAGATCCCCCTACGCTACCCCCACATTTCAAAGCATACTCCTTTACTCTCCGTTCCATTAGGCAAACCACCGGTTTTTGATGGTGAAGATTATAATATGTGGAGTGACAAAATGAGGCATCATCTAACCTCACTCCACACAAGCATTTGGAATGTCGTTGAGTTTGGTGTACAGGTGCCATCCGTAGGGGATGAAGACTACGACTCGGACGAGGTGGCCCAAATTCACCACTTTAACTCCCAAGCAACCACTATACTCCTTGCCTCTCTAAGTCGAGAGGAGTATAATAAGGTGCAAGGGTTAAAAAGTGCGAAGGAAATTTGGGACATACTCAAGACCGCGCACGAAGGAGACGAGGTGACAAAGATCACCAAGCGGGAGACGATCGAGGGGGAGCTCGGTCGCTTCATGCTTCACCAAGGGGAAGATCCGCAAGACATGTACAACCGCTTGAAGACCTTGGTGAATCAAGTGCGCAACCTCGGGAGCGAAAAATGGGATGACCATGAGATGGTCAAGGTTATTCTTAGATCCCTCGTTTTCCTTAACCCTACACAAGTTCAATTAATTCGAGGTGATCCTAGATACAAGCTAATGTCTCCCGAGGAGGTTATAGGAAAATTTATGAGCTTTGAGCTAATGATTAAAGGCTCAAAGAAAATCATCGAGCAAGGCACCTCCTCCACGCCCGAGGCACATCCCGTTGCATTCAAGGCGACGGAGGAGAAGAAGGAGGAGTCTACATCAAGTAGACAACCAATCGACGCCTCCAAGCTTGACAATGAGGAGATGGCTTTAATCATCAAAAGCTTTTGCCAAATCCTCAAGCAACAAAAGGGGAAGGACTACAAGTCCCGCTCCAAGAAAGTTTGCTACAAATGTGGTAAGCCCGGTCACTTTATTGCTAAATTTCCATTATCAAGTGATAGTGACAGGGACAACGACAAGAATGGGAGAAGGAAGGAGAAGAAGAGGTACTACAAGAAGAAGGGCGGCGATGCCCATGTTTGCCGGGAGTGGGACTCCGACGAGAGCTCCACCGACTCCTCCTCCGACGAGGACGCCGCCAACATCGCCGTCACCAAGAGGCTTCTCTTCCCCAACGTCGGCCACAAATGCCTCATGGCCAAGGACGGCAAAAAGAAGAAGGTTAAATCTAAATCCTCCACTAAATATGAGTCCTCTAGTGATGATAATGCTAGTGATGAGGAGGATAACTTGCGTACCCTTTTTGCCAACCTAAACATGCAACAAAAGGAAAAATTAAATGAATTGATTAGTGCCATCCATGAAAAGGATGATCTCTTGGACTCCCAAGAGGACTTCCTAATCAAGGAAAATAAAAAGCATGTTAAGGTTAAAAATGCTTACGCTCTAGAGGTTGAAAAATGTGAAAAATTATCTAGTGAGCTAAGCACATGCCATGACACTATTGCCAACCTTAGAAATGAAAATGCCAAATTAATTGCTAAGGTTGATTCTCATGTTTGTGATGTTTCAATTCCCAATCTTAGAAATGATAATGATGATTTGCTTGCTAAGATTGAAGAATTAAACATCTCTCTTGCTAGCCTTAGGATTGAGAATGAAAAATTAATTGCTAAGGCTAAAGATTTTGATGTTTGCAATATTACTATTTCTAACCTTAGAAGTGAAAATGATATATTACAGGCTAAGGTTGTAGAATTAAAATCTTGCAAACCCTCTACATCTACCGTTGAGCATGTGTCTATTTGTACTAGATGTAGATATGTTGATATTGATGCTATTCATGATCATATGACTTTAATTAAACAACAAAATGATCATATAGCTAAATTAGATGCTAAAATTGCCGAGCATAACTTAGAAAATGAAAAATTTAAATTTGCTAGAAGTATGCTCTATAGTGGGAGATGCCCTGGCATCAAGGATGACATTGGCTTCCAAAGGGGAGACAATGTCAAACTTAATGCCCCTCCTAAAAGATTATCTAATTTTGTTAAGGGCAAGGCTCCCATGCCTCAGGATAACGAGGGTTACATTTTGTACCCTGTCGGTTATCCCGAGAGCAAGATTAGGAGAATTCATTCTAGGAAGTCTCACTCTGGTCCTAATCATGCTTTATGTATAAGGGTGAGACATCTAGTTCTAGGCAACCAACCTATGCTAAGTTGCCTAAGAAGAGAACTCCTAGTGCATCAAATGACCATGACATTTCATTTAAAACTTTTGATGCATCATATGTTTTAGCTAACAAATCCGGCAAGGTAGTTGCCAAGTTTGTTAGGGGCAAACACAAGGGCTCCAAGACTTGTGTTTGGGTACCCAAAGTTCTTGTGTCTAATGCCAAAGGACCCAAAATCGTTTGGGTACCTAAAGTCAAGAACTAAATTTGTTTTGTAGGTTTATGCATCCGGGGGCTCAAGTTGGATCATCGACAGCGGGTGCACAAACCACATGACAGGGGAGAAGAAAATGTTCTCCTACGAGAAAAACCAAGATCCCCAACAAGCTATCACATTCGGGGATGGAAACCAAGGTTTGGTCAAAGGATTGGGTAAAATTGCTATATCTCCTAACCATTCCATTTCCAATGTTTTTCTTGTTGATTCATTAGATTACAATTTGCTTTCCGTATCTCAATTATGTCAAATGGGCTACAACTGTCTATTCACTGATGTAGGTGTCACTGTCTTTAGAAGAAGTGATGATTCAATAGCATTTAAGGGAGTGTTAGAGGGTCAGCTATACTTGGTAGATTTTGATAGAGCTGAACTCGACACTTGCTTAATTGCTAAGACTAACATGGGTTGGCTCTGGCACCGCCGACTAGCCCATGTTGGAATGAAGAATCTTCATAAGCTTCTAAAGGGAGAGCACATTTTAGGATTAACAAATGTTCATTTTGAGAAAGACAGGATTTGTAGCGCATGCCAAGCAGGGAAGCAAGTTGGTGTTCATCATCCACACAAGAACATCATGACGACTGACAGGCCACTAGAGCTCCTACACATGGATTTATTCGGCCCGATCGCTTACATAAGCATCGACGGGAGTAAGTACTGTCTAGTTATTGTGGATGATTATTCTCGTTTCACTTGGGTGTTCTTTTTGCAGGAAAAATCACAAACCCAGGAGACTTTAAAGGGATTCTTGAGACGAGCTTAAAATGAGTTCGGCTTGAGTATCAAGAAAATTAGAAGCGACAACGGGACGGAGTTCAAGAATTCACAAATTGAAGGCTTCCTTGAGGAGGAGGGCATCAAGCATGAGTTCTCTTCTCCATACACCCCACAACAAAATGGTGTAGTGGAGAGGAAGAATCGAACTCTATTGGACATGGCAAGAACCATGCTTGATGAGTACAAGACACCGGATTGGTTTTGGGCCGAGGCGGTTAACACCGCTTGCTACGCCATCAACCGGTTATATCTACACTGAATCCTCAAGGAGACATCATACGAACTCCTAACCGGTAAAAAGCCCAATATTTCATATTTTAGAGTCTTTGGTAGCAAATGCTTTATTCTTATTAAAAGAGGTAGAAAATCTAAATTTGCTCCTAAGACTGTAGAAGGTTTTTACTAGGATATGACTCAAACACAAGGGCATATAGAGTCTTTAACAAGTCCTCAGGACTAGTTGAAGTTTCTTGTGACGTTGTGTTTGATGAAACTAACGGCTCTCAAGTGGAGCAAGTTGATCTTGATGAGATAGGTGAAGAAGAGGCTCCGTGCATCGCACTAAGGAACATGTCCGTTGGAGAAGTGTGTCCTAAGGAACCCGAAGAGCCTCCAAATGCACAAGATCAACCATCCTCCTCCACGCAAGCATCTCCACCAACTCAAAATGAGGATGAGGCTCAAGTTGATGAAGGAGAAAATCCAAATGATGAGCCACCTCAAAATGACGGCAATGATCAAGGGGGAGATGCAAATGATCAAGACAAGGAGGATGAAGAACCAAGGCCGCCACACCCAAGAGTCCACCAAGCAATCCAACGAGATCACCCCGTCGACACCATCCTCGGCGACATTCATAAGGGGGTGTAAAGCCCTAAATTGTGTATAAGGTAAAAATAATAAAATAAATAAATACATGAATTTACATAAAAGTGTTTTGAAAATCATTTGATTTCCTTCTCTTTGTGCATACTCACCTAAGGGAATTAAAGTAGTCAAATAGCAAATAAATAAATATAGAAATATGCATCTCATGCTGAGGTTTTTGTTTGTGCATTAAACTTGAATTTCAACTGCAAAACCAGATTTGATTTGGAACTTAGAAGTGAAATGAGAAATGAAAACAGAAATTAAAAAAATAAAGATATAAAGGAAGGAAAATAACAAAATAAATAAAATAAAAGATAAAGCCTTCCTTACTGTGTTCTCTCGAGCTAGGCTATTTAGCCTCCACATAACCCACGTTCTCCTTCTCTGTTTTTTTTCTTTTTTTTTGTTGTTATTATTTTTAAATCAGTTGAACGGTTGCATTAGTGTGATACAGGCATGTTGTCACCGTGAACTCTTCTCCTCTTCTCTTGTACGTGGGATGAATGCTTGATGGCTGACAGCGAGACCCAGAATCCATCGCGCATTTCGCTGGGGTCGGCACAACTGGATCACGGGATCACAACAAAATGCCGATTTACCCCGCCTGAGATCTCGCCAACGCCCCAGCACATGCGTCCTATGCTTGCTCTGCATCGTGGGCCCGCATTGTCAGCTGTGTCTCCCTCATCTTCAACCAACGCGGCGAGCTCCTATGCAGGAAACGGATTCCGTAACAAACTCAAGAAGGTCCCACGGTTTCTGCCTGATTTCTGCGCGCGCGTTTCGGAGGGTCGGGTCGATGCTGGCTATAAAGCGCAGGTCGCCGCGAACTCCTGTACCAATCAGTAGCCATGGCGTGCATAGTTGAGGGAGAGAGATGAGATCGTGCCGCCTCGGTCAAACACATTGTGTGCTGCATCCCCACCATCGGGGCATGATCTGGAAGCCTCCCAGTGTTATGGTTGAGCTATGAACTATCCACGGCGGCTTCAAGCGGGATGAGGCCTTGGGGCTAATTGAAATCGCTCACCAGGATCTAGTAGTCCGCTGGTACACCACGGCACCCCTGGACAGAAACTCTTGTACTTCAAACCATGGTGAGGAGCCCCCATCCTATTCTCCATAGTCTCCGCATGGTTTAGGGATATTTGCTTCGAAATTTGGTGCATCAGGGCGCCGTCCACATCGCGACGGCGATGTCACAGCCATGGTTGCTGGGAGCGCTGCCTCCCTGCTTGACCGTCGGGTGGTGGAAGGGGCATTTTGGGTCGCTGATCTGGTGCTGAACGGCTAGGATTAGAACATCATACCCTTTCGTCCCCACTAAATGGCAGTCGTTCATCTTCAAATCCATGATCCAAATCGTGCCACCACCATTTTTAATCGCGGCCATCAGTTCCTAATTCGAGGGTCGACGACGAATACCCTACGGCATATACTTGCAGCCAGTGATCTCTAATCCAACGTCTGTGGATTGATCATACCCCTTCGCCGCGATTATTTTCTAAAAGAGACCCATTATTTTATTAAAATTAACCCGCCGTCCGGGGCTATAGGAACAGTCTTGTGATTTAGCCCCGAATTTTATAAGAAACACCCTGCGCTCTCTGGTATTAGTGGCTGCGGTCCAAAGGTTAATATAATTGGTAAAACTAATAAAGAAAATGATTTTTTAGTATAAAAATAATTCTAGGATCTTGTTTAATTCATAGAAAATTTATTTTAACTCCTTTTTGATTCATTCAAGTTGTATTAATTTTGTTTTAATATTGTTTATCACCTAGTGACTCTATTTAGACATGAAACATAGATTAAAATTGTTTACTTAATTTATTTCGTGCCAAGTACTTAATAACTTCGGAAATTCATAACTCAATAACTGTAACTCCGGTTTGATCCATTCTAGTTGCATTAGTCTCATAATAATATTTATTATCATCTGGTAACTTTGTTTTGTCATGAAATATAGGTTAAAATGTTGCACTTAGTCTATTCTATACTTAACCACATGGATCTTCGGAAAACCATAACTTCACAACCGTAACTCCGATTGTAGTGATTCTCGAGCCCACGATCTCGTAACGACGTGTAGATTATTATTATGCAGTTTATTCTTATGTTTGGTGTGATGTTAATTTTGCATATACCATGCTTGTCTGTATTGCTACGTTTAGCAGTGAGGACACGTGTCATCTGAAAAGCAAAGTTGGTACCTGGAATCTCAAGTGCCAGGCAAGTTGTGCCCTTGATCACTTCTTTTTACCCAGTCATGTTCTGATTAATCATAATGATCTGCATAGGTTAATTTTGATGGGACCCAATAGGATACCCTAGTTTGTCTATCTTTATACCTTGTTTACCACTGAACTTTCTGGGTAGTACTTGCTAGTGCTATATGTGGTTTTGGGTATGGAGATACATTATTCATGATTACACTTTTGTTATCAGTTGTTATTTACTGTTCATGATAAGATCATTATGTTAATTGGAACATGGAGAACCACCCGGGAAAACAGTGCTACCACAAGGGTTTAATGGGACGCCCTTGGCTGACTAACTAGGAAAGCTAGTGGAGGTCTTCCTTACCCGAAAGGGGCAAGGGCAGTAGGGGAGTGGTCAGTGTAGGGAGGTCCTTGGTTGATTTTGCTGCGATGGCGGTCAGGCAAGAACCCTGCACTGGAGCTTCCTATAAACTGTAGCGGGATTTCTGAAGCTAGTGGAACTTTGTAAAGGCCTCGTAGTGTTACCCTGCCTTGCCTCCTCGGTAGAGGTGTATGGGATTGGCCGTCTCTTGGCAGATGGGTAACATGACTTGTGGGTAAAGATGCGCAACCTCTGCAGAGTGTAAAACTAGTATACTAGCCGTGCTCACGGTCATGAGCGGCTCGGACACTCACATGATTAATTTATGGAACTAAATTCAATTTGTCATATGCATTGCATCGCAGGTGATGTTGTTACTTTTGTTCTATTACTTAATTGGGTTTGGTATTTACTTATACTTAGTAATTGCTAATAAAATTTGACCAACTTTAAAAGCAATGCTCAGCTTCAACCATCCTCTTTGGTAAGCCTTACACTTCACGTGAGCTCCCACCTTTGGCGAGTTCATGCACATTATTCCCCACAACTTGTTGAGCGATGAACGTATGTGAGCTCACTCTTGCTGTCTCACACCCCCCACAGGTCAAGAACAGGTACCACAGGATGAGGCGCTTGGAGGATGCTGCGATGTGTTCGTGAGAGGTCTAGGCCGTCGTCTCCTAGTCAACTTTGGTTTGCTAGACCGTTGTCTCCTTATAATGTAATTATTTATTTTGTACAGAACTCCTATTATATAGTAAAGATGTGACATTCGATCCTGTGCCATGATTCATCATATGTGTGAGACTTGGTCCCAGCACACCTGGTGATTATGTTCGCGCCCGGGTTTTGGACCCCTAAAACCCGGGTGTTACAGGGGGTAACCACTAGATCTCGTGTTGCACATTTTTATGAGCATTACATTTTTGTTTCCTCTATTGAGCCACACAGGGTAGAGGAAACACTCCAAGATTCAGATTGGGTGATGGCGATGCAAGAGGAGCTCAACAACTTCACTAGGAACGAGGTATGGCATTTAGTTCCACGTCCTAATCAAAATGTTGTAGGAACCAAATGGGTCTTCCGCAACAAGCAAGACGAGCATGGTGTGGTGACAAGGAACAAAGCTCGACTTGCGGCCAAGGGATACTCCCAAGTCGAAGGTTTGGATTTCGGTGAAACCTATGCACCCGTAGCTAGGCTTGAGTCCATTCGTATATTATTAGCCTATGCTACTTACCATGGCTTCAAGCTTTATCAAATGGACGTAAAGAGTGCCTTCCTCAATGGACCAATCAAGGAAGAGGTCTATGTTGAGCAACCTCCCGGCTTTGAAGACAGTGAGTACCCTAACCATGTCTATAGGCTCTCTAAGGCGCTTTATGGGCTCAAGCAAGCTCCACGAGCATGGTATGAATGCCTTAGAGATTTCCTTATTGCTAATGGCGTCAAAGTCAGCAAGGCCGATCCTACTTTATTGACTAAAACTCTTGACAATGATTTGTTTGTATGCCAAATCTATGTTGATGATATTATATTTGGGTCTACTAACGAATCTACATGTGAAGAATTTAGTAGGATCATGACACAGAAATTCGAGATGTCGATGATGGGGGAGTTGAAGTATTTTCTAGGATTTCAAGTGAAGCAACTCCAAGAGGGCACCTTCATCAGCCAAACAAAGTACATTCAAGACATTCTAAACAAGTTTGGAATGAAGGATGCCAAGCCCATCAAGACACCCATGGGAACCAATGGGCATCTCGACCTCGACACGGGAGGTAAGTCCGTCGATCAAAAGGTATACCGGTCGATGATAGGTTCTTTACTCTATTTATGTGCATCTCGACCGGACATTATGCTTTCCGTATGCATGTGTGCAAGATTCCAAGCCGACCCTAAGGAATCTCACCTTACGGCCGTAAAACGAATCTTGAGATATTTAGCTTATACTCCTAAGTTTGGGCTTTGGTACCCACGGGGATCCACATTTGATTTAATTGGTTATTCGGATGCCGATTGGGCGGGGTGTAAGATTAATAGAAAGAGCACATCAGGGACTTGCCAGTTCTTGGGAAGATCCTTGGTGTCTTGGGCTTCAAAGAAGCAAAATTCCGTAGCTCTTTCTATCGCCGAAGCCGAGTACATTGCCGCAGGCCACTGTTGCGCGCAATTGCTTTGGATGAGGCAAACCCTGCGGGACTATGGTTACAAATTAACCAAAGTTCCTCTTCTATGTGATAATGAGAGTGCAATCCGCATGGCGGATAATCCCATTGAGCATAGTCGCACTAAACACATAGCCATTCGGTATCATTTTCTTAGGGTTCACCAACAAAAGGGGGATATCGAGATTGCATACATTAATACTAAAGATCAATTAGCTGATATCTTTACCAAGCCATTGGATGAACAAACTTTTACCAAACTTAGGCATGAGTTAAATATTCTTGATTCTAGGAATTTCTTTTGATGTCTTGCATACATAGCCCATAAATATACCTTTGATCATGTCTCTTTTATTTATGCTATGACTAATGTGTTTTCAAGAGCATTTCAAACCAAGTCATAGGTATATTGAAAGGGAATTGGAGTCTTCGGCGAAAACAAAGGCTTCCACTCCACTCCATAACTCATTCTTCGCCGTCGCTCCAAGCAATTCTTCGACTTTGGTATAATCTTCACTCATATGTTTTGTTTGCCAAAGGGGAGAAAAGTTTAGTAAAGGGCTTATATCTCACTCAAAGTATCCGTTTTTGGCGATTCATGCCAAAGGGGGAGAAAGTATGAGCCCAAAGCAAAAGGACCGCACCACCACCCTAATTTTAAAATTAATGATTTTCCATTGATAAATTTCAAATTGGTATCTCTTTGTGTTCTAAAGGGGGAGAAAGTAGCACCTTTCAAAATTGACATCTTAAAACCCTCTTGAACACTAAGAGGAGAATTTATTTGAGGGGGAGTTTTGTTTAGTCAAAGGAAAAGCATTTGAAACAAGGGGAGAAAATTTCAAAACTTGAAAATGCTTCGCAAAATCTTATTCATTTACCTTTGACTATTTTGCAAAAGGACTTTGAAAAGGATTTACAAAAAGAATTTGCAAAAAACAAAACATGTGGTGCAAGCGTGGTCCAAAATGTTAAAAATAAAGAAACAATCCATGCATATCTAGTAAGTAATATTTACTAGCTCAAATTCTAAGTAACCTTTGCACTTACATATTGCAAACTAGTTCAATTATGCACTTCTATATTTGCTTTGGTTTGTGTTGGCATCAATCACCAAAAAGGGGGGAGATTGAAAGGGAATTAGGCTTACACCTATATTCCTAAATTAATTTTGGTGGTTGAGTTGCCTAACACAAATAATTGGACTAACTAGTTTGCCCAAGTTTATAAGTTCTACAGGTACCAAAGGTTCACATTAAGCCAATAAAAAGATCAAGAGAAGGGTTCAAACAAAGGAGCAAGGGACAACCGAAGTGTGCCCTGGTCTGGCGCACCGGACTGTCCGGTGTGCCACCGGACAGTGTCTGGTGCACCAGGGGACTCCAAGCTGAACTTCGCACCTTCGGGAAAACTCAGAGCCGCCGCGCTATAATTCACCGGACTGTCCGGTGTACACCGGACATTGTCCGGTGCTCCAAGGAGAAGCGACTCTGAACTCGCCAGCTTCAGGAATTCGCTCCGCTATAATTCACCGGACATGTCCGGTGTGCACCGGACTGTCCGGTGTAACGGCGGAGCAACGGCTACTTCGGCACCAATGGTCACCTGCAGCGGCATTAAATGCGCACCGGACACTCTACAGTACATGTCTGGTGCGCCACCGGACATCCAGGCGGGCCCAGTAGTCAGAGCTCCAACGGTCGGAACCCAACGGCCTGGTGACGTGGCTGGCGCACCGGACACTGTCCGGTGTGCACCGGACTGTCCGGTGCACCATGCGACAGACAGCCTCCACCAAACGGCTAGTTTGGTGGTTGGGTCTATAAATACCCCCAACCACCCCACATTCAAGACATCCAAGTTTTCGCACTTCTACACCTTACAAGAGCTCTAGCATTCAATTCTAGACACACCCAAGTGATCAAATCCTCTCCAATTCCACACAAAGCTTTAGTGATTAGTGAGAGAGATTTGCCGTGTTCTTTTGAGCTCTTGCGCTTGGATTGCTTCTTTCTTTCTCATTTGTTCTTGTGATCAAAACTCTATTGTAACCGAGGCAAGAGACACCAATTGTGTGGTGGTCCTTGCGAGGAAGTTTTGTTCCCGGTTGATTTGAGAAGAGAAGCTCACTCGGTCCGAGGGACCGTTTGAGAGAGGGTAAGGGTTGAAAGAGACCCGGCCTTTGTGGCCTCCTCAACGGGGAGTAGGTTTGCGAGAGCCGAACCTCGGTAAAACAAACCCGCGTGTCACACTCTTCATTCGCTTGCGATTTGTTTTGTGCCCTCTCTCTCGGACTCATTTCTATTTCTAACGCTAACCCGGCTTGTAGTTGTGATTAAATTTGTAAATTTCAGTTTCGCCCTATTCACCCCCCCCCTCTAGGCGACTTTCAGCTACTAGAACGACGTTTCAATTTAAAAAACCTAATTTAGGAATTCGATTTGCGCATTTATAATTAGTCACCAATATGATTAACCTTAACTGAAATGTTATTTATTAATAATTATTTAGTTTAATCACGTTGTTTATTTATTAGTTTCGCATGTCGGTCCGCGCGTGCCGCGGTGCTGTTTCGCGCACGTCGTCGCGTGTCGTTCGCGAGTGTCGCGCGTGTTGTTCGCACGCGTTGTCGTGTGCCGTTCGCGTGTATCGCGCGCCTTGTCGCGTGCCATTCGCGCGTATCGCGCGTTGTCCACACGCTAAGTCGTTTGTGTCCGCGCGTTGCTCACATTGTGTTTGCACGTCGTGCGTCGCTAATTCGTCTCGCTTAGAATCGCTCATATTCATTAAGTTACTTGCTTAACTGTCAAATATTTAAATAGTAAGTTAGTCAAAACTAAGTAGTAGTATTAATTTACATTTGATTAATATCCATTAATATAGAAATGTCGGATTAAATGTTCTAATTAGTACTTGTTTAACATAAACGCGCTAACCCCTCGACCGTAGCTTCGACTATCGTGGTTCTTTTCCTCGCGTAACCGTAGATGCGCTCTCTATTTTATATTGCTCGCTTTTATAACATTTTATCTTGTATGGTGTAATGTTCTTATGCACATGTATATGTTTGTTTGCTTGTGCCTTTTCGTCTTCGCTTCGCGTTGCGATTAGATCGCGATTCATTTCTGAGCTTCGAGGAATCGACGATCAAGCATGGCGACCAAGTGATCGAACTCTTCAAGTTCTACGAGATCGAAGACCCTGAGCATCTGTTTGGTGAAGGCAAGTGTCCTCTGACCCATTATTTCCTATTTACTTTATAATTCACTATCTCGCATACTGTGAACAACCTAAGGATTGACTAGCTTTCTATTTACCTTGTCCTTGATTACCTTTTGGGTTACTATGGTTAGATTCATGCTATTGCTTTACTTTAATCAATGAACATGATGTGAACACTTATGATACGTTGTTGTCATTATGATTATGATGTTGGACTGGTGATACTTTAGGGGGCTCGAGCGGTTTCTCGAGTGCCTCTCCGTAAGGACCTGTTCGTTGGATGACCGCCCGGAAAAACAGTGCAACCATGAGGGTGGAATGGGATGCCCTTAGCTGAATAATTAGAGGAAATGGGTTGTAGTTCGCTTCGCCGTCGTGCCGTTAATGGGGCTCGGTGTATGCGGCTCGCTCTGCCAAGGTTGGTTCGCCCCTTGGGGAGGAGTGCGGTGCATTTAGGAAACCTAAAGGGCGGCTACAGCCCCAGGGAATCTTTGTAAAGGCTACGTAGTGAGACCCTGCCTATTCACCTTGGTAGTGTTTAAGGGTTTGATCGACCCGAGGCAATAGGGAATCACGACTTGTGGGTAAAGTGCGCAACCTCTGCAGAGTGTTATGAAACTGATATATCAGTCGTGCTCGCGGTTATAAGCAGCCAAGGGAGCTCCATTGATTAGAGATACTTTGATCAGAGATGGTTGGTTTACAGGTGGTGACAAGGATGATGTTTATGTCTATGGTAATGGTAAGTGGTATTCTTTCCATTTGGAAAGGGTACTTTTGGGTTAATAACTTGGGTTAATGCTAAAACCCGACTCCCTACTAGTAATAATAATCTGACCAACTAAAAGCAACTGCTTGACTTACCCCCACATAAAGCTAGTCCACTACAGCCAAACAGGACATTTGCTGAGTACGTTGATGTGTACTCACCCTTGCTTTCACAAAACACCAGGTTGCCTTTGGTGCAATCTATGCTCAGGTAAAGAAGAAGGAGAACGGTATCAAGGCGGATCTTCGGGAGTTCCAGGACTTCGACGAGTTCGAGGATTAGGCTAGCGACCTCCCCCAGTCAGCTGCCTGTGGTGGGTTGTTTACGTTGTCTACGTTTCGATTCTGTGTACTTTGATTTATATTATGTAAATGGCTCTAGTCTGTAATATTATTACTTACTCTTTATTGTAATTCGAAGCATTGTGCTATGATGAGTTATTTATGTAATCGCTGTGTACGTGAATTTCTGATCCTGGCACGTACATGGTTCGCATTCGGTTTACTTTCTAAAACCGGGTGTGACATAAGTGGTATCAAAGCCGTGCTGACTGTAGGACCGCTGACCTAGAGTAGCATTGGCCATTTTAAGGACTTATTGATTATTACTTCATCTCATCCTTGATTCTGCTTTAAAATATTAGTCACCTCGACTAATTCTATGTTGTGCTCCTATATGCCCCCTTGCCAAAAAAGTATTTTATTCTAGTATGGTCTATACTTCTCTCAATCTATTAGATCTGATCTTATCTTGTGCTTGCGACATCTTTGTAGATGCCCCCTGACCATAGCCTTTAGTCTTTTGGGACTCTTTCCTCATCCATTATTAAATTGCTACTATTTGACCATCTTTATTCCATTTTGTTATTGACATGCTCGTATCCTTGCATTTTTAATACCCTTATCCCTTAATCTAAAGCACTTACCCTTGTACCTCTACTACCTATTTAAACATTTCAGTGTCCATGATCTTACTGTTTGAGACCCTTTCCTATTCTATTGATAAGTCGCTATCTTTTTAGCAATTTGTACTTTCTTGGTCTTTGTATGCTCGTACCAATGGAATCTTGCATACTCTTATTTTTATATATGCTTACCTTTATGTCCCAATATCTGTTTGAAATATTTCAGTTAACATGCCCTTGACCACCCTTGTTTCCTAATGATCCATGAGTGATCATTTTTATTTTGCACACCTGTAGTAATCTCGTTGTTTCCTTGTAACTCCACTCGGTAATGAATCTTTACTTCAACCCTTCTGTTGGAACCTTACCGATCTTACCCTTGATTGTTTTCTCCACTTTGTCATTTCGCGAGTCTTGTCTTAACTATATCCTTTGTTATGCTTTTAAATTATTATCATATGCACCCTTGACACCTCTATATCCTACATTGATGTTTGTCTCATACCTGCCCTTTAAAATCGCCCCTCTTCCGTCTCATACCTTCTTTCTCTTGGTCGTATCCTCTTCTTTGGCTCGCGAGTTTGTAACCTCATCCTTTGTTGTGCTTTTGCTTCTTATTGCCTTTACCCTTCTCATCTCTCAATCTTACCTTGGTGATTACGCTATGTTCGTTATCTAAAACCTCCAATCTCCCACCTTAGTTCAAGTGTGGTCTCTTACTTATCTCACCCGTGGTTATATCCTATACTTTACCTCTTGAAGACTTATCTTATTTCTATTCTTGATTGTACCTAGATTCCTGGTTTTTTATGCACATTTACCTCTTCCTTTATATCCTTGCCTATTATCACCTTTGACCCTTGACCTCTCTCCATATTTACCATGATGTTTACCTATTTCTTAGCCTCACTTATTCCATTTCAATCCGAGAGTGTTATTTTCCCTATCCTGCTCTTGTTCGTTTCCTTTCCCTTTGTCGCTTTGCAAGTCTTGTCTTACCTTAACTTCATCCTTTGTTGAGCTTGTGTTTGATATCATCCTTACCTTTGTAATCTGTATATCTTGCCTTGATACTTATCTTAGGTCTGCTTGTTGAAATCCCCTCTTTTCTATCTTAATTCGAGAGATATGTTTTACTTATCTCACCCTTGACTATATCCTCTTCTTTACCGCGTGAAGGCCTAGACTTAACTCCATTCGTTATTGTATTTGTACCACTTGCTCTTCTATGCCTTTATCTTTTCTCTTACACCCTTGTCCGTTATCGCCTTTGGCCCTTGCGATATTTATGTCTTCTACCTAAATGCTTACCTTAAACTTATCCTTTAAATCCTCCCCTTTCTTTCAACCCAGTTTGAGAGTTGTGAGTTACCTACCTCTCCCTTGATTTCTCTTCACTTCTTTTCGCCTTACAAGTGTTGTCTTAATTCCATCCTTTGCTGTGTTTTGATTTTCTATCACCATCACCTTGTCATCCATCGATCTTGCCTTGATACTCATCTTTATTCATACTCAAAAAAATCTCCGCTCTTCCACCTCAAATTGAGAGTGGCAGTTTACCTATCTGGCCCTTGGACGTACCCTCTTTTTTTCACTTGCACGTCCTGTCTTAACTCCACCCTCTGTGGTATTTATATCCTTGGTTCTTATACCCATTTACCTCCTCTTCTACATCCTTGTCCATTATTACCTTTAAACCCTTGTGATACCTATGCCCTTGCCCACATGCTTATCTTGAACCTACCCTTTAAAGCCTGCTCTTTTTCATCGCTGTTTGAGGATAATGCCTCACCTACTTCACCATTGATTGCTTCCCCTTCTTTGATGCCTCACAAGTTTTGTCTAAAATACATCCTTGGTTGTGTTTGTCTGTTATCACCTTAACCCTTGTCATCCCTTGATCTTTACCATGATGCTTATCTTGCACCTGCATTTTAAAGCCTCCTCTCCCATTTCATTTCAAGAGTGATGTCTTGCCTATCCCGCTCTTGTTCATTCCCTTTTTCCTCTGTCGCGTT
The DNA here is from genome assembly GCA_029449295.1 of Zea luxurians. NCBI lineage: Eukaryota > Viridiplantae > Streptophyta > Magnoliopsida > Poales > Poaceae > Zea > Zea luxurians. The sequence goes on along the minus strand of JAOPSE010000021.1, from coordinate 52,503,703 downwards.
GCAAGTCTTGTCCTAACTCTATCTTTTGGTGTGTTTTTCCTTTCACCTCCCTTACCTTTGTAATCTCTAGATCTTTCCATGATGTTATCTTATGCCTACCTTTTGAAATATCATCTTTTCCATCTTGATTTGAGAATGGTGTTTTACCTATCATGACCTTGGTTGCATTCTCTCCCTTGTCGGTTACAATCATTGCTTTAGCTCCATCCTTTATTATGCTCATGCCCCTACCCTCCATGTCTTATTATTCCCCTTCCCTTTTGTTGGCCTTAGAGGAAAGACCACCATTTAATTAAAAGGAACGTATAGCAACGAGATGTTTGTTGATGTGTGCTCATGATGTTTGTCCTTCTGCTATGACTGATTTGCTTCTTTGGAATGAGTGTAGATGTGTTGTGGCCCTTGGACCGCAGTGGAATCTGTTTACTAGGTGAGTGCCATAGAGTTAAGTAGTTGGGTTCTCCCCCTGCTCTCTCTAATCCGTCTATACATACCTTTTCTCGTTATTCTTTCCTCTTGCACCTGTCCTTTTGGCAACCTCCAACTCCTCCAAATCAGTCAAGATCAGAGTCGGCAACATCTTCATCAAGTGTGTATCAATGCTCTTGTTAAGGGGGTTAGCCGCTAACCCCAATGAAGACAATGCAATCAACATCAACCAACAAGATCAGAGTGGCGCAGCGAAAGTGTGTGTGGGTCCTAACCCACAGGTCCAAGAGATCCTCAAGAATTGCATCAATCGGTCTCAAGCATCTGATGGTCAAAGCAACCAATCCACAAGTCAAGCCGGCGGAGTCAAAGTTGAGTTAGAAAAAGCTATGAAAGACTAATGAACCAATCTCATTTTCTTGCTAGCCTCTTCTTGAATCTCGAGGACGAGATTCTGTTAAGGGGGTTAGATTTGTAACACCCTGAATTTGGGGGTATAAAATTTCTTTTCTAACATCCACCAAATTCAGGTATTACTCTCTCAGTTCTTCGCTTTCCTTTCTCTTTTCCCTAAAAATGGAGAATTATTTTGTTTTATATTAGCGTAAACCTAGTGGAATGAGCCCTATAGGCACTTTGGTTGTTGCATTCATGCTGTTGCATGGTGTTTCTAAGTGCAAAATGTGTTTGAAACATGTTAACATATCTTATAGAAGCGCACGGTAAATTTTCATATTTTTCGGAATATTTTTCTATTTTCCGGAAACCAAAATCTATTTATTTATGGAACTTAAAATATTTTTAGAAATTCTAATTATGTTTTTTGAGTTCATTAGGTGCCAAAACATTTATAGGAATTTTTCTGGAATTTTTGAAAGTATCTATAATATTTTAAGCACAAAATATGGATTTCTAGGCTTTTTTCGAATTTTAAAAATAGTAAAATCCGAATTTTAACTGATTTTTCATCTCATCCAAACCCTAGATATATATACATGTCCGGCTTCATCTCGTCGAGCCCGTTCCAGAATACGAAACGTTTTCTCCGAATCCAATCCCTAGCTCCTGGTATTGCTCGCCAAAGTTCGGGGCGGTTCCAACTCCGGCGACAACTCCGGCGATCAATTACTTCCAATCCGTGCATCGTCTGCCGAATCCAAGGGTACCGCTGAGTTCGTCTCGTCGAGGGCTTCGTCGCAGCGCATTCGGTTCGTCTATTGAATCCCCGAATCTCCGACAATCGACGGATTTCCTCTCGGCTCCGGCGAGGGTCTTCTTCCCCGGTGAGAACCTCCATTATTGTACCTAGGGTTTCTTCGTGTTCTTCATTTTCCCATCGCGCAGGGTCTCCCTCACTCTCCCCTCACCTTCCCCAGCGGCGGCACCCTTCCCCCTCCGTTTTCCCTTCCCAGCGGCGCCCCTTTCCCCCTCCCCAGCGGCGGCGGCGGTGGCCGACGGTGGCGTCCGCGTTCCCGTGCTCCCGCGCCCGCGCGCCCCTCCCCGGCGGCTGTGGTCGTGCCCCGCGCGCCCGGTGTGGCCGCGCCCACCCCGGTCGGCCCGGTCTCGTCCTCCCCTGCGCAGCCCCCTCCTCTTCCCCTCCTCTCTCTTCCATAGATTGGAGGAAGAAGATGAGAGGAAGAAGACGATGACAGTCTCGTAAATTTAGTCCGCGCGAATTACAGTATGGTTTAAAACATTTATAATTTTTGCGTTTTAAACCCGATTCGATCCATTCAAGTTGCGTTAGATCCGTATTAAAATTATCTTAATTTAAAAATATTTATCCCAATTTTTGCACATTTTATTTAATTTAGTTAAACGTTTGTTTAACCAGTGGCTACTAGAACGACGTTTCAATTTAAAAAAACCTAATTTAGGAATTTGATTTGCGCATTTATAATTAGTCACCAATATGATTAACCTTAACTGAAATGTTATTTATTAATAATTATTTAGTTTAATCACGTTGTTTATTTATTAGTTTCGCATGTCGGTCCGCGCGTGCCGCGGTGCTGTTTCGCGCACGTCGTCGCGTGTTGTTCGCGAGTGTCGCGCGTGTTGTTCGCACACGTTGTGAACACTTATGATACGATGTTGTCATTATGATTATGATGTTGGATTGGTGATACTTTAGGGGGCTCGAGCGGTTTCTCGAGTGCCTCTCCGTAAGGACCTGTTCGTTGGATGACCGCCCCGAAAAATAGTGCAACCATGAGGGTGGAATGGGATGCCCTTAGCTGAATAATTAGAGGAACTAGGGTGTAGTTCGCTTCGCCGTCGTGCCGTTAATGGGGCTCGGTGTATGCGGCTCACTATGCCAAGGTTGGTTCGCCCCTTGGGAAGGAGTGCGGTGCATTTAGGAAACCTAACGGGCGGCTACAGCCCCAGGGAATCTTTGTAAAGGCTACGTAGACCCTGCCTATTCACCTTGGTAGTGTTTAAGGGTTTGATCGACCCGAGGCAATAGGGAATCACGACTTGTGGGTAAAGTGCGCAACCTCTGCAGAGTGTTATGAAACTGATATATCAGCCGTGCTCGCGGTTATAAGCGGCCAAGGGAGCTCCATTGACTAGAGATACTTTGATCAGAGATGGTTGGTTTACAGGTGGTGACAAGGATGATGTTTATGTCTATGGTAATGGTAAGTGGTATTCTTTCCATTTGGAAAGGGTACTTTTGGGTTAATAACTTGGGTTAATGCTAAAACCCGACTCCCTACTAGTAATAATAATCTGACCAACTAAAAGCAACTGCTTGACTTACCCCCACATAAAGCTAGTCCACTACAGCCAAACAGGACATTTGCTGAGTACGTTGATGTGTACTCACCCTTGCTTTCACAAAACACTAGGTTGCCTTTGGTGTAATCTATGCTCAAGTAAAGAAGAAGGAGAACGGTGTCGAGGCGGATCTTCGGGAGTTCCAGGACTTCGACGAGTTCGAGGATTAGGCTAGCGACCTCCCCCAGTCAGCTGCCTATGGTGGGTTGTTTACGTTGTCTACGTTTCGATTCTACGTAATTTGATTTATATTATGTAAATGGCTCTAGTCTGTAATATTATTACTTACTCTTTATTGTAATTCGAAGCATTATGCTATGATGAGTCATTTATGTAATCATTGTGTACGTGAATTTCTGATCCTTGCACGTATATGGTTCGCATTCGGTTTACCTTCTAAAACTAGGTGTGACAACATAGTTCAAATAGTAACCAAGTCCATAAGACATAACATAGTAACCATGCACATGCATAGTCTCAATGTCCACATGAGCGAGCTCCCCCTGAATATGATATTTCCAACTTCTCTGCTCTTCTCTCCCCCTTTGGCATCAATCGCCACAAAGGAGGGGCCTCACTGACCACCAGGTGGAGGATACATGCTATAATAATGAGTGCTGAAGGTGTCAAAGTGAGAGGAGAACTGCCCAAAGTCCTGCTAGAGCTGCTGCTGCCTCTGACTTATATCTTGAATGCTTTCATTGGTAGATAGATTGTCAAACTGACTAGACAGAGCCCCCATATTGTCCTGAAAACTCTGCTGCATGTTGTTGAGTCTGGTCATGATGGGATCAGTGATAGTGTCTTGGATGTGACTACGAAATTCAGAAAGCTCAGAGTTTATCGCATCCAAGTTATCATCAAAGCGAGATTGCATGGCATCCATGCGCTGGTCCATATGAGTCATCATGCCCTGGAAGCGGCCATTCATGTGGGTCTAGAGCCCTTGCTGCATGTTCTAAAAGTAAGGGTCAAAATAGCCTAGATCAGGCTGCAAGTACTGCTGAGGCTGAGGAGGAGGTGGAGGAGGAGGCATCTGCTCTGCATCAGCTTCAGGAGCTTCTCCTACATCATCACCAACTTCTTCCTCATCATCTGGGAAGGGAGTTAGAGGCCTAGTGAGGAACCCAATCTCATTTTTTGAAGGGCATAAAAGGAGTGTGAACTACCTCACAGTGCCCCTCAAATCTGGTCTTAGCTTTGATAAGAGCCATAATGTATGGACCATAGGCTAAATTTTGGTTCTTGTCCATTTTGAGGTCATTTAATTGTCTCATCATGAAGAGCACAAGATTCATTACCTCACCATTCATGACATGGTGGATAATGTTCCAGAACTTGTCTCTAATTTTGCTCTTGTCTCCACTCTTGGGAAGAGTTGTGACTCTGGCAATTTTGTTAATCACAGCAGGATGATGCCTCAGTCCTGCTGTCTCACCAAACCTCCTAGGAATTCAAAGCCTTGCTGGTTCATAGAATTGCACAAATTCTTCAAAGTTATCTTCAGTGTACAAATCAATTCCAGCTGAAATTGTACCATAATCCAGACTGTTTACAATAGCAAATTAAGCAAATGTTGCAGAATACCTCTTGAAACCAGTCATCCATGTGATGGATTCCTCATCAATATCAATCTCAGTAGTGGCTAGGAATTGTTTTACAGCCATCTCACTAAAATCGGTCCTCTGACCCATAAAGTGATAGAGACCACATGCCTCAAATTTTGGAATCAGGTCCTCCATAATTGATTGACCCAACATAAAAGTCCAATCTATCACTTGATGCTTGTGAAAGTTGGTATCCATCAGTGTGCCCCAGAAGACATCAAATTGAAGCTGAGTGTGAAAGAACTGAATATTGGTGTTTGAGGGCAGAGCATACTGATTGATAGTCCTCCTGGAGCAATATTCGGCCATAGAGAATCTCCTCTTTGGATAATTCCATCCTGTGATGTCAATCGGATAGTCAGGATGAGCATGCGGAACATCTTTTGTGTCCATAGAGACGCTACCCCCAGCTGAAGATTGGGCCTCTAAGTCTGTGGTTGGATTATAGTCTGCATCGTCTGCACGAGGGCGCTTTGATTTGAAACGACCGACAAGCTTCTTCCGAAGACCTCCCAGACCACTGCAATATATGTGAGAAATAACCATAGGTGAATTGTTGATAACGCCACAACATAGTGAAAGCAAGTGGAACTTTTTGTCGGGGGCCGGACTGTCCGCACTAGGGGGCCGGACTGTCCGCGCCAGGGGTCCGAACTGTCCGTGCCAACCTGGCGGACGATCCGCGACCGTCCAGGGGCGATTTTCTAGAACCTTAGTTGCCCCATCCATTCAATCGACGATTCAACAGAAAATAACCATCCAAACTCGTTCAAATTTTTGCATAACATTCACAATGAGTAACACTAGCAATTCCACCAATCATATTTGTGAATCCACTGCTCAATTCTAGATCAGAGAGAAAATCCGAAGAATCCCCAAATTTGAAGAAATTAGATAAAATCCATGAGATTTTGAAATACCGGGATGAAGACATGATTGTTGAACTTCCAACAAGCTTCCGGACAGTCCATGTGCAAGTTCGCTTCACGGTCCGCTCACAATCGACGAGAGTCTCCTTTAGACGTGTGGAGAGTGTGAGAGGAGAAAGCAACAGATGAAAGTGATCATCTGACTGCCTCTGCCCGACTTAACTGCCTGTCGCGGACGGTCCGCATAGGGACGACGGATGGTCCACGCCCTGATAATTCAGACTGTTCGTTCTGCTGTGTCGGACTGTCCAGATCCTGATATGGCGGACGGTCCGCGGTCCTTACCCGGACGGTCTGCGGCCTGGTACTCAAATCTCCAAACTTTGTCCACTTTCTGATTTTGAATTCCAAATCTGATTTGATGCTCATATATGGACATTTCGACCAATCCAAGGGTTAGTATGCATGCATATACATATTATGTATTTGAGGAATACACATTTTCATATAAAACTACTTAAATCAAACGAGAACGAAAAATTCATCAAAAATACACAATAAATAGCCTAGAGAGCATATTTAGAAGCGAAATGCATGTGTGTTCAACCTCAAGCCACATTTGAGAGATCTATCACATTCATTTCACTTCTTAATGTGCAAAATCTCGTTTCATCCAATGGCTTTGTAAATATATCGGCCAATTGATCATCCGTGCCAATTGAATATATAGAGATGTCTCCCTTTCCAACATGATCCCTCAAGAAGTGATGCCTTATATCAATATGCTTAGTTCTTGAATGTTAGACTGGATTTGTAGCCAATTTTACCGCACTCTCACTATCACACATGAGAGGCACATTCTTAAAAATGATCCCATAATCCAATAGAGTTTGTTTCATCCATAATAATTGAGCACAACAATTACCGGCCGATATATATTCCGCCTTGACGGTAGAGAGAGCAATGGAATTTTGCTTTTTAGATGACCATGAAACAAGAGATCTTCCAAGAAATTGACAACAACCGGAGGTGCTCTTTCTATCAACTTTGCACCCCGCATAATCCGAATCTGAATATCCAATTAATTCAAATTGAGTATGTTGGGGACTTGCTCTCAAATGCTATGAATTAAGAACAAGGCAACACAAAAATAGGTTAATGGTCAACGCCCTTCGTCCTTCGAAGCATTATTTCCCTAAGGATATAACGATCTTCAGACGAAGGTTATGAAGGACATACCTTCACCATTGCAGTATATGATAATAAAAGGAGAATCATATGGAATATAAGAGATAACATGAACAATTATGTAACATTATCAGCTCATTTCTATTTTATTATCATAGAAAAATAGGAATGATATCAAATTACAAATGTACCTTCGGCTTGATAAAAGGCAAAAGTACAAGTGTGATGCACGAGCAAATGTCAGTCAGCGTGAACAGTACGGGGGTACTGTTCATCTATTTATAGGCATGGAACGCAGCCCATGTGAAATTACATCCATGCCCTTTACATTTGCTAATGTCTATAAGGTAATTCATTGAGGTCTAAATAGCCTTTTCCCTTTTAAGTCGGTTCCCTTCCCTGCTGTCATGCCGAGGCTCCCTTGCGTGTAGCTTCGGCAATCTTCGTATTGTTCGTGCTTCTCCCACTGTTGTTCTGATCCGAGTCCGAAGGTACCTGTTCATGTATTACAACTCCGGAAACATTGTTAAATCATGTTTTTGAGGACCTTCGGAAGACGAAGGCCCCCAACAGTAGCCCCTCGCAAGATTAATTTGTTAGAATAACGAATTCAGATTGCGATATGGACGAAGGCCCTAAGCTGAAGGTCCTAAAAACACCTTCCCTTTGCTAGAATAGCAACAGTCAATGACAGACGGGGCCCTCCAACTTGGAGCGCACTGGGCGTATAAATAAGAACCCACCCCGAGCACATTTGGTACGCTATCTGCCGCCTTCTTTGCTTGCTCAATTTTTTAGCTCTTGCCTACCAATGCTTGCTTGGTTTCTTAGACTTTCTAAGCTTCGGCTTTAAGGACACATTTTCGCCATTTTCGAAGAAAAGATGTCTGGAGACAAAAAAGTTGCTGCTGAGACGAAGCTGAGCGAGGAGGAGAAGCTCCTTGAGGAGAAGACTTCTGGATTTATTGAGTCAATTGCAAAAACAAACACATAAAAGATAACTAAAGAGATATTAGAAGGCTTGTCTGAAGATACTGATGATAGCGACATCTATGATGTGGAGAGTGGGGGCGAAGACTCCGAAGATCGTCCTTGGCGACCAAGTCATGCAGTCTTCGGGAAATCAACTATCAAACAGAGTCATCTTGATAATATGAGAGGAAGGTACTTTCGAGATGTCTATTGTGAGAGCTGACGTAGACTGAGCCGTTCCTGCTCCTGAAGAAGACGAAGTTGTAATCTACCGAAGTTTCTTTAAAGCTGGACTTCAGTTCCCATTAAGCAGATTTGTGGTTGAAGTTTTAAAGATATATCAGATTTTCCTTCACTAGATTACTCCCGAAGCAATTATCAGAATGGGGATCTTCGTCTGGGCTGTGAGGAGTCAAGGTCTAGAGCCAAGCGCAAGATGTTTTTGCAGTATGCACGAGCTTTCGTATGAGACGAAGCCTTGGGGTAAGGAACAATATCATAACAATTTTGGGTGTTACAGCTTTGTTGCTTGATCTGGCGCAAGCTTCCCAGTGCCAACGTTTCGGAAGAGGTGGCCCGGGGCCTGGATGGAAGAATGGTTTTACGTGAAAAATGATTTGAAAGCAAGAGAAGATATTAAAGAAATCATTATGTGACCCATCTGGTCCCGCTTCGGCCTCCGAAAGCCGAAAGTAGAAATTGATGAGGCAGCCGAAGCATGCCGAAGGGCCTTCAGCACAGTTTGTTCTTTTATTGGGACAAGGGACTTAGTCCAAGAACATATAGCCTACAGGATATGGCCACTGATAGACAGCTGGGAAATGCCAAAAGAGACCATCAGTAACCCTAGCGAAGGTGGTTTAGTTCGATTGAAATACACCTTTAGGTTTGGAGACCAGTTTATCGAACCATATGATGACTGGCTGAAGTGTGTTAAAAATACTAGATGAACTACTTGGAGCATACTCCAAGTCTGAAGATAATGCACTATCTGCGGCCTTCGGGAGCCGAAAAAAGAAAAGACTAAATAGGGTTTTTGATGCTATTGGATTTGTGTACCCTGATTATCGCTACCCGCTGCGGGGGCAGAAAAGAAAGGGTGTAACTTCTGGGAAGGCTGCTGTTTCGGCTGCTTCAAGCGAGCCCGCACCGAAGAGGAAAAAGTTGAAGGTCCTTACTCACCGATCGCGCTTCATTGAACCAGCCATAGTGCCTGAATTTAGCGGTGAGACTTCTTCAGCTATTAAAGCCAAAGGACCTGCTCTTACACAGAGGATTGAAGAGACGGCTGCAATGTCGAAGACTAACAAAATTGAAGAACCGAGAATCGAAGGGATAAAAACATTAGAAGTTCTAAGCCCTTCGGCAGGAGTGGAGGTGCCGAAGACACAAAAAGACCTAGCAGCTACCCCTAAGAGAAAAAGGATGGCTAGTGTACTAGATGTGCTGGAGACGATAAAAGCTTCAAGCTCTACTCCAGGGAAAATTGCCAAGGCTTCGAAAACATAAATTGAAACCGAGACAAAGCTGATTGAAGCCGAAGCTACAATGAGCCAGGCCGACGCCGAAGCTGGGCCTTCAGAGCCCGCCAAAGAGAAATCCTTGGAAACTAGAGAAAAGGCAGCAGAAGAAGAAGCTATAGAACAGATTCTGTCTAAAAAAGCTGTCGCTCCTACTCCCGAAGCGCCTTCCGAAGTCCTTGATTATATTATTCGACACGCTTCGGGAAAAAGATTATCTGAAGAAGAAATTTTTTAAGCTAAACACTACGCCCAAGAACTGAAGTACCCGAAAGGGGCCTTAGTGTTTAATGGCATAGATGAAGATGACTTCTTGTATTGCCTCCCAGACAACAAAGAATTATCTGTCTGCCGGAAGATGGCCAGAAGTATGGGGTTCCCGAAGCTTGAAGCTGGCCTCTGCGCCATGACGAAGGACGATCTTGCGGATAGCCTTGCATATAACAGTCTGAAAGTACAAAAATTGTATATTTGGAAGTTTATGAACTTTGAATTATTCTTTTGTTCTTATATTAACCCGTTCATTCTTTTCATATAGGGTTTAATACTTAGCAACGCCTTAAGGGCGCAAAAGAATGCCGAAGACGAGAGTTGCACTATTGCTCTCAATAACCTTCGAACAGAGGTTATCAAGCTGAGGAACGAAGCTTTGGAAAAAGACAAAATTCTACTTACATTGGTGGACAAAGTAAAGGGGGGTGAAGCTAACTACAAGGCTCAATCTGAACTCCAAAGGAATGAGATTGAAAACCTCCAAAAACAACTGGCCGAAGCCAAATTGAAATGCGCTATTGCCGAAGCTGACCGAGATGCCAGTGAGTACTGGAAAAATTACTTTGAGAAAAACAGTTGCAGAGCTTCGTTCATCAAAAGAAAGATGTTTCGAAAAATCTGTAGAATGCATCAAAAAGATAAAAACTAGCTTCGCCAATGTGGGCGCGTACTCGAGCGAAGACAACTTCGTAAGAGGCGATCCTGAGGGCGTAATTGAGTGGATCAGCAGTGAAGCCGAAGCTTTTGAAGAAATTTTGAGCGACCGCGGGGACGTCTGTGCGTTCTCTGGTGCGAGGGGAGTTGCGGCTATCTTGGAGAAAGCAGAGTGCGAACATGTTAAAACTTTGGCCCAGAGCGAAGCTACTTTGTCTATTGATGATACGAAGGACCCCTCGGCCGAAGCAAGCTTAATAGGCGGAAAATTTTTCACTGATATCTGGGAAAATGGCGGCCGAGGGATGGCCCATGAAATAATGAAAAAGAGTGAAAAAGACATTCATGACGCTCGAGAAGCAACAAAAGCAGCTGAAAAAGCTGCGGAACTTGAAAGACAGATAGGTATTACTTAATGGCTTTTAACTTTATTGTTTATTTTTGTGATTTCGAACTAACTTATATCTACTACTATAGCTGAACTATCTCCTCCCCCAGAGCCATTCGACCCACTGGCCGACCCAGAGACAAAGAAGGCAATAGAAATTATTAATATGGCCGAAGCTATTGTAGACGAAGTTGTCACCAAATTACTAACCGAAGCTGCAGAAAAAGTCCTGAAGGAAGAAGAATAGCTATTTGTAAAAACATTGCTAGAATATTAATGTAACATTTACTGGACTAGCTTGTAATATTCGGTGCTCATAAGTTTTGAATGTAATATATGAATGATTTTGTAATTCATTTCTTTGCGATGCATGAAACTTTTATGTACATACCGTTTTTGAGCCTTCGGCGAAAAAACACCGTCCCTTCTTTTCATGCTTCGTAAAGAAGAGCTTTTATGCTTCGTAAAAAATCCTTCAATCGTCGCAAAAACATTAATGCTTCGTCATCAATAGATTTTTTCCTCCACATCAAAGCTGATGAAGTTGTATTTCTTCAAAACTTATTTTGTGCCTTAGCACAATTTCACTTTTTCGAAACATTCTCCGAAGGTCAACATTGTATCCCCTTGTGCCATTGATGCAGTATGATGTATGATGTTATGTTATGCGAAATGATGTGATGATGTTATGTTATGCAAAATGATATTTACGCCGAAGACACACACTCACACTCCCATATACACAGTCTCTTTGCCGCTTATTTTTTGGCTTCACCGTTTATTTTTCGGTGTATCAGCGCTGACTTTTCGCTGTAAGTTCTGCATTCCCTTAGGAACGTCTTTTGAACTTCTTCGCCTTCTATTTCGGTGGTATTCGCGTTGAATTTTCACGCTTTGCCTTATATTTCGGCGGTATTTGGCTCTGCATTCCCTTTGGAACGACTTTTGAGCAGAAAACTTACACTGCGCTCCCTTAGGAACGACTTTTTGTATCTTCGGCAAACTTACGCTGCGTTCCTTAGAACGACTTTTTGTAGCTTCGGTTATACTTGTAATGTGATTTTTAGCCCCGTGTTCCCTTAGGAACGACTTTTGTGCTTCAGCGACTTTTTGGACTTCGTGAGTCTGTGGAGAAGATATATTTCACTATGACAAAAATGAAGCCATTACAAGAAATTGAAAATGACAAGAGAACTAGGTTTTCAATAATTGTTCCTTATTAAAAAAGAAAATGACAATGAATGTAAAAACTGTTTCAGGGGTAGGATATCTCTCAATAGATATGCTTCGATTCTAGCACAGTACTGTTGACTGTGCGAGCTTCGGACTCCTCCCTGAAATCTCACTGCTGATGGGTCTGTTGGCTCCCTCCTGGCTGCTGGCTTCGTGAATATACAGGTTGTAGTGGTGGCAGAGGTGGGGGCTGTGGCCAAGATGCCTGTGGCTGACTAGCCGAAGCAACAGAAGCTGCAGGATGGTTACCCACATACTCTGGTATGTAGGGTGAGTGATACGAACAGTATGCATGACCTGCTTCGGCTGGTTCTGCTGAGCTGCGGCTTCTGCTATTTCCTTTTGTTTCTGAATGGTGACATGGCACATCCTTGTAGTATGGCCCTTGTCCTCACCACAGAATAAGCAATAAATTTTTCTAGGCTGATCCCCAAACCTTCCTCCGAAGCCCCTGGCGCCCCTGCCTCTTGGAGCTGGCGGCCGGAAAGAGCTTTGTTGCTGCCCTGAAGCTTGCGAGGAATATTGTGGCCTCTGTTGTTGATTTCCTCTGTCGTCACTCTAGGTGGAGTTAATTGACCTGACATGCCTTGGGTGGATTCTTCCTCCGAAGCCCCTGGTCATCTCAGAGAACCTGTAGGCTTCCTCCCTTCTTTGGCGAAAGTCATTGTCGGCCCGGATGTATTCATCCATCTTTTGAAGCAGCTTCTCCAAAGCCTATGGAAGCTTTCTAGCAAAATACTGGGCAGTAGGTCCTGGACGAAGTCACTTAATCATGGCCTCAATGACAATTTCATTGGGCACTGTAGGCGCTTGTGCTCTCAGGCGCAAGAACCTTCGGACGTATGCTTGGAGATACTCTTCATGGTCTTGCGTGCATTGAAACAAAGCCTGAGCTATGACTGGCTTCGTCTGAAAGCCCTGGAAACTTGTTACCAGCATATCCTTGAGCTTCTGCCATGAAGTAATAGTTCCTGGCCGAAGAGAAGAATACCACGTTTGGGCCACATTCTTAACTGCCATGACAAAGGACTTGGCCATGACAGCTGCATTGCCTCCGTATGAAGATATAGTTGCTTCATAACTCATCAAAAACTGTTCGGATCTGAATGTCCATCGTACATGGGGAGCTGAGGTGTCTTGTATGATGGAGGCCATGGGATAGCCTGCAGTTCTGCTGCCAAGGGAGAAGCATCGTCAAAAGTAAAGGTACCATGATTAAAATCATTATACCATCCATCCTCGTTGAAGAAGCCTTCTTGGTGAAGCTCCCTATGTTGGGGCCTTCGCTCTTGTTCGTCTTGGGCAAGATGACGTACTTCTTCAGTGGCTTCGTCAATCTGCCTTTGAAAATCGGCTAGTCAGGCCATCTTCTCCTTCTTCCTTTGTACTTGTTGATGAAGCATCTCCATGTTTCTGATTTCTTGGTCCAACTCCTCCTCCTGAAGTGTTGGACTAGTGGCCTTCCTCTTCTGGCTTCGGGCCTCTCGAAGAGAAAGGGTCTCCTAGTTTGGATCCAGTGGCTGCAGAGCGGTAGCCCCTGTCGCTGAAGCTTTCTTCGGTGGCATGACGAAGGTCAATGCTTGCCGAAGGTGGTCGAAAAGGATTCACCGGAGGTGGGCGCCAATGTTGGGGACTTGTTCTCAAATGCTATGAATTAATAACAAGGCAACACAAAAATAGGTTAATGGTTAACGCCCTTCATCCTTCAAAGCATTATTTCCCTAAGGATATAACGATCTTCAGACGAAGGTTATGAAGGACATACCTTCACCATTGCAGTATATGATAATAAAAGGAGAATCATATGGAATATAAGAGATAACATGAATAATTATGTAACATTATCAGCTCATTTCTATTTTATTATCATAGAAAAATAGGAATGATATCAAATTACAAATGTACCTTCAGCTTGATAAAAGGCAAAAGTACAAGTGTGATGCATGAGCAAATGTCAGTCAACGTGAATAGTTTGGGGGTACTGTTCATCTATTTATAGGCATGGGACGCAGCCCATGTGAAATTACATCCATGCCCTTTACATTTGCTAATCTCTATAAGGTAATTCATCGAGGTCTCAATAGCCTTTTCCCTTTTAAGTCGGTTCCCTTCCCTGCTGTCATGTCGAAGCTCCCTTGCGCGTAGCTTCGGCAATCTTCGTATTGTTCGTGCTTCTCCCACTGTGGTTCTGATTCGAGTCCGAAGGTACCTGTTCATGTATTACAACTCCGGAAACATTGTTAAATCACATTTTTGAGGACCTTCGGAAGACGAAGGCCCCCAACATAGTATCTTTGGGATACCATAGACCAATATTGGGGTATACTTCAAATATCTTAGAATTCTTTTTGTGGCCTTCAAGTGAATCTCTCTAGGTGAAGCTTGAAATCGAGCACACATACAAACACTAAACATAACAACGGGCCTAGATGTGGTAATATAAAGTAAACTACCAATTATTGAGCAAAAAAGTTTTTGATCAACTATAGTACCTCCCTCATCTAAGTCTAAATGACCATTTGTTGCCATAGGAGTCTTGATAGGCTTTGCATTCTCTAAGCCAAACTTCTTGAGCATATCCTTCAAATATTTTGATTGACTTATAAAGATTCCATCTTTCGATTGTTTGATTTGAAGACCAAGGAAGAAGCTCAATTCTCCTATCATAGACATGTCAAATTCTTTTGACATCATTTTCCAAATTCCTCACAAAGCAATTCATTAGTAGATCCAAAAATAATATCATCAACATAAATTTGACAAACAAATAAATCTTTGCCAATTCTCTTAGTGAATAGGGTAGTATCAACCTTCCCAATTTTAAAGTATTTAGAAAGCAATAAATCCCTAAGCCTTTCATACCAAGCGTGTGGGGCTTGCTTAAGCCCATAGAGAGCTTTAGAAAGCTTGAACACGTGGTTAGGTCTTTTGGGGTCCTCAAAACCGGGAGGTTGTTCAACATACACTAGTTCACTAAACTTACCATTTAGAAAGGCACTCTTTACATCCATTTGGTAGAGCTTGATATTATAAGCACAAGCATAAGCAAGAAGGATCCGGATTGCTTCCAATCTTGCCACGGGAGCAAATGTCTCACCAAAATCCAATCCCTCTATTTGAGTATACCCTTGTGAAACTAATCTTGCCTTGTTCCTTACTACTAATCCATCTTCATTGTGCTTATTGCGAAACACCCATTTTGTACCAATAACATTGTGGTTCTTTGGTCTCTCAACAAGCTCCCAAACTTCATTTCGAGTGAAGTTATTTAATTCTTCATGCATTGCATTCACCAGATCAATATCAAGTAGAGCTTCATCTACACGGTTAGGTTCCATACAAGATACAAAAGAGAAATGTTCACAAAATGAAGCTATCGAGAGCGAGTTTGAACACCCTTACTAATATCACCCACAATTTGATCAACCGGGTGATCCTTCACAATAGAATGATGAATTCTTGATACCGTTTGATAATTGCTAGTTGAAGCATGAGGAGGAACCGAATGACTTGAAGTATCTTGATCATGAGTATCCATAATTTTATCATTTTGTTGGCTTTGGTGATTTTCTTCACTTAGGGTTGAAGAGGATGGAATGACAACCACACTATTTTCATCATCATCTTTGTTTACCTTTATTTCACCAATGGCCATTGTTTCTGTAGCATTTTTCAATTGAGTTCCACCAACATCATCAAGATTATCGCTCTCATCTTGAGACACATTAGTTTCATCAAACTCAACATCATATGCTTCTTCAATAATACCATGAGTCTTGTTGAAAACTCTATAAGCCTTACTATTTGATGAATATCCAAGTAGAAAACCCTCATCACATTTCTTCTCAAATTTAGAGAGTCGGCTTCCCTTTCTCAAAATATAGCATTTGCAACCGAATACTCTAAAATATGAGATATTTGGCTTTCTACCAATGAGCAATTCATAAGGAGTTTTCTTCAAAAGCTTGTGACAATATAGCCTATTTGATGAGTGACATGCAGTGTTTATTGCTTCAGCCCAATAAGAATCTGACACATTATATTCTACTAACATAGACCTAGCCATATCAATGAGAGTCCTATTCTTTCTTTCAACAATACCATTTTGTTCCGGAGTGTATTTGGAAGAAAATTCATGTTTAATACCCTTGTCATCATAATATTCATCAATTCTTGCATTTTTGAATTCCAACCCATTATCACTTCTAACTTTCTTGATATCAAAATCAAATTGGTTTTGAGCTAATATAGCAAATGACTTGAATGTTTCAAACACATTAGATTTATCCCGAACAAAGTAAACCCAAGTGAATCTAGAGTAATCATCCACAATCACAAGGCAATAGAAATTACCGCCGATACTCACAAACGATGTTGGCCCAAATAAATCCATGTGAAGTAATTCCAAAGGCCGATGAGTAGACATTTGACTTTTATTTGGATGAGTATTTGCCACTTGCTTCCCGGCTTGACAAGAGCTACACAATTTGTTCTTCTCAAATTTCACATCTTTCAAGTCACGGACTAAATCATGTTTGGTTAAACAGTTGAGTTGCTTCATTCCAACATGACCAAGTCTTCTATGCCATAACCAACCTAGTGAAGCCTTTGAGAATAAGCAAGTTGTGAGCTTTGCCTCACTATATGAGAAATCAACAAGGTAAAGATTTTCATATCTAAAACCTTTAAACTTAAGATTGCTACCATCAACACTAGAGATAATAACATCATCAACGGTGAAATTGCAACTAAATCCTAAATCACATAATTGAGCTACGGATAGTAAATTAAAATTCAAAGACTCAACCAAAAGCACATTTGATATGGAATGATCATTTGAAATAGCAATTTTACCCAAGCCTTTAACCTTTCCTTTGCGATTATCTCCAAATGTGATACTATCATAATTTGAGCAATCTTCCTCACTCATTTGGGTGAACATTTTCATATCTCCGGTCATGTGTTGAGTGCATCCACTATCCAACACCCAATGATTCCCTCCTGCCTTGTAGTTCACCTACAAAAGGAAATCAATCTCTTTTAGGTACCCAAACTCGCTTGGGTCCTTGGATGTCAGTGACCAAGGTCTTTGGCACCCAAATAGCTTTATTTTTGTTGCCAACAATTGAAGTACCAACAAATTTAGCATGAACACCTTTTGCATTATGAGAAAGAACATAACAATGCTCAAAACAAGTGGAGGATACATTCTTGAGCTTGGGACAATTCTTCTTGATATGTCCCTTCTTGTGACACACTTTGTTACATTCTTTCACAAACAAAGTCTTTTGCTTTATAAAAGCATTCTTTCCTTTCTTGGGAACATATCCAAGACCCTCACGGTAAGTGAGCACCGTTGACTTCCCAATATGAAATCCAATTTAGCCTTTCCACCATATGCCTTCTCTAGATCATGAGTTAGAGCATTCACTCTATCTACTAATACTTCATTCTCAACAATGATTTGTGATTCATCAAGAGCAATATCATCATTCATAAGAGAAATTTTGCATTTATCACAAATAGAGTTAGTAGGTAGTGGTTCACTTGTAGGACTATCAAGTAAGTCACAAGTGACTCCAACATCCTCGGTGACCACCACAACTTCATGCACAATAGATGAGTTTTGAGCTTCCGCAAGCTTCTCACAATTCTCTTTTAGATCATTGTGAGAGGTCTTAAGCTCCTCAAAAGACACTTGGAGGTTTTTATACAATTCCTTCAAGGTCTTAAATTTTTCTTTTTCTTTGTGCATGTAGTCATCGGCCTCACCTAACATTCTAACAAGATCATCATATGAATAGCCATCATCATCAACATCATCATCATCATTTATATCATTTAAATCGGTGATGATTTTTACCTTAGCATCTCCCTTTGCCATGAGACAATGAGGGGATGAGAAAAGTGAAGGAGCTTCCTTGATGGCAATTCCGGCATTAAGCTTGGATGAGGTGTCATCATCATCATCATCTGAGCTATCATCCGAATCCCATTCAACTAGGTAGGCTTTGCCATCTTTCTTCTTGTTGTAGAATTTCCTCTTCTTATCATCTCCATCTTTGCCCTTCTTCTTCTTGTTAGGGAAATTCATGGCGATGTGACCGGGTTCCCCACACTCAAAACATTTTCTATCATTGAAAGCATTTCTTCTTGATGTTTGGCCTCTTCTAGGTTGACCTCTCTTCATCTTCATGAATTTGTTGAATTTCTTTACAAATAGAGCCATATCTCCATCACTCTCACTTTCATTTTCTTCATCATCACTATCTTCTTTTTCAATTGCCTTAGAAGCTTTAGCTTTGAGAGCGATTGATTCATTCTTCACTTTCTTTGCCAAACTTATAGCATCGGCTTGAGATTTCTTGAATATATCTTCAGTAAGAATTTCCCCCAATACTTCGGTTGGAGAAGTTGTAGATAGATCACTTCTTACTAACATGGTCACAATGGTCTCATACTTCTCCGGAAGAGATCTAAGGAACTTATGAGTGAAATCCACATCCGGTACATTAAAACCAAGTCCCTTGAGTTCATTCACTATCTCATTTAACCGGTTGAACATATTGGATACACTTTCATCTTCTTTCATGATGAATTGCTCAAATTTTCCTTTGCACACATATAGCTTGGCACTCTTCACAATTGTAGTTCCTTTATGAATTTCCATTAGCTTGATCCAAATCTCATGAGCGGTTGTGATATTCTTGATACGATTGAACTCATCTATATCAAGAGCATCATAGAATACATTCATGGCTTGATCATTTGTAAGAATGTTTTCATTGTCACTAGCCGATGGTTCATCTTCTTTCAACACAACAAACCCATCCTTGAAAATTAGCCAAATTTTTCCACCCATTGCTCTAAGATGCATTGACATTCTTATTTTCCAATAGTCGTAGTTATTCCCATCAAAATGCGGTGGCTTCCCAATGTGCACATTGTTGTTACTAGCCATTTTGTCCCACTCTGAGATGATTAGATCCACAAACAATGGATTCCTTGGCTCTGATACCACTTGTAGGATCTAGGACACCGGCTAGAGGGGGGTGATTAGATGGTTTTGACTAAAATAAAAAACACTAGAGAAATTTAATCAATATGACAAGAGGTATAAAATTCTTTAGTCATAACAAGTAAACAATCTATGAGAATCAACTAAGGTGATTGTATACTTGAAGAACAATATGCAAAATACTAATTACTTGCACGGCAATAAGTAATGCAAGAAAATAAAGACACCGGATTTTATCCCGTGGTATCGGTGATTTGACGGTCACCCCTAATCCACGTTGAGGTGGACTTCAAGCTCTCACTTGCTCCTCTATCAAGACATGGCTTGATCTTTGAGCCAAGTGGACAAGAAATCACTCAATACCTCGTTTCCACTAATGTCACCTTTGCCGCTCCGGCGAGGTAGGCGCGAACCTCTCACAATCGACACCGCGGCTCCTCCACAATCTTCTTGGAGAGCTCGACGGAGAAAACACCCGAGTCGTCTAGGAGGCGGCAACCTCCAAGAGTAACAAGCCGATGACGCTTGCTCGGTGTACCACCTAGTGCCTCAAGAATCACCAATGGATGCAAATGCACTAAAAACTCTCAATCTCTCACTAGAATGCAATCTCAAGCAAAGAGTGTGAGAGAATGAGTGGGAGGATCACAAATGAGCTCAATGTGTGCAAGGAATGGCCAAGAGAGCCCTCACACACGAGCTCCCCTTCTATTTATAGCACACCTCTCAAATCTAATTGTTATGTGCAACTTGCACATTTTCTGCGCACATGCGGACGGTCTGCGCCCTAAGGCCGGACGGTCCGCCGTACACATAACGACTATTTTTCCCGTTTGAAATATGTCAGAGCTGTCAGAAAAGTGAGGTCCGGACAGTCCGCCAACCTTGGCTGGACCGTCCGAGACCTGGCAACTTGGAGCACCAGAGCTCTGACCAAGACGAGTTAACACATGCGGACCGTCCGCCCTACAAGGCCGGACGGTCCGTGACCTGGGAGTCAGTACCGTCCGGGCTTATCCTCCGGACAGTCCATAGTACAAATCCCAAAAACCACACAGTCCCTGCCTAAACCAATTTGGCACCTGCGGACGGTCCGTCCTACAAGGCCGAACGGTCTGCACAATAATACAAGGACTGTGCCGAGAGCAACCTTCTTTGGTCTAGACTGCGGACGGTCCAGCCCCAAGGCCCGGACAGTCCGCAGTACAAAAGAACAGGACCAGTCCGAAGTAAACATACTTCGAACCCCACTGGAGGATCGCGGATGGTCCGCCCATATGGCCCAGATCGTCCACACATCCCAAGACTTAGCAATTTTTCAAACAAGCTTTTGAAAAGATTTTTAACTCTTGAAATTGGAAGCATTGTTAGTCCTCATGCAAATGCAACCACTAGATGCTCTATGAGGCACTAAGTTTGACACAGACAAACATCATTGACCCCTCTTAATAGTACGGCCATCTAACCTACTAATCCGGTCAAATAACTTCTCTAAACTCCTGGAGACCGGCAAAAACAAAACCTATGTTATACCTTTGCCTTCACTTGATCTACAACCAATGCTTATTAAATCTCCAAGATTTTCTGTTCTATGTGGTCAAACCCTGCATTCTTATTTCTCCAAGAACCGTTAGTCCAGAAACAGTTGTCATTAATTACCAAAACATCACTAAGGGGCCTAGATGATTCACACCAAGATCGAAGGCCTCAACATAGGGAGCTTCATCAGGAGAGCTCATTCAACAAAGACGGATGGTTCGATGACTTTCATCATGGTAACTTTACTTTGATGATGCTTCTCCTCTGGCAGCAGAACTGCAGGCTACCCCGTGGCCACAATCCTACAAGCCACAGCAGTTGCCCTTGTATGATGGGCACTCGGATCCAAAGCAATTTCTGATGAGTTACGAGGCAACAATATCATTGTATGGGGGCAACGCTGCTGTCATGGCAAAGTGATTCATCATGGCAGTCAGAAGCGTGGCCTAGACATGGTACTCCTCCCTTTAGCCAGGGACAATCACATCATGGCAGAAGCTCAAGGATATGCTAGTCACTAGCTTCCAAGGTTTTTAGTCGAAGCCAGTCACTGCTCAGGCTTTGTTTCAATGCACGCAAGATCATGAGGAGTACCTTCAGGCATATGTCCGAAGGTTCTTGCGTTTGAGAGCATAAGCGCCTACAGTGCCCAATGAAATTGTCATTGAATCCATGATCAAGGGGCTTTGGCCAAGACCTATAGCTCAATATTTTGCAGAAAGCCCCCACAAACCATGGAGAAGCTCCTTCAGAAAATGGATGAGTACATCTGGGCCGATAATGATTTCCGCCAAAGAAGGGAGGAAGCATACAAGTTTTCTGAAATGACCAGGGGCTTCGGAGGAAGACTTCATCCCAGGCATGTCAGGTCAATCCATAACTCTAATGCCAACGATGAAAGGGCCAATAATGCTCAGAGCAGCCATCATAGCTCACAGTCTTCGAGCATGCAACAGACTTCTTACAAACCACTAGCTCCAAGAGGCAGAGGAGGAAGAAGCTTCAGTGGAGGAAGGTTTGGTAATCAACTCAGGAAGTTGTACTGCCTTTTCTGTGGCGAGGACAAGGGCCACATGACAAGGACATGACAGGTTACAATCCAGAAACAAAAGGAAATTGTTGAAGCCGAGGCGCGGCAGAATCAGCCGAAGCAAGTCCTCCATACTGCTTCGTGCTACTCTCCATACATCCCAGAATATGTAGGCAACCAACAGCCTACGACTTCTGCAGCTTCAGCAAGTCATTCCCAGGCCTCCTGGGCTCAACTACCACCACCCCCACCAATGGCGCCTGTCCCAAACCATGATCAGCAGCCAGAAGGGCACCTTTGGCCTCAACAACAACGCAATCTTCGGGAGCGGTCTGAGGCTCGCACAGTGAAAGAGAAATAGGGTCAAACCTTTTCGTATAAATATTTTGGTGGTTGAATTGCCCAACATAAATATTGGACTAACTAGTTTGCTCTAGATTATATGTTCTACAGGTGCCAAAGGTTCAGCACAAACCAATAAAAAGATTAAAGTTAGGGTTCAAAAGAAAGGAGCAAAAGAAACTGAAGTGACCCTGGTCTGGCGCACCGAACTGTCCGGTGTGCCACCGGACAGTGTCTGGTGCACCATCGGACAGTGTCCAGTGCACCAGGGACCATACAGTCTGAACTCCTCAGCTTCGGGTTTCTCCAGGCGCACTCCGCTATAATTCACCAGACTTTCCAGTGTGCCACCGGACTGTCTGGTGCACCAAGTGGAGCAACGGCTATCAGCACAACGGTCGACTGCATAGTGCCCTGACAGAGCTACAGTTCGCGGCAGAAGTCAGAGTAGGCGCCAGAGGCGCACCGAACAGTGAACAGTGCCTGTCCAGTGTGGCACTAGACTGTCCGGTGCAACAAGAAGTCAGAGCTCCAACGATCGAAACCGTCAGAACCCTAACAGTCGGGTGACGTGGCTGGCGCACCGGACTGTCCGGTGCGCCCATCGACAGCTGCCTGCCCCAACTATTGTTTTGGTGGTTGGGGCTATAAATACCCCCCCCCCAACCACCTCTATTCAAGGCAATCCAAGCATTCACTACTACTCATTCAATACAAGAGCAATACACAACAATCCAAGACACAAATCAAAGCCTCCAATCAAATCAAAGTCCATAATTCAACTCTAGTTTTTAGGACTTGTGAGAAGATCGACTTGTGTTCTTTTGTTGCTCTTGTTGCTTGGTTGGCTTTCTTCTTTATCTCATTCTTATTCTCAAAGCCTTGTAAGCGAAGCAAGAGACACCAATTGTGTGGTGGTCCTTACGGGGTCTAAGTGACCCGGGAAATCAAGGAAGGAAGCTCACTCGGTCTAGGTGACCGTTTGAGAGAGGGAAAGGGTTGAAAGAGACCCGGTCTTTGTAACCACCTCAACGGGGAGTAGGTTTGCAAGAACCGAACCTCGGTAAAACAAATCGCCGTGTCATCCACTCTATTTCTTTGGTTGATTTATTTTCGCCCTCTCTTTCAGACTCGGTTTATTTTTAACACTAACCCCGGCTTGTAGTTGTGCTTAAAGTTTGTAAATTTCAGTTTTCGCCTATTCACCCCCCCCTCTAGGCGACTTTCAATTGGTATCGGAGCTCGATACTTCATTAGAGTCTAACAACTCGAAGTGATGTCGGGAGGATCCGCCAAGAGGGAGATGGAAACGGCCACAAGCCACGGGAAGGCTCCATCAAAGGAGTCTG
Organism: Zea luxurians; assembly: GCA_029449295.1. NCBI lineage: Eukaryota > Viridiplantae > Streptophyta > Magnoliopsida > Poales > Poaceae > Zea > Zea luxurians. The sequence goes on along the minus strand of JAOPSE010000021.1, from coordinate 52,480,511 downwards.
GCGCCAAAGGAAGGGAGGAGTCACCTCCCTGCGTCAAGTCGCATCGGAGTGGCGACAAGAAGAAGAAGATGAAGAAAGTGGTCTACTACGAGACCGACTCTTCGTCGCCCTCCACCTCCGGCTCCGACGCTCCGTCCGTCACTTCTAAGCGCCATGAGCGCAAGAAGTTTAGTAAGATCCCCTTACGCTATCCTCGCATTTCCAAACGCACTCCTTTACATTCCTTCCCATTAGGCAAACCACCGGTTTTTGATGGTGAAGATTATTGCATGTGGAGTGATAAAATGAGGCATCATCTAACTCACTCCACTCTAGTATTTGGGACATTGTTGAGTTTGGAGCGCAGGTACCATCCGTGGGGGATGAAGCATATGATTCGGACGAGGTCGCCCAAATCCGACACTTCGATTCCCAAGCCACTACTATACTCCTCGCCTCTCTATGTCGAGAGAAGTATAATAAGGTGCAAGGGTTGAAAAGTGCCAAGGAGATTTGGGACATGCTCAAGACTGCACACGAGGTAGATGAGGTGACCAAGATCACCAAGCGGGAGACGATCGACAGGGAGCTCAGTCGATTCATCCTCAACCAAGGAGAGGAGCCACAAGCCATGTACAACCGGCTCAAGACCTTGGTGAATCAAGTGCGCAACCTCGGGAGCACAAAATGGGATGACCATGAAATGGTCAAGGTTATTCTAAGATCACTCGTTTTTTGTAATCCTACGCAAGTTCAATTAATTCATGGTGATCCTAGATATAAGCTAATGTCTCCCGAGGACGTGATAGGAAAGTTTGTGAGCTTTGAGTTGATGATCAAAGGCTCCAAACAAATCGTTGAGCAAGGTGGCACCTCCACACCCGAGGTGCAACCCGTCGCATTCAAAGCGATGGAGGAGAAGAAAGAAGAGTCTACATCAAGTAGGCTCCCCATCGACGCCTCCAAGCTCGACAACGAGGAAATGGCGCTCATCATCAAGAGCTTCCGCCAAATCCTCAAGCAAAGGAGGGGAAAGGATTACAAGCCCCGCTCCAAGAAAGTATGCTACAAGTGTGGTAAGCCCGATCATTTCATTGCTAAAATGTCCATTATCAAGTGATAGTGACAGGGGCGACGACAAGAAGGGAAGAAGGAAGGAGAAGAAAAAGTACTACAAGAAGAAGGGCGGCGATGCCCACGTGTGTCAGGTATGGGACTTCGATGAGAGCTCCACCGACTCCTCCTCCGACGAGGACGCCGCCAATATCACCGTCACCAAAGGCCTCCTCTTCCCCAACGTGGGGCCACAAGTGCCTCATGGCAAAGGACAGCAAGAAGAAGAAGGTAAAATCTAGAGCCTCCACTAAATACACGACATCTAATGATGAAGGTAGCTCTAGTGAGGATGAAGATGATTTGCTTGCTCTTTTTGCCAACCTAAACATGCAACAAAAGGAAAAATTAAATGAATTGATAGGTGATATTCATGAGAAGGATGAACTCTTGGATAGCCAAGAGGAATTCCTTATTAAGGAAAACAAAAGGAATGTTAAGGTGAAAAATGCTTATGCTCAGGAATTAGAGAAATGTGAAAAAATAACTAGTGAGCTTAGCATTTGCCATGACACTATCTCCAACCTTAGAATTGAAAATGCCAAATTAATTGCTAAAGTTGAGAAATTAAATGTTTGTGATGATTCTCTTGTCAACCTTAAAAATGATAATGCTAGTTTGATTGCTAAGATTGACAAATTGAATGAATCTATTTCTAGCCTTAAGATTGAGAATGATAAACTAATTTCTAAGACTAAAGATTTAAATGTTTACAATGTTTCTATTTCCAATCTTAGAAATGAGAATGCCATGTTACATGCTAAGATTGTTGAATTAAATGCTTGCAAACCCTCTACATCCACTGTTGATCATGTTTCTATTTGCATGAGATGTAGAGACATTAATGTTGATGCTATTCATGATCACCTAGCTTTAATTAAACAACAAAAGATCACATAGCACAACTAACTAGTAAAATTAATGAGCATGAGATAGAGAATGAAAATTTTAAATTTGCTAGAAGCATGCTCTATAATGGGAGACGCCCTATTATTAAGGATGGCATTGGCTTCCAACAAGGAGACAATGTCAAGCTTAATGCCCCTAAGAGATTGTCCAATTTTGTCAAGGGCAAGGCAACCATGGCATAGGATAACAAGGGTTACATTTTATATCCTGCTGGTTAACCTGAGCATAAAATTAGGAGAACTCATTCTAGGAAGTCTCATTCTAGTTCTCATCATGCTTTTATATATAAGAATGAGACATCTAGCTCTAGGCATTCTACCCATGTTAAAATGCCTAAAAAGAAATCTCCTGTTGCATCAAATGAGCCCAATGTTTCATTTAAGACTTTTGATGCTTCTTATGTTTAAACTAACAAATCAGGCAAAGTAGTTGCTAAATATGTTGGGGGCAAACACAAGGGCTCAAAGACTTTTGTTTGGGTACCCAAGGTGCTTGTTACTAATGTGAAAGGACCCAAGACCGTTTGGGTACCTAAGAACAAGGCCTAAATTGTTTGTAGGTTTATGCATCCGGGGGCTCAAGTTGGATCATTCATAGCGGATGCACAAACCACATGACAGGGAAGAAAAGGATGTTCTCCTCCTATGAGAAAAACCAAGATCCCCAAAGAGCTATCACATTCGGGGATGAAAATCAAGGTTTGGTCAAAGGACTTGGTAAAATTGCTATATCACCTGACCATTCTATTTCCAATGTTTTTCTTATAGATTCTTTAGATTACAATTTGCTTTCTGTTTCTCAATTATGCAATATGGGCTACAACTGTCTATTTACTGATGTAGGTGTTACTGTCTTTAGAAGAAGTGATGATTCAGTAGCATTTAAGAGAGTATTAGAGGGTCAGCTATACTTAGTTGATTTCAATAGAGCTGAACTCAACACTTGCTTAATTGCTAAGACTAATATGGGTTGGCTCTAGCATCGCCGACTAGCCCACGTTGGGATGAAAAATCTTCACAAGCTTCTAAAGGGATAGCACATTTTAGGACTAACAAATGTTCATTTTGAGAAAGACAGGGTTTGTAGCGCATGCCAAGCAGGAAACCAAGTTGGTGCCCATCATCCACACAAGAACATCATGACGACCGATAGGCCGCTTGAGCTACTCCACATGGATCTATTCGGCCCGATAGTTTACATAAGCATCGGCGGGAGTAAGTATTGTCTTGTAATTGTGGATGACTATTCTCGCTTCACTTGGGTATTCTTTTTGCAGGAAAAATCAGAAACCCAAGAGATCTTAAAGGGATTCTTGAGACGAGCTCAAAATGAGTTCGGATTAAGGATCAAGAAAATAAGAAGCGACAACGGGACAGAGTTCAAGAACTCTCAAATTGAAGGCTTTCTTGAGGAGGAGGGCATCAAGCATGAGTTCTCTTCTCCCTACACACCTCAACAAAATGGTGTAGTGGAGAGAAAGAATAGAACTCTACTTGACATGGCGAGGACCATGCTTGATGAGTACAAGACGCCGGACCGGTTTTGGGCCGAGGCAATTAACACCGCCTGCTACTCCATCAACCGATTGTATCTTCACCGAATCCTCAAGAAGACATCATATGAACTCCTCACCGGTAAAAAGCCCAATGTTTTATATTTTAGAGTCTTTGATAGCAAATGTTTTATTCTTGTTAAAAGAGGTAGAAAATCTAAATTTGGTCCTAAGGCTGTAGAAGGCTTTTTACTAGGATATGATTCAAACACAAGGGCATATAGAGTCTTCAACAAATTCACTGGATTAGTTGAGGTTTCTTGTGACGTTGTGTTTGATGAGACTAATGGCTCCCAAGTGGAGCAAGTTGATCTTGATGAGCTAGATGATGAAGAGGATCTGTGCGTCACACTAAGGAACATGTCCATTGGGGATGTGTGTCCTAAGGAATCCGAAGAGCCTCCATAAGCACAAGATCAACCATCAACCTCAAATCAAACATCTTCACCAACTAAAGATGAGGATCAGGCTCAAGACAATGAAGAAGAAGATCAAGAAAAATGAGCCACCTCAAGAGGAGAGCAATGCTCAAGGGGGAGATGACCATGACAAAGACAAGGAAGATGATCAAGAAGAACAGGGTCAAAGACCGCCACACCCAAGAGTCCACCAAGCGATACAACGAGATCACCCCGTGAACTCCATCCTCGGTGACATACATAAGGGGGTAACAACTCGATCTCGAGTCGCTCATTTTTGTGAACATTACTCTTTTGTGTCTTCTATTGAGCCATACAGGGTGGAAGATGCATTAAGAGATTCGGATTGAGTGTTAGCAATGCAAGAGGAGCTCAACAACTTCACGAGGAATGAGGTATGGCATCTTGTTCCACGTCCTAACCAAAATGTTGTAGGAACCAAGTGGGTATTCCGCAACAAACAAGATGAGCATGGTGTGGTGACAAGGAACAAAGCCCGACTTGTAGCCAAAGGATATTCACAAGTCGAAGGTTTGGATTTCGGTGAAACCTATGCACCCGTAGCTAGGCTTGAGTCAATTTGCATATAACTTGCCTATGCTACTTACCATGGCTTTAAGCTTTATCAAATGGACGTGAAAAGTGCCTTCCTCAATGGACCAATCAAGGAAGAGGTCTATGTTGAGCAACCTCCCGGCTTTGAAGATAGTGAGTACCCTAACCATGTCTATAAACTCTTAAAGGCGCTTTATGGGCTCAAGCAAGCCCCAAGAGCATGGTATGAATGCCTAAGAGATTTCCTTATCACTAATGGTTTCAAAGTCGGCAAAGCTGATCCTACACTCTTTACTAAAACCATTGCAAATGATTTGTTTGTATGCCAAATTTACGTTGATGATATCATATTTGGGTCTACTAACAAATCTACTTGTGAAGAGTTTAGTAGGATAATGATTCAAAAATTCGAGATGTCTATGATGGGGGAGTTGAAGTATTTTCTAGGATTTCAAGTCAAGCAACTCCAAGGGCACCTTCATCAGCCAAACGAAGTACAGTCAAGACATTCTTACCAAGTTTGGGATGAAGGATGCCAAGCCCATCAAGACACCTATGGGAACCAATGGGCATCTCGACCTCGACACGGGAGGTAAATCTGTAGATCAAAAGGTATACCGGTCGATGATAGGATCTTTACTCTATTTATGTGCATCTCGACCGGATATTATGCTTTCCGTATGCATGTGTGCAAGGTTCCAAGTCGATCCTAAGTAAGTTCACCTTAGGGCCGTGAAAAGAATCTTGAGATATTTAGTTCATACACCTAAGTTTGGTCTTTAGTACCCCAAAGGATCGACTTTTGATTTAATAGGATATTCAGATGCTGATTGGGCAGGGTGTAAAATTGATAGAAAGAGCACATCAGGGACTTGTCAGTTTTTTGGGAGATCCCTGGTGTCTTGGGCTTCAAAGAAACAAAACTCAATAGCTCTTTCTGCCGCCAAAGCCGAGTATATTGTCGCAGGTCATTGTTGCGCACAATTGCTTTGGATGAGGCAAACCCTTAGGGACTATGGCTACAAATTTAGCAAAGTCCCTCTCCTATGTGATAATGAGAGTGCAATCCGCATGGCGGATAATCCCGTTGAACACAGCCGCACCAAGCACATAGCCATTCGGTATCACTTTTTGAGGGATCACTAACAAAGAGGGGATATCGAGATTGCTTATGTTAGCACCAAAGAACAATTAGCTGATATCTTCACCAAACCATTAGATGAGAAAACTTTTACCAAACTTAAGAATGAGCTAAACATTCTTGATTCTAGGAACTTTGATTGATACTTTGCACACATAGCTCATTTATGTACCTTTGACCATATCTCTTTTATGTCTACAACTAATGTGTTTTCAAGTATATTCCTATGCTAAGTCGTAGATTGAAAGGAAAATGGAGTCTTCGGTGAAGACAAGGTTTCCACTCCACTCTATCGGTATTATTTACCCTTCGTCGTCACTCTGCACCATTCTCCACCTTGGTATAATCTTCACTCATATTTACTTGTACCATTGGGGAGAAAGTAAACAAGGGCTCACATTTCACTCACAAAGTATCCATTTTTGGCAATTAATGCCAAAGGGGGAGAAATATAGCCCAAAGCAAAAGGACCACCACCACCAATTTCAAAGTTTAAAATGAAGTTTTTCAATTGATATCTTATTTTTGACATATTTCAAATTGGTATGACCACTTTCAAAACTTGGTATTTAAAACCCTCTTGAACACTAAGAGGAGAATTTCATTGAGGGGGAGTTTTTGTTTTAGTCAAAGGAAAAGCATTTGAAACAGGGGGAGAAAATCTCAAATCTTGAAAATGCTTCTCGAAATCTTATTCATGTACCTTTTACTATTTGCAAAGAGACTTTGAAAAGTTTTTACAAAAGAATTTACAAAAACAAAACAAGTGGTCCAAAATATTAAAAGAAAGAAAGCAATCCATGCATATCTAGTGAAAGTATAAATTCGTTTAATTCCAAGCAACCTTTGCACTTACCTTATGTAAACTAGTTCAATTCTGCACTTATATATTTGCTTTGGTTTGTGTTGGCATTGAAAGGGAATTAGGCTTACACCTAGTTCCTAAATAATTTTGGTGGTTGAATTGCCCAACACAAATATTGGACTAACTAGTTTGCTCTAGTACTTAAGTTATACAGGTGCAAAAGGTTCACACTTAGCCAATAAAAAGACCAAGTTTTGGATTCAACAAAGGAGCAACGAGGCAACCGAAGGCACCTCTGGCTGGGGGCACCGGACTGTCCGGTGTGCACCGGACAGTGTCCGGTGCGCCCAGAGGACTCCAACTCAAACTCTTCGCCCTCGGGAATTCTCGGAAGCCGGCGCGCTATAATTCACCGGACTGTCCGGTGTGCACCGGACATGTCCGGTGCTCCAAAGAAGCGCGGTCTCCGGAACTCGCCAGCCTCGGGTTCGCGTGGCAGCCGCTCAGCTAAAATTCACCGGACTGTCCGGTGTGCACCGGACTGTCCGGTGTACCAGCGGGGCAACGACTCTTTTCGGCGCCAACGGCTCTCTGCGGTGCATTTAATGCGCGCGCAGCGCGCGCAGTCGTCAGGCGTGCCCATACCGGTGCACCGGACATCCAACAGTACATGTCCGGTGTGCACCGGACACCCAGGAGGGCCCAGAAGTCAGAAGCTCCAACGGTCAGAATCCAACGGCAGTGATGACGTGGCAGGGGCACCGGACTGTCCGGTGTGCACCGGACTGTCCGGTGCGCCATCGAACAGAAGCCTCCAGCCAACGGTCAAGTTTGGTGGTTGGGGCTATAAATACCCCAACCACCCCACCATTCATTGCATCCAAGTTTTCCAACTTCCAACCACTTACAAGAGCTAGGCATTCAATTCTAGACACAACAAAAGAGATCAAATCCACTCCAATTCCACTCAAGCCTTTAGTGACTAACGAGAGAGATTTGCCGTGTTCTTTTGAGCTCTTGCGCTTGGATCGCTTTCTTTCTTTCTCACTTGTTCTTGTGATCAAAACTCAATTGTAACCAAGGCAAGAGGCACCAATTGTGTGGTGGCCCTTGCGGGGAAGTTTTGTTCCCGTTTGATTGAGAAGAAGAAAAGCTCACTCGGTCCGAGGGACCGTTTGAGAGAGGGAAGGGTTGAAAGAGACCCGGCCTTTGTGGCCTCCTCAACGGGGAGTAGGTTTGCGAGAACCGAACCTCGGTAAAACAAATCCACGTGTCACATTCTTCATTTGCTTGCGATTTGTTTTGCACCCTCTCTCGCGGACTCGTTTATATTTCTAACGCTAACCCGGCTTGTAGTTGTGATTATTTTTGAGATTTTCAGTTTCGCCCTATTCACCCCCCCTCTAGGCGACTTTCAGGCATCAATCACCAAAAAGGGGGAGATTGAAAGGGAAATAGGGTCAAACCTTTTCCTATAAATATTTTGGTGGTTGAATTGCCCAACACAAATATTTGACTAACTAGTTTGCTCTAGATTATATGTTCTATAGGTGCCAAAGGTTCAGCACAAACCAATGAAAAGATTAAAGTTAGGGTTCAAAAGAAAGGAGCAAAAGAAACCGAAGTGAACCCTGGTCTGGCGCACCGGACTGTTCGGTGTGCCACCAGACAGTGTCCGGTGCACCAGGGACCATACAGTCTGAACTCCTCAGCTTCGGATTTCTCCAGGCGCACTCCGCTATAATTCACCGGACTGTCCGGTGCACCAAGCGGAGCAACGGCTATCAGCGCAACGGTCGACTGCACAGTGCCCTGACAGAGCTACAGTTCGCGGCAGAAGTCAGAGCAGGCGCCAGAGGCGCACCGAACAGTGAACAGTGCCTGTCCAGTGCGGCACCGGACTGTCCGGTGCGGCATCGGACTGTCCGGTGCACCAAGAAGTCAGAGCTCCAACGGTCAAAACCATCAGAACCCTAACGGTTGGGTGACGTGGCTAGCGCACTGGACACTGTCCGGTGCGCCCATCGACAGCAGCTCTCCCCAATGGCTGTTTTGGTGGTTGGGGCTATAAATACCCCAACCACCTCTATTCAAGGCAATCCAAGCATTCACTTCAACTCTAGTTTTTAGGATTTGTGAGAAGATCGACTTGTGTTCTTTTGTTGCTCTTGTTGCTTGGTTGGCTTTCTTCTTTCTCTCATTCTTATTCTCAAAGCCTTGTAAGCGAAGCAAGAGACACCAATTGTGTGGTGGTCCTTGCGGGGTCTAAGTGACCCGGGAAATCAAGGAAGGAAGCTCACTCGGTCTAGGTGACCGTTTGACAGAGGGCAAGGATTGAAAGAGACCCGGTCTTTGTGACCACCTCAACGGGGAGTAGGTTTGCAAGAACCGAACCTCGGTAAAACAAATCATCGTGTCATCCGCTCTATTTCTTTGGTTGATTTGTTTTCGCCCTCTCTTTCGGACTCGGTTTATTTCTAACGCTAACCATAGCTTGTGGTTGTGCTTAAAGTTTGTAAATTTCAGTTTTCCACCTATTCACCCCCCCCCCTCTAGGCGACTTTCACACAGTCAATAGCATTGTGCCCGAATCCAGGCACATCTACTGAAGATGACACAGTGTTTTGGCCAAAATAAAGCCCTGATGCCCTCTATATCTATTATTTTTCGCTTTTATATTTTTCTAATGCAAAATACAATACAAGAAGGTTTAACCTTCAATTTGATGTAATAAACATGTGGTTACACCATCGAGTGTGACAAAACCAAGTTTCGAAGCTCCAAAGACGTTCCTAAGGAAGCACAGAGTAAGTTTCGAAGCTCAAAAGTCGTTCCTAAGGGAATGCAGAGCCAAGATACCACCTAAGTAAAAGGTGAAGAAGCTCCAAAGTCATTTCTAAGGGGATGCAGAGCTTGAATGCCACCTAAGTAAAAGGTGAAGAAGCTCAAAAGTCGTTCCTAAGGGGATGTAGAGCTTAGCTCCAAAGTCGTTCCTAAGGGGATGCAGAGCTGAAATATCACCTAATTAAAAGGTGAAGAGACTACAAAGTCATTCCTAAGGGGATGCAGAGTCTGGGCGTGTATTCGTGTGGGTTTTTTAACTTCGGCATAAACATCATTTTGCATCATACCCTCATATCATATCGCATAGCATCGCATCATACATCATTTTGCATCAACAAAAGGCTTTGGAGAAGAAGGGAAATTGCTCCTTCAAAAATACTTTTTGAATCGCAAAAGAATGTGCTATAGCACAACATGTACCTTCGGCAGACATATTGTACTACACAAGGCTAACCTTCGTCAACAGTGGCATAAGGAAAATTCTCTTTGCGAAGCATGAAAAGAAAGGAAGGAGTTTTTTCGCCAAAGGCTCAAAAACGGTACGTACGTAGATTTCATGCATCACAAAGAAATATATTACATTAATGTACATACAAGTACTTGATGTTTGTTTTGTACATATGGTGGCAGCCATATACAAGCATAACATTTTCCAACACATAAGAATTTAGTCTTCCTTTAGTATCTTCTCAGCAGCTTCATCTAATAGTCTGTCGACGACTTCGTCAACGACTTCGTTAGCAATCTTCATAATATCCAAAGCTTCTTTCATAATCGGGTCGGCTTCGGGATTATACGGCTCCGGTGGTGGTGAAAGCCCAGCTCAATAAAAAATATGTTGATAAACTTCGAAGCTAGAAACGAACAACAAAGCGACATTTCAAATAAAAGTACCTATAATCATAGCACATTCAGCAGCTTCTTCAGCTTGTTTAGCCTTCTCTCAGGCGTCGTGAGATCCTTTCTCATTCTTTTTAATGGCTTCGTCAGCCATCTCACGATCGCCCTTCATCCAGACATCAGAATAAAACCTGCCGCCTAGCAAAGAAGCTACGGCCGAGGGGTCCTTCGTGTCGTCAGCTGAGAAAGTATATTCTAGTTGGGCTACGACCTTAACGTGTTCACAACCGACCTTTTCTAAAATTGCCGCAACCCCTCGTGCACCGGCGAATGCGTAGAAATCCCCGTGATCGCTGAGTATTTCATCGAAAGCTTCAGCTTCTTCACCAATCCATTGGATAACCCCTTTGGGATCGCTGCGAATAAATTTTTGTTCCGAAGAGTAGGCTCCCACTTTTGCAAAACTATCTTTCAGTTTCTTCGCGCATTCCATGGATGTTTCGTAGCATCTCTCCTTGGAATCCCGAAGCTCTTCAACATTCTTTTGCACCCTAGATCTTTCCATTTTGCTTATTTCTTGCTTAGCCTTTGCAACTTCAAAATTTTCATTCATTTCCGCATGTTTTTTCTTCAAATCTTCGACTTCATCTTGAGAAATAAGCTTGGCTTCGCAAGCCTTCAGCTTGTCCACTAAGGAAAACAGCATCTTATCTTTTTCAAAAGCCTCATTCCTTAGTGTGATGACCTCTGATCGAAGATTTACAAGAGCTATCTGCAGCCTTCGTCATCTGCCTCTTTTTAAGCCCTCAAGGCTTTACTTAGAATTAATCCCTAAAAACAAAAAATATATATGTGAGAACATAACGATAACAAGAAAACCTACAAACATAGTTTATCTCACAGCATAAGTATACATACCTTCAAACTATTGTAAGCAAGGCTATCTGCAAGATCATCCTTTGGCATTGCAGATAGACCGAGCTCAAGCTTCGGGAATCCCACGTTCCTCATCATCTCCCGGCATACAGATATCTCCTTATTGTCTGGAAGGCAATACAGAAAATCATCTTCTTCAGTGTCGTTGTATACTAAGGATCCATGTGGATACTTCAGATCTCTAGCGTATTGCCTAGCTTTGGCAATCTGTTCTTCCGACAGTTGTTTCCCCGAACCATGTCGTACGATAAAATCCAGCTCTTCAATAGTTGCTTCGGGAGTAGGAGATTTAAGTTTCTTAGGGGTATTTTCTTTTTCCTCGATTAAAGGAGCAGCCCTCGAAGGATGTACTTCGGCGGGGGCTGAGGATCCAGCCTTAGTAGTAGTATGCACCATACCAGCTTCGTCAGATTTCTTTAAGGCTTCGCCCTCTGTGTCAGGTGCCAAAGCAGGAGTTTGTACCTTCACAGATTCTATGACAGCGTCTAATACGCTAGCCATTCTCCTCCTCCTTGGAGTTGCTGCAGGAATCTTTGATGCCTTCGGCAGCTCCGTCTCTCACAACAGACTCAAAGCTTTCGGTTGTTCCGATGCCGTCTTTAGTTCTAGCTCTTTGGCTGATTCTGTCCTAGCTTCAGCTGTAGTGGAGCGACTTGGCTCAGATATGGAAGAAGACCCCTCAACAAGCCTCGGCACTTCGGCCGTTTCAACGCGCTTGGGGCGGTGTGTTAAAATCTTAACTTTTTTTGGCTTCGGCGAGCTAGAAATCGCCAAAGCAGCAGCATTCCTTTTCGTTCCTTCATTTTGCGAAGGATAACAATAATCTAGGTATACAAACCCAGTGACATCAAAAACTATATTCAGTCTCTTTTTGCCTCGACCCCCGAAGGCCGTTGTCATAGCATCATCTTCAGCCCTTGAATAGGCACCAAGCAACTCATCACTGGTTGCTTCGATGGCGTCTAGCCAGTCATCATTCGGCTCATCAAATTGGTTCATGTACCTGAAGGTGTACTTCAGGTAAACTAAACCACCATGACTGGACCCAGCAGTAGCTTCTTTCAGCATCTCCCAACCACTTGCGAGTGGCCACACTCTATAAGCGATATGCTCCTGCACTAAGTCCCTTGTGCCTATGTAAGTGCATACTGTATTAAGGCCATTTGGCACGCTTGTATGTCATTCCCAAGGGCATTGGATGGCCTCCTAATGCCGAAGCGAGACCAGATAGGGCATTGAATAATCTCCTTAATATCTTCCCTTTCAACTAGGTCATTTTTCACATAGAACCACTCTTGCATCCAAGCCCCTGGCCATCTCTTTCAAAATGTCGGAACTGGGTAGCTCACCTCAGAGCGAGGTACGAAGCTATAGCAACCAAAATTGTTGTGGTACTGCTCCTTGCCAGTAGCCTTCGTCTCATAGGACAGCTCGTGGATGTTGCAGAAGCACTTTGCATTTGGTTCCAACCCCTGGCTCCTCATGGCCCAAATGAAGATCCCCATCTTGATGATAGCTTCGGGGGTAAGGTGGTGAAGGTAAATTTCAAAAGTCTTCAAAACTTCAACTAGCAATTTGTCCAGAGGGAACCAAAGCCCTGCCTTCATGAAGCTTCTATAAACTACCACCTCATCAGCTTAGGACAGAGGAACATTATTTTCCCCTCCAGCCCTCACAATTGAAATATCACGGAAGTACCTTCCCTTCATTGCATCAATTTGCCCTTATTTGATAGTTGATTTCCCAAATACAACATGGCTTGGCCTCCAGGGCCGATTTTCGGCGTCTTCGCTCTCGCTTTCTACATCAAAACCTCCACTATCACTGGAATCCTCAGATATTTCAGCTAGCGTCTCATGTGCAATCATCTCCACATTAGTTCTTTCCATAGCTTCATAAAATCCGGACAGCGCCGGGTCGACAATCCTCTTTCCGTCAGCCATCAAACCGAAGGACGTTGAAATGCTGAAGTTTAAAATCCAATCAAACCTGACAAAGCAAGAAAGTTTGAAATGACAAGCACAGTGTAAGCAGTTGAAATGGCACGAGAGATGCTTTCAATGCAAGCTCCTATTTATATGCCCAGCGCCCCGCGGTTTGGTCGGACCTGCATGTTAGTGTCATTCGCTATTCTATCGAAGGGAAAGCGTTTTTTTCGGACCTTCGGCTAAAGGCCTTCGTTCACGTTGCAGTATAAATTTTTTACAAAAGAACAAATCAGTACTGCGAGGGGCTACTGTTGGGGGCCTTCTCCTTCCGAAGGTCCTCAAAAACATAATTAACCATCTGTTCTTAGCATAAGCTACTACAGGAAGCCTCATCTTCAGGAAGATAGGCCTCTTTGCTATGATGAAGGACACACAGGATGAAGATAGATCCCAAGAAGATAAGAACAAATGCCGAAGCTATCACTAGACGGGAAAGCTTTGGCTCGCAATAAAGCGGAAGAATGCTGATAATGGCCGAAGGAGGAAAAGACTACTTAGTCCTTTATGATTTCTTTTACTATCATGTGTAAACATTAAAGACATAAATATAATTTTACCCAGGCTGCGTCCCGTACCTATAAATAGATGAACAGTAACACCGTACTGTTCACGCTGATTTGTATTCGCTCTCTCGCATCCTCACCTTCGAGCAAGCCGAAGGTATCAATGTAGTATTAACATTGTTGATATTCATATATGTTTTATGGAATGCAAGAATAAATGAATTATTAAGATATAATTACCATATTTATTCCTTCGCATTCCTATTCTTGCATTAATATAATGAAGGTATGTCTTTCTTGACCTTCGTCTCAGAAGCATTATACTCGTGAGAAAATAATGCTTCGAAGGACAAAGGTCTTTAATGATTATCAATTGTGTTGCCTTGTTCTTGACTCATAGCGTTTGAGAACAAGTGACCAACACATGGTAAGAAGACTGATTGTTCAAAACAGAAAGACAAAACAAACCGCCTGACTCATGACTTTCCAACAAAAGTACCAAACTTAGACAGGACCACTTTATTAGACTCAAACACTAATTTGAGACCTTGTCGACATAGCAGCGACACAGATATGAGGTTCCGGTTCATCGAGGGCACATAGAGTATGTCCTTTAGCACGAGCGTCTTCCCTGAAGTTAACTTCAGATAGACCTGTCCAGTACCTCGAACTGCTGCCGGAACACCATTTCCCATCAAGACTTGTGCGTTGTTGTATCCCTAGAATGAAGAGAACATGGATCGATCAGCACAAATATGAACAGTAACACCTAAATCAATCCACCAGTCATCTGATGGACTTGCCATGACGGCCTGAGGTGCATACCCTGGGGTGGAGTTAACCACCACGTTCCCTTCTTTGCGCTGAGGTGGAGGACCTTTTCCCTTCCTAAGTTTGCACCTCCGAGCAGTATACCTGGATTCACCACAAACAAAGCAGATGAAGTCCTCCTTCTTCATCTTTTTGGACTAAGGTTGGTTCTGATTCTTCTGTGGAGAGTTCTTTTTTTCTTCTGGAATTTTCTATCTCCGCTCTTCTCAACAACGTGAGCCTAGAGTTGCTGGGATGCCTTGTTACTGGCCCTTGCACGCTCTTCCACATTTATCGCAGCTGACAACTCAGTGAGAGTCATTTTCTTATTCATGTGGCACCGTGAAGTCACAAAGTCGCGCCAAGAAGGCGGGAGCTTTGCCAGTATTGCATTCCCCTGAAAACTGTCTGGTAAGACGCAACCATATTGGACCCAGTCCCTAACAAGGAGTTAAATCTCCTGTAACTGCTCCATAACAGACCTTCTCTCAGCCATTTTATAGTTGAGGTAGTTTTCCGTAGTGAATGACTCATTGCCATTGTCAACTTAGTGAATTCGTTCTCAAGTTCAGTCCATAGACCCTTAGCTGAGGTAAAATCAGAGTACACATCAAATAAGTGGTTCGACAAGACGTTTAACACACGAGACAAGCATGCCTCATTGGCTTCGTCCCACTTGGCCTTCTCCGCTAGGGCGGCGGCCTTCGCTGCATCATCAGCATCATCTGATGCAGCCTCGGGAACAGCCGACGTCACTACCCAAAATAGTTTTAGGTCAGTGAGCCACATGCGAGTCTTAATCTGCCAGCGCTTAAAGCTTGCACCGTCGAACGCTTCAGGCTTAATGACATCAGAACTGGAGGCCATTATACGAATTGGTTTTCTGGATTGTTGTAGTTTTAGAGAAATAAGTGACATGCTTCCAAAATATTTAAATAAATTAAATATTCTAATTTCGAATAAGACAAGCATATAACTTAGATAAATGCCATATGTAATTATAACAGCAACGAACAGTAGCATTTCTAGGACATGAAAACATGTAACATAGCTATTCAAGTCCATTTGAATATTAAACATGGCAAGTAGATGAAGAAGACATATTAAACACATAAACATGATTGTTTATATTAAAATATTGCTCTCAAAATAGTGGGTTGCAGCATTAAACAGCCCTCCAACGCTAAGTGGTGATCAGAGATCCTTGACTAACATGACAGTCCTACCTTACCAAATCAGGGTTTTAGAACAAATATAATGAGCCTAGAATTCAAGCATGAATACCAAGAGTAAAGAACTGAGCAGTAAATAAAATAACAGAACTTAACACATGTAATCAGCCTCAACAAAGATAGATATAACTAAGCACAAATATATATATTTAATGCTAAAAATAATAACACACTAAAACACAAACTGTCACGTTGTCTCACTACACCGCTATAATCATCGAGCACATAAATCCGCCCACAAATTGTGCAATCACACCCAACTAAATAATACTAGTAGATTGCACAAAATTACTCAATAAATAAAGAGAGTCAATGGGTAACTCACAGCACATAGATTGTCTACGTGGGAAGATCAGCTCAGCGAACACAAGGTTTTGTCCTAGAAAACCAATTTCGCCGCCCACGTCCGGACCTACACGGCGGAAGGTTGACGGAGATACTAGAGCCGCTGCCAGAGCCGAGGGAGACGTCCATGACACCAGTTCGAGAAGATGAACACCGCGCAGCAGGGAGCTCAAGCACTAGGCCACGGTGGACAGAGACCAGAGAAGAACCGCAGCACCACACAGGTGCACGATACCGGCAACAGAGCACACGTATGCCAAACTCGACGAGCGCAGAGGCAACTCTTCCCTCTTCCACTTGCTCACCAGTGAGACGCACACCAGAGAACGATCGAACCGGTAGAGTTCGTCACCGGGTCAGCAAGCGAGGAGAGAAGAGGAAGAACAGCAGTAAGCCGAGCGAACCAGAGGAAGAGCCAGGGACAACAGCCAGGGGATAGATAGCCCATCTTAAGGAGCCGACCTCGAGGAGGTTGCGTAGGGGCGGCGTGGAAATCGGCCGAGCGCCGAACGAATCGCTGAGCAGTTGAGCGCCGCCGCCCGCGCAGCGGCTGAGTTGCTCGCTCGCCCGTGTCGTCCGCGGCATCAGCCTGCCCTAGGGATGTGCTGGCCGGTGGGCTGCTCGGCCACCAGACCTTGTAGCGGCCCACCCAGCTGGCCTCCCTCCTCTTTTTTTGAATTCAATTGTCATATTTTCATTATTGAAAATAAAGGGAAGACCCCAAAATGAACAGCAGTCCCAACAAAGTATGTTACGCTCATCAAGGACATGTATGAGTATCACAATGTTGTGACTAGCGTCCGAACAACAGATGATGATACAAATGTTTTTTCGATTAACATAGAACTACATCAAGGTTTAGCTTTGAGCCCTTATCTATTTGCCTTAGTGATAGATGAGGTCACAAGGGATATACAAGGAGATATCCCTTGGTGTATGCTTTTCGCTGACGATGTAGTTCTAGTAGATGAAAGCCGGAAAGGAGTAAATAGAAAGCTAGAGTTATGGTGTCAGACTCTAGAGTCAAAAGGATTTAGAATTAGCAGAACCAAAACCGAGTATATAAGATGTGGCTTTGGTACTACAATTAGTGAGGATGGAGATGTAAGTTTGGAAGGCCAAGTAGTACCAAAGAAGGACACCTTTCGTTATTTGGGATCGATGCTACAGAGAGATGGTGATATTGATGAAGATGTTAGCCATAGAATCAAAGCGGGGAGGATGAAATGGAGTCAAGCATCGGGAGTCCTATGCAACAAGAGAGTGCCACAGAAGTTGAAAGACAAGTTATATGGAGTTGTGTTTGGATAGAAGTGCTTGAAAAGAAGTTATCCATGTGCCCAAACCGTGATTAGGCCTTTTTCCTTTTAGTGCTCTCAAAAGCTTTTCCCCTCCCCTTTCTCTCTCTTTCTCCTTTTGGTGACATCTTGTTGGGTTTCAACTCTAACTTATGTTTTGGTCGTCGAAGAGGCTTCGTCAATGGATCAACAATATTTATATCCATGTGTACTTTGCAAATCTTTATATCACCTCTATTAATGATTTTGTAAGTATGTTTTTAGGTTTTTGGTGTGGTATAGGTTCCTTGGCCTATACAATAGCACCATTATTATCATAACAAAGGTCCAAAGAATTTGGAGCGCTCGAAACCATGCCTAGCTCAAAAACGAACTTTATGATCCAAACAACCTCCTTAGCAGCTTCTAACGCCACTATAAACATAGCCTCTATTGTAGAATCAACCACCACATCTTGCCTGGAATTTTTCCAACTTATTGCTCCTCTATTGAGAAAGAACACAAATCTGGATTACGATTGGCCATCATCTCTATTGGTTTGGAAGCTAGCATAGTGTAACCATTTATGATGAGCTAGGAATATATTCTCCATATACTAGGAATATATTCTTAGTTCTTCACAAGTATTTCAGGATTTTTTTTACAGCCACGTAGTGAGCCTCACCATGGTTAATTTAGTATCTACTTGTAACACTTAAAGTATAAGCAACACAAGGACGTGTACATATCATGACATATACGATGGATCCAAGCGAAGAGACATATGAAATCACATTCATCCTTTTCGCTCATTAGGTGTCGAAGCACACTGAGAATCACTTAGGGTAATGTCATATAACATTGGCGAGAAATCTTTCTTGGTATCTTGCG
This sequence comes from Zea luxurians, assembly GCA_029449295.1. NCBI lineage: Eukaryota > Viridiplantae > Streptophyta > Magnoliopsida > Poales > Poaceae > Zea > Zea luxurians. The sequence continues at coordinate 52,462,372 of JAOPSE010000021.1, read as the reverse complement.
GATTGAACTATTTTAATACATACCTTGTCAATCTAAGTACTTTGGCTTAATTTAGTTAACCTTTTGTATCTGTCATTATAAGTTTTAATGCCCAAAATGTAAGTTGCCACTCCGAGATCTTTCAAAGAGAAACTATTTTTTAATAAAAACTTGACAACTTGTAACATAAAAATATCATCTCTGATCTACAATATGGCATCTACAAATATGGCTAAAAATACATGTGTGCTCCCGCTAACCATCTTGTAAACAAAAGGCTCTTCATTTTTAATGAAGCAAAACCTTATGACTTCTTCATCAAAACAAAGATTCCAACTCCGAAATGATTGCTTCGATCCATAGATAGACTACTGATGTTTGCATAATTTTCCGATATTTTTAAAATCGATAAAACCTTCAGACTATGTCACATACACATCCTCACTTAGGTTTCCCTTCGGGAAAGCCATTTTAACATCCATCTACCAAATCTCATAATAAAAATGGGCAGCAATTGCTACGAGAATCTGAATAGACTTTAACATAACGATCGGCAAAAAGGTTTCATCATCAACAACACCTTAAACTTGTTTAAAACATTTGCCATTAATAATGCCTTATGGTTATGGATGTAAGCATTTCCATCCATCTTTACTTTTTTCTTAAAAAATCATTTGCCAATGGTTTGAACATCATCGGGTGGACCAAAACAGACTACACAAACTACACAATGACGTAAAGTCGAACAGGCAAGCTTTATTGCGTAGGCTATAAATATGTGAGGGTGGCTAGTCGTGGGGAGCCTTTTTACACGCTTGGAAACAATTCTCAAAACATTAGAGCTCTTGCTAAGACCCCACTCTCATACACTTCCATTTTGATAGCATTTGGAAGAGCTACAGACTGATTCTAATGGAATTGGAAGATTGATCAAGTGGCACTAGAAGATCATCATGCAAGCTAGCTTTCTCATTACTCTTGGAGGTGGTGGTCACCTATACAACTTGTAGTTGTGAACTCCATTTAGATAGTGTTTAGTACCAGAATATAGTTAGACGGAGCAGCTCTGTTCCATATTCGAAGGATAGAACGGTTTCGTTCTGTGTTTGGTAATCAGAACGAAGCCTCTGTTTCTTGTTTGGTTCCAGAGTGAAGCGGAACAGAGCGGCTCCATTCTTTCAAAGTGAAGCAGAACAAAAGAGAAGACAACTAACAAAAACGAGTTAGAGAGATCAGAGATACAACATATTAGAATATTAGAAGAATATTTCACTTTTAGAGCAGCTCAATTCTATCTGGAATCAAATCAAACATGCTATATGCTGAAACAGAGCGGCTCGGTCTATCTAACTCCACAACCAAACACTACCTACCAAACACAACAAATAAGGTTGTGTTTATGCTCCGACAAAGGTTTGGCTATTGAGCTCATCCCGCCAAAGGAGGCAAAGAGCATCTCCATCTTTTGTGGCATCACATGTACTCAATTCAATTCTTACTTTGAGTAGTTTTGTACTCAATTTGATTCTTACTTTGAGTAGTTTTTTATGAGCAGTATGTTTGAAGAATATTTTATAAACACCGACAAGAAACGCTTCATGCCCCAATTCTGTGCACAATAGCCATACTCACTATACAGGAGGACATGCCACCACATAAAATTTACATTTTCAAGGAAACAAAAACAACTAAGTGCCCCCACAGAACCTGATCTGCTGTGCCCCAGGGGCTTCAATGGTGCCGTAGACGCTGGGACCTCACGCATCCTCTACTTGAGAGTTGAACACAAAGCTTGGAAATGTTGTGGTGATATCCCTGTTGAAAAATTAATCCACGATAAGAACAATGTTTCAATAAAAGATGTTACTCCATCAAACCTACACAGATTCATAATATGAAACTTAAAGCACCATAGTTTTCACCCATTGAGGATCAATTGACTAAAACAGCATATTCCGAGACCATGGACAAATATAGAGAAATACAGGGAGCAGATGGCATACGTTTTGTGTGTTTAACAAATATAGAGTCCACAATACTGAGCTAGTGAGCTTTACATAGGATTATAGGAACGCAAGTATTCAGGAAGAAAACTCAAATTGTTAAGAAAAAGGCAAACTCATCAAAGAGTACTGACCGGAGATATGGGAGGGTCATATTTTTTAACAGAGATGGATGCCTCAAGACAAGGCTGCGCCATTCCTCCTTATCAATTTTGCCGTCGTGCTTTGTATCTGCTTCCTCAAATGTCTAGTAAGATCAAAAAACATATGAGCAACTAAGCATACGTTTAATAGATATTAGTATATTACCCTGCAGAACTACAAGTACTCAGATATACCTTATCAATAATGCCTTCAATAATATCATCTGAAAGATTCATTCCTGATTCAGCAAGTGTTGCGACCACCATTTGCTTGACCTGACAATCAAGAAGGAACAAAATAACATTTTCATTGCTGATGGCTGCATTTACTGTCAATTGGGATATACTATGTCCAAGAAAGTATAAGAACATTCCACAAAAAGGGTTGTGTATGAGGGCCTCAGTTTAGATTCATAGATGTTCAACATCATCAGCTTAGTTCAATTTAACTAGAGAAATAAATTTCCACTGAATAAAAACTTATGCTAAATTAGAACATGACTTGAGAGGGTGAATAATTGCACTCACGTACAAGCTAGTGTAACACATGTAGAAAAAATTGAAGCAACATGGATCATGCAAACGAATCAAATGCAATAACACATAATGGCGCAGAAGAAGTGATTTACTTAAGAATATAAACAAGTGCAAGGTACCTCCTGCTTTTCAATAAAACCTTGTTGCTTGAGATCATACAATTTGAAAGCAACTGCAAGTTAATAGGAAACAAGATCATGGAAGTGAATGATTAGTACGACACGAGCATAATTTCCCAAAATAGGATAAACTGAATTGGTTAACTACATACTCGTTCTAAATAGTTCATCATAGAAAACTTCCCAACCTAAAGATTTTGTATGTGCATGGTAAAGATGCAGGTTGCAGGCCTCGCACTAATATACTCTCTACAAAGCTTATCCCTCCCTACAGAGCCTTAGAAAGTAACAAAATCAAAAGAAACTATTTCTTGTCACAACAAAATGGAGTAAGTGGCAGTCCATTTAACCCATGTACCACAGCAGGAAATGTATATTTCAATTTTTACAATGTTCATTATTTTGTCTTCGAAAGGCCATAACATGCATTGCAGCCCCAGCTGCCTATCATGTCCAGAAGTGTTTTCATGATATGTATTAAGCACTGACTCATCGTCTTATCTTGAATTAGTATTATCACATATTAAACCCATAACTCGATAATCAATCACTTATGTAGCGTAATCAAGAATAAATGCATGAATGAATAAAGTTAAGGAAGAAGGCTTACAATCAATTTTGTCATCGATTGGTGCACTCGGATGGAACACAGAAAGGGCTCGAGCAAATTCCTCAAACTCGAGAATTCCATTGTGTTTCGTGTCAAACAAGTCAAATACCTAAGTCAATGAAATGAAAACAAGATACCTTAGTGTTTATTTGAGGTCACTCCAAAAGAAATAGCGAATTTGTAACAAAAAGACAGTTCACATTGAGCATCCCCCTTCCAATGATTGCAGGTGGGTAACTACTAATCGCACATGCAGAAACATTGAAATGTGTTAACAGCTTAACTCATGCCCACAGAAACATGTGTAAGCATATGATTGAAGCTTAAAAGGCTCAGGGTCTATGATGTCCTATCACTGTTCTAGACAACTTGGCATAATGTGATTAATGTGAATGTTCATAAAACAAATATTGTACTGTTGATCCTTTCATAAAACACAACTAGAAAAATAATGTGACCCAAATAGCAAAAAACACAATATATTTGGCAAGAACAGACTGAATTCCATGAAGTTTTCAGCAGTGAGCTTTGGTTTCATGACAACAAAATTTTCACTGACAAAATATATATAAGGATCCAGTGGCATACCCGGTCAGCAAACATGCTATCCTTTCTGTTGGTCTTAAACAAGGCTAATTGGAATTCTTCCTGCAGATAATACATCAAAGCTCCAAGGAGAGATCAGAGATAATGACTTCATGGAAACAAAGTTGTCATTCACTGCCACTTCACACTAAGAGCTTAGAACCTACAAACCTTGTTAATCAAGCCATCATCAACCACAGCACTGCTAATCTTCTTGAACAGCTCATACAGAGCCTCGATTTCATTCACATTAACTGCAGAATACAGAAAATCCACTGCTGAATAAACGGCAACAGATATGAAAACAAGCATAGCGAGAGTAAAAAGAGCATACAAACAGTTTCTCTAGCCAGGCGTTCGGGGTCCTCGAGGCCCTTTGGCCGATTGGGTATGTCAAGGTCGCAGCACTTGAGCAGGGCAGAGGCGAGCCGTCGAACAAAGTCCACCATTGCACACTCCACGAATATCCAAATCAACACTTCTCCTAGCTGCAAATGACCAAGAAGTGGGTCAGGCCTCAGGGCCTACCACGGTACCACCGCAGCGCACGAGCAATTTCCACGACCGGATGACACCACAACACCCACCCAGTCCCCCCCTTCCGATTGGAGCAAAATCCCATAAAAACAGGGAACCAATCACTTCCCCGCTCAGGATGACCGGATCACAGCACAGCTGGAGGCACGCAAATCGTAATCCCGACCGACGCCCCGATACCTCGGACACGGGCACGAAACCAAGCTAGAAACGGATCCCGCAGCCGCCAAAACGCCGTCGCAAGCACGCGCCACCGCTGATCCGCATTCTCTCCGCGGCTCCCGGCTTCCACGCGCGAGAGGCACGGCCACGGGATCCCGCCGCATCGGAGTCCCCGGCCTGGGGAGGGGGGCGAGAGGGGATTCGTGCACGAGAAGAGATCGGTAGCAGGCCTCACCTCATCGGGGATCCTCCTGGTGGATGGAGGCGGGCTATTTGCGCGTGGAGGGTCGGAGGGCGGGGACCGGCGGTGAGAGTTTGCGGGGGCGGGGGTGCGTGGCCGGGGGAGGAGGGAGGGAGCGAATCGCCGGAGGAGGAGCACGTGAGGCCTACGTGAGTTACCGTGGGTTGCAACAACTAAAAGACGTATAATATCACTGAGGACGTATAATATCACGATAAGTTATATATATAATATGTGTTATCATGTTACGAGAAAATGTTTCGTAATTTATTTATGATCCTAGTTATACATAAATTTTATTATTTTAATCTAGTTGTTTCACCACTACATTGCAACCATCAGTATTATACCGACTTCGATATATGTCACGATTTTTATGGTCTTATTATTGGAGAGCACGTCTGCCTAAAGAAGTTCCCTCGTGTATCATCAGTCATCAGACACGTACCACCATACATGCTTGCTCAAACAAAAAAGCAATCGTGTGTGTTTGCAAAGAGAATTAAAGGCAGACCAGCATAAAAAGCTACCCGACGGTGGGGAGGATGACGAATTGATCATTGATGTCGTTCCTCCTCTGCGTCACCTCCGGCGTCGAGATGACGCTACAGTCCATGATATAGTAGTCGTCGAACGCGCGCGACATGTCGAGTACCGATGACTCTTGGCTGGGCTGCCAGACTAAGTACACCTCGGGCTCATCAGCAAGGTAGTACACCTGGTCGTTGCACCACCGCTCTACATACAATATGTTCGAGGACACTCACACAACGTTAGCAACGACCGTCGTTCGAGCGCACAAGAATTTATGGTCGGTTAGTAGCGACTTACATAACATGTTAGGCTTCAGATGGACGATGAGCTGGACGGCGTGATGGCGCCGTCGTTTGATGCGGTGCCTAGAACAATCCGAGAGTCGTCGATGTTGGCAACGACTATGAGGTCCCCTTGCTTGACGATGGACAACATGATACAGCCGCTCTGGACCGAGTCCAAACGGCGGCTGCGGCGGAGCTTGTCATACACAGCGGCTCATGCGGCCACGTAGGACTGCTTCCAGAGGTCGAACTAGCAGTCGTCAAGCTTCTTCTCGTCGTCGATGAGCGACGCCAACGTGAGCGCCTCCTACTAGTGGTGTTTGTTCGGGTTTTCAGGCAAGAAACATGGATTCATCCTTGAGTTTATGAAAATGACTCATAAGTCAGATCCATGGAAAAAAAATATTATGGAGAATAAATGTCACACATGCAAAAAAGAAATTTAAGTTGAAGACATTATTCAAACAAAAGAAATTGCATGCAAGGCTCTTCTTTAAATACTACTACTTCCATCTAAAAATATAATTCAAAAATCTCGGTGATACTTATCTACTACTACGTATTGCGTAAGGGTAGTAGGTTAGGCTTGGGGAGAGATGTAGTATATGTTTTTTCTATCATAGATATAGACATAAACACACATGTGGTGTAGCAGTAGCTACTACTCACATTTACCTAAGAGGTCGCGAGTTCGAATCCCCTTAGGATCATTTATGTTTTTTAATTTTAGCTAGACATGGGCTGTAGTGGGAATGCACTTTGCGGGGAGAGAGGAATGAGAAAGGCAGAACAGGGGGCTGTGCGAGGAGAAGGGAATGAGAAATGGCAGAACAGGGAATGGTAGCAGAACACGGATGTCAGACTACTTTTACGGCCTTAATAAGTAGCAGAGTCATGGGATGAAATCCCACCATGAATTTAATCCGATATGTATTAGGTGAATCCATACCTCGTACTTAATCTCATGGTAGGATTAAATTCATCAACTAATCCATATGTCTTTCAAAGCAAATTATTCTTTTGATCCATAGATTCTAATGTAAACTTGTGTAATATCTTTATAGATTTGTTCCATACATAATGAGTTATGGATAGAATTTATGTCTTTCATAGTTTAAAAAATTTATAAACCCTAGGTCATATTTTATGATAGATTTAATCGACTAAAAAAATTTAAGTAGTCTTAGATTATTTTAAGACATGGATTATGACAAAATTTAATATCAATCTATACTAATCCGAATTGGTGTAAACAAACAAAACTCATGGGTTCTTGAACCTGAGGATGTCGTTGGTATGTTCTCCTCGTGAAACCTCGTCCCAGATCCCGGGCACATTCCTGGGCCGATAGGTAGATGGGCTTTTGTCACATGATGGTGGCGACCTCCGTGGCCCGTGGACCAGCGAGAGTGAATCATGGTTTGTCCATTGGCTATCCCGATTTGTACCCGATCAGGTCAGGTCGAAGGTGCTCAGGTGCAGACGTGCAGTGTCAACTGTCAATCGCACGCTAAAAGCAATTTATATATTCAGCTACACTTGGACAAAATCAACATGGACTTGTGAGTATTTGCGTCGTACGGAAGAGAATTTATCTATTTGGGAGTACATTCCATCTTATAAGATACATGTACTCAACATCCTGGTCGTTGGGTAGTGCATGACGACGTTATAAAAAAAAATCCGGCACTCACTCATTCCTAATAGCTAGTCATGTATATATATAAAAAGGCTATCCTTTCAACATCGCTATGTGAGCGATATTTTTTTATCTGATGTAAAGGTCAAGAAGAGAGGCGGGAGGAAATGAAAATGTGTCCCCTTTGGGATATAGTCAAGATAGAGACCGATGTCTGCAAGTTCTTTTTTTTTGATGCCACATTGGCACTTGAATTACCACAATACTAAGTGTCCGGTATTGTCACACCCGATTTTACAAGGTAAACTTGGTATGCTGTTGTTCTCTGCCACGCACCGATCGGAGGTTGTACGTGTGGAGGATCGGTGGGCGCGGTTTGAAGGCTGAACGGCGGAGAGGAGCCAGCGATCGTGCGAGGAGGAAAACAAGGTGGCGGCTAGGGTTGGACTCCCGGCTCCCTACAGAAGCCGGAAACAATGTGTTTCTGCTTGATCTATAGAATGGTACTTACAATTATTTATACTCCCTTCTAGTCCTTATCTAATGAGATAAATCTCCTCTTTTCTCTCTAACAAATCTTATCTTCTAATCCCTATCTTCTCTCTAACAAATCTTATCTTCTAATCCCTATCTTCTCTCTAACAAATCTTATCTTCTAATCCCTATCTGCATGCTTATCTTCTAATCCTTATTTGCATGCTTATGCTGTTGCCCGACGCCTATAGTGGCGGCCAGTCATAACATCTCTCCCTGCCTGCGCAAACAGCTCGTCCTCGAGCTGCACATCCGGGTAGAGAGTCTTGAAGTCGTCCAGGGGCTCCCAGGTGGCGTCGTCCTCCGGAAGGCCTTGCCACTTGACGAGGATGTGCCACGCGCCGCGACGGAGCTGTGCGCGCAGGACCTGCGCAGGGGTTGGCAGCAGTCGCCCGTCCTGAACCGGTGGCAGCAAGGCCGGTGTTGATAGTGGCGAGCCGGCGGAGTTGTACGGCTTTAACAGCCCCACATGGAAGACGTCATGCAAGCGTGCGTCCGCGGGGAGTCGGAGACGATAAGCCACCTGCCCGATGCGCTCGACGATCTGGAACGGCCCCGCGTAGCGTGGGCGCAGCTTGCCCTTGGACGGTGAAGCGAGCGCATGGGTGGGTCGGTGGAGAAGTCGGAGCAGCACCCATGCGCCCTTGTCGAACTCCACCTCGCGATGGTGCTCATCGTAGTGGTGCTTGGCGTACTGCTGGGCCTGAAGAAGACGCTCGTGAACCTCCTCCAGGAACGCGTCGTGGTCTCGCAGCATGGCGTCCACCGCTTCTGTCTGGGCCGCCCCGGCGTGGTGTGGTAGGAGGGGTGGTGGGGGTCGGCCGTACACAACCTCGAATGGCAACGCTCGGAGTGCCGTGTGGTATGAGGTATTGTAGCAGTACTCCGCCCAGGAGAGCCAGTCGACCCACGAGCGAGGCCGATCACCTATCGCACAACACAAATACATCGTGATGACCTTGTTGACGACCTCGGACTGGCCATCCGTCTGGGGATGAAAGGTCGTACTGAGCCGCTGCTTGACACCTGCACATTTAAAGAGATCGCGCCAGAGATTGCTGGTGAAGACTGGGTCGCGATCGCTGACGATGGAGCTGAGGAAACCGTGTAGGCGCACGATCCCGTCAAAGAAGGCACGGGCGATGGAGGCGGCGGTGTAGGGGTGGCTGAGCGCGATGAAGTGGGCGTACTTCGAGAAGCGATCCACCACCGTCAGGACGACAGACTTGTCGTGCACCTTCAGCAGCCCCTCGATGAAGTCCATGGAGATATCTGCCCACACCTGCGACGGAACGTCCAAGGGCTGAAGTAGGTCGGCCGGCTGTGTGGTCGGTGTCTTGTTCTGCTGGCACACGTCACAGGAGCGGACGAAGTCGAGCACCAGCTGGCGGTCGCCGGGGATGTAGAAGTCCGCGCGGAGGCGCACAAGGGTTTTCTGGACCCCCTCGTGTCCCGCCGAGTGAGCCAGGGTCACCACCTGGTGGCGCAAGTCGTCAGTGGCAGGCACGTAAATGCGCTTGCCGTGGATGAGGAAGCCGTTGTCGGCTGCCCATGGCGCGCCCAGAGATGCAGCCTGCAGCTGCTGCAGCAGGTCGCGCGTGACCGAGTCAGCCGCAGTGGCGCGGCGAATGTCGGCGTAGAGGTCGAAGGAGGTGAAAGGGAAATGTGCCCTTGGGCCATTTCTAAGTATTTTGGTGATTGAGTGCTAACACAAGTGCTTTTGTGTTAATCTATGCAAAGTGGTGGACAAAGTGAAAATCAAGTCAAAAGGTATGTTTCTAGACTTAGTACATTGTTTTATGGACTAATGTATTGTGTCTAAGTGCTGGAAACAGGAAAGATTGAATTGGAAATGAGATGGCTCTGTTCAGCCAAAGTCAGCCCGGTCTGGGTGCACCGGACTGTCCGGTGATGCACCGGATAGTGTCCGGTGGTGCACCGGACAGTGTCTGGTGTGCCAGGCTGACTCTGGTGAACTGGCTACTCTCGGGACTTCGACGGCGGTGTACGGCTATAAATCACCGGACTGTCCGGTGGTGCACCGGACTGTCCGGTGAGCCGTTCACAGGCGAACTCGTCGCTCTCGGGAGTTGATTAACGGCGTACGACTAAAATTCACCGGACTGTCCGGTGGTGCACCGGACTGTCCGGTGAGCCAACAGTCAGCCAGGGCAACGGTCGGCCGAGGATTCCGCGCGTGACGCGTGGCCGAGCCAACGGTCACATTGGTGCACCGGATTGTCCGGTGTGCACCGGACAGTGTCCGGTGCGCCAACGGCTCTCAGACTCCAACGATCGGCTTCGCCAAATAAGGAAGGATATCTGCACCGGACAGTGTCCGGTGGTGCACCAGACTGTCCGGTGCGCCAGTCGACAGAAGGTAAGATCTGCCTCCCAGGAATGTTCTCAACGGCTCCTAGCTGCCTTGAGGCTATAAAAGGGACCCCTAGGCGCATGGAGGAACACACCAAGCATACTCAGAGCATTCCTAAGCACCGAGACTTCGATTCCACGCGTTTGTTTCTTCGTGATAGCATCTAGAGCTCTAGTTGAGTTGTGAACTCATTGGGTTGTTGTTGCGAGCTCTTGTTGCGACTTGTGTGCGTGTTGACATTCTGATTTTGTGTCTTGTGTGCGTTGCTCATCCCTCCCTTACTCCGTGCTTCTTTGTGAACTTCAAGTGTAAGGGCGAGAGGCTCCAAGTTGTGGAGATTCCTCGCGAACGGGATTAAGAAAAGCAAAGCAAAACACTGTGGTATTCAAGTGGGTCTTTGGACCGCTTGAGAGGGGTTGATTGCAACCCTCGTCCGTTGGGACGCCACAACGTGGAGTAGGCAAGCGTTGGTCTTGGCCGAACCATGGGATAACCACCGTGCCATCTCTGTGATTGATATCTTTGTGGTTATTGTGTTTTGTTGAGACTTCTCTCTAGCCACTTGGGGATTATTGTGCTAACACTTAACCAAGTTTTTGTGGCTTAAGTTTCAAGTTTTACAGGATCACCTATTCACCCCCTCCCTCTAGGTGCTCTCAATTGGTATCGGAGCCGTTCTCTTCACGAAGGGACTAATCGCCCGAAGAGATGGATCCAAAGGGGAAGGGAATCGTGATCAACGATAAGGAGAAGGAGTCCTTCGTCAATGAGCCTAAGGATGACAAGCCTACCGACTCGGGCTCGGGCCACAGACGCAAAGATGTGAAGAAGAAGAAGACGAGACGCATCAAGGAGATCGTCTACTACGACGACAGCGACGAGTCCACTTCTTCCCAAAAGGACAACAATGACAACGACTACGACAAACGAAAGACGGTTAACTCAAACTTTTCTTTCGATTATTCGCGCATCCCGCATAGCTCAAATTCACATTTGCTCTCCATTCCTCTCGGCAAGCCTCCACACTTTGATGGGGAGGACTACGGATTTTGGAGCCACAAAATGCATAGTCATTTGTTCTCTCTCCATCCAAGCATATGGGAGATTGTTGAGAATGGAATGAAATTTGATAGCTCGGATAGTCCTATATTTATTAATGAACAGATTCATAAAAATGCACAAGCTACTACTGTGTTGTTAGCCTCTTTGTGCAGGGACGAGTACCATAAGGTGAGCGGCTTGGACAATGCCAAGCAGATCTGGGACACCCTCAAGATCTCTCATGAGGGGAACGACATCACCTTGCTCACCAAAATGGAGTTGGTGGAGGGCGAGCTTGGAAGATTCGCGATGATAAGGGGCGAGGAGCCAACCCAAACATACAACCGGCTCAAGACCCTTATCAACAAAATAAGGAGCTACGGAAGCACGCGATGGACGGACCACGACGTCGTCCGCCTAATGCTAAGGTCCTTTACTGTACTTGATCCACATCTTGTGAACAATATCCGTGAAAATCCTAGGTACACCAAGATGTCACCCGAAGAAGTTCTTGGAAAGTTTGTAAGCGGGCGAATGATGATCAAGGAGGTGAGATACGTGGACGACGCGTTGAATGGTCCAATCAATGAGCCTCAACCCGTTGCTCTCAAGGCAACGAGAAGCAAGGAGGCGCTACCTAGCAAAGTGGCGCAAGTTGAGGCGGCAGGGCTCAATGATGAAGAGATGGCCCTCATCATCAAGCGCTTCAAGACGACGCTTAAGGGTCGCAAGGGACAGCCAAGCAAGACCAAGACAAAGGGGAAGCGCTCATGCTTCAAATGTGGTAAGATTGGTCATTTTATTGCTAACTGTCCCGATAATGATAGTGACCAGGAAAAAGGGAACAAGAGGGAGAAAAAGAAGGCATACAAGAAGGCTAAGGGCGAGGCACACCTTGGCAAGGAGTGGGACTCGGATTGTTCGTCATCCGACTCCGACAATGAAGGACTCGCCGCCACCACCTTCAACAAGTCATCCCTCTTCCCCAACGAACATCACACATGCCTCATGGCGAAGGAGAAGAAGGTGTGTAATCGGGATACCACTTATGCTTCTTCAAGTGATGATGATTCTAGTGACGACGATGAAATAGACTATTCTAGTTTATTTAAAGGTTTAGATAGAATTAAAATTGGCAAAATTAATGAGTTAATTGATGCCTTGAATGACAAGAATAGGTTACTGGAAAAGCAAGAGGATTTGTTGTATGAAGAACATGATAAATTTGTAGAGGCACAAAAATCTCATGCTTTAGAAGTTAAAAGAAATGAAATGCTTTCTTATGAACTATCTACTTGTCATGAAACCATTGCTACTTTAAAAAGTGTTAATGATGATTTAAATGCTAAACTAGAAGTAGCTAGTAAATCTAACTCTTGTGTAGAACATGTTACAATCTGTAAGAGGTGTAAAGATTTCGATGTTGATGCTTGTAGTGATCACTTAGTTTCAATTTCCAAATTGAATGATGAATTGGCTAGTATTAATGCCCAACTTAAGACTAGCAAGAATGAATTTGACAAGCTAAAATTTGCAAGGGATGCCTACACGATTGGTAGACACCCCTCAATTAAGGATGGACTTGGCTTCAAGAGGGAAGCCAAGGACTTAACAAGCCATAAGGCTCCTATCTCCGCCAAGGAGAAAGGGAAGGCCCCTATGGCTAGTAGTGCTAAAAAGAACCATGCTTTTATATACCATGATAGGAGAAATGCTTATAGGAGTTGTAATGCTTATGATGCTTTTAATTCTCATGCCATGTTTGCTTCTAGTTCTTCCTATATGCATGGTAGAGATATGTCTAGGAGAAAAGTTGTTCATCATATGCCTAGGAAAAATGTTGTTAATGTTCCTAGGAAAGTTAATGAACCTTCTACAATATATCATGCTTGCAATGCTTCTTTTGCCATTTATAGAAAGAATAAGAAGGTGATTGCTAGGAAGTTAGGGGCAAGATGAAAGGGAGATAAAACTTGCATTTGGGTCCCTAAGACAATTGTGACTAACCTTGTAGGACCCAACAAGAGTTGGGTACCTAAGACCCAAGCCTAAATTTGCCTTGCCGGTTTATGCATCCGGGGGTTCAAGCTGGATTATCAACAGCGGATGCACAAACCATATGACGGGGGAGAAGAAGATGTTCACCTCCTACATCAAAAACAATGATTCCCATGATTCAATAATATTCGGTGATGGGAACCAAGGCAAGGTAAAAGGGTTAGGTAAAATTGCTATTTCATCTGAGCACTCTATATCTAATGTGTTTTTAGTTGAGTCTCTTGGATATAATTTGTTATCTGTTAGTCAATTATGCAATATGGGATATAATTGTCTATTCACAAATGTAGATGTGTCTGTCTTTAGAAGGTGTGATGGTTCACTAGCTTTTAAGGGTGTACTAGACGACAAACTTTATTTGGTTGATTTTGCAAAAGAAGAGGCCGGTCTAGATGCATGCTTAATTGCTAAGACTTGCATGGGCTGGCTGTGGCATCGCCGCTTAGCACATGTGGGGATGAAGAACCTCCACAAGCTTCTAAAGGGAGAACACGTGATAGGTCTAACTAATGTGCATTTCAAAAAAGATAGACCTTGTGCAGCGTGTCAAGCAGGAAAACAGGTGGGAAGCTCTCATCACACCAAAAATGTGATGACCACATCAAGACCCTTGGAGATGCTTCATATGGACCTCTTCGGACCCGTCGCCTATCTAAGCATAGGAGGAAGTAAGTATGGTCTTGTTATAGTTGATGATTTTTCCCGCTTCACTTGGGTATTCTTTTTGCAGGATAAATCTGAAACCCAAGGGACCCTCAAGCGCTTCCTCAGGAGAGCTCAAAATGAGTTTGAGCTCAAAGTGAAGAAGATAAGGAGCGACAACGGGTCCGAGTTCAAGAACCTTCAAGTGGAGGAGTTCCTTGAGGAGGAGGGGATCAAGCACGAGTTCTCCGCTCCCTACACACCACAACAAAATGGTGTGGTAGAGAGAAAGAACAGGACACTCATCGATATGGCGAGGACTATGCTTGGAGAGTTCAAGACCCCCGAGCGCTTTTGGTCGGAAGCCGTGAACACGGCTTGCCACACCATCAACCGGGTCTACCTTCACCGCCTCCTCAAGAAGACTTCGTATGAGCTACTAACTGGTAACAAACCCAATGTGTCTTATTTTCGTGTATTTGGGAGCAAGTGTTATATTCTTGTGAAGAAAGGTAGAACTTCTAAATTTGCTCCCAAAGCTGTAGAAGGGTTTTTATTAGGTTATGATTCAAATACAAAGGCGTATAATGTAACACCCCTGGTGTTACTGTAACTAAAACTTGAGCATGACATCATAAACATTGGCATTGCATATGTTTGACACACCTAGAGTGCATTTACTAGGTAAAAATTTCAAACAAGTGTATTGTTTTTGGTGTTTTGCAAATAGGACCCTAGATAGGGAACCTGACCCTAAATAAGGCTCAAGGGGCAAAACTTAACCCAAATGAAGAAAACCTAAAGGCTTTAGGGGAATAATCACAAAATGATCCCAAGACTTAAGTAGAATTACACTTAGACCCCTGGGATACCAGAAACCCTAAATGAAACCCTGGAAAACCCTAAAACCAAACCCTAGGGACCTATGTGCAAAATTAGTCCACTTTTGGACTAAAGTGCAAAAACCAAGTTAAATAAGTATCTTAAGTCATTTGGGTCACAAATATGTGAATTTGCAAGTTAAACCCTAAGTTTTGGGCTTATTTGCAAAACTCACCCCTTAAGTCCTTAATAGTCTAAGTCTGATTTTCAGTGATATTGGCTCAACTTTGGAGCCTTGTATCTTTCAAATTCTAGGGTTTTTGCCCTAGGTCACCACATCAAAATTGTAGCCCAATTATAGGAGAACAACTTTGCTTAAGAGTGCAAGCCATGTTATTGAGAAAAATCTGGAGATAATTAAGGTTGAAGTTGGGCTGTCAGGGTGCCAATGTCTGAATTTTCAGACAGACAGTGTCATCACTGAAACTTTAAGCATGAATTCAAGCTTGAATTATTGAGAATTTGGTCAAGATTGCTATGATAGAATTGTAGCTGGATTGTCAGGCTACAACTTCGGTACAGAGGTTTGATGAAGTTCACATGCAAATTTTAGAGAAAATTGAGCCCAAACATTGACTGTCAGGCGCACTGATAGGCAGTTCGCGATGGTACAGTAGACATTGGGGATCAGACCGCCAGCTGGCTCGCTCGTCGTCCGCGATAAGGATGCCGCTGTGGCCCGGATTGGTCGTCGGCGGTCACAGTAAAAGCTCCCGGCGACGTGTCAAAGAGTCACTGAGGTGGCTGGCTCCTGTTAAACGGCGACCACCGCACTGTCACCGGAATTCGCCGCGTGGTGTGTTCGCCAGCGCGATCCAGGGATCCGCGATCCTTATCCGGCTATGGCTGGAGTCTATAAATTGATGGCGCGGGTAGCTGCGTTACCTCATCGTGAAACCAGAGCCCCCACTTCCACGCTCAATCGTCCTCCAGAGCTCATCAATTTCCAACTTTCCCCAGTTTCGATCTCCGCAGCCGTGAAACGCACCTCGCTGCGGCTAGCTCAGCTCAGGTTAGTTCATACCGATTGCTCCCTCGTTTGAGTGCTCTCGTGTACCTGTGATGCTCACCGGCTAACCCAATTGAACTAAGTCCCCCTTAATCGCCGGGAACGCAATCAACCCTTAGCACCGCCCGCGGTTGTCGTGGCCAGAGCTCATTAGTTAGCCATAGATGAAATTAGGTTAGGGGAAAAGCTCGTGATAGGTCCAATTTGATATCCGCCGCTCGGGAACCCTAGCCGTTGCCCCATTCGGCCGGTCTACGAGCTCGTCGGAGCTCGGCCGCACGTGAACGCCGTCGAGGTCAAGTCGTGTAAAGGAATAGAAGATGGAGGGCCTTTCTGTAATTTGTCAGCGACACATCAGAACAGTAAAGGAACTTGTTTCCTGTTATCTAGAACCCCGAGGACCGCTGTGCAAAATGGCCAGCGTGGGCGCGTGCGCGAGCGTGCTTCTGCGCGAGGTTGGGCCGCTCGGGCCAGTTTGAGCCCAATACTGTTGAAGTATTTTCCTTTTTCTTTTTCAGAATAACTTTAGAAATCCCTGGAAAAATATAGAAAAATCCTAAAATTATGAGACCAATTTTCCTAGCCTTCTTATTTTCCCTAAAATTTAATAAAAATAGTTTCATGATTTTTAGGGTAAATTAGGAATTTTAAGGTATTTAAAATAGTTTAAGATAGTAGTTCTGGATTTTTAAAAGATAAATGGTAATCCCAAAAATGCTCAAAATTTTTATATGAGCTTCTTATATTATTTAGAAGCCTTGGGTAGAAATTGGGTTGATTTGGACCTTGTTTGATCACCAAACCCCAAAACACCCCCCTGCCCTATGAACTCCTTTACTAACTCCGGAAACCCTAAGTTCTCGGAGTTCCATGAAGGAAAATTGTATTCAAGACTTAGATGATAAGTTTATATCATCTTTGCATCCTCATGAGCATTACATGGCATTCATTCTTATACATATTTGTGGTTATGATTAGAACATGAGGAAGAAGTGGAAGCCACTGAAGAGCAAGTACCACCACCTTTGGAAACACAGGCTGAGAACTGTTTCTACTTTGATATTTGTGGATCTGAGCCTGACTCACCCATAAACAAAGGCAAGCCCCGGTGCATTTGCCACCCCCCTTGTGTTTTAAAATCTTTCTCACTTGCTTGATGCACTAGGTGATAGGTGTTGATTGCTAAAACAATTCCTGCATTACCTTCCTTGGAATTTGATTACCTTCCTTGAAATTCCTGTTTTACAAAAGATTTTTGATGCTTAGCATTGCTTTAGAAAAACAAAATGTTTTGTTTTTACAAAAGATGATGTGGCAAAAGTGGGTGGGATGTTTTCGAAAATAAAAACTTGATGGTGAATCCATCACGGTCGTGATGGATTCAACATCGGAAAAGATGTACCTCTGCGAGGTACCAACCTTTGGGGTTAAATGATTAAGCTGAGACCGGGCGGGTGACTTGCATGAGAAAGAGAGTCTCGGTGTAGTGTCTCCGTCTGAGTCGATTAAGGGCCGTCTCGATGTAAGCCTGCTGACCGAGGACCCTTTAACTGGTCACATGCCTCGTCATGGGTAAGCTTTGCCTCGGGTGGACTAAGGCCAGAATAAGATAACACGAAATGGGCGTGGAGCGGTGGCGAGAGTAGCGTGTACCCTCCGTGGCAAGAGGCTGGACGGTGGTGTATCTGTGCTCTCGGTTTGCGTGAACCTGATCTGGTCTTAAGAAACTCGGTGGCAGGTTGACATATGCAAGGGTTAAGTGCTACATATGTCGTGTGATCGAAGATCCTCAGCTGAGTATAATCGATTCGGATCGCCGTACCTCCGCGGTTATGGAGACTTGGCCACTGACTTACACGTAGCACTCCACTAAAGATGAAGGGATTGACGAGAAATTGGCTAGTTCAGGTCAAGTGTTTGAACTAGGTTAGAAAGCACTCTAGTTGCAGGTAACTTTACTTAACTTGAAATTAAAACTGGATTTTAAGGATCCACTCATAGTAAGCTTTTCTGCAAAATAGAGTCTTGATTCTTGATAAGCCGTACCTTGACTCCCATCTGACTAGCATACCCTTGAGAGTCTTTTCTTTAGTCGAGTAAGACTTGCTGAGTAATTCCGTACTCAGGGTTTATTCCCCCGTTGTTTTTAGGTGAGGAGACAACAAACTTGTGTTGTTTTTGTACCAAGGTGGTGAAAAGTGAAGATAATCAAGAATGAAGCTGCCGGAGGACCGGGTCCTCCTTAAAAACCTTTATGTAAAGAACTTAATGGGAGGAATTTTTGCCTCCTAGGTATTGTAATAATACCTTTCAGCACTCTCTGGTCTGTATTAAACGACTTACTCTTACTTTTTAATAAATGTAAGTTTATGTAATCACTTCCGCATTTTCGCATCTCCGATGAACATATTGTCTGTCAGATGGGTGAAACGTTCCTGGAAAGGTAAGGATAAAGATACCGAACTTGTCAAGTGATTCAGGAACATCTACAGGGTTGTCTGATGTCTGTTGGACAAGGACAACTGTAGGTGGGCCTAATGACTTGGGAGGTTCCGTCACATATAGGGTCTTCAATAAATCATCGGGTTTGGTTGAAGTCTCTAGCGACATTGTATTTGATGAGACTAATGGCTCTTCAGGAGAGCAAGTTGTTGATCTTGATGATGTAGATGAAGAAGACGTTCCAACGGCTGCAATGCGCACCATGACGACTGGAGATGTGAGGCCACTGGAACAAAAGGAGCAAGATCAACCTTCTTCCTCAACAACGGTGCATCCTCCAACCCAAGATGACGAACAGGTACCTCAAGTGGAGGCGTGTGATCAAAGGGGAGCATAGGATGTCCAAGTTGAAGAGGAAGAAGCACAACCGGCACCTCCAACCCAAGTTCGAGCAACGATTCAAAGGGATCATCCCGTCGACCAAATATTGGGTGATAGTAGCAAGGGAGTAACTACTCGTTCTAGATTAGTAAATTTTTGTGAGCATTACTCTTTTGTCTCTTCTATTGAGCCTTTCAGGGTAGAAGAGGCCTTGCTAGATCCGGACTGGGTGTTGGCCATGCAGGAGGAGCTAAACAACTTCAAGCGTAATGAAGTTTGGACACTGGTGCCTCGTCCCAAGCAAAACGTTGTGGGAACCAAGTGGGTGTTCCGCAACAAACAGGACGAGCACGGGGTGGTGACGAGGAACAAGGCTCGACTTGTGGCAAAAGGTTATGCCCAAGTCGCAGGTTTGGACTTTGAGGAGACTTTTGCTCCTGTGGCTAGGCTAGAATCAATTCGTATTTTGCTAGCATATGCCGCTCACCATTCTTTCAGGTTGTTCCAAATGGATGTGAAGAGCGCTTTCCTCAACAGGCCGATCAAGGAGGAGGTGTACGTGGAGCAACCCCCTGGCTTCAAGGATGAACGGTACCCCGACCACGTGTGTAAGCTCTCTAAGGCGCTCTATGGACTTAAGCAAGCCCCAAGAGCATGGTATGAATGCCTTAGAGACTTTCTAATTGCTAATGCTTTCAAGGTTGGGAAAGCCGATCCAACTCTTTTTACTAAGACTTGCGATGGTGATCTTTTTGTGTGCCAAATTTATGTCGATGACATAATATTTGGTTCTACTAACCAAAAGTCTTGTGAAGAGTTTAGCAGGGTGATGATACAGAAATTCGAGATGTCAATGATGGGCGAGTTGAACTACTTCCTTGGGTTCCAAGTGAAGCAACTCAAGGACGGCACTTTCATCTCCCAAACGAAGTACACGCAAGACTTGTTAAAGTGGTTTGGGATGAAGGACGCCAAGCCCGCAAAGACTCCGATGGGAACCGACGGACACACCGACCTCAACAAAGGAGGTAACTCCGTATATAAAGGCATACCGGTCTATGATAGGGTCTTTACTTTATTTGTGTGCTAGTCGACCGGATATTATGCTTAGCATATGCATGTGTGCTAGATTTCAATCCGATCCAAGGGAGTGTCACTTAGTGGCCGTGAAGCGAATTCTTAGATATTTAGTCGCTACGCCTTGCTTCGGGATCTGGTATCCAAAGGGGTCTAACTTTGACTTGATTGGATACTCAGACTCCGACTATACTGGATGTAAGGTCGATAGGAAGAGTACATCGGGGACGTGCCAATTCTTAGGAAGGTCCCTGGTGTCGTGGAACTCTAAGAAACAAACTTCCGTTGCCCTATCCACCGCTGAGGCCGAGTACGTTGCCGCAGGACAGTGTTGCGCGCAACTACTTTGGATGAGGCAAACCCTCCAGGACTTTGGCTACAATCTGAGCAAAGTCCCACTCCTATGTGATAATGAGAGTGCTATCCGAATAGCGGAAAATCCTGTTGAGCACAGCCGCACAAAGCACATTGACATCTGGCATCACTTTTTGAGAGACCACCAGCAAAAGGGAGATATCGAAGTGTTTCATGTTAGCACCGAGAACCAGCTAGCCGATATCTTTACCAAGCCTTTAGATGAGAAGACCTTCTGTAGGCTGCGTAGTGAGCTAAATGTCCTAGATTCACGGAACTTGGATTGATTCATAGCATACATGTGTTTATGCCTTTGATCATGTTCCTTATGTATTTTGTTGCTTACTTGTGGTGCTCAAGTTGTACAAACACTCCCTGGACCTCACAAGTCCTCTTGCAAGTGGTGCACATATTTAGGGGGAGATGTGCTACAACTTGACCCTTTGAGACTAACCGTGTGTTTGAGTTTGCTTGTTTTAGTCTCAAAGGAGGTTTGAAAGGGAAAAGGTGGACTTGGACCATGAAAGACTTCCACTGCACTCCGATGAGAGGGTAACTTATTCCAAGTTCATCTCATGTACTCTTATTGCCTTTGTATTCTTATTGAAAATTTGGTGAGGCAATGGGGTTCTAGGGCCAAGATTGATCCTGTTTTGGTGCTTGATGCCAAAGGGGGAGAAAATAAAGGCCAAAGCAATAGATGGATCAGCTACCACTTGAGAAATTTTGAAAATAGTAGATTAGAGCTTTTGGTTTGTCAAAACTCTTTTATTGTCTCTTTTGTCAAAAGTTGGCCACTTGTGGGGAAAAGTGATGATTATGGGAAAAAGGGGAGTTTTTGAAATCCTTGGTCAATTTCTTTTGGAATACCTCTCTTTATGTCTCGTGAATTTGACTTAGAGATAGGAAATTGAGTTTGATTTGCAAAAACAAACCAAGTGGTGGCAAAGTATGATCCATATATGCCAAAATTGAATCAAAACAATTTTGAGTGTTCACTTGCATTGATATTGCACTTGTTCTAGTTGCTTTATGTTGTGTTGGCATAAATCACCAAAAAGGGGGAGATTGAAAGGGAAATGTGCCCTTGGGCCATTTCTAAGTATTTTGGTGATTGAGTGCCAACACAAGTGCTTTTGTGTTAATCTATGCAAAGTGGTGGACAAAGTGAAAATCAAGTCAAAAGGTATGTTTCTAGACTTAGTACATTGTTTTATGGACTAATGTATTGTGTCTAAGTGCTGGAAACAGGAAAGATTGAATTGGAAATGAGATGGCTCTGTTCAGCCAAAGTCAACCCGGTCTGGGTGCACCGGACTGTCCGGTGATTCACCGGACAGTGTCCGGCGGTGCACCGGACAGTGTCCGGTGTGCCAGGCTGACTCTGGTGAACTGGCTACTCTCAGGACTTCGATGGCGGTGTATGGCTATAAATCACCGGACTGTCCGGTGGTGCACCGGACTGTCCCGTGAGCCGTTCACAGGCGAACTCGTCGCTCTCGGGAGTTGATTAACGGCGTACGGCTAAAATTCACCGGACTGTCCGGTGGTGCACCGGACTGTCCGGTGAGCCAACAGTCAGCCGGGGCAACGGTCGGCCGAGGATTCCGCGCGTGACGCGTGGCCGAGCCAACGGTCACATTGGTGCACCGGACTGTCCGGTGTGCACCAGATAGTGTCCGGTGCGCCAACGACTCTCAGACTCCAACGGTTGGCTTCGCCAAATAAGGAAGGATATCTGCACCTGACAGTGTCCGGTGGTGCACCGGACTGTCCGATGCGCCAGTCGACAGAAGGCAAGATCTGCCTTCCAGGAATGTTCTCAACGGCACCTAGCTGCCTTGGGGCTATAAAAGGGACCCCTAGGCGCATGGAGGAACACACCAAGCATACTCAAAGCATTCCTAAGCACCGAGACTTCGATTCCACGCGTTTGTTTCTTCGTGATAGCATCTAGAGCTCTAGTTGAGTTGTGAACTCATTGGGTTGTTATTGCGAGCTCTTGTTGCGACTTGTGTGCGTGTTGACATTCTGATTTTGTGTCTTGTGTGCGTTGCTCATCCCTCCCTTACTCCGTGCTTCTTTGTGAACTTCAAGTGTAAGGGCGAGAGGCTCCAAGTTGTGGAGATTCCTCGTGAACGGGATTAAGAAAAGCAAAGCAAAACACCGTGGTATTCAAGTGGGTCTTTGGACCGATTGAGAGGGGTTGATTGCAACCCTCGTCCGTTGGGACGCCACAACGTGGAGTAGGCAAGCGTTGGTCTTGGCCGAACCACGGGACAATCACCGTGCCATCTCTGTGATTGATATCTTTGTGGTTATTGTGTTTTGTTGAGACTCCTCTCTAGCCACTTGGGGATTATTGTGCTAACACTTAACCAAGTTTTTGTGGCTTAAGTTTCAAGTTTTACAGGATCACCTATTCACCCCCCCCCCTCTAGGTGCTCTCAGGAGGGCCCAGAGAGGGCACAGAGCGCCGCAGTCTCCTCGTCGCGGCGAGACAGCGCGTCAGCCGCCGAGTTGAGCCGCCCGGGGCGGTACTCGACGGTGAAGTCAAACCCGAACAGCTTGCTGAGCCACTGGTGTTGAGGCACGGTGGACAGCCATTGGTCCAGGAGGAACTTCAGGCTGTAGTGGTCGGTGCGGACGAGGAACCAGCGCCCCCACAAGTACGGGTGCCAGTGCCGGATGGCTTGCACCAGCCCGATGAGCTCGCACTCGTAGGCCACCAGCTTGACATGGCGAGCGACGAAGGGTCGACTGAAGAAGGCCAGGGGTCCGCCCCCTGGTGTAGAACGGCACCAAAGCCAGTGCCGGACGCGTCGTAGTCGACCACAAACTGGCGCGCGAAGTCGGGCATCTGTAGAACCGGCGCCGACGAGAGCGCCCGCTTCAGGGCAGCGAAAGCCTCGTCTGCCTCCGCCGTCCAGACGAATGTCTCCTTCCACAGGAGACGTCTGAGTGGCGACGTGATGGAGCCGAAGTCGCGGATAAACTTCCTGTAGTAGCCGGCGAGGCCCAGGAAGCCACGCACCCCGCGTGGAGAGCGCGGTAGCGGCCATGAGGCGACCGCGGCCACTTTGTCGCTATCCATGGCGACGCCGTCGGCGGAGATGACGTGGCCGAGGTAGGTGACAGAGGGGGTCCCGAAGGAGCACTTCGATCTCTTCAGAAAGAGGCCGTGGGCTCGTAGGGCGGTGAAGACAAGGCCGACATGCTACAGGTGCTCAGACCACGACGTGCTGTAGATCAGAATGTCGTCAAAGAAAACCAGCACGAACCTACGGAGGAAGGGGTGGAGCACGTCATTCATCAATGCCTGAAATGTCGCAGGGGCGTTGGAGAGCCCAAACGGCATCACCAGGAACTCGAAATGGACATGGTGGGTGCGGAACACCGTCTTCTCAAAGTCGGCCGGGTGCATGCGCACCTGGTGGTACCCCGAGCGGAGGTCGAGCTTGGTGAAGTACTTAGCCCCATGGAGCTCGTCGACCACCGGGATCGGGAACTTGTCCTTGGACGTACGGTCATTGAGCGCGCGGTAGTCGATGCAGAAGCGCCATGACCCATCTGCCTTCTTGACGAGGAGCACGGGTGCCGAGAACGGAGAAGTACTGGGGCGGATGATGCCCTGCTCCAGCATGGCGGCGCACTGTCGCTCGAGCTCGTCCTTCTGCAACTGAGGGTACCAGTACGGCCGCACTGCCACCAGCACGGTCTCGGGCAGCATGTGTATGCGGTGGTCGTAGGGGCGGGCTAGTGGAAGACCGCGTGGTGTGTCGAAGACGGCTTCGTGCTAACATAGGAGCTCGTCCAGCAGCGGGTGGTGCGGGTCCGGAACTACCGCTAGCAGTGACCGCTGCTGAAAGGGTGTGCCCGGGGCGCCCACACACTACCACGTGACGCGGTGGCCCTCGTGCAGGAAGGATACGGTGAGCCCCTCGAAGTCCCAGGTGAGGGGGCCCAGCGTGCCCAGGAAGTCGATGCCGAGGATGAAGTCGAAGCAGCTGAGTGCGAGGCCGACACAGGTGATGGAGAAGGGCGCCCTGAAGATGTCGATGGGCATGTTGCGTGCAAGGCCTTCACACGGCACACGCTCACCGTTGGCCACCGTAACGCGAAGCTGGTCGCCCCCCTGAGGAGCGAGTCCAAGGCGTCGCATGGCCACGCCCTAGAGGAACGTGTGGGTGGAGCCAGTGTCCAGGAGGGTGAGGAGGCGCTCGCCCTTGATTGTCACGGGCAGGAGCATAGTTTGGTACTTCCTGATGCCTGCCAGAGCGTGTACAGAGACCACAAGAGCGTGAGTGTGAGCGTCCGCTGCGGCGGCGGCTTCTTCGGGCGAGGCCACGGCCGCATCGTCGGCTGCCGCCTCCTCGTCGGCGTCGAGGAAATCGTCCACCTCCAGGAAGAACAAGCGGGGGCACACGTGCCCACGCACGTACTGCTCATCGCAGTTGTAGAAGAGGCCTTGACGACGGCGTTCCTGCATCTCGGCCGGCGAGAGGCGACGGTGCGGCCGCGCGGGTGCCGCCGGGGCTGCTACGCCTGGTGCTGCAGCGCCGGCTGCGGACGGCGCAGGCAGCGCTGGTGCTCCAGCCGGGGCCGCGGTCGCCCCCTGTTGGCGTGGGGGAAAGGCTGGCCGCGGGGGAGGGCGGGCGCCGTGCTGCTGAGGAGGCGCTGCCGCGACTAGAGCCCGTGTCTCGAAGGCGCGGGCGAGAAACATGGCCGTCTGGAGGTCGGCGGGGCGCGCATCGCGACGTCGACCCGAATGTGTTCCGGGAGGCCACCGACGAAGAGCTCCGCCTTTTGGCGCGTGGAGAGGTCCCTTGAGTGCGCCAGCACCGTCTGGAAGCAGTCCGCAAACTCCTGGACCGTGGAGTGGAAAGGAAGGCGCCCCAACTCGGCCAGCCGCGAGCCGTAGATAGGCGGTCCGAAGCGAAGGCGACAAAGCTCCTTGAAGCGCTCCCAGGACGGCATGCCCTCGTCCAACAGGAGTGCGTAGTACCATGTCTGAGCGGCACCGGTGAGGTGGTAGGAGGCTATCCACGTCCGCTGCTCCACCGGAGTGCGCTGGCCCTAGAAGAATTGTTCACAGTGTGTGAGCCAATTCAGCGGGTCGACCGAGTTGTCATATGTCGCGAAGTCGATCTTGTAGGTCCGAGGTTGGAAAGGCGCCGCGCCGAACGTCGCGGGAGCCGTAGCCGAGGGCGCCCCGCCGATCACTGGAGCTGCAGCCGACGCGGAGCAGAAAGTGGAGCCATGGAGAATTGTGCCGTCAACGCCGCCATAGAGCGTTCCCGACGCCGGAACACCCCCATGGCCGAAGCCCGCTGTGATGTGAGGGGTCGAATGGACCGACGGACGCGCCGGCGCAGAGGAGTAGACTGGCTGCGCGACGTCGGTGAGCCACGACGGAAGCGGGGACGGCGAGTGGGGGAACTGGATCTCCTGGATGGGGACGCCACCGAGGGACACCGCCGGTGCGGGCGCGGTGGTGTGTGCCGTGCTGTCCTGCGGCATCCCGTAGGGGTAGACGGCGCCCGAGGCGGGTGAAGGCAGCTGCTGCCGCGGGTTGGGCGCCGGCGGTAGCTGCGGTTGCGGGTGAGGCGGTGCCACGCCTGGCTGCGGTCCCAAGAGGAAGGCGTGGACGCCGGCCATCATCCTGCCGAGGTCGAGGACGGCCGTGGTGAGCTTCTCGTTGGTCATCACGCCCACGGTGGAGGAAGAAGCCCCGGCGGCCAGCGGCAGCGATCCCGCGGGCAGATATGTTTGCGGAATCGGTGCGGATGGGATCGGCACGGACATGTTGGGCACGGACACGTTGGAGTCCGGCGGCGACGTGGTTGCAGCGGGCAGCGGCAGCGACATCGGATCGAAGGTGGCTGATACCAGGTTGGTATGCTGTTGTTCTCTGCCACGCACCGATCGGAGGTTGTACGTGTGGAGGATCGGTGGGCGCGGTTTGAAGGCTGAACGGCGGAGAGGAGCCAGCGATCGTGAGAGGAGGAAAACAAGGTGGCGGCTAGGGTTGGACTCCCGGCTCCCTACAGGAAGCCGGAAACAATGTGTTTCTGCTTGATCTATAGAGTGGTGCTTACAATTATTTATACTCCCTTCTAGTCCTTATCTAATGAGATAGATCTCCTCTTTTC
The DNA here is from genome assembly GCA_029449295.1 of Zea luxurians. Taxonomy (NCBI): domain Eukaryota; kingdom Viridiplantae; phylum Streptophyta; class Magnoliopsida; order Poales; family Poaceae; genus Zea; species Zea luxurians. The sequence goes on along the minus strand of JAOPSE010000021.1, from coordinate 52,436,053 downwards.
TCTCTAACAAATCTTATCTTCTAATCCCTATCTTCTCTCTAACAAATCTTATCTTCTAATCCCTATTTTCTCTCTAACAAATCTTATCTTCTAATCCTTATCTGCATGCTTATCTTCTAATCCTTATTTGCATGCTTATGCTGTTGCCCGGCGCCTATAGTGGCAGCCGGTCATAACAAAACTGAATAGAAACTATATACGTGTCAGAATAAGAAATTCACGTACACAGCGATTACATAGTTGGACATCATCACACATTGCTTAAAATAATAGTAGAAATCGTACTTTATTACATCAAGATGTTCAAGACATCCACAGAGTCATTAATTTAATTCATAATCATAATCAAAGTGCGGATACGAAACATAGTACGATAAGATCTTCATAGGCAGCTGACTGGGGGTTTAGCACTAAACTAATCTAGAACTCATCAAAGTCCTGAAACTCCTAGAAAGTCTTCCATGTTGCCTTCATCTTCTCCTGAGCATTGATTGCAGTGGGAACAACCTGGGTTTTGGGGTTTTTTAAGCAAGGGCGAGTACACATCAACGTACTCAGCAAATGTCATGTTTGGCTAAAGTGGACTAGTTGTATGTGGGGTTAAGCTTAAAGAAGTTGCTTTTAGTTGGTCATGTATTTATTACTAGTAGAGAGCTAAGTTTTAGCAATAGTCTCAAGTTAATAACCCAGATAGTACTCCTTCCAAGAGGAAATATCAAAATCCATAGTTATAATCATCACCATTAAACATCATCATAAAGGTATCCAGAGTACTCTAACCAAAGGAGCTCCCAAGGTTGCTCATAACCGTGAGCATGACTGATATACTAGTTTCTAACACTGTGTAGAGGTTGCACACTTTACCCACGAGTCGTGATCCCTTCTCAGCCTAGCTTGTACAGACCTAATCTTCACTACCGAGGTGAATGACCAGGGATTCACTACATAGCCTTTACAAAGATTTCCTAGAGGTCATAGTCACATGTTATGTTTCTCTAGTTTGATAAACACAATACTTATCCCTACAGGAAGGGTGACTAACAAAAGCAACACGAAAGAACCTCGGCATCCAGCCTCGGCAGAGCAAGTACTATGCCTGAACCCCATTGACGGCACGACGGCGAAGCTGACTATACCTTGAGTTCCTCTAATTAATCGGTTAAGGGCAACCCATTCTGCCCTCATGGTTCTACTGTTTCTTCGGGTGGTCATCCAACGAACAGATCCTTACGGAAAGGTACTCGGAAAATAGCCCGAGTCCCCTAAATTATCACAAGTTCATCATCATATCCAAAATAACATCATCGTATCATAAATGTTCTCTTCATGTTCATTGATTAAAGTAAAGAAATAGCATGATCCTAATCACAGTAACCAATACCCAAAGGATAACCAAGGACAGGAAAAACAGAACACTACCCAAAGGATAACCAATATGCGGGACAATGAATTATAAAGTAAATAGGATATAATGGGTTAGAGGACACTTGCCTTCACCAGGTTATTGCTCAGGAAAGTCTCCTGCAACACACTTGGAAACCACAGACTGCTCATTGTCTACGCAAAGCAATCATTCATTCAACACACTTGGGTAATGACAAAAGAACAATACACCAATCATATGCAACAGAGTAAGCATAGGTTCAGTGAAAAAGTATAAACACATAAGTAAACTCTAGGTTCCAGGGTAGATTAATATACCTAGTGGTCTGTTGTTCTCCAACTACTGCCTATCTCAGTAGCTTAATTACCTAACTATATCTATCTTAGTGAACTGCTTATTTAGACAAGGTTATTCCAGGGATGGGACTATACAATAATTGGAATTAAATCTACAAAAGTCAAGCACTTGACATTCATTAGGGTTTCACTTATATTTTACTTTTAATACAAGTTCTATAACCTTAAATTAACCTAGAGACTAATCATAAAATTAGGGCATAAAAACAGTGAATGAACATAATTTAAACGGACAGAGAATTGTAACACCCAAAATCCTATTTAGGGTTGTATAAAAAATTTCACTAAAAAGGTTTTGAATTAGGACATCTTTTAATAAGGACTCCCTTACCTTGAGAACACATCTCCTAAAAGAAATATGCTATCAAATAAAAAAATTAATTAAAAGGGTCTATATGTGGATTTAATTATCCCCTTGCATGTATCTAAAATATCTCTCTAAAGGATTCTATCCACTGAGAATTATACCTTTAAAATGCCTATTTTTTATGTATGAGTGGCATACTTGAAATCCTCGGCTTAAATAGGATAATAATTAATAGGTCAATAATATTTCTTGTAATGCTAGGTAATTTTTGTTGGTTGCATATTGTTGGGGACTTGTTCTCAAATGCTATGAGTTAAGAACAAGGCAACACAAAATGTTAATGGTTGAAGACCTTTGTCCTTCAAAGCATTATCTCCCTTAGGATATAATGATCTTCAGACGAAGGTTATGAAGGACATACCTTCATCATCTCAGTATATAATAATGAAAGTAGAAGCATATGAAACATGGAAAATAGCATGAATAATCATATGACATCATTAGGATATTTTTATAATATCATCGTGAATAAACATGAATAATATTGAATTACATTTATACCTTCGGCTTGACAGAAGGTGAAAATCCAGGTGTGACGTGCGAGTGAATACAAGTCAGTGTGTACAGTACTAGGGTACTGTTCATCTATTTATAGGCACAGGACGTAACCCGGACAAAATTACATTTGTGTCCTTGATAACTAATCATAACCAAAACACAAATTATCAAGGACTAAACAGTCTTTTACTCTTTAAGTCAGTGCTGCCCTTCGTCTCAAGGCACTGTCATGCCGAAGCTCCCTGGATTGTAGCTTCGGCTTGTACCTTCGTGCTATCTCAGTTCGCATAACACACTGTCGAAGGTGTTTTTGCTTGGAGGACCTTCGGCAAAGAAGAAGGCCCCCAACAATAGCCCCTTCGCGGTGCTAGATCGTTTTTCATAACGAGCTCGATCCACAAAAAAATCTCAGAGGCTTCAGAATGCCGAAGGTCCGAAAAACACCTTCCCTAAGCTCGTTGCCGAGAAACGATTAAAATATTCCAAGCGTTGGGTGGTCCACCGCTCAGCAGATACGAGCGATCTGGCAATTCACCTTCCAGGCGTCGAGTGGTCCACCATTCAGCGGGTGCGGGCAATTTGGCGGTTCACCTTCCCACCTGCAGCACTATATAAACAGACGGGTTGGTGTAGAGTTACCACAACATCCATTCCATTTGCACTGTTGTGCTGTTAAAAAATTTAACCATAGCTGAAGCTTTTTTCACTGCGATCTCAAGCGAACACCATCATTTAGAGTTAACTTCGTCAAAAAAGAGAGCTTCGTCAACTGCAAAACATCAACTTCGTAAAAACCACAAAAAATCCATCAGATGGCCAGATTGCGTTCGACTGCAAGGGTGACTCGTGAAGGATAGGGGACCGAGGCCACCGAGACAGCTCCAATTTCCAAAGTCATGAGACAGTCAGGTCTAGTTGTGACAGAGGGAACTACTGACGAAGGTGCCCCTGTTGCCGAAGCTGGACAGACCATTGCTGAAGAAGAAGATGTTGAAGAGGACGAAGAAGATTTTAGTATTTTGATCCCATCAAAACCGAGCCATCTAGATTTTGAAATGTCTACTGTGTCTGAAGCTGACATGCCAATGATGATGAAGCTTGGCTACTTTGGCAAAGCTGAAAGGAAACTTGTTCGATTTGCCAGAGAAGAAACCACCCCAGCGCCGAAGGATGATGAAGTGGTGGTCCACAAGAGTTTTTTCAGAGCCGGACTCCGACTTCCTCTGAATGAGATGATTGGGGAAGTATTGAAAATTTTTGAAATATATCTTCATCAGCTGACCCCTAACGCCATTGTTAGGCTTAGTGTCTTCATCTAGGCACTCCAAAGCCAAGGGATGAGCCCAGATGCCGAAGCATTCTGCCGAGTGCATGAGTTGCATTACCAAACGAAGGCTAGGGAAGACGGTCTGCATGAAAATTTTGGTTGCTACAATTTTGCATATCGTAAAGATACGAAGGCTCCAGTTCTTAGCTATCGCACCAAATGGCCAACCGGCTGGAAAAGTGAATGGTTTTATATCAAGGCCGATGAGAAGAAGAGGGGGAAACTGATGACGATGGTCATGTGCCCGCTGACTTTAAGCTTCGGAATGACCAGACCCCTATGCAACATGCAGATAGTGTCAGCATGCCAGTTGGCCAAGGTAGAATTCAGGGTAGTGGCTGAACAGATCAGCACCAGGGACTTGGTGCAGGAATACATAGCCAACCGGACGTACCCAATGTCGAGTGATTGGGTGATGCCGAAGATGAAGGGAACAAAGAAAAAATATAAACTTGTTCAATTACCTTATCGATTCAGATTTGAAAAACAGTTCAAGCAACCTTGCCAAGAATGGCTGGAAATGACTGAAACTATGTGTAATGAGATTTTGGGGAACTACACCAAAAAAGAAGACAAATTGATGACAGTAGCCTTCGGCACCTGGCCAAAACGAAAGTTAAACCGAGTAATGGACGCTTTAAAATTTGAATACCCTGATTACGAGCAACTCAACGAGGGTGCCAAAGGGACAAAAAGGAAAAGGATTGTTAGTGTTTTGAGCAGACAAGCTGCCAGAATGGTGAAAGAAGATGAGAAAATTTTAAAGAAGAGAAAATCCAGTCCCAAGCCAAAGGTGGCGGCTTTGAAGAAAATAAAGGTTGCAACTCCAGAGTCAAAGGTGACTGAGGTGGAAGAGGAAACTCCTTCAACACCTCCTGCTGCCGAAGTAGAAGAGATTTTAAAGGTAATGACTGAATCTTTACCTATCAAGCTGCTAAGTCCTCTGGGACCGGAACTGACGAAGCTTTTACAGAAGAAGGATGAGCCATCAACTACAAAAAGGTGGATGGGCAGAAAAAGCGAAGGATCGGCACCGTAATGGAAACCATTGAACGAACACCACCATCAGCCCCGGCCAGTGCCGAAGCAAACATTTTTGTCGAAGCTGCAGCTGCCATCGAAGCTGCCAACTTGAAGGCCACCCTATCTGGAATTGATACATTGATATTGGGTATGCCTACAGAAGAAACAGCTGTGACTGCAGAACAGGTCATGGCCCCAGTGCCTGACAAAGGGAAGAAAATTGTCGATGCTGCTTCGGAAGAAAAATATTTCGACCTTCGGAACCTGGTCGGACAAGAACTATCTGAGGCCGAAAAGAAGGAGCTACAGGAATATGGCATTTCCTATGGCTACCAGCCAGGAGCCATGCTCTTTGGTGGGATCGATGAAGAGGCCTTGGGATGCGTTCGCGACCGCACCGAGGCGAAGGTATCGACAATCTATCGAAGAGTGTCAGTTTTCCGAAGCTCAAAGCCGATATTAGCAGCAACCAACGACAACATATCGTCGGTAGTTTGTTTTATTACAACTTTAAGGTAAAATTCTTGTGTTGAAGCAAAATTTTACATTTTATTTTTGCGACAAAGCAAGTTTGCTGATGAAGGTCTATTTGTACAAAGTATGCTGCTGAGCAAAGCACTGCAAATGCAACAAGACCTTAAGGATAAAAAGAACGAAATTATAGTCGAGGGTTTAGAGAACAAGATTAAAGAATACGAAGCTTCTCTTGAAAATAAAGATTTCCTACTCCAAGCAATGGAAGGTTCTCTTGCAGAAGCGCAAACCGAAAATGCTAGATTAAACAGGGAGCTTCTCCAAAAATCAGAGAGCTTCAAACAAGAAAGAAAAAACTTGCAGACAAAATACGAAGCTGAAGTTGTCGAAAATACGAAGCTGAAGCAATCTTTGAAAGAGCTTCGGAACATATGTGTCGGTGTTTCGGACCCGGGGGACCCTCAACCGGACCGACTAGTGAATTTTGTGCCGCGTGCCCCTGTCCAGATGGGTTGATGCAAGATGGAACACAAGAGGGGGGAATGAGGCTTGTATTATCTTGCTCCGAGTGTGCTTGCAGTAGGGGTTACAAGCTGAGCGAGAGAGGGAACGAGCTCTAGGCCTCCTGAGGGAGTCTAGCGTTGCGGAGCGGAGCTCGACGTTTGGGTGAGTCCGTCCCCGTTGCCCTTGCTGTTCGTGTTTTTCCCCTTTCTCCCCTCCCTCGCCCCTCTCGCCCCCAGGAAGGCCCTAGACATCTCCTTTTATAGATACAAGGAGACGGTCCAGCTGTACAATGGGGGGTGTAGCAATGTGCTAACGTGTCTGGCGAAGAGGTGCTTGAGCCCTGTATGAAGCGCAGCTGGCGGTGCGGCATGGATCCTACTGACGTTTCCTTGCTTCCATAGGGAGCTGAGAACCATTGACGTCACGGACGCACGCGGGGAACCATCATTACTTGTGGCCGGAGTGATCTAGATGTGACTCCGGTCTTGTTCTTTCGTAGCCTGGGGCGGCTAGCTAGAGGTAGGGTAATGATGTATCCCCTAAAGCGTAGTCGATTCTGAGGCCGAGGTCGGGAGAGGTGGAGTCCTTCTCCCGAGGCCGAAGTCGAGGTCGAGGTCGGGGTCGGGCGAGGCAGAGGCCTTCTCCCGAGGCCGAAGCTGAGGCCAATGCCTGGGGTCGGGCGAGGCGGAGGCCTTCTCCCGAGGCCGAAGCTGAGGCCGAGGCCTGGGGTCGGGCGAGGCGGAGCTCCCTGTTGCGCCTGAGACCGAACTCGGGAAAGGCCGTGACTGCTATTAGTCTTTCCCTGGTGGTTGGCACAGTAGCTGGAGCGGGGCGAACAGTGTTGTTTCCTGTTAGAACGATCAGTAAAGGGGCGAAGTGACTGCGGTCACTTTGACCTTGTCGACTGCGACGCACGTGTCAGGATAAGGTGTCAGGCGATCCCTGCATTAAATGCGCATGCGATACGGTCGGTTGGTAAGGCGATCTGGCCGAGGTCGCTGCACGACAAAGTTTGCCTAAGCTTGGCTCTGGGCGAGCCGAGGGTGCACCCACTGCCTGTAGAGGCCCTCGGGCGAGGCGTGAATCCGCCCGGGACTACAGTTCCCGCCCGAGGCTAGGCTCGGGTGAGGCGAGATCGCGTCCCTTAGCAGACGAGGTCTTGGCTTGAACCGTGCTTATCAGTCTTCATGGTTTGTTCTGAAGATGTTTTCTAGCTATGTTAAGGAGTGTTGGGGGTACCCCTAATTACGGTACCCAACAGTAGCCCCCGAGCCTCGAAGGGAGTGTAGGCACTCGCTTGGAGGTTCTGCCGGATTTTTTTGCAAGGGGACCAGCCTCTCTCGGTTATATTTTGTTCCGATGGATGCGCGCGAGCGCACCCGTCGGGTGTAGCCCCCGAGGCCTCGGAGGAGTGGTTTGACTCCTCTAAGGTCTTAATTCTCGTTTGTGATGCCTCGGTCGGCCTTGTTGTTCCCACATGCGGCCTGGCCGCAGCCCGGGTGCACGGTTAGGCTCCGAGTCTTCAAGTTGGTTTATCGACGTGGTCAACAATCAGGCTGTAGCCCGGTGCGAGAGCAGCCCCTGAGCCTCTGCACGGAGCGAGAGGATGATCAAGGATCGTCTCGACTTTTATTGTACGCCCCTTCGTCGCCTTTCCGCAAGGAGGAAGGGGGAAGCGCCATGTTACCCTCGGAGGGCACCGAACATGGTGTTTCCAGTGAGTTGCTAACGGGTAATCCGAGTGGACGCCCGAGCCCCGTTCGATAAGGGTCGGCTAGTGGCCCAGAGGCGCACTCCAAAAGTACCTGCAGGTGATTTGCTGGACCCGGACCCATTTGATAGGGTCCGAGGGCTCGGTGCCTCCCTCCGGTGGGATTCCATTACAAATTGTTCCCACTGGTCTCGGAAATGTCCTAGGGTACCTCGGGAGCGCAGCCCAAGCCTCGGCCATGTAACGGACGTACCCAGGGTCATCCCTGACTCTGCGTGCTCTGGAGCGGCTATCGAACCCTTCCGAGGGGCCAGCCTTCGAACCCCTGATCAGTAGAGGGCTCGGAGCCCGAGTGCTCTAAGGCAGCTGTCGAACCCTTCCGAGGGGCTAGCCTTCGAACCCCTGATCAGTAGGAGGGCTCGGGGCGTGTTTCCTTCGCTGAGAAGGATCCTTTTCCGAAATATCCCCTTTCCCGATCCCTGTGGCAAGAGAGAGAAAGAGGGGAAGGAAAAAGATATGAATTTAAATAATGCGGCGCACCTTTTTTGACGCGGTCATCATGACGGAGGTGAAATGGCGCCCGCTTCGCCTGCCAGAGATGTCGCTTGCCCTGCCACAGAGTTAATGCGACGGGACAGGCGATTCACGGGGCATCCATTGCGCGTGCGTGAGTTGTTCGAGGAACGGAACATGGGTGCGTCGTCTTTATGCCATGGGAAAGGGCTCCCCTGCCGCTTCAGGAGAGGATACGAGCATGTAGGTGATTGGACCATTGCTTCCGCGTGTCTGTTGCTGCAATTGCTGCCGGTCCGCCTTCGGTCATATCAACTGTCGCGCCTATCCCCGCGGCTGGCTGACCTGTGATCGTCGCACTTAATGGGCACTGTTGGGTCACGCGCGGGGCTGCCTCGAGTCACTACATGGGTTCTGTAGTCCCGAGAAGATGCGACATTGGCGCGAATGGAGGTGCGATTTCTTTGCACGCGGTAACCGGCGTGTCGGTCACATGACATGTGGGCCCGGGCCTCCATGTTGGACCGCCAGTTGCGACGAAGCTGGAAGGGCGTACAACCGTGGTGCGGTTGCACGCTTCTGGCGTGGCGGCCCACCCTATCGACCGCTAGACTTGGCGAGAATGAGGGAGTGCTTACCCGCGGGGCGGTTGCATGCCTCGTGTGCAGCGGTTCGCCATCTTCGCGTTGCGGGTCAGTTTGTATGACATGTGGGACCTAGCCCCCGTGTCGTAGGGCGAGAATCCTGGAGCACGTCAGGGGAGACTTTGCCCATGACGTTTCGGGGCGTAAGTGGGGAGATCTGCCTATAAAAAGGGACCGATCTCCCGGGCACTAACCATGCCTTGCTCCTCTCGTCTTCTTCGCGCCCCTCCGCCTTCCGGGCCTCCAGATGAGGTGTGCCGGTGTTTTCTGGCGACCTCACCGCCGGAGAGCTTGCGCCCGTGGCAATGCCGGTGGTCTTGCCTTCTTCTTGCTGTTGTTGGGGGAGCACGACCTCATGGGGGTTGGCGCTCGTTAGTCATCGCTCGGCTTCAAGGATTTTCATCACGCAGCCCGACTGCAGTCCCCCACCAATGGTCATTTAGGAGGATGACCACCAGCTTCGTGGCGGGGAAGGGCGAGCCGGGCTGTGGCCGCTCCCTTGCCCTCAGCTTCAAGGATGTTCATCATCCGTGCTGGGGGCAAGGGCAAGCCGAGCTGGGGCCCTGGCTTCCGCATGGGCTGGCGACCCGCTTCTTCCTTCAGTATTCATGGGAGAAGGGTGTTCACCAGCCTAGCAGAGGAGGCGAACTGCCACCTGCTGCCCGGTCAGGGTGCGGCAGTCCATCCACCGCACGGGCGACGGTCGCACCGTGCGTAGGTCCCCCATGTCCTCAGCTCGTCCTGCGCCGCCGGCCACACCAGGGGGGAGCGTACAAGACATCGTACGCCGCGGGGGCGATGTCCGCGTCCTTGGATGGTCCTGTCCTCACTCCCGTGGCGACGACGGGAGCGAGGACCTCCTTGTGCGTGCTAGGGTGGCCGCCATAGGTGAGGCTTCCCACCACCGAGGTGGTTGCCTCTGCCGACGAGACCGTCAGTGCTACCTGCGGGCGGACCTCTGGCTTTTTGGCTTTAATGGCTTGTCCTCGCCCCTCGTGTGGGGACGGGGACGAGGGCCTTTTCACAGTAGCATTTGCCCTGAGGCAATCGCTGCTGCTGTCTAGCCGCCTGAGGTGAAGGTCGTTGTCGCTGCTGGTGCAGTGGTTGTCGACGAGCCGCTTGGAACTCGTTATCTTGTAGCCCCTCCGGTGTGGAGGTAGTTCATTCCTGCGAGAATGGAGCTGGGTCCCATTTGTAAGGGAATGTAAGAGCAAAATGTAATTGCCCTAAGTACTGAGATATCTGCTGTAGGTCGGGAAAGCTGCCGAGGGTGCTACCGACATCTACGTAGCATAGTTATCCCAAGTATGTGTGTTTGTTTTCTGTGGCTGCCGAGGCCTGAATATTTGAGTATTTGTGTGTAAAGCCATGTTTCTTTCCTCTTATTTCGAGCATTAAGACTTGTTCGTCGGTAGCAGAATCACTCATCCGAGCGTGAGTTACCTTTCGCGGAAGGTGACGAGTAAGGTATCCGTATCCCGGAGGCGTAGGAGTCCTTTGGCTCAGTCGGCCTTGCCGTTCAAGGTCTCTCTTGTCGTTTTTAGGATTCCGCCATCGATGCAGTCGAAAGGCACGAAAGTCATTTTGGTAGAAAAACTTTTTCGAGGAAAGTTTTTGGCGCAGAGGGGGCTCCCCCCTTCTAGATCCCGAGGCGACCGCTCGGGCCGGGACCCTTGCGGAGGGTCTGGCCGTGGCCGTCGGGTCTGCTTGGTCCGCCAAGCTAAGGCCTCGCAGCAGTGTGTTTGGGCCGAAGGTTGTTTCGCCCGCTTTGTGACTTTGGTTTAGCTTCGTCCTTCTCCTCGTGTTTGAAGAACGTTGTCTGACTGTCTGCAGGGTTCGAGACGGCTCTTAACGAGTTCGCTAAGAACTGCAAGGCGCTTGCCCAGACGGCTGAGTAGAAGAAGGCCGACCGCGTGGCCATGTCCGAGGCTATCTCGGCCTTTTGCCGGGCCTTTGTCCTCGACGACGTCCCCTCAGGAAGCTCCCCCTAGAGTCACCTGCGGGCCTTGGGCGGCCATGTGCGCAGCAGACTCCACGGGGCGCTGCACCACGGCGTTAGGCGGGCCTTCGCCGTCCTCGCCTCCCACTACGACGTGGATCTGGAGCGGGTCAGCGAGGGGTATTGCTTACTGACGAGGAGGAGGCTGCCTTAGCTGAGGTTCAGAGGCTTGACGCGGCTGTCGAGGGCCCAAGCGCGGTGCTGGATTCCTCCTTCGAGGTGGAGGTCCTTCCGCCCATGGCGCCGTCTGAGGCCAGGCCAGATCCTGCCGAGGGTGGAAACGACGCCGAGGATGCTGCTCCTCCCCCTGCCGATGTTTGAGCCTGCAGGAACAGTTTGCTCTAAGTATGTGTATGTTTCTCGCGGCCGCTGAGGCCTAAACATTTTCAATGTTGGAGTTTAAGGTTGCATTTCCTTTCCTCTCATTTTGAGCATTAGAACTTGTTCGGTAGCAGAGTCACTTATCCGAGCGTGAGCTACCCTTCATGGAAGGTGACGAGTGAGGTATCCATATCCCAGAGGCGTAGGAGTCCCTCAGCTCGGTCGGCCTTGCCGTTCAAGGTCTCTCTCGCTCGTTTTAAGGATTCTGTTATCGATATAGTCGAAATGGTACGAAAGTCACTTTCTACCCGAGCGTTAGGACTTGTTCGGTAGCAGAATCACTTATCCGAGCGTGAGCCGCCTTTTTTGGAAGGTGACGAGTGAGGTATCCGTATCCCGGAGGCGTAGGAGTCCCTCGGCTCGGTCAGCCTTGCTGTTCAAGGTCTCAGTCGCTCGTTTTTGGGACTCCGCTATTGACATAGTCGAAATGCACGAAAGACGCTTTGGTAGAGAACTTTTCCGAGGAAAATTTTGACGCAGAGGGGGTTCCCCCCTTCTAGACCCCGAGGGAGGGTCGGTTTTTGCTGAGGCAAGGCCAATCCTTCCTTGATAGCTAGACCTTATATTTGTACATGTAAAGGGACCAAGGTACACAAACGACTTGAAACATTTTAAGGGTAAAAGCGACATAGCTGTTCGATGTTCCAAGCGTTGCTGTAGACCTCGCCTTGATCGTTGGCCAGCTTGTAAGTCCCGAGCTTCAAAATTTTGGCAATGATGAACGGCCCTTCCTAGGGAGGGGTAAACTTGTGGCGCCCTCGGGCGTCTTGTCGTAGCCGAAGCACCAGATCTCCCACCTGGAAACCTCGGGGCTAAATCCTTCGGGCGTGGTAGCGTCGCAGGGACTGCTGATACCGTGCTGAGTGTAGCAAGGCTACGTCCCGAGCCTCTTCCAGCTGGTCCAGTGAATCTTCTCGGCTGGCCTGGTTGCCTCGGTTGTCGTAAGCCTTCGTCCTCGGGGAACCGTATTCCAAGTCCGTGGGTAAGATGGCCTCGACCCCATAGACTAGGAAAAACGGCGAGAAACTCGTGGCTCGGCTTGGCATCGTCCTCAGACTCCAAACCACTAAGGGCAGCTCTTTTATCCACCGCTTGCCAAACTTGTTGAGGTCGTTGTAGATCCTCGGCTTTAGTGTCTGCAAAATCATGCCATTGGCGCGCTCCACTTGCCCATTTGTCATTGGGTGAGCTACAGCGGCCCAGTCCACACGGATGTGGTGGTCTTCGCAGAAGTCTAGGAACTTTTTCCCAGTGAACTACGTGCTGTTGTCAGTGATGATAGAGTTTGGGATCCCAAAGCGGTGGATGATATTTGTGAAGAGCGCGACCGCCTGCTCGGACCTGATGCTGGTTAAGGGTCAGACCTCGATCCACTTGGAGAATTTGTCGATGGCAACCAGCAGGTGCGTGAAGCCCCCGGGTGCCTTCTGCAAGGGACTGAAGAGGTCTAGACCCCACACAGCGAAAGGCCAAGTGATAGGTATTGTTTGTAGAGCCTGAGCAGGCAGGTGCGTTTGTCTTGCATAGAATTGACACCCTCGGCAGGAGCGTACAATCCTAGTGGCGTCGGCCACTATGGTTGGCCAGTAGAAACCTTGTCGGAAAGCGTTTCCCACAAGGGTCCGAGGCGCCGCATGGTGACCGCAAGCCCCCGAGTGTATTTCTTGCAACAACTCTTGTCCTTGGGCGACGGTTATGCATCGTTGGAGAATGCCCGAGGTGCTGCGGTGATACAGCTCCTTTTCATCACCCAGCAAAATGAACGACTTGGCGCGCCGAGCCAGTCGCCGAGCTTCGGTCTTGTCGAGGGGCAGCTCTCCTCGGAGGAGATATTCCAGGTACGGGGTCTACCAGTTCAGGTTTGGCGTAACCCCATCCTGCTCTCCCTTGACGCATAGGGCCTCACCCTCGGCGGCCGAGGGTACCTCGGGCTAGGCCGAGGTCTCCTCGGGCTCGGGCGCGTCGTCGATTTTGACGGATGGCTGATATATATCCCTAGAGAAGACATTCGAGGGAACCGTTGTTCGCCCCGAGGCTATTTTCGCCAGCTCATCCACGGTCTCGTTGTACCGTCGAGCAACATGGTTGAGTTCTAGCCCGTAGAACTTATCTTCCAAGCGCCAAACTTCGTCGCAGTAGGCCTCCATTTTCCGATCGTGGTAGTGAGAGTTCTTCATGACTTGGTCAATAACGAGCTGCGAGTCACCACAAGCATCGAGGCGCCGAACCCCTAGCTCAATGGCGATGCGCAGCCCATTAACCAAGGCCTCGTATTCGGCCACGTTGTTTGACGCCGGATTATGGAGGCGCAGTACGTAACGCACATGTTCTCCGAGGGGTGAGATGAAGAGCAAGCCCGTGCCTGCTCCGGTTTTCATCAGCGACCCGTCGAAGTACATGGTCCAAAGTTCGGCCTGGATTGGGGCCATTGGCAACTGGGTGTCAGTCCATTCAGCCCGGAAGTCGGCCAAGATTTGGGATTTTATGGCCTTCCGAGGGGCAAATGAAAGTGTTTCGCCCATGAGTTCCACTGCCCATTTTGCTATCCTACCCGAGGCCTCTCGGCACTGGATGATCTCTCCCAGGGGGAAAGATGACACCACCACAGTAACCAGATGAGACTCGAAGTAGTGTCACAGCTTCCGCCGTGTCAGAATCACTAAGTACAGCAGCTTTTGGATTTGCGGGTAGCGGATTTTGGTCTCGGATAGCACTTCGCTGATAAAGTAGACTGGCCTCTGGATGAGCAGTGCATGCCCTTCTTCTCGTCTCTCGACTATGACCGCAGCGCTGACCACCTGAGTGGTTGCAGCGACGTAAATCAAGAGGGCTTCTTCCGCAGCGGGGGGCACCAAGATGGGTGCATTAGTAAGGAGTGCCTTTAAGTTTCCGAGAGCTTCCTTGGCCTCGGGAGTCCAAGTGAAGCGCTCGGCCTTCCTTAAGAGGCGATACAAGGGCAATCCTTTCTCGCCAAGGTGCGAGATGAAGCGGCTCAGAGCCGCAAGGCATCCCATGACCCTTTGTACTCCTTTTAAATCTTTGATGGGCCCCATGTTGGTGATGGCCGCGATTTTCTTCGGGTTGGCCTCGATGCCTCGTTCGGAGACGATGAACCCTAGGAGCATGCCTCGAGGGACTCCGAAGACACACTTCTCAGGATTGAGTTTTACGCTCTTCGCTTTGAGGCATCTGAATGTTACCTCAAGGTCAGAGAGGAGGTCGGAGGCTTTCCTTGTTTTGACAACGATGTCATCAACGTAAGCCTCGACCGTCCTGCTGATGTGCTCTCCGAACACATGGTTCATGCACCTCTGGTACGTTGAACCTGCATTCCTCAAGCCGAATGGCATAGTAGTATAACAATTCATGCCAAAAGGTGTGATAAAAGAAGTCGCGAGCTGGTCGGACTCTTTCATCTTGATTTGGTGATAACCTAAATAGGCGTCGAGGAAAGACAGGGTTTCGCACCCAACAATGGAGTCCACAATTTGATCGATGCGGGGCAGAGGGTAGGGAACCTTCGGACATGCTTTGTTTAACCCAGTGTAGTCTACGCACATCCTCCATTTCCCACCTTTTTTCTTTACAAGCACAGGGTTAGCTAACCATTCGGGATGGAATACCTCTTTGATGAATCCTGTAGCCATTAGCTTATGGTCCTCCTCGCCTATGGCTCTGCCCTTTTCTTCATCAAAACGGTGCAGGTGCTGTTTCACGGGTCAGGCTCCAGCTCGGATGTCCAGTGAGTGCTCGGCGACATCCCTTGGTATGCCCGGCATGTCCGCGGGACTCCACGCAAAAACTTCAGCGTTTGCGTGGAGAAAGTCGACAAGCACTGCTTCCTATTTGGGGTCGAGCTCAGAGCCGATCCTGACTTTCTTGCTGGCATCGTTGCTGGGGTCGAGAGAGACAGATTTGACTGCTTTGGCTGGCTCAAAGTTGCCGGCGTGCCGCTTTGCATCGGGCGCCTCTTTGGAGAGGCAATCCAGGTCGACGATGAGGGCTTCGGACTCGGCGAGGGCTTCGGTGTACTCCACACCTTCCACGTCGCACTCGTAAGCATGGCGATACGTGGGTCCGACGGTGATGACTCCCTTGGGGCCAGGCATCTTGAGCTTGAGGTAAGTGTAGTTGGGGATGGCCATGAACTTGGCGTAGCACGGTCTTCCCAACACCGCGTGATAGGTCCCTCGGAACCCGACTACCTCAATGGTGAGGGTTTCCTTTTGGAAGTTGGAGGGAGTTCCGAATCAGACGGGCAAGTCAATTTGTCCGAGGGGTAGGATACGCCTTCCGGGTGCAATCCCATGGAAGGGTGCTGCACCAGCCCGGATCTCGGACCGATCAACCCCCAAGAGCTCTAGGGTCTCGGCGTAGATGATGTTGAGGCTGCTGCCTCCGTCCATGAGGACCTTGGAGAGCCTAACTTTGCCGATGATTGGGTCGACAACGAGTGGGTACCTTCCTGGGCTCAGCACGTAGTCGGGGTGGTCACCTTGGTCGAAGGTGATGGGCTTGTCAGACCAGTCTAGGTAGACTGTCGTTGCTACCTTCTCTGAGCAGACCTCCCGGTGCTCCTACTTGCGGTGTCGAGCCGAGGCGTTCGCCACCTGTTTGCTGTAGATCATGAAGCAATTGTGGACCTCCGGGAACTCCTCTTCTTTGTCACCTCCCTTCTTGTTGTTGCCTAGGTCCTTGCCATCCTCTACCGAGGGTCCAGCCTTATTGAAGTAACGCCGGAGCATGTCACACTCTTCAAGGGTGTGCTTGATGGGACCCCTGTGATAGGGGCATGACTCCTTGAGCATCTTGTCAAACACGTTGGCCCCTCCCGGAGGCTTCCGAGGATTCCTGTGCTCGACAGCGGCGACGAGGTCCACGTCGACGGCGTTGCGCTTTGCTTGGGCCTTCTTCCTGGTCTTCTTCTTCGTGCCACGCTGGCCTGATGCCTCAGGGTCGTCTTCCTCCTGCCTTCCCTGAGGCTGCTTGTCCTTCCGGAAGATGGCTTCGACTGCCTCCTAGCCAGAGGCAAACTTGGTGGCTATGTCCATCAATTCACTTGCCTTGGTGGGTGTCTTGCGCCCCAGTTTGCTCACCAGGTCCCGGCAAGTGGTGCTGGCGAGGAATGCCCCGATGACATCCGAGTCAGTGATGTTAGGCAACTCGGTGCACTGCTTTGAAAACCATCGGATGTACTCTCGCAGGGATTCCCCTGGCTACTGGCGGCAGCTTCGGAGATCCCATGAGTTCCCAGGGCGCACGTAAGTGCCTTGGAAATTTCCAGCGAAGGCCTTGACTAGGTCGTCCCAGCCGAAGATCTGCGCAGGGGCAGATGCTCCAGCCAGGCCCGAGCAGCGTCAGAGAGAAAAAGGGGGAGGTTGCGGATGATGAGGTTGTCGTCGTCCACCCCTCCCAACTGACACGCCAGCCGGTAATCCGCGAGCCATAACTCTGGCCTCGTCTCCCCCGAGTACTTGGTGATGGTAGTCGGCGCCCGGAACCGGGCCGGGAATGGCACCCGTCGTATGGCTCGGCTAAAGACCCGTGGGCCAAGTGGTTCGGGTGAGGGGCTTTGATCCTCCTCACTGTCGTAGCGTCCCCCGCGCCTAGGGTGGTAGCCTCGGCGCACCTTTTCCTCGAGGCGGGCTCGATGGTCGCGGCGGCACTGATCGTCACTGAGGCGATCCCTGGCTGTAGGTGTCTCACCTCCTGTAGGCTCGGTGTGGACCGAGGCCTCGCGCGTGTGTCAGGAGGATGCTACGTGATGCACCGAGGGGCACCCTCGCCTTCGGGAGGCGGAGCTCTCGGCTCGTCGGGCTGCGGCGTTTTCCAGGAGGTTCTTGAGTTCACCCTGGATACGTCGCCCTTCGGTGGTGGATGGCTCCAGCATTGTTCGAAGCAACATTGCCGTTGCAGCCAGGTCCTAGCCAACCCCGTTGATGGCCAGGGGCAGCATTGCCCTGGCATCGTCAACAATGCGGCGCTGGACGTCCTAGGCCTGATGACGTGCTCCTCCGGCGAGCGCCTGGCCTGTCCATTCTTGCTTGAGGTTTTGCCGGAGCTGCACAAGTCGCCCCGCTTCTTCGTCGAGCTTGGCCTGCATCTCGCGGAGTTGCTCGAGCTGTGAGCCCTAACCCCCCGTGGGGACCTAGGCCACAGCTAGCTCCCGCGGGATCTCAACGCGAGACACAGGTGCAAGGGCGCCGTCACTTCCTGGCATACCAAGGTGGTTTTCTCCATCGTGATCCTCCTGATCGATGTGGAAGCACTCGCGAGTTGGGTCGCAACCCTCGTCGTCAAGGCTGTGACCATCATTAGAGCAGCCGGAGAGGTAGTGGTCAAATGCGGACATGAAGTCACGCATGGCACTGGGATCACGGAGTCCGGAGAAATCCCAACTGACATCGGGGTCGTCCTCTTCCTCGAAACCCGCGGGTCCGGAGGTTGAGACGACCGTCAGTCGGTCCCAAGTTGACCACATATGGTACCCCGGAAGGTTAGGATATGCCCTCGCGAAAGCGCTCACTGAAGCGGGGTCACTTGGCGGGTCGAAGCTGAATCTAAAGGGAATAGGGTGGAAAATGGATGGTACCTCTTGGTTGATGGACGGTGGTGAAGTCGCATCGGGGATGGAAGGCACCGTTATCTCAGGTACAAGGCTAATGCCCAACAAGTCCTTCGTGGGGGTGCTGGCGTCATCAGTCTGTCCGGGGTTGGCATTTTGCTGGGAGGCGACACCCGTCGTTGTCTCAGGTGCGAGGATAACATCCGACATGTCCCTCACAGGGGTGTCGGCGTCGTCGACTCGCTCTGGTCCGACAGCCGTTGAGGTGCTGCCTCCTGCCTGGCCATGTTTGCCCCGTCTCCGTCTCCTCCGGTGAGGAGGGTGGCGGGGTTGACCTGAGTGTTCTTCCGCCACGGGGAGATGTCGTCGCCGAGTTCGCCTCCGCCGGGCGAGCCGTCGACCGTCGTTGTTGTCGTGCTGTGGAGGGAGCAGTACCATGTCGTAGCTGCCGTCGCGGGACATGAACTCGAGACTTCCGAAGTGAAGCACCGTCCCGGGCTGAAGAGGCTGCTAAAGATTGTCCATCTGGAACTCAACAGGAAAGTATTGTCAGCACGCAGCGAGCCCCTACCTGGCGCGCCAACTGTCGGTGTTTCGGACCCGGGGGACCCTCAACCGGACCGACTAGTGAATTTTGTGCCACGTGCCCCTGTCCAGATGGTTGATGCAAGATGGAACACAAGAGGGGGGAATGAGGCTTGTATTATCTTGCACCGGGGGTGCTTGCAGTAGGGGTTACAAGCTGAGCGAGGGAGGGAACGGGCTCTAGGCCTCCTGAGGGAGTCTAGCATTGCGGAGCGGAGCTCGACGTTTGGGTGAGTCTGTCCCCGTTGCCCTTGCTATTCGTGTTTTTCCCCTTTATCCCCTCCCTCGCCCCTCACGCCCCCCCAGGAAGGCCCTGGACATCCCCTTTTATAGATACAAGGAGACGGTCCAGCTGTACAATGGGGGTTGTAGCAATGTGCTAACGTGTCTGGCGAAGAGGTGCTTGAGCCCTGTATGAAGCGCAGCTGGCGGTGCGGCATGGATCCTGCTGACGTTTCCTTGCTTCCGTAGGGAGCTGAGAACCATTGACGTCACAGACGCACGCGGGGAACCATCATTACTTGGGGCCAGAGTGATCTAGATGTGACTTCGGTCTTGTTCTTTCGTAGCCTGGGGCGACTAGCTAGAGGTAGGGCAATGATGTATCCCCTGTAGCGTAGTTGATTCTGAGGCCGAGGTCGGGCGAGGTGGAGTCCTTCTCCCGAGGCCGAAGTCGAGGCCGAGGTCGGGGTCGGGCGAGGCGGAGGCCTTCTCCCGAGGCCAAAGCTGAGGCCGAGGCCTGGGGTCGGGCGAGGCGGAGGCCTTCTCCCAAGGCCGAAGCTGAGGCTGAGGCCTGGGGTCGGGCGAGGCGGAGCTCCCTGTTGCGCCCGAGACCGAACTCGGGAAAGCTGTGACTGTTGTTAGTCTTTCCCTGGTGGTTGGCACAGTAGCCGGAGCGGGGCGAACAGTGCTGTTTCCTGTCAGAACGATCAGTAAAGGGGCGAAGTGACTGCGGTCACTTCGACCTTGCCGACTGCAGCGCGCGTGTCAGGATAAGGTGTCAGGTGATCCCCGTATTAAATGCGCATGCGATACGGTCGGTTGGTAAGGCAATCTGGCCGTGGTAGCTGCACGACAAAGTTTGCCTGAGCTTGGCTCCGAGTGAGCCGAGGGTGCGCCCACTGCCTGTAGAGGCCCTCGGGCGAGGCGTGAATCCGCCCGGGACTACAGTTCCCGCCCGAGGCCGGGCTCGGGTGAGGCGAGATCGTGTCCCTTGGCAGACGAGGTCTTGGCTTGAACCATGCTTATCAGTCTTCGCGGTTTGTTCTAAAGATGTTTTCCAGCCGTGTTAAGGAGTGTTGGGGTACCCCTAATTACGGTACCCAAAAATATGTATGGGTTTTGGCAGCCGCTGCGTACAGTGATTGAAGAAGGTTTTCAACTTAGTTGGAGCCAGCACTGAAAAGTTTACCCCTTCGGCCGAAAACATATCAAGCACCTTCGAACACATTGAAGGCAAAGTCGAGGCACTTGACGAAGTAATAGCGGGGCACGGTGACTTCTGTGCCCTGCTAGCTTCTCGTGTCACAGCTGCAGCATTTCTGAAAGCTGGCTATACGCACGGGAAGATTGTCAATAGACCAACTTTCAGCCTATCTTCAACGGATTTGGTTGACATTCCCAACGAGGCACGAAGCATAGGGAGCAGATTTATAACTCAAATTTGGGCGAAGTGTGGTCAAGATTTGGCTGGTGACGAGGCCCGAAGCTTGCTTAAACCGGTATGAAACTTATACCTGTTGCTTACCTTTTCTTGTGATTACTTTTTACCTTATATGACTTTGTCATCTGTAGGATGATCATGCCGAAGATTAATAATCCGAAGCAGATTCCGAAGGGCCGCCGAAGCTGTTTTTTAGGCCTACCTGCATAGATCTTTAGAGGCATTTGTATTATCTCTGTAAAAGACAGTGTAATCGAGAATTGAACATTACTCTGTATATTTGTCCATACCTTGTAATATATTTTTTCTTTTTCTTCCATGTGTAAATTGCTTTGTTGTGGACGAAACTTGTATCTTTTGAGCCGAAGGCGAAAAACACCTTCCCTTCTTTTCGTACACAACGAAGCATATCTTCGCTTCTTCATGCTCATCGAAGCATTGCTATCAAAGCTGAAGTATCTGTTTGTGCTTTATGTTATAATGATGATGATCCTATGAATGCCTACATGAATGTATATGAATGCAATGAATAATGTAATGTAACGTGCAAATGAATGTTCCAAACACACACACGAAGCTACACCCAGACTCTGCATCCCCTTAGGAATGACTTTTGAGCTTCTTCACCTTCTATTTTGGTGGCATTTAAGTTCTGCATCCCCTTAGAAATGACTTTTGAACTTCTTCACCTTCTATTTTGGTGGTATTTGGCTCTGTATTCCCTTTGGAACGACTTTTGAGCAGAAAACTTACGCTGCGCTCTCTTATGAACGACTTTTTTGCAGCTTCATCATGCTTTTGGCTCTGCATTCCCTTAGGAACGACTTTTGAGCAGAAAACTTACGCTGTGCTCCCTTAGGAATGACTTTTTTTGCAGCTTCATCATGCTTTGCATCCCCTTGGGGACGTCTTTTGAGCTTCTCCCTGTTTTTCTTTTTGCACTCGATGGTGCATGCTCAGATTTTACATATTACATATTTTGGGGGATTCTACCCTCGTAGGGCTAAATAAGTGAAAAATTACAAACTATGGCCCCATTAAAAACCTTTCTCCCCTCTTGAAAGGAAAAGGGTGCCATAGAAAAAATGAAAAAAGATTACATCATATTACACATAGTATCGTCGAAGCTCATCCGCATTCCAAGATCCGGGTATGTCATTGCCGTTCATATCCTTCTATCTATAAGAACCGGGCTTTGACGAAGATACTACCAGAAAAGGACCTTCACAATTCAGTTGCAACTTGCCCACTGTGTCTGGGTTGGCCACTCTCCAAAGCACCAGATGCCCTGGCTTGATATTTTTCAATCAAACTTTTCTGTCACGCCATTTTATTGTTTCGGCCTGATATTTATTGATGTGCTCTATAGCCTGAATTCTGGTCCCTTCTATGGTATCTTTTGTTACTTGATAATCAGCTTCGTCTTCTGCCGAAGCTATTGTTCTTATTGACCCTGTTTTTGCTTCTTCTGGAGTTATTGCTTCGTCACCAAATAGGAGCTTGAAGGGTGTAAATCCTATTAACCTTGACGCAGTTGTGTTGTGGCTCCACACCACATTAATTAGCTCGTCGGGCCACTTTCCTCTGGGCTGGTTGAAGATTAGCTTCATTATTCCTGTCATTATAATACCATTTGCTCTTTCTACCAACCCATTTGACTCTAGATGCCTAACTGATGCAAAATGGATCTTTGTACCGATTTGGTCACAAAAATCTTTGAATGCTTCGGCATCAAATTGTGTACCATTGTCCACGGTTATTGCCTTCGGCACACCGAAGCGACAAACAATATTTTGCCAGAAGAATTTTTGGACCATGATCGAAGTTATTGTAGCTAAGGGCTTCGCCTCAATCCATTTGGAAAAATATTCTACTGCCACTACAACATACTTCAAGTTGCCATGTGCTGGTGGGAGTGGACCCAACAAATCTAAGCCCCATCTTTGCAATGGCCAGGTTGGCTGTATTAGCTGAGTTAGTGATGAAGGTTGCTTCTGGTCTCTTGCACATTTTTGACAATTTTCGCACTTTTGAACCAGATCTGTTGCATCCGAAGCTGCCTTCGGCCAATAAAATCCTTGCCTAAAAACTTTTCCCAGCAAAGGCCTGGACCCAATGTGAGATCCACACAGACCTGCGTGTATTTCCTTCATTAGTTCTATACCTTCGGTTCTGGATAAACACTTAAGAAGTGGAGAGCACACTCCATGTTTGTATAACTCCCCTTCTATCATGACATATGGTCTTGTCCTTGCTTCCATTCTTTTATTATAAACTTCATCATCCGAAAGACAATTACCTTGGAGGAAATATATGATTTCAGTCCTCCAATCTTCACTATGTACGAGTGATATTGTGAGCACTGCTCTTTCCATAAGTTCAACCGAAGGTGCTTTTATTGTCTCAAAGAATACTTCTGAAGGTAGGGGGAGCCCATGTGCTGCTGACTTGGCTAGTAGATCTACATGCTCATTTTCCCCTCTTGGAATATTTTTTACAGAAAAGCCTTCAAAAGAGGCCTCCAACCTTCGGACTGTGTCCAAATATTTTTCAAGCTTCGGATCCCTTGCCTTGCTGCTTTTGTCTACATGGCTAGAGATGACTTGGGAATCAGTTTTAAGGATCGCCCTTCTGATTCCCATTGCCTTGAGTTTCTGAAGCCCCAACAGAAGGGCTTCGTATTCAGCAATGTTATTTGTACAACTAAAATCTAGTCTTGTTGTATAGCATGTTCTGACTTTAGAGGGCGCTACTAGGACAGCAGCGGCTCCTGCACCGAAGGTTCCCCAAGAACCATCATAGAAGACTGTCCAGGCTTCGACTGTCCAGGCTTCGACGTCCAAATATCTTCCTGAGCCCCTGGCGTCTAATCAGCGATGAAATCTGCTAACGCGTGGGACTGAATTGAGGACCTGTGTACATAATCAATAGAAAATTAATTGAGCTCGGCAGACCATTTTTTAATCCTCCTAGTAGCTTCTCTATTCCTCATTATGTCTTTCAAAGGTTGCAACGAAGGAACAATTATATGATATGCTTGAAAGTAATGTCGAAGCTTCCTGGACGCCATCAACACAGCATATAGCACCTTCTCCAGTTTTGTATAATTTTTCTTTGATAAGCTTAGAACTTCGGAGACAAAATATACTGGTGCTTGTTTTTGACCTAGCCATCTTGCTTCTCCTACTGCAGAGTGAGAGGCTGCTACATATAAGAGCAATGGAGCCCCTGGCGAAGGTGGAGTTAGAGTTGTCAAGTCGATCAAGTATTGCTTTAACTCTTCGAATGCCCTTTGCTGAGCCGAAACCCACTGGAAGACTTCGGCTGACTTCAGTATTTCAAAGAATGGTAGATTCCTTTCTGCTAATCTGGATATAAATCTATTTAACAATGCCAGCCTTCCTGCCAACCGTTGGGCCCCCTTCTTTGTATTTGGCGGCTCCATCCGAAGGATAGCTTCGATCTTATTTGGGTTAGCTTCGATTCCCTTCGTTGATACTAGACAACCAAGGAACTTGCCCTTCTTTACTCCAAAAACACACTTCTCTGGATTTAATTTCAGACCAGCTTGCCTGAAATTGGCAAATGTCTCTTGCAGGTCAGCAATATGATTCTCTTGCTTCGTGCTCTTTACTATGATGTCATCAACATAAGTCAGCACATTCCTGCCTATTTATGAGTGAAGGACCTTGGCTGTCATTCTGCTGAAGCTTCCTCTAGCATTCTTGAGCCCCTCAGGCATCCGAAGGTAGCAATAAGTGCCACTAGGAGTTATGAAGCTAGTCTTTGGCTCATCTTCCTTCTTCATCCAAATTTGATGGTAGCCTGAGTAGCAGTCGAGTAGACTCATGAGCTCCGAAGAAGCTATTGCATCTACAAGGGAATCTAATCTTGGTAATGGGAACTCGTCCTTTGGGCATGCTTTGTTGAGATCTGTGAAATCAATACACATTCTCCATTTGCCATTAGCCTTCTTCACCATAACAGTGTTAGCTAGCCATTCTGGATATGTTACTTCTCTGATAACACCAGCACTGAGAAGTCTCTTTACTTCGTTCCGAGCACCTTCAGCTTTATCATCAGACATCTTCTGAAGTCTTTGCTTCCTTGGCCTGAAAGATGGATCCACATTAAGTGAATGTTCGATGACATCTCTGTTGACACCACAAAGATCATTGGTTGTCCAAGCAAAGACATCTTTGTTGTTGAACAAAAACCTTATTAGAGTTTTTTCTTGCTCATCAGATAGCTGAGATCCTAGCAGTACCCTTTGATCTGCTATATCTTCACATAGGAGCATAGGCTTCAGCTGATCTGCCGAAGCAACCTTCTCTCTTTTGTGCTTATATTGTTGACAAGCTTCGGCTCCATCTATGTTGTGGATTGCCTTTGAATCTGTCCAACTCCCTTCGACCCTTCTGGCAGCTTCTTGACTTCCATGGATGGCAATGGGCCCTTGTTCCAAAGGTATCTTCATGCATAAGTATGATGGATGAAGTATTGCTTCGAAGGCATTAAGTGTTCCTCGACCAATGATTGCATTGTACGGGTATTCCATGTCGATAATGTAAAAACAACTTGCTCAATTCTTGTGTTGTGGACATAATCGAAGGTAACTGACATTGTGATTTTGCCAAGTGCCACAATATGACGTCCTCCGAAGCCACAAAGAGGGTGTGTAGCATCATGAATCTTGTCCTCTGGTTCTTGCATCTGCCTGAAGGCCTTTGCAAATATAATGTCTGCTGCACTTCCTGTGTCAACCAGAACATTGTGGACCAGAAATCCCTTGATGACACAAGATATGACCATAGCATCATTGTGAGGATAGTCTTTTAGCTGAAGATCCTCCTAGGAGAAGGTGATTGGGATGTG
Organism: Zea luxurians; assembly: GCA_029449295.1. Lineage (NCBI taxonomy): Eukaryota > Viridiplantae > Streptophyta > Magnoliopsida > Poales > Poaceae > Zea > Zea luxurians. The sequence goes on along the minus strand of JAOPSE010000021.1, from coordinate 52,411,184 downwards.
GGACCACTTGGACCTGACGAAGGGTCCTTGCACCCTAACGTGCTGCACTCTTCTCTGTGCTTCCTTCTTCTGCTTCTTGTTGGCTGGCTCTAAACTTGAACCGCTCATGATTGGGAACACCAGCTTCATAGCCGAAGGTGCTACAACTTGATTGTTGAACGAAGCCATCAGCTCAACAGTGGAAGTGAGTTCACCGGAGGTGGGCGCTAATGTTGGGGACTTGTTCTCAAATGCTATGAGTTAAGAACAAGGCAACACAAAATGTTAATGGTTAAAGACCTTCGTCCTTCGAAGCATTATCTCCCTTAGGATATAATGATCTTCAGATGAAGGTTATGAAGGACATACCTTCATCATCTCAGTATATAATAATGAAAGTAGAAGCATATGAAACATGGAAAATAGCATGAATAATCATATGACATCATTAGGATATTTTTATAATATCATCGTGAATAAACATGAACAATATCGAATTACATTTATACCTTCGGCTTGACAGAAGGTGAAAATCCAGGTGTGACGTGCGAGTGAATACAAGTCAGCGTGTACAGTACTAGGGTACTGTTCATCTATTTATAAGCACGGGACGCAGCCCGGACAAAATTACATTTGTGTCCTTGATAACTAATCATAACTAAAACACAAATTATTAAGGACTAAATGGTCTTTTACTCTTTAAGTCGGTGCTGCCCTTCGTCTCAAGGCCCTGTCATGCCGAAGCTCCCTGGATTGTAGCTTCGGCTTGTACCTTCGTGCTATCTCAATTCGCATAACACACTACCGAAGGTGTTTTTGCTTGGAGGACCTTCAGCAAAGAAGAAGGCCCCCAACACATATTGTTTGCAAATTTGAGATTTAATCTGAACTTAAAGTTTGAACTTAGGCACAAAAAGGAACAGAAGAAAAAAACAAGCGCGAAATCTATCCGCGGGCCCAATCTGCTAAGCCGACCCACAACTGTTCAACTCCCTCTCCTGAGCACGCCCGTGTGGGCTGCCTGGTCAGCCCACCCGCACCTCAGGTCCCCAACGAATGGTAGCGCCAGGTCACTGCTTGGTGGGGCCACCATGTCAGGCTCATCTCCCACGCGAGCTCCACAACATAACGCAACCGGATTCGTCACTCGCATGTGCGCCGATCTCGCAACAACCCGTGTGCCGACACTCCTACTCTTGTCCCATGGCCTCGGCCATATATACCATGGTCGCTTCCTCCCCAGCAACATCTCCCATGGCTGCGTGGGTGCCATTCATCCCACGGGCGGGGACTCCCTGCCTGGGCTGCTCGGCCAGCCCTCCCTGTTCCCCATGGCGGGCTCCCTCCGGCGATCGGGCTCTTCCATTGCGCCCCTGCGCCCGCCCTCTGCTCGACCGCGCCAAGGCTCTGCGCCATCCCCTCCACTCGACGCCCCTCCTCCTGTAGCTCACCGCACTGAGCACCGTCCCCTGCACATGCGCGCTCTCGTTGCTCCCTCTCCGCGCCGCCGCCAACGAACATGAGTGCGTCATGGCAGTGGGGTTGGGAGAATTGCCGGCCCGTTTGGATGCTCAGCGGAGCGTCACTGGATTGGAATGACCGCTAGTGCCATCGTGATTCCTCATCGGGAGTTGGGGGTCGTCGTGGGTCGCATCTCCTCGTGGGCAAATATTGTTGCAGCATAAACCTCAGTAAAAAGTCCTCATCTAAGCTCGCCTCGTCCTCCTCGTCGTGTAGCACCAATCAATTTCAGATTTGGGGACGCTTGGGCGATGAATCGTGCGCGCGCTGGTGAGCTACAACCGTGGCCCTGTACAGCGCCGCCGTCCGGTGTGGTAGGTGAGGGAAGAGCGTCGTAGCTAAAACGGAAATGAGCTTAAAACATTCCCTATAATCAATTTTGGTGTTTGACGTCCATCACAAATCATGTGGACTAACTAGTTGGCCTAGATGTCATTTATCTCAGGTGCATAAGGTTCAACATAAATCAAGAAAGAAATTAAGTTGGGGGACTCAACAAGTTTGGAGCAAAGAAATGGAATAGTGCTGCCAGTGACGCACTGGACAGTGTCCGGTGTGGACCGGACACTGTCCGGTGCCCCAGGCCGAGCACCACTCAAACAGGCCACTCTCGGGGTTTTCCATGGAACGCTCCGCTATAATTCACCGGACTATCCGGTGTGCACCAGACATGTCCGGTGTGCACCGGACATGTCCAGTGAGCCAACGGAGCAACCGTAACCTGGCACTCAACGGTCGACTGCATATACAGTAAAAGCGCACAGTGCAGAAGTCAGATGTCAGACTGCGAAGTTAGAACGCATCGGATATGTCTGGTGTGCCACCGGACTGTCTGGTGCAGCTACAGGACAAAGGGCTTCAACGGTCAAACGCTCCAAACCCCAACGACGTGCTGACGTGGCACGCACCGGACAGTGAACATTGCCCTGTCCGGTGCACCACTGGACTGTACGGTGCGGCATTGCCAGCAACGACTAGAATAGTGGTTGGGGCTATAAATACCCCCCAACCACCTCCATTTAAGTCATCCAAGTTTTCTGAAGTTCACATTCAATACAAGAGCAATAGCATTCACTCCAAGACACATTCCAAAGATCAAATCCCCTCCAAGCCTCAAAATCAACTCAATTGTTTAGTGACTTGAGGAGGGTGTTTTGTGTTCTTTTGTTGCTCTTGTTGCTTGGATTGCTTTCTCCGTTCTATTCTCATTCTTCTAAGTTCTTTGTAAAGCTAGCAAGAGACACCTAAGTGTGTGGTGATCCTTGCGGGGTCTAAGTGACCCATGTGATTAAGGAGAAGCCTCGACCGGTCTGTGTGACTGAGAGAGGGAAATGGTTTGAATAGACCCGGATTTTGTGGCCTCCTCAATGGGGACTAGGTTCTTTGGAACCGAACCTCGGTAAAACAAATCATGGTGTTCACTTGCATTGATCTTCACTTGATTTGTTTTCCCTCTTTCCTCTTAAGTTTCCTCACTAATATCGATTTGAGTTTGCTCCCAAAGTTATACACATCAATTTGAGCAACTCATAGCAAGGGAAACAATCTTAGCACCTCTACCCCAAGTGTTTTCCACTCTCGACGCGTTTCCTCTGCAGTTACATTCGACAGCTATCGTGTGGGGCCATACCACAGTCGCCCCCACACACCAGCCAACCAGTTGTAGTTAGGTCCACGGACACAATAGCATCTCCAACAGCGTGATCTATAAAAATGCCCTATAATTTTAAAACGAGTATATTTTATAGTATTTAGGGTACCAACAAAATATTCTGCTGCATCAGTAAAGCCTCAAATCTTAGAGCATCGCCAATAGTGACTTATCTCAATGTACTAAATTAAATTATAGGGCTTAAGCTATAAAAAACCGCTCAAACAATGTCTTATTTTACAAAACATTATCAAAACTAAAAAATATAGGTCACCCTTGAAGTGCCACAAATATAATGCACCTAAGGAGTGCCCCATATCTAGATCTAAATGAACGAACGCTTCATAAAACTTTCCTTTCCAAACGAGCAGAGTAAATTAACAGATTTGGTTAATCATTTGATTTGGAGCTTTACTGTTGGAGCTTAGTTTTTTGATAGTGTCCTAAATTCTATAATATATATATTTAATTTTTAGGACACTTTTATAGGGCACATTGTTGGAGATGAGCATCTTGAAAGGGAAATAGGGTTAACCTTTTCTCACAATTAATTTTGGTGGTTGAATGCCCAACACAAATATATGGACTAACTAGTTTGCTCTAAAATACATGTTCTACAGTGTCTGGTGCAAAAGAAGCAAGTGTGCTCTGGTCTAGCGCACCGGACAGTGTCCCGTGCACCAGGCCCGTACTGGGTTGAACCAGCCACTCTCAGTTTTCGGCAAGCGCACTCTGCTATAATTCACCGGACTTTCTAGTGTGCCAGCGGAGCAATGGCTAACTCACGCAATGGTCGACAGCAAAAGCCGTTGACAGAGGAACAGTGCGCGTAGAGTTAGAGCCGCAGAGTCAGAGGCGCACCGTATAGTGTCCGGTGTGGCACCGGACTGTCTGGTGCCGCAAGAGGACAAAGCCTCCAACAGTCAACTGGGATCCAGACCCTAACGGTTGGATGATGTGGCAGCGCACCAGACAGTGAACAGGACCTGTCCGGTGGCGCACCAGACTGTCCGGTGCGCCCATTGCCAGCAGCCTTCCCCAACGGCTTCTTGGTGGTTAAGGGCTATAAATACCCCCCAACCACCACAACTCCAAGATCCAAGTTTTCTGAAGTTCTCATTCAATACAAGAGCTAGTGCATTCAATCCTAGACACAATTCAAAAGATCAAAGCCTCTCCAAGTCCCGAATTCATTCCAACCACCTAGTGACTTGAGAGAGAGTGTGTGTGTTCGTGTTCATTTGAGCTCTTAATGCTTGGATCGTTTTCTTCCTTCCTCATTCTTGTTCCAAAGAGACTTGTAATCAAAGCAAGAGACACCTAAGTGTGTGGTGATCCTTGCGGGGTCTAAGTGACCCGTTTGATTAAGGAGAAAGCTCACTCAGTCTAAGTGACCGTTTGAGAGAGGGAAAGGGTTGAAAGAGACCCGGTCTTTGTGACCACTTCAATGGGGACTAGGTTCTTTAGAACCAAACCTCGGTAAAACAAATCACCGTGTTCATTTGCTTAATTTCCATTTGATTTGTTTTCCCCCTCTCTCCCGTACTTGATTTAAGTTCTAACGCTAACCTCGGCTTGTAGTGTGTGTCTAAAGTTGTAAATTTCATATTATGCCTATTCACCCTCCCTCTAGGCGACTTTCAATTGGTATCAGAGCCTGGTGCTTCATTAGAGTCTAACAACTCAAAGTGATGTCGGGAGATCACGCCAAGAGGGAGATCGTGACTAGCTGAAAGGGAAATAGGGTCAAACCTTTTCCATATGAATTTTGGTGGTTGAATTGCCCAACACAAATTATTGGACTAACTAGTTTGCTCTAGATTATGAGTTCTACAGGTGCCAAAGGTTCAACACAAACCAATACAAAGTCAAAGAAAGGGTTCAAATAAAAAGAGCAAAAGACAACCGAAGGCTGCCCTGGTCTGGCGCACCGGATTGTCCAGTGCACCAGGGTGGATCAACTCGAACTTGCTAGCTTCGGGAATTCGGGGAGCCACTCCGCTATAATTCACCGGACTATCCGGTGTGACACCGGACTGTCCGGTGTGCCAGCGGAGCAATGGTTATCTGCGCCAACGGTCATCTGCAAAAGGTACAAAAGGCTACAGCGAACGTGAACAGTGCGCGCCTGCGCGCGCAGAAGTCAGAGCAGCGCCAGAAGGCGCACCGGACAGTGAACAGTGGCTGTCCGGTGCACCACCGGACTGTCCGGTGGCCCCACATGTCAGAGCTCCAACGGTCGAACCCTAACGGTTGGGTGACATGGCTGGCGCACCGGACAGTGTCCGATGCCGCACCAGACTGTCCGGTGCGCCATACAACAGCAGCCATCCCCAACAGCCATTTTGGTGGGTGGGGGCTATAATGTAACACCCGAATTTTAGGGGTCCAAAACCCGGGGTTAACATAAACACCAGGTATGCTGGGACCAAGTCTCAAACATATGATGTATAGTGGCACAGGATCGAATGTCACATCTTTATATATAACAGGAGTTCTATACAAAATGAATGATTACATTATAAGGAGACAACGGTCCAGCAACCCAAAGTTGACTGGGGGACGACGACCTAGACCACTCACGAACTCATCACAGCATCCTCCATGAGCATCATCCTGTAGTACCTGGTCTTGACCTGTGGTGTATGTGAGACAGCAAGAGTGAGCTCACATACGTTCATCGCTCAACAAGTTGTGGGGAATAATGTGCATGAACTCGCCCAAGGTGGGAGCTCACGTGAAGTGTAAGGCTTACCATAAAGGATGGTTAGAGCTGAGCATTGCTTTTAATGTTGGTCAAAATTTTATTAGCAATTACTAGGTATAAGTAAATACCAACCCAATTAAATAGTAGAACAGAAGTAATAACAACACCACCTGCAATGCAATGCATATGACAAATTGAATTTAGTTCCATAAGTTAATCATGTGAGTGTCCGAGCTGCTCATGACCGTGAGCACGGCTAGTATACCAGTTTTACACTCTGCAGAGGTTGCGCATCTTTACCCACAAGTCGTGTTACCCATTTGCCACGGAGTTGATCAGACTCCATACACCTATACCTAGGAAGCGAGGCAGGGTACCACTACGAGGCCTTTACAAAGTTCCACTAGCTTCAGAAAACCCGCTACAGTTTATAGGAAGATCCAGTGCAGGAATCCCTTGCAGGACCGCCATCGCAGCAAAATCCTCCCGAGGGCCTCCCTACACTGACCTCTCCCCTACTGCCCTTGCCCCTTTCGGGTAAGGTAGTCTTCCACTAGCTTTCCTAATTAATCAGCCAAGGGCGTCCCATTCCACCCTTGTGGTAGCACTGTTTTCCCGGGTGGTTCTCCATGTTCCAATTAACATAATGATCTTAACATGAACAATAAATAACAACTGATAACAAAAGTGTAATCATGAATAGTGTATCTCCATACCCAAAACCACATATAGCACTAGCAAGTACTACCCAGAAAGATCAGTGGTAAACAAGGTATAAAGATAATCAAACTAGGTAACCTGTTGGGTCCCATCAAATTAACCTATGCAGATCATTATGATTAATCAGAACATGGCTGGGTAAAAAGAAGTGATCAAGGGCACAACTTGCCTGGGCCTTGAGAATCCAGGTACCAGGATGATTCTTCAGATCCTCGTGACCTCACTGCTAGTCGTAGCAATACAAACATACATGGTATAGGCAAAATTAACATTACACCAAACATATATGCAAAATACATATTAATAATCTACATATTAAAATAAGTTCACAGGAAAAAGAATTATTAATTTTGGAGTTGTAGAATTCAAGTTATGATTTTCCTAAGGTTTAATGTGATTAAAATATGATTAAATGATAAATAAATTTTCTGACAGAGTTCATGTCAAAACAAAGACACTAAATGATAGAGAATATTATTACAAAATTTTAGGAATTGGAATGACTCAATTTGGAGCTAAAATGAATTAGTTATGAATTAATTAAGTTTCTGGATTTATTTTAACACTAAAAATCATTTTCTAAATCATTTTCTATGATTTTCCTATTCACTGGACTGGGCCTCATTTACTGAAAAGTGCAGGGGTCTCTGCGCAAATAAACCTAAGACTCAGGCTACACCCGCACAGGACGGCGGGTTGATTTAGTGAAACCCGAGGGGTTCTTTAATAAAATCGCCACAGCGAAAGGGTATCGGGCCGTTCTGGCCGTTGGATCACACACGGACGGCTCGGATTAGACTTAGTATAACCCGAACCGGTATGCGCCCAGAGCCGTTCGATCGGCGATCAACGGCTCGAATTTAATGAAGCCGAGATCAACGCGCACCCTCCGATTGAATCCTACGGTTCAGATCTAAAGCGCGAAGGGGTATCCCTTGGCCTAATCTCGGCCGCACATCGCCGAACCGACGGCACACGCAATCCGGCCGCGCTCCGCCCAACTTCGTCACCGGAGAATGTCTTCCCCGCGGCGGCGCCATGCCGGAGCCCGCGAAATCCGGCCAATTCGAGCACCATACCCAAATTCGTCTGACCCACGCCAGATTCGCGACCACCCGAATCCATGCTTCCCATCAATTTCAGCCACAGCACCCCGCAGACCCCCGGCCACGGCGCAGTTCAATCCACGGCGGAGATATATGCTACGGCGAGCAATTCTAAGGGCTCCGGTCATCTATGGCCTAGCCCAATCGATGCTAAGTGGATTATAGATGATCGCAAGTCGAATGGGAGTGCGTACCTAGGATCCCCGGGCGAAGGCGAGCTCGGCCACGTGCGGATGGAGTCCCGCCCCGATGTCGGCGAGGAATTGGCCCCCGATGCACCGAATTCGCGCTCCACACCGGTACAGGACGGCACGGTGCACAACGGCGAGCCCCGGCGGCGGGTCACGAGGTCACGGCTACGGGGAATTCCCGAGCGCAGCAATGGCGGCGTCGTCACTCAATCCTCACGAATTCTCTCAACGCAGTGGTACCGGCGAGCTAAGGGGAGAGGAATGCGGCGCGGTGGGTTGAGGAGGAGGCGAGACGCGACTGGGTCTTATACTCGAGCGAGTTCGGTCAATGGCGGAGCTCGCGCGCGAGATGAACGGAGGAGCGAGCGGCGCGCGGAGCGAACGGAACCGAACGAGCGGGTGACTGATCGGTGGACCCGCTACGTCAGTGGCCACGGCGTGCGCGCGATTCAGTTAACCAGGCGCTGACCCACGGGTCCACGCGCCAGCGAGGAAGCCGAGCGCCAGTGAACGCGGATGGAGAGGCTGGCAGCCGGGCCCCATCTGTCAGTCCCCCAGCGCGCGGGTGTGAGACCGCACCGTGGGTCCCGGTTGTCGGCGCGCTCGGGTTGTCCAGTTGGGCCGCGCGGTATGGAATCAGAAGTGGGCCGAAAACGGGTAAGCCGGCCCAGTAAGTTCCTTTTTCCCTTTTTTTATATTTTCTGTTTTCTTTTCTTTTACTTTTAACTCTTTTAAATCCAAATTTAAATTTTGAATTGTGAGTTTCTGTTTTGAGTCCATGATACAAATTCACACCCTAATGTTGGAATAATGTATCTTCATTTACATATTTTAATCCTTACATTATTCATTTCTTTCTCTCTTTCCAAATTTTAGTATTTCTTTTAGGATTTAATTTCTCATTTGGATATTTAATGTTTTTCTTGTCACAAAATGCACACAAAATAAAATATCCAGCATGATGCAACAATTTAGTAGTATATATTTTCATTATTTGTTCTTGGACATGGTGTTCTCATATGATGGTGCATAAAAATCAAACTCACATAAAGAGAAAATGTTTCTCTATTGATATTATTCCTAGCACTTACAAAGTAGGTGCTACAAATCCTACCCCCCTTAACAGAAATCTCGTCCTCGAGATTTGTAAGGAAAGGGTGCATAACTTATGTTATCTCCAACATATGCACAAACAAAATCTCAACATGATGCATTATTTATTAGCAACACATGGGGTCAGATAGACCTTATTATTCCTTCTAAAATAATATTATATCATCTACTAACTAAAGTAACATCTAGACCTTACAAATCATCATAATTTATATCTATGTAGCTTGGTGAAGCTGGTGGTGGTGGTGGAGGTTGTTGTTGTTGTCTCTCCAACCGTGCTTGTCTTATTTCTTGGCGAGCCTGACGTATTTCCTCGCGTTGTTGTCTTATCTGATTCTGCATCTCGGTCACCAGGTCTGTTAACTGTTGTATTACCAGTCTTTGGGTAGCGACCACTTGATCGATTTCAACAGGTGGAGGATTTGGAGGATTCATTTTCTGTTTGTTGTTGCGTGATAATCTTTCCTTTCCTGGTATTGACCATGAAAGTTAGAGGCATATGGTAATAGTTTTGCAATGGAAATTATTCAATAAGCGAAATGAATAAGCTAGTAGCTGGTTATACTCTAAAGATTCTTTGGTAGGGCTTTAATCTTTGTTTTATGTCCAGATTGGGGTAACCAATCATATAAGGTGAATATCCACGGGTAAGATAGAATCGGTCAAGATGAGAGATATATATGGGTGAGATAGATTACAAGATGTAGGTTAAAAGTTTGTTTGTTGTTAGGTGAGAATAGAAAGGTTATATCATTCATCATGGGTTGGGTTAGCTCATAGTTGAGTTAATCCAATGTGCTAAGTTAAGTTAATACATGGCTAGTAGGGTCTTCTTCTACCAGTATCACTAATCTGATTTAGTAGACCACATTAGATTGGATCATAATAGGTTAGATGGGATCTAGATTAGGTTGGTATGACTAGTTTGACTAGATATGATCTAATTAATTTGCATTAGATTATGGTTGTTAATCTAGGGTGGTTAAGTATGCGTATTAGGATAACATCAATCCATAATAATAAGATAGAATCTTTTAAGGTTAGTTAGATCTATTAGGATGACATAAAATCTCTTCAAGATAAGATGAGTATCTTTTTAGGACAAGATGGATTATATGATGCAGGTAGGTTAGAATTTCTTCAAGATAAGATAAATCTATTAAGATGAGAGAAAACCTCTTAAGATAAGATGGATCTATATACACTAGGATAAGTCAAGACCTTTTGAGATAAGATAGATCTATGAGTGTAGGATAGAATCTCTTGAGATGAGATGAATCTACTAAGATAAGGGAGAATCTTTTTTTTAAGATAAGATGAATTGGCTAGAATGGGAGCTTTTTAGGATAAGATAAATCTCTTAAGCTAGATATGTTCTAATGGGGACAATCTAGGTTGTCTAGTTATTTTATAATTATATTTTTTTATACCTATGTGTATATGCAGATGCAATTGTGGACATTACTCCACAACTCATCACACTCAATCAAAGATCCAAATCAGACAGATATCATAAGAACAAACATTCAAGCATATAGATAAAAATAGTTTTGTTTTGTTCCTAAGATTAGGTCTCCTATTCCTAAAGGTCACTCTAGTCACAGGATTTCAAAGTGTGAAATCCACATTTTGTCTTTAGAAAGAAAAGGTAAGAATAATCAGAGTAAAGCGGAAATAGATGAGAAAAGATTAAGATAAGTTTAGCAAAGAATCAGAGTAAGGTAAGTAAAGAATGGTTGTCCAGTTCTATCTAGGTTTCGTCCTACAGTCAACATTCCTCTGATACCACTTCTGTAACACCCGGATTTTAGGGGTCCAAAACCCGGGGTTAACATAAACACCAGGTATGCTGGGACCAAGTCTCAAACATATGATGTATAGTGGCACAGGATCGAATGTCACATCTTTATATATAACAGGAGTTCTATACAAAATGAATGATTACATTATAAGGAGACAACGGTCCAGCAACCCAAAGTTGACTGGGGGACGACGACCTAGACCACTCACGAACTCATCACAGCATCCTCCATGAGCATCATCCTGCAGTACCTGGTCTTGACCTGTGGTGTATGTGAGACAGCAAGAGTGAGCTCACATACGTTCATCGCTCAACAAGTTGTGGGGAATAATGTGCATGAACTCGCCCAAGGTGGGAGCTCACGTGAAGTGTAAGGCTTACCATAAAGGATGGTTAGAGCTGAGCATTGCTTTTAATGTTGGTCAAAATTTTATTAGCAATTACTAGGTATAAGTAAATACCAACCCAATTAAATAGTAGAACAGAAGTAATAACAACACCACCTGCAATGCAATGCATATGACAAATTGAATTTAGTTCCATAAGTTAATCATGTGAGTGTCCGAGCTGCTCATGACCGTGAGCACGGCTAGTATACCAGTTTTACACTCTGCAGAGGTTGCGCATCTTTACCCACAAGTCGTGTTACCCATTTGCCACGGAGTTGATCAGACTCCATACACCTCTACCTAGGAAGCGAGGCAGGGTACCACTACGAGGCCTTTACAAAGTTCCACTAGCTTCAGAAAACCCGCTACAGTTTATAGGAAGATCCAGTGCAGGAATCCTTTGCAGGACCGCCATCGCAGCAAAATCCTCCCGAGGGCCTCCCTACACTGACCTCTCCCCTACTGCCCTTGCCCCTTTCGGGTAAGGTAGTCTTCCACTAGCTTTCCTAATTAATCAGCCAAGGGCGTCCCATTCCACCCTTGTGGTAGCACTGTTTTCCCGGGTGGTTCTCCATGTTCCAATTAACATAATGATCTTAACATGAACAATAAATAACAACTGATAACAAAAGTGTAATCATGAATAGTGTATCTCCATACCCAAAACCACATATAGCACTAGCAAGTACTACCCAGAAAGATCAGTGGTAAACAAGGTATAAAGATAATCAAACTAGGTAACCTGTTGGGTCCCATCAAATTAACCTATGCAGATCATTATGATTAATCAGAACATGGCTGGGTAAAAAGAAGTGATCAAGGGCACAACTTGCCTGGGCCTTGAGAATCCAGGTACCAGGATGATTCTTCAGATCCTCGTGACCTCACTGCTAGTCGTAGCAATACAAACATACATGGTATAGGCAAAATTAACATTACACCAAACATATATGCAAAATACGTATTAATAATCTACATATTAAAATAAGTTCACAGGAAAAAGAATTATTAATTTTGGAGTTGTAGAATTCAAGTTATGATTTTCCTAAGGTTTAATGTGATTAAAATATGATTAAATGATAAATAAATTTTCTGACAGAGTTCATGTCAAAACAAAGACACTAAATGATAGAGAATATTATTACAAAATTTTAGGAATTGGAATGACTCAATTTGGAGCTAAAATGAATTAGTTATGAATTAATTAAGTTTCTGGATTTATTTTAACACTAAAAATCATTTTCTAAATCATTTTCTATGATTTTCCTATTCACTGGACTGGGCCTCATTTACTGAAAAGTGCAGGGGTCTCTGCGCAAATAAACCTAAGACTCAGGCTACACCCGCACAGGACGGCGGGTTGATTTAGTGAAACCCGAGGGGTTCTTTAATAAAATCGCCACAGCGAAAGGGTATCGGGCCGTTCTGGCCGTTGGATCACACACGGACGGCTCGGATTAGACTTAGTATAACCCGAACCGGTATGCGCCCAGAGCCGTTCGATCGGCGATCAACGGCTCGAATTTAATGAAGCCGAGATCAACGCGCACCCTCCGATTGAATCCTACGGTTCAGATCTAAAGCGCGAAGGGGTATCCCTTGGCCTAATCTCGGCCGCACATCGCCGAACCGACGGCACACGCAATCCGGCCGCGCTCCGCCCAACTTCGTCACCGGAGAATGTCTTCCCCGCGGCGGCGCCATGCCGGAGCCCGCGAAATCCGGCCAATTCGAGCACCATACCCAAATTCGTCTGACCCACGCCAGATTCGCGACCACCCGAATCCATGCTTCCCATCAATTTCAGCCACAGCACCCCGCAGACCCCCGGCCACGGCGCAGTTCAATCCACGGCGGAGATATATGCTACGGCGAGCAATTCTAAGGGCTCCGGTCATCTATGGCCTAGCCCAATCGATGCTAAGTGGATTATAGATGATCGCAAGTCGAATGGGAGTGCGTACCTAGGATCCCCGGGCGAAGGCGAGCTCGGCCACGTGCGGATGGAGTCCCGCCCCGATGTCGGCGAGGAATTGGCCCCCGATGCACCGAATTCGCGCTCCACACCGGTACAGGACGGCACGGTGCACAACGGCGAGCCCCGGCGGCGGGTCACGAGGTCACGGCTACGGGGAATTCCCGAGCGCAGCAATGGCGGCGTCGTCACTCAATCCTCACGAATTCTCTCAACGCAGTGGTACCGGCGAGCTAAGGGGAGAGGAATGCGGCGCGGTGGGTTGAGGAGGAGGCGAGACGCGACTGGGTCTTATACTCGAGCGAGTTCGGTCAATGGCGGAGCTCGCGCGCGAGATGAACGGAGGAGCGAGCGGCGCGCGGAGCGAACGGAACCGAACGAGCGGGTGACTGATCGGTGGACCCGCTACGTCAGTGGCCACGGCGTGCGCGCGATTCAGTTAACCAGGCGCTGACCCACGGGTCCACGCGCCAGCGAGGAAGCCGAGCGCCAGTGAACGCGGATGGAGAGGCTGGCAGCCGGGCCCCATCTGTCAGTCCCCCAGCGCGCGGGTGTGAGACCGCACCGTGGGTCCCGGTTGTCGGCGCGCTCGGGTTGTCCAGTTGGGCCGCGCGGTATGGAATCAGAAGTGGGCCGAAAACGGGTAAGCCGGCCCAGTAAGTTCCTTTTTCCCTTTTTTTTTATATTTTCTGTTTTCTTTTCTTTTACTTTTAACTCTTTTAAATCCAAATTTAAATTTTGAATTGTGAGTTTCTGTTTTGAGTCCATGATACAAATTCACACCCTAATGTTGGAATAATGTATCTTCATTTACATATTTTAATCCTTACATTATTCATTTCTTTCTCTCTTTCCAAATTTTAGTATTTCTTTTAGGATTTAATTTCTCATTTGGATATTTAATGTTTTTCTTGTCACAAAATGCACACAAAATAAAATATCCAGCATGATGCAACAATTTAGTAGTATATATTTTCATTATTTGTTCTTGGACATGGTGTTCTCATATGATGGTGCATAAAAATCAAACTCACATAAAGAGAAAATGTTTCTCTATTGATATTATTCCTAGCACTTACAAAGTAGGTGCTACATATAAATACCCCCAACCACCAACACTTCAAGGCATCCAAGTTTTCAGCCAACACATTCAATACAAGAGCTCTAGCATTCAATTCAAGACACAAACAAGAGATCAAATTCTCTCACAAGTCCAAAGATCATTCCAATCAAATAGTGACTAGTGAGAGAGCTTTGCCGTGTTCATTTGAGCTCTTGCGCTTGGATCGCTTTTCTTCTTCTTTCTTTCTTGATCCCAACTCAATGGTAATCAAGGCAAGAGACACCAATTGTGTGGTGGTCCTTGTGGAGACTTAGTGTCCCGATTGATTGAGAAGAGAAGCTCACTCGGTCTCGGTGACCGTTTGAGAGAGGGAAAGGGTTGAAAGAGACCCGATCTTTGTGACCACCTCAACGGGGAGTAGGTTTGCAAGAACCGAACCTCGGTAAAACAAATCACTGTGTCACACTCTTTTTTTGCTTGTGATTTGTTTTCGCCCTCTCTTTTGGACTCGTTTATATTTCCAACGCTAACCCTGACTTGTAGTGTGTGCTTAAGTTTATAATTTTTAGATTCCACCTATTCACCCCCCCTCTAGACGACTTTTAATTGGTATCAGAGCCTAGTACTTCATTAGAGCCTAACCGCTCGAAGTGATGTCAGGAGAGCACGCCAAGAAGGAGATGGTGACCGGCGAGAAGCCCGCCACAAGCCACGGGAAGGCTCCATTGGGAGAGTCCCTCAATAAGAAGAAGGAGGAATCACCTTCTCACAAGTCGCATCGGAGTGGCGACAAGAAAAAGAAGATGAAGAAAGTGGTCTACTACGAGACCGATTCTTCGTTGCCATCCACCTCCGGCTCCGACGCGCCGTCCGTAACTTCTAAGCGCCATGAGCGCAAGAAGTTTAGTAAGACCCCCCTTCGCTATCCTCGCATTTCCAAACGTACGCCTTTACTTTCCGTCCCATTAGGCAAACCACCTATGTTTGATGGTGAAGATTATAATATATGGAGTGATAAAATGAAACACCATCTAACCTCACTCCACACTAGCATTTGGGATGTTGTTGAGATTGGAGTACAGGTACCATCGTCAGGGGATGAAGATTATGATTCGGACGAGGTTGCCCAAATCCGGCACTTCAACTCCCAAGCCACGACTATACTCCTCGCATCTCTAAGTCGAGAGGAGTATAACAAGGTGCAAGGGTTGAAGAGCGCCAAGGAAATTTGGGACGTGCTCAAGACCGCGCACGAGGGAGATGAGGTGACCAAGATCACCAAGAGGTAAACGATCGAGGGGGAGCTCGGTCGTTTTATGCTCAACCAAGGAGAAGACCCGCAAGCCATGTACAACCGACTAAAGACCTTGGTAAATCAAGTGCGCAACCTCGGGAGCACCAAATGGGATGACCATGAAATGGTCAAGGTTATTCTTAGATCACTCGTATTTATTAATCCCACTCAAGTTCAATTAATTCGTGGTGATCCAAGATATAAACTAATGTCTCCTGAGGAAGTGATAGGAAAATTTGTGAGCTTTGAATTGATGATCAAAGGCTCCAAGAAAATCATCGAGCAAGGCACCAACTCAACATCCGAGGTGCAACCCGTCACATTCAAGGCGACAGAAGAAGAAAAGAAAGACTCTACACCTAGTAGGGTCCCCATCGACGCCTCCAAGCTCAACAATGAGAAAATGGCGCTCATCATCAAGAGCTTCCGCCAAATCCTCAAACAAAGGACGGGGAAGGATTACAAGCCCCGCTCCAAGAAGGTTTTCTACAAATGTGGTAAGCCCGGTCATTTTATCGCTAAATATCCTTTGTCTAGTGATAGGGATAACGACAAGAGGGGGAAGAAGAAGGAGAAGAAGAGATATTACAAGAAGAAGGGCGGTGATGCCCATGTTTACCAGGAGTGGGACTCCGAGCTCTGCCTCCTCCTCCGACGAGGACGCCGCAAACATCACCGTCAACAAAGGTCTTCTCTTCCCCAATGTCGGCCACAAGTGCCTCATGGCAAAGGACGGCAAGAAGAATAAGGTAAAATCAAGATCCTCCACTAAGTATGCAACTTCTAGTGATGAGGATAATTCTAGTGATGATGAGGATAACTTGCTTACTCTTTTTACCAATCTTAACATGCAACAAAAAGAGAAATTGAATAAATTGATTAGTGCTATTCATGAAAAGGATGAACTCTTGGATAGCCAAGAGGACTTCCTAATTAAGGAAAACAAAAAGCATGTTAAGACTAAAAATGCTTATGCTCAGGAGGTAGAGAAAAATGAAAAATTAACTAGTGAGCTTAGCACTTGCCATGACACTATTTCTAGCCTTAGAAATGATAATGCTAGTTTAATTGCTAAGATTGACATGTTGAATGAATCTCTTGCTAGCCTTAAGTTTGAGAATGATAAATTAATTGCTAAGGCTAAGGAATTAGATGTTTGCAATGTTTCTATTTCCAATCTTAGAGATGAGAATGCTATTTTACATGCTAAGATTGTTAAATTAAATGATTGCAAACCCTCTACATCTACAGTTGATCATGTTTCTATTTGCACTAGATGTAGAGATGTTAATATTGATGTTATTCATGATCACCTTGCTATGATTAAACAACAAAATGATCATATAGCTAAATTAGATGCTAAAATTGCCGAGCATGAACTAGAAAATGAGAAATTTAAATTTGCTCGTAGCATGCTTTATAGTGGGAGACACCCTGGCATTAAGGATGGCATTGGCTTCCAACAGGGAGACAATGTCAAGCTTAATGCTCCTCCTAAAAGATTGTCTAATTTTGTTAAGGGCAAGGCTCCCATGCCTCAGGATAAAGAGGGCTATATTTTATATCCTGCTGGTTATCCTGAGGATAAGATTAGGAGAATTCATGCTAAGAAGACTCATTCTGTTTCTCACCATGCTTTTATTTATAAGAATGAGACCTCTAGCTCTAGGCGTTCTACACGTGTTAAAATGCCTAAGAAGAAAACTCCTACTGCATCAAATGATCATAACATTTCATTTAAGACTTTTGATGCTTCATATGTGCTTACTAACAAATCAGGCAAAGTAGTTGCCAAATATGTTGGGGGCAAACACAAGGGCTCCAAGACATGTGTTTGGGTACCCAAGGTGCTTGTTTCTAATGTAAAAGGACCCAAGACCATTTGGGTACCTAAGAACAAGGCCTAATTTTGTTTTGTAGGTTTATGCATCCGGGGGCTCAAGTTGGATCATCGATAGCGGGTGCACAAACCACATGACCGGGGAGAAAAAGATGTTCTCCTCCTATGAAAAAAACCAAGATCCCCAAAGAGCTATCACATTCGGGGATGGAAATCAAGGTTTGGTCAAATGATTGGGTAAAATTGCTATATCACCTGACCATTCTATTTCCAATGTTTTTCTTGTAGATTCTTTAGACTATAACTTGCTTTTAGTTTCTCAATTATGTAAAATGGGTTACAATTATCTTTTTACGGATGTAGGTGTTACTGTCTTTAGAAGAAGTGATGATTCAATAGCTTTTAAGGGAGTGTTAGAGGGTCAGCTATACTTAGTTGATTTCAATAGAGCTGAACTTGACACTTGCTTAATTGCTAAGACTAACATGGGTTGGCTCTGGCATCGCCGACGGGCCCACGTTGGGATGAAGAATCTTCATAAGCTTCTAAAGGGTGAGCACATTTTGGGACTAACAAATGTTTATTTTGAGAAAGACAGGATTTGTAGCGCATGTCAAGCAGAGAAGCAAGTTGGTGTTCATCATCCACACAAGAACATCATGACGTCTGATAGGCCACTTGAGCTACTCCACATGGACCTATTCGGCCCGATAGCTTACATAAGCATCGGCGGGAGCAAGTACTGTCTAGTTATTGTGGATGATTATTATCGCTTCACTTGGGTATTCTTTTTGCAGGAAAAATCTCAAACCCAAGAGACTTTGAAAGGATTCTTAAGACGGGTTCAAAATGAGTTCGGCTTGAGGATCAAGAAAATAAGAAGCGACAACGGGACGGGGTTCAAGAACTCTCAAATTGAAGGCTTCCTTGAGGAGGAGGGCATCAAGCATGAGTTCTCTTCTCCCTACACGCCACAACAAAATGGTGTAGTGGAGAGGAAGAATAGAACACTATTAGACATGGCAAGGACCATGCTTGATGAGTACAAGACTTCGATCGGTTTTGGGCCGAGGTGGTCAACACCGCTTGCTACGCCATCAACCGGTTATATCTTCACCGAATCCTCAAGAAGACATCATATGAACTCCTTACCGGTAAAAAGCCCAGTGTTTCATATTTTAGAGTCTTTGGTAGCAAATGCTTTATTCTTGTTAAAAGAGGTAGAAAGTCTAAATTTGCTCCTAAGGCTGTAGAAGGCTTTTTACTCGGTTATGATTCAAACACAAGGGCATATAGAGTCTTTAACAAGTCCACTGGACTAGTTGAAGTTTCTTGTGACATTGTGTTTGATGAGACTAATGGCTCTCAAGTAGAGCAAGTTGATCTTGATGAGCTAGATGATGAAGAGGCTCCGTGCGTCGCACTAAGGAACATGTCCATTCGGGATGTGTGTCCTAAGGAATCCGAAGAGCCTCCACAAGCACAAGATCAACCATCATCCTCCATACAAGCATCTCCACCAACCCAAGATGAGGATCAAGCTCAAGATGATGAAAATGAAGATCAAGAAGATGAGCCACCTCAAGAGGAGGACATTGATCAAGGAGGAGATGCCAATGATCAAGACAAGGAAGATGATGAGGGTCCAAGGCTGCCACACCCAAGAGTCCACCAAGCGATTCAAAGAGATCACCCTGTGAACACCATCCTCGGCAATATTCATAAGGGGGTAACAACTCGATCTCGAGTCGCTCATTTTTGTGAACATTACTCTTTTGTTTCCTCTATTGAGCCACACAGGGTAGAGGATGCACTTCAAGATTCGAATTGGGTGCTGGCGATGCAAGAGGAGCTCAACAACTTCACGAGGAATGAGGTATGGCATTTGGTTCCACGTCCTAACCAAAATGTTTTAGGAACAAAGTGGGTCTTCCGCAACAAACAAGATGAGCATGGTGTGGTGACAAGGAACAAAGCCCGACTTGTGGCCAAGGGGTATTCACAAGTTGAAGGTTTGGATTTTGGTGAAACCTATGCACCCATAGCTAGGCTTGAGTCAATTCGTATATTACTTGCCTATGCTACTTACCATGGCTTTAAGCTTTACCAAATGGACGTGAAGAGTGCCTTCCTCAATGAACCAATCAAGGAAGAGGTCTATGTTGAGCAACCTCCTAGCTTTAAAGATAGTGAGTATCCTAACCATGTTTATAAACTCTCTAAGGCGCTTTATGGGCTCAAGCAAGCCCCAAGAGCATGGTATGAATGCCTAAGAGATTTCCTTATCACTAATGGCTTCAAAGTCGATAAAGCCGATCCTACTCCCTTTACTAAAACAATTGAAAATGATTTATTTGTATGCCAAATTTATGTTGATGATATCATATTTGGGTCTACTAACAAATCTATTTGTGAAGAGTTTAGTAGGATCATGATTCAAAAATTCGAGATGTCTATGATGGGGGAGTTGAAGTATTTCTTAGGATTTCAAGTCAAGCAACTCCAAGAGGGCACCTTCATCAGCCAAACAAAGTACATTCAAGATATACTCACCAAGTTTGGAATGAAGGATACCAAACCCATCAAGACACCCATGGGAACCAATGGGCATCTCGACCTCGACACGGGAGGTAAATCCGTAGATCAAAAGGTATACCGGTCGATGATAGGATCCTTACTTTATTTATGTGCATCTCGACCAGACATTATGCTTTCTGTATGCATGTGTGCAAGGTTCCAAGCCGATCCTAAGGAAGTTCATCTTAGGGCCGTGAAGTGAATCTTGAGATATTTAGTTCATACACCTAAGTTTGGTCTTTGGTACCATAAGGGATCCTCTTTTGATTTATTAGGATATTCCGATGCTGATTGGGCAGGGTGTAAAATTGATAGGAAGAGCACATCAGGGACTTGTCAGTTTCTGGGAGATCCCTGGTGTCTTGGGCTTCAAAGAAACAAAACTCAGTAGCTCTTTCTACCGCCGAAGCCGAGTACATTGCCGCAGGCCATTGTTGCGCGCAATTGCTTTGGATGAGGCAAACCCTTAGGGACTATGGCTACAAATTTAGCAAAGTCCCTCTCCTATGTGATAATGAGAGTGCAATCCGCATGGCGGATAATCCCGTTGAGCACAGCCGCACTAAGCACATAGCCATTCGGTATCACTTTTTGAGAGATCACCAACAAAAGGGGGATATCGAGATAGCCTATATTAACACCAAAGATCAATTGGCCGATATCTTTACCAAGCCACTAGACGAGAAAACCTTTACCAAACTTAGGAATGAGCTAAATATTCTTGATTCTCGGAATTTTGATTGATTCTTTGCATACATAGCTCATTTATATACCTTTGATCATATCCCTTTTATGTCTATGACTAATGTGTTTTCAACTGTATTCTTATGCTTAGCCATAGAATTGAAAGGGAAATGGAGTATTCGGCAAAGAAGGCGCTTCCACTCAACTCCATTGGTATTTGCCGGTATTCCGCATAGTTCTCCACTTTGGTATAATCTTTACTCATATTATTTTGTTTGCCATTGGGGAGAAAGTAAAAGGGCTTATATTTCACTCACAAGTATCCGTTTTGGCGATTCATGCCAAAGGGGGAGAAAGTATGAGCCCAAAGCAAAAGGACCACACCACCACCAAATTTTTTTAAAAAATAATAAAGCTTTCAAATTGATATCTTAATGTGTTTTCAAAAGGGGAGAAAGTATCTTAAAAAATTTGTAAAACCCTCTTGAACACTAAGAGGAGAATTTCATTAAGGGGGAGTTTTGTTTAAGTCAAAGGAAAAGCATTTGAAACAGGGGGAGAAAACTTCAAAATCTTGAAAATGCTTCTTTCAATCTTATTCATATACCTTTGACTATTTGCAAAAGATTTTTGAAAAGAATTTTACAAAGAATTTGCAAAACAAAACTTGTGGTGCAAGCGTGGTCCAAAAATTCTTAAACAAGAAGAAAACCATCCATGCATATCTAGTAGAAATAATTATTGGTTTCATTCCAAGCAACCTTTGCACTTACCTTATGCAAACTAGTTCAATTCTGCACTTTTATATTTGCTTTGGTTTGTGTTGGCATCAATCACCAAAAATGGGGAGATTGAAAGGCAAATAGGGTCAAACCTTTTCCATATGAATTTTGGTGGTTGAATTGCCCAACACAAATTATTGGACTAACTAGTTTGCTCTAGATTATGAGTTCTACAGGTGCCAAAGGTTCAACACAAACTAATACAAAGTCAAAGAAAGGGTTCAAATAAAAAGAGCAAAAGACAACCGAAGGCTGCCCTGGTCTGGCGGACCGGACTGTCCGGTATGCCACCGGACTGTCCGGTGTGCCACCGGACTGTCCAATGCACCACCGGACAGTGTCCGGTGCACCAGGGTGGATCAACTCGAACTTGCTAGCTTCGGGAATTCGGGGAGCCACTCCGCTATAATTCACCGGACTATCCGGTGTAACACCGGACTGTCCGGTGTGCCAGCGGAGCAACGGCTATCTGTGTCAATGGTCATCTGCAAAAGGCACAAAAGGCTACAGTGAACATGAACAGTGCACGCCTGCGTGCGCAAAAGTCAGAGCAGCACCAGAAGGCGCACCAGACAGTAAACAGTGTTGTCCGGTGCACCACCGGACTGTTCGGTGGCCCCACTATCAGAGCTCCAACGGTCGAACCCTAACGGTTGGGTGACATGGATGGCGCACCGGACTGTCCGGTGCGCCATATGACAGCAACCATTTTGGTGGGTGGGGGCTATAAATACCCCCCAACCACCAACACTTCAAGGCATCCAAGTTTTCAGCCAACACATTCAATACAAGAGCTCTAGCATTCAATTCAAGACACAAACAAGAGATCAAATTCTCTCTCAAGTCCAAAGATCATTCCAACAAATAGTGACTAGTGAGAGAGCTTTGTCGTGTTCATTTAAGCTCTTGTGCTTGGATCGCTTTTCTTCTTCTTTCTTTCTTGATCCCAACTCAATTGTAATCAAGGCAAGAGACACCAATTGTGTGGTGGTCCTTGTGGGGACTTAGTGTCCCGATTAATTGAGAAGAGAAGCTCACTCGGTCTAGGTGACCGTTTGAGAGAGGGAAAGGGTTGAAAGAGACCCGGTCTTTGTGACCACCTCAACGGGGAGTAGGTTTGCAAGAACCAAACCTCGGTAAAACAAATCACCG
The DNA here is from genome assembly GCA_029449295.1 of Zea luxurians. Lineage (NCBI taxonomy): Eukaryota > Viridiplantae > Streptophyta > Magnoliopsida > Poales > Poaceae > Zea > Zea luxurians. The sequence goes on along the minus strand of JAOPSE010000021.1, from coordinate 52,388,639 downwards.
CGTCACACTCTTTATTTGCTTGTGATTTGTTTTCGCCCTCTCTTTCGGACTCGTTTATATTCTAACGCTAACCCCGGCTTGTAGTGTGTGCTTAAGTTTATAATTTTCAGATTCCGCCTATTCACCCCCCCTCTTGGCGACTTTCACTAGCGACAAGCCCGCAAGCTCGGGGAGAACCCTTGTGATATCCTGGCCTCTGGGATGGTGATTTCCTGGCCCAAGGCTTAATAGAATTAATAGTGTAATCATACCAACAAGATGCATCTTCTTTTTCGGAAGCCTATCTCGAAAGAACCTCCACGTTAAGCGTGCTTGGCTTGGAGCAATTTGGGATGGGTGATCAATCGGGAAGTTTTCTCGGGTACGCATGAGTGAGGACAAAGTGCGCACAAAAGACTTGTGTTGGTCTGTGGGGACAATATATGATCCTAGAGAGCTGCCAGGAGTAAGTACCGCCGGTCCAGGGATTGGACGGGGTGTTACAAGTGGTATTAGAGCCGACCCTCGTGGTTTCACGGGCCTATGTGGGCTAGGGGGTTCGGGTATATGGCGCATGGCACATGTGGGCCCAGAGTGGTCACATGGCATGGCATATGACGACACTAGACACACAGACGTGGCTAAGAGGGGAGGTTCCTAGATTGGGGTTGACTGACAAGGACGTCGGTCTTCTAAGGGGGTGGATTATGATATCCTGGCCCCTGGGATGGTGATTTCCTGGCCTAAGGCTTAATAGAATTAATAGTGTAATCATACCAACAAGATGCATCTTCTTTTTTGGAAGCCTATCTCGAAAGAACCTTCACATTAAGCGTGCTTGGCTTGGAGCAATTTGGGATGGGTGACCGACCGGGAAATTTTCTCAGGTGCGCATGAGTGAGGACAAAGTGTGCACAAAAGACTTGTGTTGGTCTGTGGGCACGATATATGATCCTAGAGAGCTGTCAGGAGTAAGTACCGCCCGTCCAGGGATTGGACAGGGTGTTACAACCCTCTCATGGGAGTTTGGCCACAAGCATAAGGAGGAATCCTCTTCCTCCAACAAGACGCATCAGAAGGGTGATAAGAAGAAGATGAAGAAGGTGGTCTACTACGAGACCGACTCTTTCTCACCCTCCACGTCATCAAGCTCCGACTTGTCCATCACTTCTAAGCGCCATGAGCGCAAGAAGTATAGTAAGACGCCCCTACGCTATCCTCGTATTTCTAAGCGCGCTCCATTACTTTCCGTTCCCTTAGGCAAACCACCATATTTCGATGGCGAAGATTATTGTATGTGGAGTGATAAAATGAGGCATCACCTAACCTCACTCCACGAAAGCATATGGGACATAGTTGAATTTGGAGCGCAGGTACCACAGGTGGGGGATAAGGACTACAACTCAGACGAGGCCGCCCAAATTAGGCACTTTAACTCCCAAGCCACGTCTATACCCCTCGCCTCCTTTTGTCGAGAGGAGTATAACAAGGTACAAGGGTTAAAGGGCGCCAAAGAAATTTGGGACGTGCTCAAGACCGCGCACGAAGGGGACGAGGTGACCAAGATCACCAAGCGGGAGACGATCGAGGGGGAGCTCGGTCGTTTCTTCCTCAACAAAGGAGAAGAGCCACAAGCCATGTACAACCGGCTCAAGACGATGGTCAACCAAGTGCGCAACCTCGGGAGCACCAAATGGGATGACCATGAAATGGTCAATGTTATTCTAAGATCCCTTCTAATCCTACTCAAGTACAATTAATACGTGGGGAACCTAGATACAAGCTAATGTCTTCCGAGGAAGTTATTGGCAAGTTTGTGAGCTTTGAACTTATGATCAAAGACTCCAAACACATTGTCAACTTGGAGCAAGGCACCACCTCCACACCCGAGGTGCAACCCGTCGCATTCAAGGCGACAGAAGAAGAGAAGAGGGAGCCTACATCAAGTAGGCTTCCAATCGACGACTCCAAGCTCGACAACAAGGAGATGACGCTCATCATCAAGAGCTTTCGCCAAATCGTCAAGCATAGGAGGGGGAAGGACTACAAACCCCGCTCCAAAAGGGTGTGCTACAAGTGTGGTAAGCCCGATCATTTCATTACTAAAATGTCCAATGTCTAGTGAAAGTGATAGGGACGACGACAAGAAAGGGAAGAAGAAGGAAAAGAAGATGTACTACAAGAAGAAGGGCGGCGATGCCCACGTGTGTCAGGAATGGGACTCCGACGAGAGCTCCACCGACTCCTCCGATGAGAACGCCACAAACATCATCGTCAACAAAGGCCTCCTCTTCCCCAACGTTGGCCACAAATGTTTCATGGCCAAGGACGGCAAGGAAAAGAAGGTACAATCTAGAGCCACCCCAAATATACAACATCTAGTGATGAGGGTAGCTCTAGTGAAGATGAAGATGATTTACTTACTCTTATTGTCAACCTCAGCATGGAACAAAAAGAAAAATTAAATGAATTAATAGAAGCTATTCATGAGAAGGATGAACTCTTGGATAGTCAAGAGGACTTCCTTATTAAAGAAAATAAAAAACATGTTAAATTGAAGAATGCTTATGCTCAGGAAGTAGAAAAATGTGAAAACTTAACTAAGGAGCTTAGGATTTGTCATGATTCTATTTCTAGCCTTAGGAATGAAAATGCTAGCTTAATTTCTAAGGTTAAAGAATTAAATGTTTGCAATGATTCTATTATCTGTCTTAGAGTTGAGAATGATAGATTAAATGCTAAAATAGAGGAATTAAATGTTTGCAAACCATCTACATCCACTGTTGATCATGTTTCTATTTGCACTAGATGTAGAGATGTTAATATAGAAGCTATTAATGATCACCTTGCCATGATTAAACAACAAAATGATCATATAGCTAAATTAACTACTAAAATTAATGAGCATGAACTATAAAATGAAAAGTTTAAATTTGCTAGAAGCATGCTCTATAATGGGAGACGCCCTGGCATTAAGGATGGCATTGGTTTCCAACAGGGGAGCAATGTCAAGCTTAATGCCCCTAAAAGATTATCTAATTTTGTTAAGGGCAAGGCTCTCATGGTTCAGGATAATGAAGGCTACATTTTATATCCTGCTAATTATCCTAAGCACAAAATTAGGAAGATTCATGCTAGGAAACTGTTGGGGACTTGTTCTCAAATGCTATGAGTTAAGTACAAGGCAACACAAAAATGTTAATGGTTAAAGTCCTTCGTCCTTCAAAGCATTATCTCCCTTAGGATATAATGATCTTCAGACGAAGGTTATGAAGGACGTACCTTCATTATCGCAGCATATATTAATGGAAGTAAAAGTATATAAAACATAAGAAATAACATGAATAATCATATAACACCATTAATATATCTTTATTATATTATCATGAATGAACATGAACAATATTGAATTACATTACCTTCGGGTTGACAGAAGACAAAAGTCCAAGCGTGACGCACTAGTGAATACAAATCAGCGTGAACAGTATGGGGGTACTATTCATTTATTTATAGGCACGGGACATAGCCCGATCAAAATTACATTTATGTCCTTCATGACTAGTTACAATCATGACACAAATTATGATGGACTGATCGGTCTTTTCCTCTTTAAGTCGGTGCAGCCCTTCGTCTCAAGGCATGTCAATATGCCGAGGCTCCCTGGATCGTAGCTTCGGCGTGTACCTTCGCGCTGTGTTTGCTTATATGCCGATCCTTCGAAGGTGTTTCTGCTTAGAGGACCTTCAGCGAAGAAGCAGGCCCCCAACAGTAGCCCCTTCGTGGTGCTAGATCGTTTTTCGTAACGAGCTTGATCTGTGAAAAATCTCGAAGGCTTCGGAATGCCAAAGGTCCAAAAAACACCTTCCCTGAGCTCATTGCCGAGAAACGATTAAAATATTTCGAATGCGAGGTGGCCCACCTCGCAGCGGATACGAACGATCTGGTGATTCACTTTCCAAGCGCCGAGTGGTCCACCGTTCAGCAGGTGCGGGTGACTGTTCAGCGGGTGCGGGCGACTTGTCGATTCACCTTCCCATCTGTAGCACTATATAAACAGACAGGTAGGTGTGTAGTTACCACAGCATTCATTGCCATTGCACTGTTGTGCTGTTGAAAAATTTAAACATAGCCAAAGCTTTTTTCACTGCATTCTCGAGCGAACCATCATTTTGAATTAGCTTTGGCAAAAGGGAGAGCTTCATCAAAAACTTTCAAAAACACCAGCTTCGTAAAAACCACAAAAAATCCATCAGATGGCTAGAGTATGCTCAACTGCAAAGATGACTCGTGAAGAAGAGGAGACTGAGGCCACCGAGACAGCTCCGATTTCCGAAGTCATGAGACAATCGGGCTTAGTTGTGACAGAGGGAACCGTTGACGAAGGTACTTCTGGTGCTGAAGCTGAGCAGGCTGATATTGAAGAAGAAGAAAATGCTGATGAAGAAGAAGAAGAAGATTATAGCATTTTGATTCCATCAAAACCCAGCCATCTGGATTTTTAGAAATCTACTATGTCTAAAGCCGATGTGCCCATGATGATGAAACTGGGCTACTTCGGAGAAGCTGAAAAGAAGCTTATTCGCTTTGCCGGGGAAGAAACCACTCCGACGCCGAAAGATGATGAAGTAGTAGTTTTCAAAAGCTTTTTCAGAGCAGGATTACGGTTTCCGCTGAACAAGATGATTGGAGAAGTTTTGGATAATTATGAAATTTATCTTCATCAGCTGACCCCTAATGCTATCGTTAGGCTTAGCATCTTCATCTGGGCCCTTTGAAGCCAAGGGATGGACCCAAATGCCGAAGCATTTTGCCGAGTGCATGAGTTGCACTATCAAACGAAGGCCAAAGCTGATGGGCTGCACAAAAATTTTGGCTGCTATAATTTCGCGTATCGCAAGGATACAAAGGCTCCGGTCCTCAGCTATCGCACCAAGTGGCCAACCGGCAGGAAGAGTGAGTGGTTTTATATCAAGGCCGATGAGAAGAGGGAGAAACTGAAGACGATGGTCATGAGCCTGCTGGCTTTAAGCTTTGGGATGACTAGACCCTTGTGCAACATGAAGCCAGGGTCAACATGTCAGCTAGCCGTAGCAAAATTCAGAGTGGTGGCTGAACAAATCAGCACCAGGGATTTAGTGCAAGAATACCTGGCCAACAGGATATCTCCAACGTTAAGTGACTAGAGCATGCCGAAGCTAAAGGGAACAAAGAAGAAGAATGAACTTGTTCGATTGCCGTATCGCTTTAAGTTTGAGAAACAGTTCAAAGAGCCTTGTCAAGAATGGCTGGAGATGATTGAGACTATGTGCAATGAAATTTTGGGCAATTATACCAAAAAAGAAGATCAGTTAATGACTGTAGCCTTCGGCACCCAACCAAAACGAAGGTTGAATCGGGTGATGGACGCTTTAAATTTTGAATACCCTGATTACGAGCGGCTCAACAAAGGTGCCGAAGGGGCAAAAAGGAAGAGAGTTGTCAGTATTTTTCACAGATGTCACACCCAGTTTTAGAAGGCAAACCAAATGCGAACCATGTACGTGCCAGGATCAGCAATTCACGTACACAGCAGTTACATAACTGGACATCATCACACAGTGCTCAAATATTAATATAAAAGGGGAATAATAGTCGATTACATCACATGTCTGAGACACCCACATAGTCTTTAACAATAATCAAAGCGAGAAAATGAAACGTAGATACACGCGGCCTTCACAGGCAGCCGACTGGGGGTTGCCGCTAACCCATGCCTAAAACTCGTCGTAATCTTGGAACTCCTGGAAGTCTTCCTCCATGGCTTCATCTTCTCCTGAGCAGTGGTTGCAACACGGACAACCTGAGAGAAGGGGGGTTTGGTGTGTAGAGCAAGGGTGAGTACACATCAACATACTCAGCAAATGTCCTGTTTGGCTGTAGTGGACTAGCTTTATGTGGGGGTAAGTCAAGCAGTTGCTTTTAGTTGGTTAGATTATTATTACTAGTAGAGAGAGCCAGGTTTTAGTATTAACCCAAGTTGTTAACCCAAAAGTACCCTTTCCAAATGGAAAGAATACCACTTACCATTACCATAGTCAATACCCAAACCACCATTCTCATCGCCACCTATAATCCGAACATCTCTGATCAAGTATCACTAATTAATGGTGCTCCCTTGGCCGCTCATAATCGCGAGCACGACTGATATATCAGTTTTCATAACACTCTGCAGACATTGCGCACTTTACCCACAAGTCGTGATTCCCCTTTCTACCCGGAGATCATGACTCTCCATTGATCACTACCAAGGTGACCTAGCAGGGTATCACTACATAGCCTTTACAAAGATTCCCTAGGGCTGTAGCCGTCCGTTAGGTTTCCTAAATGCACCACACTCCTCCCCAAGGGGCGAACCAACCTTGGCAGAGCGAGCCGCATACACCGAGCCCCATTAATGGCACGACAGTGAAGCGAACTACACCCCGGTTCCTCTAATTATTCAGCTAAGGGTGTCCCATTCCACCCTCATGGTTGCACTGTTTTCTCGGGCGGTCATCCAACGAACAGGTCCTTACAGAGAGGCACTCGAGAAACCGCTCGAGTCCCCTTAAATGCCACAAGTATATCATCATAAATAAGAAGGAAAACAGGGTATCATAGATAAATCTCATCATGTTCATTGATAAATGTGAAGCACTAGCATGAAGCTAAACTAGAATAATCCAACCCAAAAGGTAAGCAAGGACATGGATAACAAAAGCTAGTCAATCCTTAGGTATAAACTGTGTAAATGTGGAAAGTGAATTAAGGAATGTATAGGACATAAGTGGGTCAAGGGACACTTGCCTCCACCAACCAGCTACTGCTCAGGGTCTTCTCCTGTGAGTTCTTCGGACTCCTCAACCAGACCGTTATCTATGCGAGCGCAAACATACATCCATCTCTTTGAATTAGGAAATAAACAGTACACCATACAAGAGTGCAGATAAACTGAATATGCATTAGATATGATATACAATTTGCATTCGCAATTGTTAGAAAGAGAAAAGAAAGGTCTCGCAGTGGCTATAGTCGAAGCGTATTACGTGTAGATGTGCAATTAATTATTACATTGTCTAACTCTACCTAGCCATACTAACCGGTATTAATCACATGCACTAATAGGTTTACAACTATTTCTAATTGGTCGACATTAAACAAAGTCGATGATTAACTACGTGAGATAACTAACGTGATCAATTTTTAAGTAGAGTTCAATTTCATTAAAATAAATAACATGATCAACGCGTATAAAATACATGGGGGGTAGATGGGCTCGTCTAGGGGTAGACGGGCACGTCACACGTGGCAGAGCGCTATGCGTCACGCCGAGAGCACGGCGAATCGCGCCAAGACACCGGGCGCACCACACGAGCATGCGCGCGCGCAAGGCCGCGCTGACGCGCCGGGGCCGAGCCGCGCGCACGCCGGGCTGCGCGCCGTGAGCAAGACAGCGGGGCCATGTATGACCGAGCTGGACCGCACGAGCAGCGGGGCCGCTCTGGGGGCCAGCCGCTCCGCGCCGGGCGGGACGCCACGGACGGGCTGCGCCACGCCGGGGGCCGCGCCGCCGCGCACGGGGAGGGGCGGGCGAGCCGGGGAGACCACCGCGGGCAGGGGCGGGCGAGCCGGGGAGACCACCGCGGGCAGGGCGAGCCGGCCGGGGAGGTCACCGTGGGTAGAGGCGGGCCGACCGGGGCCGCCGCACCGGGATGGGGCGGGCGCGCCGGGGCAGGGGCGGGACACCGGGGCGGGGGAGTGCGCCGGGGCGGGGGCGAGGATGAGGCCGGGGCAGGGGTGGGGGACGAGGCCGGGGCGGGCGCGAGCTCCACGGCCCCGTCAAAGCCACGCCAAGGCCGGCCGCGCCGAGCCAGACGGGGTGAGCCACGCTGGGACGGGCGCAAGGGGGAGGGAGCCACGCCGGGACGGCCGCGCCAGGCCGAACGGCGCCGTGGCCGGGGAGGAAGGGAAGAAGAGGGGGGCAAGGGAAAGAGGAGGGAGAGGGGCTTACCGCGCGGGGGCGAGGGCAGCACCGGGGTGGAAGTTCCGAGCGACGGGCAGACGAAGGAGGGAGACGAGCTGCGCGAGGGAGAGGAAGACGTGCGTGAGGGGTAGAGGAGAGAGAGAGGGAGGCGGTTTGAGGAGGGGGTGTGGCTGATGGGTGGGCCCCACCAGGGGGTGGTGGCGGCGGTTCCAACCGTCTGCGCGCTACGCGCGGGAGGGACGAGGGGGGCGCCAACTGGGCCACGCGCCGGCTGTGCCGCACGGGGGGCGGGGCAGGCCGCGCCAGGGGGAGGCCGGCTGGGCCGTGGGGGCCGCGGGGAGCTGGCTAGGCCACGCCAGGGAGCCGACCCGAGAGAGAGGGGTTTTTTTCTATTTTTCTATTTTCCTATTTAGCTATAAACTTCAATCCAAAAATACTTTTCATAACCCACTCAACAACAAGCAAGAAAATCATGATCCGGCATGATGCAACAACTGAGGAAAATATTTCTAGGGTTCACTCACACAAGGTCTCGAGCTAAATCTCGCTAGAATCTTTGAAAAAGGACAAGGCATAGCGAGAAGAAAAAGAAAGAGGAAAGGTGACGCCCGAATTTGGCGAGTGATGGAGAAAGAAAAATTAACTCTCAACTTCGGGGCGTTACAGTAGACAAGCTGCTAGGATGCTAAAAGAGGACGAGAAATCTTTGAATAAATTAAAATCCAGTCCTGAGCTGAAAGCGACAACGTCGAAAAAGAGAAAAGCTTCAACTCCAGAGCCGAAGGTGACTGAGGTGGAAGAGGAAACTCCTTCAACTCCTTCTGCTGCCGAAGTAGAAGAAATTTTAAAGGTAATGACTGAATCCTTACCTATCAAGCTGTTAAGTCCTCCGGGACCGTATCTGACAAAGCTTTTACAGAAGAAGGACGATCCTTCGGCAACGAAAAAGGCAGTTGGGCCTAAGAAGCAAAGAATTATTACTGTTATGCAAGCCATTGAGGAAACACCACCGTCGGCCTCAGCATCAAAGATGACACCAGCTGCCGAAGCAGATACTTCTGCCGAAGCTACCAATCTGGAGAGTACGATATCTGCTATTGATAAAGTGCTCTTGGATATGGCCGCAGAGGAGACTGCTGCGGCTATAGAAGAAGTCATGGCCGCAGTGCCTGAGAAAGGGAAAGGAATTGCCGAAGACACTTTGGAAGAAAAAGGCTTCAGCTTTCAGAATCTAGTTGGTCAAGAATTATCCAAGGCCGAGAAGGAGGAGGTGCAGGAGTATGCTACATCCTATGGCTACCAGCCAGGAGCTGTGCTCTTTGGTGGAATTAATGAAGAAGCCTTAGGATGTATTTGAGACCGCACCGGGGCGAAGATTATCAGCACTCTGTCGAAGAGTGTTGGTTTTCTGAAGCTTGAAGCTGACATTAGCAGCTCCTGACGACAACATATCATCGGCAGCTTATTCTATTCCAACTTTAAGGTAAAGCCCTTCATCTTTTTAATTTTTGTGATGAAGCAAAAAAATTCTGATGCAGACTATTTTGTACAGAGTATGCTACTAAGCAATGCGCTGAGGATGTAGCAAGATCTTGAGGATAAAAAGAATGAGATTATAATCGAGGGCCTAGAAAAGAAAATCAAAGATCATGAAGCTTCTCTAGAGAAAAAGGACTTCCTTCTTCAGACAATGGAGGGTTCATTGGAAGAAGCCCAAACCGAAGTTACTAGATTAAATGATGAACTCCTCCGTAAATCAGAAAGCTTCGAACAAGAAAGGAAGAATTTTGATGCGAAGCTTGAAGCCGAAGTCAAGAAAAGCTCAAATCTACAAAAATCCTTAAAAGAACTTCAGAATATTTGCTTGAACTTCGGCAACCGCTGCGTGCAACGACTAAGACAGGTCTTCAACTCAGTGGGAGCCAGCTCTGAAAAATTTGAACCTTCGGTTGAAGACTTGCCAAGCACCTTCGAGCATATTGAAAGCGAAGTTGAGGCGCTTGACGAAGTAATAGCTGGGCATGGCGACTTCTGTGCCCTGCTTGCTTCTCGCGGCACAGCTGTAGCTTTTATGAAGGCTGGTTGCACGCATGGAAAGATAGTAAACAGACCGAACTTCAGTCTATCTCCAGCGGACCTAGTTGATATCCCTAGCCTAGCCCGAAGTATTGGGAATAGATTTATAACACAAATTTGGACGAAGGGTGGGTGGGACTTAGCTAGTGACGAGGCATGAAGTCATCTTAAGCCGGTATGATACTTATACCTGTTGCTTGCTCTCTTGTAATTACTTTTTACCTTATGCTGTGTTGTCGTGTACAGGATGACGATGCCGAAGGTCAATAGACCGAAGCTCTTCTCGAAGATTACTAAAGCTGCTGAACAAGGCTTAGAAATATTTGAAGTATCTTTGTAAAAGATATTGTAATTTAGGAATCAAACATCACTCTATAAATTTGTCCATACCTTGTAATATATTTTTACCTTTCCATCCGTGTGTGAATTGCTTTGATGTGGACGAAACTTGTATCTTTTGAGCCGAAGGCGAAAAAAAACCTTCCCTTCTTTTCGTACACAATGAAGCGTATCTTTGCTTCTTTATGCTCATCGAAGCATTGTCATCAAAGCCGAAGTATCTGTTTGTACTTTATGTTATGATGATGATGATCCTACGAATGTCTACATGAATGTGTATGAATGCAATGAATGATGTAATGTAATGTGCAAATGAATGTCCAAACACACGCACACGAAGCCACACCCGGACTATGCATCCCCTTAGGAACGTCTTTTGAGTCTTAAGCTCTGCATCCCCTTAGGAACGTCCTTTGAGCTTCTTCACCTTCTATTTCGGTGGTATAAGTTCTGCATCCCCTTAGAAATGTCTTTTGAACTTCTTCGCCTTATATTTCGGTGGTATAAGTTCTGCATCCCCTTAGGAACGACTTTTGAACTTCTTCACCTTATATTTCAGCGGTATTTGGCTCTGCATTCCCTTAGGAATGACTTTTGAGCAGAAAACTTACGCTGCGCTCCCTTAGGAACGACTTTTTGTAACTTTGTCATGCTCTGCATCCCCTTGGGGACGTCTTTTGAGCTTCTCCTTGTTTTTCTTTTTGCACTCGATGGTGCGCGCTCAGATTTACATATTACATCTTTTGGGGGATTTGGCCCTCATGGGGCTAAATAAGAATGAAAAATTACAAGCTATGGTCCCATTAAAAACCTTTCTCCCCTCCTGAAAGGAAAAGGGTACCATAGAAAAAAATGAAAAAAGACTACATCAATATTACACATAGTATCGCCGAAGCTCATCCGCATTCCAAGATCTGGGTATGTCGTTGTCGTCCATATCCTTCAATCTGTAAGAACCGGGCCTTGACGAAGATACCACCAGAAAAGGTCCTTCCCACTTCAGCTGCAATTTGCCTACTATGTCTGGATTGGCTACTCTCTGAAGCACCAAATGCCCTGGCTTGATATTTTTCAATCGAAATTTTCTGTCACGCCATTTTATTGTTTCGGCTTGATATTTATTGATGTTCTCTACAGCCTGAAGTCTGGTCCCCTTTATAGTATCTTTTGCTACGTGATAATCAGCTTCGTCTTCTGCCGAAGCTACTGTTCTTATTGATCCTGCTTTAGCTTCTTCTAGAGTTATAGCTTCGTCACCAAATAATAGTTTGAAAGGTGTAAATCCTGTTGACCTTGACGTGGTTGTATTGTGGCTCCACACCACTTTAATCAACACATCTGGCCACTTTCCTCTGGGCTGATTAAAGATTAGCTTCATTATTCCTGTCATTATAATGCCATTTGCTCTTTCTACCAGCCCGTTTGACTCCGGATGCCTAACTGATGCAAAATGGATCTTCGTACCTATCTGGTCACAGAACTCTTTGAATGTTTCAGCATCAAACCATGTTCCAATGTCCACGGTTATTGCCTTCGGCACACCGAAACGACAAACAATATTCTGCCAGAAGAATTTTTGGACTGTGGCCAAAGTTATTGTAGCCAAAGGCTTTGCTTCAATCCACTTAGAAAAATATTCTACTACCACCACAACATACTTCAAATTACCTTGTGCCGGTGGAAGTGGACCTAACAAATCCAGGCCCCATCTTTGCAATGGCCAAGTAGGCTATATCAGCTGCGTGAGGGACAAAGGTTGCTTCTGGTCTCTTGCACATTTTTGACAATTCTCGCACTTTTGAACCAGCTCTGCTGCATCCGAAGCTGCCTTCGGCTAATAAAATCCTTGTCTAAAAACTTTTCCCAGCAAGGGCCTAGACCCAATATGTGATCCACACAGACCTGCATGTATCTCCTTCATTAATTCTATACCTTCGGTTCTGGATAAACACTTGAGGAGTGGAGAACAGACTCCATGTTTGTATAATTCCCCTTCTATTATCACATATGGTCTTGTCCTTGCTTCCATTCTCTTATTATAATCTTCGTCATCCAAAAGACAATTACCTTGGAGGAAAGATATAATTTCCGTCCTCCAATCTTTACTATGCACAGGGGATATTGCAAGCACTGCTCTCTCCATAAGTTCAACCAAAGGTGCTTTTATTGTCTCAAAAAATACTTTCGAAGGTAGAGGGAGCCCCTTGTGCCGCCGATTTGGCTAAAAATCTGCATGCTCATTTTCTCCTCTTGGAATGTTCTTGATAGAAAAGCCTTCGAAAGAAGCTTCCAGCCTTCAAACTGTATACAGATATTTTTCAAGCTTCGAGTCTCTTGCCTTGCTACTTTTGTCTACGTGGCTAGAAATGACTTGAGAGTCAGTTTTAAGGATTGCCCTTCTTATTCACATTGCCTTTAACTTCTGAAGCCCCAACAGAAGGGCTTCATATTCAGCAATGTTATTTGTACAACTAAAATCCAGCTTTGCTGCATAGCATGTTCTAACTTTGGAAGGCGCTACTAGAACAGTAGCTGCTCCTGCGCCGAAGGTTCCCCAAGAACCATCACAGAAGACCGTCCAGGCTTCAACATCTTTTGCGCATCTTCTCGTTGAGCCCCTAGCGTCCAATCAGCAATGAAGTCTACTAAAGCCTGAGACTGAAATGAGGATGTATGAACATAATCAATAGAAAATTCATTGAGCTTGGCAGCCTATTTTCCAATCCTCCCAGTAGCTTCTCTATTTCTCATTATGTCCTTCAGAGGGTGTGACGAATGAACAATTATATGATATGCTTGGAAGTAGTGCCAAAGCTTCCTAGAGGCCATCAACACAGCATATAGCACCTTCTTCAATTATGTATAGTTTTTCTTTGATAAACTTAGGACTTCGGAGACGAAGTATACTGGGGCCTGCTTCTTGATTTGGCCATCTTGATTCTCCTGTACAAGCGCCGCACTAACTGCAGAGTGAGAAGCTACTACATATAGGAGTAATGGAGCCCCTGGCGAAGGTGGAGTTAGAGTTGTTAGATCTATCAAATATTGCTTTAATTCTTCAAAAGCCTTTTGCTGAGCCGGACCCCACTGAAAAACTTTGGTTGACTTTAGAATTTCAAAGAATGGTAAATTCCTCTCTACTGATCTTGATATGAACCTATTTAATGACGCAAGCCTTCCTGCCAATCGTTGAGCCCCCTTTTTTGATTTTGGTGGCTCCATCCGAAGGATATCTTCAATCTTGCTCGGGTTGGCTTCAATTCCCTTCGTTGATACCAAACAACCAAGGAACTTGCCCTTCTTCACTCCAAAAACACACTTTTCTGGATTTAATTTTAGGCTAGCTTGCCTGAAATTGGCAAATGTCTCTTGCAAATCAGCAATGTGATTTTCTTGCTTTGTTGTCACACCCGGTTTTAGAAGGCAAATCGAATGCGAACCATGTACGTGCCAGGATCAGCAATTCACGTACACAGCAGTTACATAACTGGACATCATCCCACAGTGCTCAAATAATAACATAAAAGGGGAATAATAGTCGATTACATCATATGCCTGAGACATCCACATAGTCTTTAACAATAATCAAAGTGCAAAAAAACGAAACATAGATACACGCGGCCTTCACAGGCAGCCGACTGGGGGTTGCCGCTAACCCATGCCTAAAACTTGTCATAATCTTGGAACTCCTAGAAATCTTCCTCCACGGCTTCATCTTCTCCTGAGCAGTGGTTGCAACATGGACAACCTGGGGAAGGGGGGTTTGGTGTGTAGAGCAAGGGTGAGTACACATCAACATACTCAGCAAGTATCCTGTTTGGCTGTAGTGGACTAGCTTTATGTGGGGGTAAGTCAAGCAGTTGCTTTTAGTTGGTCAGATTATTATTACTAGTAGAGAGAGCCAAGTTTTAGTATTAACCCAAGTTGTTAACCCAAAAGTACCCTTTCCAAATGGAAAGAATACCACTTACCATTACCATAGTCAATACCAAAACCACCATTCTCATCACCACCTGTAATCCGAACATCTCTGATCAAGTATCACTAATCAATGGAGCTCCCTTGGCCGCTCATAACCACGAGCATGGCTGATATATCAGTTTTCAAACACTCTGCAGAGGTTGCGCACTTTACCCACAAGCCGTGATTCCCTTTCTGCCCGGAGATCATGACTCTCCATTGATCACTACCAAGGTGACCTAGCAGGGTATCACTATGTAGCCTTTACAAAGATTCCCCAGGGTTGTAGCCGCCCGTTAGGTTTCCTAAATGCACCGCACTCCTCCCCAAGAGGCGAACCAACCTTGGCAGAGCGAGCCGCATACACTGAGCCCCATTAACGGCACAACGGCTAAGTGAACTACACCCCGGTTCCTCTAATTATTCAGCTAAGGGCGTCCCATTCCACCCTCATGGTTGCATTGTTTTCTCGGGCGGTCATCCAACGAACAGGTCCTTACGGAGAGGCACTCGAGAAACCACTCGAGTCCCCTTGATTGCCACAAGTACATCATCATAAATAAGAAGGAAAACAGCGTATCATAGATAAATCTCATCATGTTCATTGATTAATGTTAAGCACTAGCATATAGCTAATCCATAATAATCCAACCCAAATAGGTAAGCAAGGACATGGATAACAAAAGCTAGTCAATCCTTAGGTATAAACTGTGTAAATGCGGAAAGTGAATTAAGGAATGTATCGGACATAAGTGGGTCAAGGGACACTTGCCTCCAACCAGCTGCTGCTCAGGGGCTTCTCCTGCGAGTTCTTCGGACTCCTTAACCAGACCGTTATCTATGCAAGTGCAAACATACATCCATCCATTTGAATTAGGAAATAAACAGTACACCATACAAGAGAGCAGATAAGTCAAATATGCATAAAATATGACATACGATTTTGCATTCGCAATTGCTAGAAAGAGAAGAAGGAAGGTCTCGCAGTGGTTAAAGCTATAATCGAAGCTGTCGGGGACCATAATTAGGGGTACAAAGCTGGTAACCCCCATCAGCACAAAGCTGCAAAGGCCTGATGGGTGCGATTAAGTCAGGGATCATTCCATACGAGGGACTCGATCACGCCTCGCCCGAGCCTAGCCTCGGACAAGGGCAGCCGACCCCGGAGGATCTCCGTCTCGCCCGAGGCCCCCCTTCAGCGGCGAACATATTCCCGGCTCGCCCGAGGCCCTGCCTTCGCTAAGAAGCAACCCTGACCAAATCGCCGCACCGACCGACCAAGTCGCAGGAGCATTTAAGGCAAAGGTGGCCTGACACCTTTATCCTGACGCGCGCCCCCAGCCAGCAGAGCCAAAGTGACCGCCGTCACTTCGCCGCTCCACTGACCGGCCTGACAGAAGGACAGCGCCGCCCGCGCCTCTCCGACTGCGGTGCCACTTGACAGAGTGAGACTGACAGGCAGTCAGGCCCTGCCGAAGGTACCATAGGAAGCTCCGCTCCGCTCGACCCAGGGCTCGGACTCGGGTTAAGTCCCGGAAGACGACGAACTCCGCCCGACCCAGGGCTCGGACTCAGGCTAAGTCCTGGAAGACGACGAACTCCGCCCGATCCAGGGCTCGGACTCGGGCTAAGTCCCGGAAGACGGCGAACTCTGCTCGACCCAGGGCTCGGACTCGGGCTAAGTCCCGGAAGACGGCGAACTCCGCTCCGCCCGACCCAGGGCTCGGACTCGGGCTAAGTCCCGAAAGACGGCGAACTCCGCTCCGCCCGACCCAGGGCTCGGACTCGGGCTAAGTCCCAGAAGACGGCGAACTCCGCCCGACCCAGGGCTCGGACTCGGGCTAAGTCCCAGAAGACGACGATCTCCGCCTCGCCCGACCTAGGGCTTGGACTTGGGCCCGACCCTAGGGCTCGGACTACGCCCTGGCCTCAGCCGACGGTCTCCGCCTCGCCCGACCCGGGGGCTCGGACTCGACCTCGGCCACGGAAGACAGACTCGACCTCGGCTTCGGAGGAGCTTCCACATCACCCAACCTAGGGCGCAGACCAGCCACGTCGACAGGAGGCGCCATCATCACCCTACCCCGAGCTGACTCGGGCCACAGGGAACAAGACCGGCGTCCCATCTGGCTCGCTCCGCCAGATAGGCAATGATGGCGCCCCGCATACTCTGTGACGACGGCGGCTCTCAGCCCCCTTACGGAAGTAAGAGGACGTCAGCAAGGACTCAACCGCTCCGACAGCTGTCCCTCCGCCAGGCTCCATCGCTCCTCCGACGGCCACGACATCACACCAGCTGGGTGCCAAGATCTCTCCGGCTGCCACAACGGCATGTACTTAGGGCGCTAGCTCTCCTCCGCTAGACACGTAGCACTCTGCTACACCCCCATTGTACACCTGGATCCTCTCCTTGCGCCTATAAAAGGGAGGACCAGGGCCCTCTTAGAGAGGGTTGGCCGCGCGGGGACGAGGACGAGACACGCGCTCGCTCGAAGCCGCTCGCTCCCTCTCCCCTGTGGACGCTTGTAACCCCCTACTGCAAGCGCACCCGACCTGGGCGCGGGACGAACACGAAGGCCACGGGATTCCCACCTCTCTCACGCCGGTCTCCGGTCGCCTCGCTCTCCCCCCTTCACGCTCGCCCTCGCGCTCGACCCATCTGGGCTGGGGCACGCGGCGACATTCACTCGTCGGCTCAGGGACCCCCCAGTCTCGGAACGCCGACAGTTGGTGCGCCAGGTAGGGGCCTGCTGCGTGTTGACGAACAACTTCCCGTCAAGCTCCAGATGGGCAGTCTCCAGCAACCTCTCCAACCCGGGACGGTGCTCCGTTTCGGGAGTCTTGAGTTCATGTCCCTCGACGGCAGCTACGACATGATAGTCCTTCCACCGTCGCGCGACAACGACAGTGGCGGCCGACAACCCGCCCGCCGGCGGCGGAATCGGTGACGTCTTCCCCGCATGGTGGAAGAACAACCTTCGAGCTCACCCCGTCCTCTCCCCTGCCGACGGGGGAGGAGGCGGGGCAACCAAGGCCAAGCAGGAGACAGCGCCTCGTCGGCTGTCGAGCGAGTCGACGGCCCCAGCGCCCCAACGGGGGGGCGCACCGGGCGTCGACCTCGCGTTTGAGACGAAGGCGAGCGCCGTCTCCCCACGACACGCCAATCCCGAGCAAGCGGACGACGCCAGCACGCTCGCGAAAAGCTTGCTGGACGTCACCCTCGTACCTGAGACGACGACGCAGTCAGTCCCCGACATGACATTATCGCCGCCCGTCGACCAAAAGGTATCGACCGATTCCCATCCCACGTCTTTCGAATTCAGCCTCGACCCGCCTAGCGGCCCCGCTTTGGCGGGTGCCCTCGTAGAGGCAAGTCCAAACCCTCTGGGGTTTCATACGCGGTCACCTTGGGACCGGCTGACGGACGTCTCGACCTACGGGCCCTCTGGGTCCGAGGAAGACGACGAGCCCAGCATCTGTTGGGATTTCTCTAGACTTGGAAACCCCAGTGCCGTGCGGGACTTCATGACCGCATGCGACTGCTGCCTTTCCGACTGTTCCGACGGTAGCCGTAGCCTCGGCGACGAGGACTGCGGCCCAAGTCGCGAATGCTTCCACGTCGATCTGGGGGTCCCTCCGAAGGCAACCATCTCGGCATGCCGGAGGACGGTGATCTCCCTAGGCTGGTGCCTCGCGTTGACATCCTACGGGAGCTAGCTGTGGTCCCCGTTCAGGCGGGGGAACATGACCCACAGCTCGAGTAAATCCGCGGGGTGCAGGCCAGGCTCGACGGGGGAGCAGGAGCGCTTGAGCCGATCCGCCAGGACATCGGGCAGGCATGGGCGGGCCAACCTCCGGTCGGAGAAATACGTCATCTACCCCAGGGCTTCCAGCACCGCGTCGCCGACGACGTCAGGGTCAGGCCACCACCCGCATCTAGTGGGGTCGGCCAGAACGTGGCTGCAGCAGCGATGCTTCTCCATGCGATGCTGGAGCCGTCAACCACCGAGGGGCGGCGAATCCAGGGGGAGCTCAAGAATCTCCTGGAAGGCACCGCGGTCCGACGGGCCGAGAGCTCTGCCTCCTGAAGGAAGGGGTACCCCTCGGAACCTCATGCTGCGGCTTCCCGATTCATGCGGGAAGCCTCGGTCTACACTGGGCGCACGCGCAACACAGCGCCTGCGGCCCTGGGTCGCCTCGGCAACGAGCACCATCACCGCGACCGTCGGGCCCACCTCGACGAGAGGGTGCGCCGAGGCTACCACCCCAGGCGTGGGGGACGCTACGACAGCGGGGAGGATCGGAGTCCCTCGCCCGAACCACCCGGTCCGCAGGCCTTCTGCCGGGCCATACGACGGGCGCCGTTCCCGACCCGGTTCCGACCCCCGACTACTATCACGAAGTACTCGGGGGAGACGAGACCGGAACTGTGGCTTGCGGACTACCGTCTGGCCTGCCAACTGGGTGGAACGGACGATGACAACCTCATCATCCGCAACCTCCCCCTGTTCCTCTCCGACACTGCTCGCGCCTGGTTGGAGCACCTGCCTCCGGGGCAGATCTCCAACTGGGACGACCTAGTCCAAGCTTTCACCGGCAATTTCCAGGGCACTTACGTGTGCCCCGACAATTCCTGGGACCTCCAAAGCTGCCGACAGCAGCCGAGAGAGTCTCCCCGAGACTACATCCGGCGATTCTCGAAGCAGCGCATCGAGCTGCCCAACATCACCGACTCGGATGTCATCGGCGCGTTCCTCGCCGGCACCACCTGCCGCGACCTGGTGAGCAAGCTGGGTCGCAAGACCCCCACCAGGGCGAGCGAGCTGATGGACATCGCCACCAAGTTTGCCTCCGGCCAGGAGGCAGTCGAGGCTATCTTCCAAAAGGACAAGCAGCCTCAGGGCCGCCCATCGGAAGATACTCCCGAGGCGTCAACTCAGTGCAGTGCCAAGAAGAAGGGCAAGAAGAAGTCGCAAGTGAAACGCGACGCCGCCGACGCGGACCTTGTCACCGCCGCCGAGTACAAGAACCCTCGGAAACCCCCCGGAGGTGCCAACCTCTTCGACAAGATGCTCAAGGAGCCGTGCCCCTATCACCAGGGGCCCGTCAAGCACACCCTTGAGGAGTGCGTCATGCTTCGGAGCCACTTCCACAGGGCCGAGCCACCCGCGGAGGGTGGCAAGGCCCGAGACAATGATAAGAAGGAAGATCACCAGGCAGGAGAGTTCCCCGAGGTCCACGACTGCTTCATGATCTATGGTGGGCAAGCGGCGAACGCCTCGGCTCGGCACCGCAAGCAAGAGCGCCGGGAGGTCTGCTCGGTGAAGGTGGTGGCGCCAGTCTATCTAGACTGGTCCGACAAGCCCATCACCTTCGACCGAGACGATCACCCCGACCATGTGCCGAGCCCGGGGAAATACCCGCTCGTCGTCGACCCCGTCATCGGCGACGTCAGGCTCACCAAGGTCCTCATGGACGGAGGCAGCAGCCTCAACATCATCTACGCCGACACCCTCGGGCTCCTGCGTGTCGATCTGTCTTCCATCCGGGTAGGCGCTGCGCCCTTCCATGGGATCATTCCCGGGAAGCGCGTCCAGCCCCTCGGACGGCTCGACCTTCCCGTCTGCTTCGGAACACCCTCCAACTTCCGAAGGGAGACCCTGACGTTCGAGGTGGTTGGGTTCCGAGGAACCTACCACGCGGTACTGGGGAGGCCATGCTACGCAAAGTTCATGGCCGTCCCCAACTACACCTACCTGAAGCTCAAGATGCCGGGCCCCAACGGGGTCATCACCGTCGGCCCCACGTACAAACACGCGTTCGAATGCGACGTGGAGTGCGTGGAGTACGCCGAGGCCCTCGCCGAGTCCGAGGCCCTCATCGCTGACCTGGAGAGCCTCTCTAAGGAGGTGCCAGACGTGAAGCGTCATGCCGGCAACTTTGAGCCAGCGGAGACGGTTAAGTCCGTCCTCCTCGACCCCAGCGGCGACGCCTCCAAGCAGATCCGGATCGGCTCCGGGCTCGATCCCAAATAGGAAGCAGTGCTCGTTGACTTTCTCCGCGCGAACGCCGACGTCTTCACGTGGAGTCCCTCGGACATGCCCGGCATACCGAGGGATGTCGCCGAGCACTCGCTGGACATCCGAGCTAGAGCCCGACCCGTCAAGCAGCCTCTACGCCGATTCGACGAGGAGAAGCGCAGAGCCATAGGCGAGGAGATCCACAAGCTAATGGCGGCAGGGTTCATCAAAGAGGTATTCCATCCCGAATGGCTTGCCAACCCTGTGCTTGTGAGAAAGAAAGGGGGGAAATGGCGGATGTGTGTAGACTACACTGGTCTCAACAAAGCATGTCCGAAGGTTCCCTACCCTCTGCCTCGCATCGACCAAATCGTGGATTCCACTGCTGGGTGCGAAACCCTGTCTTTCCTTGATGCCTACTCAGGGTATCATCAAATCAGGATGAAAGAGTCCGACCAGCTCGCGACTTCTTTCATCACACCCTTCGGCATGTACTGCTATGTCACCATGCCGTTCGGCTTGAGGAATGCGGGTGCGACGTACCAGCGGTGCATGAACCATGTGTTCGGTGAACACATTGGCCGCACGGTCGAGGCCTACGTCGATGACATCGTAGTCAAGACGAGGAAAGCCTCCGACCTCCTTTTCGACATTGAAGTGACATTCCGATGTCTCAAGGCGAAAGGCATCAAGCTAAATCCCAAGAAGTGTGTCTTCGGGGTGCCCCGAGGCATGCTCTTAGGGTTCATCGTCTCCGAGCGGGGCATCGAAGCACACCCAGAGAAGATCGCAGCCATCACCAGCATGGGGCCCATCAAGGACTTGTCATGGGATGTCTCGCGACTCTGAGCCGCTTCATCTCACGCCTCGGCGGAAGAGGTCTACCTCTGTACCGCCTCTTGAGGAAGGCCGAGTGCTTCACTTGGACCCCTGAGGCCGAGGAAGCCCTCGGGAACCTGAAGGCGCTCCTCACGAAGGCGCCTATCTTGGTGCCCCTAGCTGCCGAAGAAGCCCTCTTGGTCTATGTCACCGCGACCACTCAGGTGGTCAGCGCCGCGATTGTGGTCGAGAGGCAAGAAGAGGGGCATGCATTGCCCATTCAGAGGCCAGTCTACTTCGTCAGCGAGGTACTGTCCGAGACCAAAATCCGCTACCCACAAGTGCAGAAACTGCTGTATGCGGTGATCCTGACACGGCGACAGTTGCGACACTACTTCGAGTCTCATCCGGTAACTGTGGTGTCATCCTTCCCCCTGGGGGAGATCATCCAGTGCCGTGAGGCCTCAGGTAGGATTGCAAAGTGGGCGGTGGAAATCATGGGCGAAACAATCTCGTTCGCTCCCTGGAAGGCCATCAAGTCCCAGGTCTTGGCGGACTTCGTGGCTGAATGGGTCGACACTCAGCTCCCAACAGTTTCGATCCAGCCGGAACTCTGGACTATGTTCTTCGACGGGTCGCTGATGAAGACAGGAGCCGGCGCAGGCCTACTCTTCATCTCGCCCCTCGGGAAGCACCTACGCTACGTGCTACGCCTCCATTTCCCGGCGTCCAACAATGTGGCCGAGTATGAGGCTCTGGTCAATGGGTTGCGGATCGCCATCGAGCTAGGGGTCTGACGCCTCGACGCTCGCGGTGACTCGCAGCTCGTCATCGACCAAGTCATGAAGAACTCCCATTGCCGCGACCCGAAGATGGAGGCCTACTGCGATGAGGTTCGGCGCCTGGAAAACAAGTTCTACGGGCTCGAGCTCAACCACATCGCCTGGCGCTACAACGAGACTGCGGACGAGCTAGCTAAAATAGCCTCGGGGAGAACAACGGTTCCCCCAGACGTCTTCTCCCGAGACCTGCATCAACCCTCCGTCAAGATCGACGACACGTCCGAGCCCGAGGTACCCTCGGCTCAGTCCGAGGTACCCTCGGCTCAGTCCGAGGCACCCTCGGCTCAACCTGAGGCGCCCTCGACCCAGTCCGAGGCACCCTCGGCTCATCCCGAGGCACCCTCAGCTCGGCCTGAGGTGCCCTCGGTTCAGTCCGAGGTACCCTCGGCCCCGAGGGTGAGGCACTGCGCGTCGAGGAGGAGCGAAGCGGGGTCACGCCTAATCGAAACTGGCAGACCCCGTACCTGCAATATCTCCACCGAGGAGAGCTACCCCTCGACCGAGCCGAGGCTCGTCGGTTGGCGCGGCGCGCCAAGTTGTTCGTCTTGCTAGGAGATGGAAAGGAGCTCTACCACCGCAGCCCCTCCGGCATCCTCCAGCGATGCATCTCCATCACCGAAGGTCAGGAACTCCTGCGAGAGATACACTCGGGGGCTTGCGGCCATCACGCAGCGCCTCAAGCCCTTGTCGGGAATGCTTTCCGGCAAGGCTTCTACTGGCCGACGGCGGTGGCCGACGCCACTAGAGTTGTCCGCACCTGCGAAGGGTGTCAGTTCTACGCGAGGCAGACCCACCTGCCCGCTCAGGCTCTGCAGACGATACCCATCACCTGGCCTTTTGCTGTGTGGGGTCTGGATCTCGTCGGCCCCTTGCAAAAGGCGCCCGGGGGCTACACGCACCTGCTGGTCGCCATCGACAAATTCTCCAAGTGGATCGAGGTCCGATCCCTGAACAGCATCAGGTCCGAGCAGGCGGTGGCGTTCTTCACCAACATCATCCATCGCTTCGGGGTCCCGAACTCCATCATCACCGACAACGGCACCCAGTTCACCGGCGGAAAGTTCCTGGACTTCTGCGAGGATCACCACATCCGGGTGGACTAGGCCGCCGTGGCTCATCCCATGACGAATGGGCAGGTAGAGCGTGCCAACGGCATGATTCTACAAGGGCTCAAGCCTCGGATCTACAACGACCTCAACAAGTTCGGCAAGCGGTGGATGAAGGAACTCCCCTCAGTGGTCTGGAGTCTGAGGACAACGCCGAGCCGAGCCACGGGCTTCACGCCGTTCTTTCTAGTCTATGGGGCCGAAGCCATCTTGCCCACAGACTTAGAATACGGTTCCCCGAGGACGAGGGCCTACACCGACCAAAGCAACCAAGTTAGCCGAGAAGACTCGCTGGACCAGCTGGAGGAGGCTCGGGACAAGGCCTTGCTACACTCGGCGCGGTACCAGCAGTCCCTGCGACGCTACCACGCCCGAGGGGTCCAGTCCCGAGACATCCAAGTGGGCGACCTGGTGCTTCAGCTGCGACAAGACACCCGTGGGTGGCACAAGCTCACGCCCCCTGGGAGGGGCCATTCGTCATCGCCGAGGTTCTGAAGCCCGGAACGTACAAGCTGGCCAACAGTCAAGGCGAGGTCTACGGCAACGCCTGGAACATCCAACAGCTACGTCGCTTCTACCCTTAAGATGTTTTCAAGTTGATCATATACCTCGCACCCACGCAAAGTTTAGTCATCAAGGAAGGGTCGGCCTCGCCTCGGCAAAGCCCGACCCTCCCTCGGGGGCTAAAAGGGGGGAACCCCCTCTGCGTCGAAATTTTCCTCGAAAAAAGATCTTTTCTGCCAGAATGTCTTTCGCACTTTTTGGCTACTTCGAAAGTGGATCCTGAAAACGACGGAGTACACGTAAGCAGCCAAGGTTGACCGAGCCGAGGGACTCCTACGCCTCCGGGATACAGATACCTCACTCATCACCTTCTGCGATAAGTAACTCGCGTTCGGATAAGTGATTCTGCGGACCGAACAAGTCTTCATGTTCAAAGCTCTTCTGCCGAAGTGATCCTTCGAGCCTTCTCGACTGCGTCGGTGACAGAGCCCCATGGACGGGTAAGAGTGCGCGTAAGCGGCAAGGCCGACCGAGCCGAGGGACTCCTATGCCTCCGGGATACGGATACCTCACTCGTCACCTTCCGCGAGAAGCAACTCTCGCTCGCACAAACATTTCTGTTACCAACAAAAAGGTCCAGATACTCGAAACAAGAGGAAAGGAGACGCGGCTTTACAACACGGCGAGGGTGCGTTTTGGCCTCGGCGGCCACAGGAAACACACGCTACAAGACAATCCGATCCTGCAGGCTCGGGTCTTGAAGCTGGAAGGGAGCAGCAGCACCCTCGGCATCGACAACACTTTCGGCGAGGTCTGACCTAGCCTCGGACGGCGACGCGGTCCGAGGATCTCCACTCTGAAGGACGACGTCATCGCCACGCTCGGGCCATCGCCGCTAGGGTCTTCTCCGGGAATCCGGCCCGAGCAGGCGGCTCGGCCGGTCACCCCGGGGCCTCGGCCAGCTGCCCTCCAAGGATGTCAGCCTGACCCGGGGCCTCGGCTGGTCAACTCCGGCGTCGGTCCCGCTAACGGACGACCCGGCCAGGCTCCGGCCAACCAGGTTTTCTTTTCGAGCCAACTCTGCCGCTGTTCATGCTGACACCGCTACCCCTGGCCTCGGCTCATCGAAGAGCGGACGAGGGGTTCCTTTAATCAAGCTAGAGAAGCCTCGGACAACAAGGCCGACCGAGCCGAGGGACTCCCACGCCTCCGGGATACGGATACCTCACTCGTCACCTTTACACGGGGCGACTCACGCTTGGTGAAGCGGTTCAGACAACCAACAGGCGAGTCTTAGTGCTCGAAAATGAGGAAAAAACACGGCTCTGTGCCGAATTTACATACATGTTCAGGCCTCGACAGCCACAATGAACAAAAACACTAGCATTCGAAGTGCCATTACAAACGGAACTCCGGTTCCATCTCCGCAGGAACGAACAACCCCACTCAATGGGGGAAGGGCCTGCGGAGCAACAGAAGACCGACGAGCGGCTCGCCGTCGCCCGCCCCAGCAGCGGCGACGATGAAGACTTCTGCTCCAGGGGGCCGAACAGCAGCAGCGATGACCTTAGGGCGGATGCTGCTGCCAGGAGGCCCCCGCCCGTGCCCAAACTCGTGAGGCAAGGACGGACAGAAGGCCGTGGAGTTGGAGGTCGGTCCACGGGTGGCGCCGGCGAGCTCGTCGGCGGCGGAACCTCTTCCAGCTGCCGTGGCAGGAGGCGGCACCGGGAGCGGCACCGAAGCTGCTCGGCTCAGAGAGTCGGGCACGGTGCAGCTGCCAGCACCACGGACGGCTCCCGCCCTTCCCCCCGATCACTGAGGGAAGGAGCGGGCCACCGCACACGTAGGGGCCGACCCCAACTCGGCACACTCCCCTCCCCAGCCTTGGTGATGAAAATCCTTGAGGCTGAGGGAGGGGCAGAGGCCGCAGCCCGGCTCGCTTTCCCCCACCATCAAACTAGAGGTCACCATCTTAGGTGACCGCCGGCGGAGGGGTGCAGCTGGGCTGCATGATGAAAATCCTTGAAACCGAACGATGGCTGAAAGGTACCAGCTCCCGTGGAGTTGTGATTCCTCCAACGACGAGGCGAAAAGACGGTGGATATCCCCCATCCGGGGGCTTGGAAGGCGGAAAGACGCGATGCATAAGGGAGCGCGAAGACATGGTCGCCTTCCAAGGGGGTCACCCTCCTTTTAAAGGCGGCTCTCCCTACTTGCGTCCCCAGCCGTCATGGGCTGAGTCTTCTCCAACACACTCCAAGGTCCTCCCCTACGGTGCGGGGGCTGGGTCCCACACGTCATGCAAGCCGACTCAGAGCAGAAGAAGCCAAACCACCGCGCGCGGTGCGTACAACCGCCCAGCGGTTACAAGCGACCCTCCACATTTGCCCAGACCAGCGGGCGAAAGGGTGGGCAGCCATGCAGGCGGCATGCAACCACGCCAAGTGGGCGCACTTCTCCGACTCCCAACACACCCGGCATGGAGGCCCAGGCCCACGCGTCATGCAACCGGCGTGCCGAATGCTTCGTACATGCAACTGCACCGCCACTTGCGCCACCACCGCGCCTCCTCGACTGCGGAACCAAGGCCGTGACTCGAGGCGGCCCAGTGCACGACCCAGCGGCGCCAGCCTGGCACGACGGTCAATGCGGCCAAGAATGGGCCGGCAATAATGGCGGTGGCAGGCAGGCAGGAGCAGCGGTCACGTCATCAACCAAGCTCACGTCCCGTCCGGGGGCAGCGAGAGAACCCTCTCTCACGGCGTGAAGACAACCCGCCCGTGATCCGTCCCTCGAACGGCTCGCGCACGCGCAACGGTCGCTCCTCCAACCAATCGCCCCATTGCATTAACTCCGCGGTGGGACAGGCGGCGTCTTTGGCAGGAGAAGCGAGCGACGCTTCGCCTTCGCCATAATGACCGCGTCAAAAGAGGTACGCCGCGCCGCTCGATTTCGTATCCTTTTTCCTTTTTTCCTCTTTCTCTCTCTTGCAACAGGGACTGGGAAAGGGGGATACCCCAAAAAGGATCCTTCCTCGAGAAGGAACCAGGCTCCGAGCCCCCCTACTGATCAGAGGTTCGAAGGCTGGCACCCCGGAAGGGTTCGACAGCCGCCTCAGATCGCGTGGGCCCTACACCCACTACTGGTCAGAGGTTCGAAGGCCGGCCCCTCGAAAGGGTTCCACGGCTGCCTCAAGCTACTCAGGCTCCGCGCCCATTACTGATTAGGGGTTCGAAGGCTGGCCCCCGAAGGGTTCACAGCCGCCTCAGACGCCGAGCGAGGGATGACCATGGGTACGTTCGATACATAACCAAGGCTCGGGCTGCGCTCCCGAGGTACCCTAGGACATTTCCGAGACCAGCGGGAACGATCTTGTAACGGAATCCCATCAGAGGGAGGCATCGAGCCCTCGGACCCCGTCGCCAGGGGACCGGGTCCGGCAGATCACCCGCAGGTACTTTTGGGCGTGCCTCTGGGCCCCTAGCCGACCCCTAACGAACAGGGCACGAACGTCCACTCGGATTACCCGCTTGCAGCTCATCGGAGACACCATGTTCGGCGCCCATCGAGGGCAACATGGCGCTTTCCCCCCTCCTCCTTGCGGAAAGGCGACGCAGGGGCGTATGTAAAAAAGCCGAGTCTGCCCCTGACCGCCCTCTCGCTCTGTGCAGAGGCTCGGGGGCTGCTCTCGCAAACCCGGCTCCGGCCGAACCGTTGACAGCGTCAACATACCAGCCCGAGAACTTGGGACCCGACCGTACACCTGGGCTACGGCCAGCTCGCATGAGGGAACGACCAGACCAACCGAAGCATTACGCGAGGCATTAAGACCTCGAAGGAGTGAAACCACTCCTCCGAGGCCTCGGGGGCTACACCCGGTGGGTGCGCTCGCGCGCACCCACTGGAACAAAACGCAACCGAGAAAGGCTGGTCCCCTTGCAAAAAAGTGCGACGGAAGCCTCCAAGCGAGTGCAAACACTCCCTTCGAGGCTCGGGGGCTACTGTCGGGGACCAAATTAGGGGTACCCTCAAGGCTCCTAATTCTCAGCTGGTAACCCCCATCAGCACAAAGTTGCAAAGGCCTGATGGGTACGATTAAGTCAGGGATCGGTCCATACGAGGGACTCGATCACGCCTCGCCCGAGCCTAGCCTCAGACAAGGGCAGCCGACCCCGGAGGATCTCCGTCTCGCCCGAGGCCCCCCTTCAGCGGCGAACATATTCCCGGCTCGCCCGAGGCCCTGCCTTCGCTAAGAAGCAACCCTGACCAAATCGCCGCACCGACCGACCAAGTCGCAGGAGCATTTAAGGCAAAGGTGGCCTGACACCTTTATCCTGACGCACACCCCCCAGCCGGCAGAGCCAAAGTGACCGCCATCACTTCGCCGCTCCACTGACCGGCCTGACAGAAGGACAGCGCCGCCTGCGCCCCTCCGACTGCGGTGCCACTTGACATAGTGAGACTGACAGGCAGTCAGGCCCTGCCGAAGGTACCATAGGAAGCTCCGCTCCGCCCGACCCAGGGCTCGGACTCGGGCTAAGTCCCGGAAGACGACGAGCTCCGCCCGACCCAGGGCTCGGACTCGGGCTAAGTCCCGGAAGACGACGAACTCCGCCCGACCCAGGGCTCGGACTGGGGCTAAGTCCCGGAAGACGGCGAACTCTGCCCGACCCAGGGCTCGGACTCGGGCTAAGTCCCGGAAGACGGCAAACTCCGCTCCGCCCGACCCAGGGCTCGGACTCGGGCTAAGTCCCGGAAGACGACGAACTCCGCCCGACCCAGGGCTCGGACTCGGGCTAAGTCCCAGAAGACGGCGAACTCCGCCCGACCCAGGGCTCGGACTCGGGCTAAGTCCCAGAAGACGACGATCTCTGCCTCGCTCGACCCAGGGCTCGGACTTGGGCCCGACCCCAGGGCTCGGACTACGCCCTGGCCTCAGCCGACGGTCTCCGCCTCGCCCGACCCAGGGGCTCGGACTCGGCCTCGGCCACGGAAGACAGACTCGACCTCGGCTTCGGAGGAGCTTCCACATCGCCCAACCTAGTGCGCAGACCAGCCACGTCGACAGGAGGCGCCATCATCACCCTACCCCGAGCTGACTCGAGCCGCAGGGAACAAGACCGGCGTCCCATCTGGCTCACTCCGCCAGATAGGCAATGATGGTGCCCCGCATACTCTGTGACGACGGCGGCTCTCAGCCCCCTTACGGAAGCAAGAGGACGTCAGCAAGGACTCAACCGCTCCGACAGCTGTCCCTCCGCCAGGCTCCATCGCTCCTCCGACGGCCACGACATCACACCAGCTAGGTGCCAAGATCTCTCCGGCTGCCACAACGGCATGTACTTAGGGCGCTAGCTCTCCTCCGCTAGACACGTAGCACTCTGCTACACCCCCCATTGTACACCTGGATCCTCTCCTTGCGCCTATAAAAGGGAGGACCAGGGCCCTCTTAGAGAGGGTTGGCCGCGCGGGGACGAGGATGAGACACGCGCTCGCTCGAAGCCGCTCGCTCCCTCTCCCGCGTGGACGCTTGTAACCCCCTACTGCAAGCGCACCCGACCTGGGCGTGGGACGAACACGAAGGCCGCGGGATTCCCACCTCTCTCACGCCGGTCTCTGGCCGCCTCGCTCTCCCCCCTTCGCGCTCGCCCTCGCGCTCGACCCATCTGGGCTGGGGCACGCGGCGACATTCACTCGTCGGCTCAGGGACCCCCCGGTCTCGGAACGCCGACAGAAGTGTATTACGGGTCGGTGTATAATTATTCATTACTTCATATAGTTCTACCTAGTTATACTAACAAGTATTAATCACATGCACTAATAGAGTTATAGCTATTTCCAATTGGTCGACATTAAACAAAGTAAATGATTAACTACATGAGATAACTAACGTGATCAATTTCTGAGTAGAGTTCCATTTCATTAACATAAATAACATGATCAACGCGCATAAAATACACGGGGGTAGACGGGTGGCTGGGGGTAGACGGGCACGTCTAGGGGTAGATGGGCACGTCACGAATGTGGCAGGGCGCTACTCGTCGCGCCGAGGGCACGGCGAGCCGCGCCAAGGCACCGCGCGCACCACGCAAGCACGCGCGCGCGCAAGGCCGCGCTAACGTGCCGTGAACGAGTCGCGCACACGTCGGGGCTGAGCCGCGCGCAGGGGGTCGCGCCACGCAGGGGCACCGCGGCCGCGCGAGCCGAAGCCGTGCCGGGCTGGGGCCGCGCTGCGTAGGGGCCACGCCGGGGCCACGCTGCGCAGGGGCAGGGGCCGCGCCGCACCGCGGCGAGGAATGGGGCCGGGCGGGCGAGCTACGCCAAGCAGGGGCGCGCGCCAGGGCGGGGGAGGCCGCACCGAGGCGAGGGGCGGGACACCGGGGTAGGGGAGCCAGGCGGGCGCGCCACCGCGCCGAGGGACGCTGGGGCCGGGCCGCCGTGGAGGAGGGCGCCGCAGGCACGCCGAGGGGCGGGGACAGGACGCCAGGCGGGCAGGCGTGAGACGGGGTGGGGCGAACACGCCGCGCCGCGAGCAGGGGCGGGCGAGCCGGGAGGGCGTGCCACCGCCGTGCCGGGGCAGGGGGCGAGATCGGGCGGGGGCGGGACGTCGAGCGGGGGAGGCCGGGCCGCATGCCAGGATGAGCGCGAGGGAGAGGGAGCCGGGGCCGGGCGGACAGCGCCATGGCACGAGAAGGGGAGGAAGGGGGAGGAGAGAGGAGGGAGGGGCTTACCGTGTGGGGGCGAGGGCAAGCGGCGTCGAGGGAAAGAGAGGGAGAGACGTGCACGGGGTAGGGTGAGGCTGACAGGCGGGCCCCACCAGGGGGTGGCAGCACTTGCGCCCACGCGCGCAGCGCGGAGAGGACACGGGGGAGGGGGCAGCTGGGCCACGCGCCTGGCTGGGCCGCGCGGGGCCCACGGTTGGGAGGGGAGGGGCGCCGGCTGGGCCGCGGCTGGAAGCCAGCCCAAAGGGGGGAGAGGGAGAAATTCCCTTTTAATTCTTCTCCTAATTTCCCGTTTTAATCTATTTTCAAATGCATGCTTTCACAAATTCACTCAACGAACAAAATAGATGCATGGACCGGCATGGTGCAACAACCAAAAGATTTAACTCTAGGGTTTTACTTACACGAGATCTCGGGCTAAATCTCGCTAGAATATTTGAAGAAGAACAAGGCATAGCGAGAAGAAAAAGAAAGAGGAAAGGTAACACCCGAATTTGGTGAGTGCTGGAGAAAGAAAAATTTAACTCTCAAATTCGGGGCGTTACATTCGTGCTTTTCACTATGATACCATCAACATAGGTCAGTACATTCCTGCCTATTTAAGAATGAAGGACCTTGGCTGTCATTCTGCTGAAGCTTCCTCCAGCATCCTTGAGCCCCTTAGGCATCCGAAGATAGCAATAGGTACCACTAGGGGTTATGAAGCTAGTCTTCAGCTCGTCTTCCTTCTTCATCCAAATTTGATGATAGCCTGAGTAACAATCCAATAGACTCATGAGCTCTGAAGAAGCTGTTGCATCTACAAGGGAGTCTATTCTTGGTAATGGAAATTTGTCCTTTGGACAGGCCTTGTTAAGATCTGTGAAATCAATGAACATTCTCCATTTACCATTGGCCTTCTTTATCATAACAGTGTTGGCTAGCCATTCTGGGTATTTCACCTCTCTGATGACACCGACACTAAGAAGTCTCTTCACTTCGTTCCGAGCACCTTCAGCTTTGTCTTCAGACATCTTCCGAAGCCTTTGTTTTTGTCGGTACCTTGAAACTAGGGTACCCCATGCTACTGTATAAAGACGCAGTACCCACGCGGCTATCCCTTAGTCGCGTGGCAAAGGTGCTGTGTGTGGGACCGAGCCATGACACGCCCCAGCCTCGGGCGACTATTCTGGGTTCACAACAGCGTCTGACCCCACCACATGGGTGGGTCCGGAGCCGCCACGTGTCCAGAGAAAGTGATAAACCCCAAGGCCTCAACAGTGGGTCCGGACCCCCATGGGAGAGTGCCAGACCCCTTGATATACAGTCCGGACCTCCAAGGTTGGTCCAGGACCTCCATGTGTGCAAGCCGGACCCCTAGAATGGGATCCGGACCCCCCAAGTATGGGGTTTGGGCCACCCACAATGGGGTCCCAAGGTCCTAGGACAGAACATACTTGGCCCTTGAACAGGACCCAGGCGGGGGTCCGGTGCCGACACGTGTCCGGACCTAGTCTGGTGGGTTCCGGACCTGTCCGCATACACTCCTACCCCCCGCTCAGGTGGAGACCTGTTGTAGCCACATGGCATACTGCGTGCGGCTTAAGCCAACGGGCGGAACCTAGCATGACGCCTCTGGGCTACGCGCACCTCCGCATTCATTACGGATAACACGTGCGCCTATCCATTCCACTAACAGGTGGCATGCACAGTCCACGATACACAAGCCATGCTGTTATTCACCATTACTCGTACGTTTTGGCTATCAATGCTACATGGACTACGGTCATCAAGACTCCCGGTGATTGCTCAGGCGTTACTAGCATTAGTTACTCACATAATGTTTTCTTTCCATTATGTCCCTGGGCCCACATGTCGTGGCTCAGCATTCTTGTATGTGCCTCCCTTAAACTATAAAAGGGGAGGCACACAACGTTACAGGGGACAAGCTCTCAGACGCTCAAGCTCACACACTTACACACACACTCAATACAACATACACACAGTGGAGGTAGGGTATTACGCTCCAGTGGCCTGAACCACTCTAATCCTTCGTGTCCTCGTGTGTTCATCCCAAATCCACACAATAGGCAAAACGCTTAGGCCCCTCCTCATCTTAGGATTAGGGCGGGTGCATTCCGCCACCCGGCCGGAGGATTTTCTCTTCGACGGTTTTTTGGCCTGAAAGATGGATCCACATTGAGTGAATGTTCAATAACATCTCTGTTGACACCACAGAGATTGTTGGCTGACTAAGCAAAGACATCTTTGTTGTTGAATAAAAATCTTAGCAAAGTCTTCTCTTGCTCATCATATAGCTGAGACCCTAGCAGTACCTTTTGTTCTGCTATATCTTCACATAGAAGCATAGGCTTCAGCTGATCTACCGAAGCAGCCTTCTCTCTTTTGTATTTATACTGCTGACAAGCTTCAGCTCCATCTATGTTATGGATTGCCTTTGAATCTGTCCAGTTCCCTTCAGCCCTTCTGGCAGCTTCTTAACTCCCATGGACAACAATGGGTCCTTGTTCCGAAGGTATCTTCATGCATAAATATGCTGGATGAAGTATTGCTTCGAAGGCATTAAGTGTCCCTTGACCAATGATTGCATTATAGGGGTACTCCATGTCGACAATGTCAAAGACAACATGTTCAGTCCTTGTGTTGTGGACGTAGCCGAAGGTAACTGACATTGTGATTTTACCAAGTGCGATAATCTGCCTTCCTCCGAAGCCACAGAGAGGGTGTGTCATCATGAATCTTGTCCTCTGGCTCTTGCATCTGTCTGAAGGCCTTAGCAAATATGATATCCGCTACACTGCCTATGTCAACCAGAACATTATGGACCAGAAATCCCTTGATGACACAAGATAGACCATAGCATCATTATGAGGGTAATCTTTGAGCTGAAGGTCCTCCTGGGAGAAGGTGATTGGAATGTGGGACCACTTGGACTTGATGAAGGGTCCTTGCACCCCAACATGCTGCACTCTTCTCTGTGCTTCCTTCTTCTGCTTTTTGTTAGCTGGCTCTAAACTTGAACCGCTTGTGATTGGGAGCACCAGCTTCGTAGCCGAAGGTGCTATGACTTGGTTGTTGAATGAAGCCATCAGCTCAACAATGGAAGTGAGTTCACCGAAGGTGGGCGCCAATGTTGGGGACTTGTTCTCAAATGCTATGAGTTAAGAACAAGGCAACACAAAAATGTTAATGGTTAAAGTCCTTCGTCCTTCGAAGCATTATCTCCCTTAGGATATAATGATCTTCAGATGAAGGTTATGAAGGACATACCTTCATTATCGCAGCATACATTAATGGAAGTAAAAGCATATAAAACATGAGAAATAACATGAATAATCATATAACACCATTAATATATCTTTATTATATTATCATGAATGAACATGAACAATATTGAATTACATTTGTACCTTAGAAGACAAAAGTCCAAGCGTGACGCACTAGTGAATACAAATCAGCGTGAATAGTATGGGGGTACTGTTCACCTATTTATAGGCATGAGACGCAGCCTGATCAAAATTACATTTATGTCCTTGATGACTATTTACAATCATGACACAAATTATCATGGACTGATCGGTCTTTTCCTCTTTAAGTCAGTGCAGCCCTTCGTCTCAAGGCATGTCACTATGCCGAAGCTCCCTGGATCGTAGCTTCGGCGTGTACCTTCGTGCTGTGTTTTCTTATATGCCGATCCTTCGAAGGTGTTTCTGCTTAGAGGACCTTCAACGAAGAAACAGGCCCCCAATAGAAACCTCATGCTGTTTCACATCATGCATTTATATATAAAAATGAGGCTTCTAGCTCTAGGCACTCCACTCACATTAGAATGCCTAAAAAGAAAATTCCTGCTGCATCAAATGAACATAACATCTCATTCAAGACTTTTGATGCATCTTATGTGCTTACTAACAAATCAGGCAAAGTAGTTGCCAAATATGTTGGGGGCAAACACAAGAGCTCCAAAACTTGTGTTTGGTACCCAAGGTGCTTGTTTCTAACGTCAAAGGACCCAAGACTGTTTGGGTACCTAAGAACAAGGCCTAAAATTGTTTTGTAGGTTTATGCATCCAGTGGTTCAAGTTGGATAATCGATAGCGGATGCACAAACCACATGACAGGGGAGAAAAGGATGTTCTCCTCCTATGAGAAAAATGAAGATCCCCCACGAGCTATCACATTTGGAGATGGAAATCAAGGTTTGGTCAAAGGACTTGGTAAAATTGCTATATCACCTGACCATTCTATTTCCAAAGTTTTTCTTGTAGATTCTTTAGATTACAATTTGCTTTCTATTTCTCAATTATGTAAAATGGGCTACAACTATCTTTTTACAGATATAGGTGTTACTGTCTTTAGAAGAAGTGACGATTTAATAGCATTTAAGGGAGTGTTAAAGGGTCAGCTATATTTAGTTGATTTTAATGAGAACACAGCTGAACTCAACACTTGTTTAATTGCTAAGACTAATATGGGTTGGCTCTGGCATCGCCGACTAGCCCATGTTGGAATGAAGAATCTTCATAAGCTTCTAAAGGAGAACAAATTTTAGGACTAACAAATGTTCATTTTGAGAAAGACAGGGTTTGTAGCGCATGTCAAGCAGGAAAGCAAGTTGGCGCCCATCATCCATACAAGAACATAATGACAACTGACAGGCCGCTCGAGCTACTCCACATGGATTTATTCAGCCCGATTGCTTATATAAACATCGGCGGGAGTAAGTACTGTCTAGTTATTGTGGATGATTATTCTTGCTTCTCTTGGGTATTCTTTTTGCAGGAAAAATCACAAACCCAAGAGACCTTAAAAGGGATTCTTAAGATGGGCTCAAAATGAGTTCAGATTAAGGATCAAAAAGATAAGAAGCGATAATGGGACGGAGTTCAAGAATTCACAAATTGAAGACTTTCTTGAGGATGAGGGCATCAAGCAGGAGTTCTCTTCTCCCTACACACCTCAACAAAATGGTTTAGTGGAGAGGAAGAATAGAACTCTACTGGATATGGCTAGAACCATGCTAGATGAGTACAAGACACCGGATCGGTTTTGGGCTGAGGCGATTAACACCGCCTGCTACTCCATCAACCGGCTCTACCTTCACCGAATCCTCAAGAAGACATCATATGAACTCCTCAACGGTAAAAAGCCCAATGTTTCATATTTTAGAGTCTTTGGAAGCAAATGTTTTATTCTTATTAAAAGAGGTAGAAAATCTAAATTTGCTCCTAAGGCTGTAGAAGGCTTTTTACTTGGTTATGACTCAAACACAAGGGCATATAGAGTCTTCAACAAATCCACTGGATTGGTTGAGGTTTCTTGTGACATTGTGTTTGATGAGACTAATGGCTCCCAAGTGGAGCAAGTTGATCTTGATGAACTAGATGATGAAGAGGCTCCGTGCGTCGCGCTAAGGAACATGTCCATTGGGGATGTGTATCCTAAGAAATCCGAAGAGCCTCCACAAGCACAAGGTCAACCGTCATCTCCCAATGAAGCATCTCCACCAACTCAAGATGAGGATCAGGCTCAAGATGATGAAAATGAAGATCAAGAGGATGAGCCACCTCAAGAGGAGGATAATGATCAAGGGGGAGATGATAATGATAAAGATAAGGAAGATGATCAAGAAATTCAGGGTCAAAGACCGCCACACCCAAGAGTCCACCAAGCAATTCAAAAAGATCACCCCGTCAACTCCATCCTTGGTGACATTCATAAGGGGGTAACAACTAGATCTCGAGTTGCACATTTCTGTGAACATTACTCTTTTGTGTTCTCTATTGAGCCATACAAGATAGAGGATGCTCTAAGGGATCCGGATTGGGTGCTGGCAATGCAAGAGGAACTCAACAACTTCACGAGGAATAAGGTATGGCATTTAGTTCCACATCCTAATCAAAATGTTGTAGGTACCAAATGGGTATTCCACAATAAGCAAGATGAGCATGGTGTGGTGACAAGAAACAAAGTCTGACTTGTGGCCAAAGGTTATTCACAAGTCAAAGGTTCGGATTTTGATGAAACTTATGCACCTGTAGCTAGGCTTGAGTCAATTCATATATTACTTGCCTATGCTACTTACCATGGCTTTAAGCTTTATCAAATGGACGTGAAAAGTGCCTTCCTCAATGGACCAATCAAGGAAGAGGTCTATGTTGAGAAACATCCAGCTTTGAAGATAGTGAGTACCCTAACCATGTTTACAAACTCTCAAAGGCGCTCTATGGGCTCAAGCAAGCCCCAAGAGCATGGTATGAATGCCTGAGAGATTTTCTTATCACTAATGGCTTCAAAGTCGGCAAAGCGATCCTACTCTCTTTACTAAAACTGTTGCAAAGGATTTGTGTAACACCCGGTTTTAAAGAACAAAGCCGGGTGCATCTCATACATGCGCCAAGAAGACAACATATATAATAACAGAGTGTATAGAGATAAATGTCATAAAACATCAGAGTATTTATTACATAGCGGAAGTCTTATTACAAAATAAAGATAAATATAAAACGAACTAAGGATTGTCGGCGCCAATGTCAACTGAGAAACGCCACCTAGATCAAGTCAAACTCCTCGCCTTGAGGCTCCTCCTGAAACACCTGCTCTGCTCCTGTGGGGGGGTGTGAGACAGCAAGGGTGAGCTCACACATGATCATAGCTCAACAAGTTGTGGGGAACCAGTGGACATAAACTCACAAAGGTGTGAGTTCATGTGATGTGTAAGGCTTAATCAATGACAGGGGTTAAAGCTGAGCATTGCTTTTAAGTAGTTGGTCAAAATTTTATTAGCAATTACTAAGTGTAAGTAAATACCAAACCATAAGTAAAGTAATAGAACAAAATTAATAACAAACCCATGCATATGTGAATGACAAATTGAATTTAAGTTCCATAATTTAAACATCAGAGAGTCCTGAGCCGCTCATGACCGTGAGCTCGGCTAGTATACTAGTTTTACACTCTGCAGAGGTTGTACCCTTTACCCACAAGTCATGTTACCCATCTGCCAAGGGGTCGCGACTCCCCATATACCTCTACCTAGGAAGCACGGCAGGGCAACACTACGAGGCCTTTACAAAGTTCCACTAGCTTCCGAAAACCCGCTACAGTTTATAGGAAGATCCAGTACAGGGTTCCTGGCTGACCGCCATCGCAGCAAAATCAACCAGGGACCTCCCCGCACTGACCTCTCCCCTACTGCCCTTGCCCCTTTCGGGTAAGGTAGTCTTCCACTAGCTTTCCTAATTAGTCAGCCAAGGGGTCCCATTCCTCCCTTGTGGTGGCACGTGGTTCTCAAGTTAAGCTCTATGTTCCAATTAACATTATTGATCTCAACATGAACATAAACAGAATAACAAGAATAATCGGAACATAGATATAATAAATGATTATCCCAAAACCATGTAAAGCAATAGCAAGCTACCCAAGTGATTCCGGGGTAAACAAGGTAATGAGATAAACAATCTAGGGTGACCTATTGGGTCCCATCAAAATTAACCTATGCATGAGTATGTGATATTAAAGAACATTATTGGGTAAAAAGTGGTCAAGGGCACAACTTGCCTTCAATGAGCTCCTGCTCAGCTACTTCAACCTGCTGCTCACCAGGATCCCAGCAACGGGCTCTTCTACTCGCCACAATACAAACAAGCACAGTGCATATAGAGAAATTAACATTACACCAAACATATACACAAAATACACAGAGATATTATACATATTAAAATAAAAACCTAGGAACAGAAATCATAATTTTCTGAATTATAGATTTTAAGTTATGCATTTTCAAAGGTTTTATGTGCCTTAAATAGGATTAAGTGATAAATAAATTCCTTACTGTTTTTATGCCAAAACAAAGACACTAAGTGCTAGAGAATAAAATTACAAAATTTTAGGAACTGGAATGGATGAATTTGGAGTTAGTATGAATTTTCTATGAATTTATAAAGTTCTAGCAATTATTTTTATATTAAAAATTCATTTTCTATTTATTTTCTCTGGTTTTCATGTTGACTGGACTGGGCGTCAATTATAGGAAAGCGTAGGGTTTCTAGCGTAAATGTGTCCAAGACACAGAGCCGGCCCAGTCGTGTACTGCGGGTTGATTCCAATAAATAACAGGGTCTCTTATGCAAGAAACCCGGCCGAAGGGGTATCGTTGTATCGTAGCCGCACGATTTGATCTGGGCGGCCAGGATTAGATTAGATTGACACTCTAACCGGTACTCAACGCACGCCGTAGGATCAAACATCGATGGCACAGACTTCATTAAGGCGAGATATGATCCCGACCCCCCATCTAACCATCAACGATCTGGAGCCATCCATTCCCAAATCCAATCCCAGCCGTAAACTCCAAGATCAATGGTCGTGCACTTCTCTCTCTCACTCGATTCTAACCACGGCGGCGACGCACAACAGACCCCGGCAGCGCAGCCCGCCGGCGAGGCCACGGTCGATTGCGCATCAGAGCACCATTTTTCCAATCCAAGAGACGCAACACAGGGCGGAGCTCATGGTGAGTAAGGTTAGCGGCAACTTACCGGCGCTAGAGTACAGGGCACGCTTGCCCACGGCGGGATGCGGGGTGGCCGGATCCGCCCGTCCTTGGTGAGGGGAGGGCACAGTCGAGCCGGGAGCAGAGGCACCACGGAGAGGAGCACACCGAGGCCGCGGCGGAAGAAATCTACTGCCAAGGCGACGGCGCGGACTCCGCAGCTGCTGGCGGCGCCACGCACGGAGAATCCACCGCCTAGGCGATGCGACGCACGGAGATCCTAGGCCACCAGCGAACCCTCCATGTGACTCGACGACCAAACTCTCTCTCCCCGTGAAGGCTACGGCGACAATATTAGTGAGCCCAGGCGTGGACTCGAGGCATAGACTGAGCTCGCAGTGAGTGGGGAGGCGTCGGGTCGGTGGGGAGAAGGGGCCATGGGGCTCGATGTTTATCCGTGGAAGCCTGGGAGATTGCAGAATCCGCCGCGTAGCTGGCGACCCATCCCGTATTGTTGCGAGGATCGTGGACGCCGTTGCGCCAGAACGCGCGATTTCGCCGGGAAGGTGGTCCCGACGACCCGGCCGTTGCGGAGGTGGGCGGAGTGCGTTGTTCGGGGAAGATCCACAGCGCGAACTGACAGAAGGGACCGCGTGGTAGAGACTCAAGGATGGGAGGGCGTGACTGCGCCAGAGCTGCCAAACCGGACCCGCTTGTAAGCCAAACAGAGCAACGCGGGTGGTGTTAGTCTGACGAGCAGGTCCCGCATGGTCAGTGCCAACTTCAGCCCTGGGCCGCACGAAGGAACATGTTGGGCAGGGAGCTAGATTCTCTTTTTTTTCCAAGCGCTGTTTGGTTCTGCTGGGCCAAAAGTGTAGTTCGAGGCCCACTTAGGTTTTCTTCTCCTTTTTCTTTTGCTTTTATTATATTCTGTTTTCTTTTATTCCTAATTCCTTTAAATCCAATTTGAATTCAAACAAATTTGGGAATTTGAACCCATTTTAATTGTGTAGTTTGGTCAAACCATCATGGCAAGGTTTCATTTATCCCATATTTTGTTTTATTTTGTATAGTAGTTTCCCTTTACTTCTCCACTTTCTAGAATTGTAAATTAAGTCTCAATTCACAACATTAACATAATTATATTTTATTGATTTTACCATTTGCATATTTCTTTTATCATTATCTTTATGAGTGAATGCACAAACAAAGAAATCACAGCATGATGCACAAATTACTTTAAGTGTCACTAATTAATTAATGACTTTTGAGGTGTTGGTTCACATGTTACAATAAACATAGGCAAAGATCATGTATGTGTCTCAACTATGCTTTCATCTTACATTTTTTTGGGTATTACAAAGCCTACCCCCCTTAAAAATAATCTCGTCCTCGAGATTTAGGAAGGACTAGAGAAGAGGTGGGGAAAATGCATGCGAAGCTCTTCTTCTCTCTCCCAAGTAGCTTCATCTTCTCCGTGGTGACTCCATTGTATTTTGCACATCTTTATCACCTTATTTCATGTAACTCTATTCAAAGCATCAAGAATCTTGATGGGATACTCCGTGTAAGTCAAATCACCTTGAACACTGGGCTCTTCCATTGATAATTGTTCCTCAGGGACACGGAGACACTTCTTAAGTTGAGACACGTGGAACACATTATGCACATCCGATAGACTAGCAGGTAACTCGAGTTGATAGGCCATCTCTCCAACTCGCCTAAAAACTCAGAATGGTCCAATATAGCGAGGGGACAATTTGCCCTTGACTTTAAATCTCCTCATTCCACGTAGTGGTGACACCTTGAGGTACACATAATCTCCTTCTTCAAATTCCAGTGGCCTCCTTCTATTATCAGCATAACTCTTTTGCCTGGTTTGAGCCACTCTCAAATTCTCTCGAATTATACGAACTTGTTCCTCTGCTTCTTGAATCAATTCAGGCCCAAAGAACTGTCTTTCTCCAGTCTGATCCCAATATAGAGGAGTTCTGCACTTCCTCCCATATAAAGCTTCAAAAGGTGACATCTTCAGACTGGCCTGATAACTATTATTATACGAGAACTCAGCATAAGGCAGACTCTTATCCCAACTTCCTCCATGCTGAAGGACACATGCTCTCAACATATCCTCCAAAACTTGATTTGTCCTTTCAGTCTGTCCATCAGTCTGAGGGTGATAGGTTGTACTAAAATTCAACTTCGTACTCATGTTCTCATGAAAGCTTCTCCAAAACCTTGAGGTAAACTGCGAACCTCGATCAGACACGATCTTCTTTGGTACTCTATGTAAACACACAATCCGAGCCATATATAACTCTGCTAGCTGAGAACCTTTATAAGTAGTCTTCACAGGGATAAAGTGAGCCACTTTAGTCAATCTATCCACAATCACCCATATAGCATCATATCCTTTCTGGGTGCGAGGCAATCCAGTAATGAAATCCATACCAATCTCTTCCCACTTCCACTCGGGTATCTTCAGTGGATGCAGTAGTCCAGCTGGCCTCTGATGTTCAGCCTTAACTCTTTGACATACATCGCACATAGCCACATGTGTAGCTACATCTCTTTTCAATCCATACCACCAATACTTCCGTTTCAAATCCTGATACATCTTGGTACTACCAGGATGAATAGAATAATCCGAATCATGGGCCTCTCTCAATATAGTCTCTCGAAGGCTTTTAATATCAGGAACACATATCCTGTCCTTAAACCATATGGTGCCTTGCTCATCTTCCGTGAATTCCGGAACTCGATCTTCAGTAACCAGATCCTTAATCTCTTGTATCTTAGCATCACCATTTTGTCCTTTGCGGATCTCTTGCTCCAAGGTAGGTTCCATATCAATAATAACTCCTTTAGCGTGAGCAACTATCCCCAGGTTAAGTCTCCTGAAATTCTCAACAATCTCATCGAGTAGCTGGGCAACAACAGCTAAATGAACATGCTCCTTTCGACTCAAGGCATCTGTAACCAAATTTGCCTTGCCCGGGTGATAGTGAATTTCCAAATCATAATCCTTAATAAGCTCCAACCAACGATGTTGCCTAAGGTTGAGATCCTTCTGAGTGAATATACTTCAAACTCTTATGACCCGTATATACTTGGCACTTCTCGTCCCACTTGAATTCTCTTTCCTTCACCAAAAGCGAGGTCATAAGCTTAGCAATCTTAGGAAATCCTTTAATAAATCTCCAATAATATCCTGCAAGTCCCCAGAAACTTCGGTCTTCCGTAACCGTAGTGGGTATGCTCCACACCACTATCTCCTTGACTTTAGCAGGATCCACTGATATCCCTCCATTAGAAATGATATGTCCAAGAAATGGCACCTCGCCAATCCAAAACTCGCATTTACCATACTTGGCGTAGAGTTGATCATCTCGTAACTTCTGTAGCACCAACCTTAGACGTTCTTCATGGTCACTCTCAGTCTTAGAATAGATAAGATTATCGTCGATGAACACCACGACGAATCTGTCCAAATACTCCAAAAACATCTTATTCCTCAAATCCATAAAATAAGCTGGTGCATTAGTTAATCCAAACGACATAACGATGAACTCATATAATCCATATCGAGTCGAGAAAGCCGTCTTAGGAATATCTGATGGTCTAATCTTCATCTGATGGTACCCCGATCGGAGGTCAATCTTCGAGAATATGCTTGCACTTCTCATCCGATTAAATAAATCCTTAATGCGGGGTAACAGAAACTTGTTCTTCACGGTGACATTATTAAGGAACCTTTAATCCTACGCACATCCCTTGCAATCCATCTTTCTTTACAAACAAAACTGGTACTCTCTAAGGTGAGGAACTCGGACGTAACTAGCCTCTTGTAATTCCGTTCACTGATTCTTCAGTCCCTTCAGGTGTAATTACTCTCATGGGTTTTCTCATATTGTCCATCACATATGCCCAAACCAAAATCTCAGCATGACGCATAATTTTATTAGCAACTCATGGGGACAAATAGACCCTTTTATTTCTCCTAAAATGGTATCATACCGAATACTAACTAAAGGAACATGTAGATCCTACAAATAGTAGTAATTTACATATATGTTTATGTAGCTTGGTGGAGCCGGTGGTGGTGGAGATGGTGGTTGCTCTTGTCGTTGTCTCTCCAACCGTGATTGCCTTATTTCTTGCTGTATCTCCAGACGGGCCTGACGTATTTCCTCGCGTTCTTGTCTTATCTGGCTTTGCATTTCAGTCATCATGTCTGTCAATTGCTGTATTACCAGCCTTTGGGTTGCGATCACTTGCTCGGTTTCAACAGGTGGGGGATTTGGAGGATTCATTTCTGTTTGCTGTTGCGTGATAATCTTTCCTTTCCTGGTATTGACCATCTGAGTT
Source organism: Zea luxurians (assembly GCA_029449295.1). Taxonomy (NCBI): domain Eukaryota; kingdom Viridiplantae; phylum Streptophyta; class Magnoliopsida; order Poales; family Poaceae; genus Zea; species Zea luxurians. The sequence continues at coordinate 52,345,408 of JAOPSE010000021.1, read as the reverse complement.
AGATACATATGGTAAGAGAGAGCAGTAGACAAGGCAGTAATTACAACTCATGTTGCTTTGGGGGATTTATTAGCTAAGCAGATTAATATTTCACCTACTATAGCTAATTCAATACCTTATGTTGGTACATGCTAAGATGTCCATATAATATTTCAATCAATCAAAGAGGCAAATCAGACATTGATCATCAGAACAATCAAACAACATTTTTTTTTTAAATATAGAAAATAGTTTTGATTTTGTCTTAGGCTGTGATCCTCTTAAAAATGTCATAGGGGTAGGGATTCCAAGGTTTGAAATCCATCTTGTCTTAGAGTAGAAAAGGTAAGAATGATCAGAGTAGAACAGTAGAAGGTGAGACAAGATCAAGATGAGTGTAGAAAGAATCAGAGTAAGGTAAGTATATAATGAATCAGAATAAGATAAGTAGGTAAGGGTTTGTCCGTTTCTATCTAGGTTTCGTCCTACAGTCAACATTCCTCTGATACCACTTCTGTAACACCCGGTTTTAAAGAACAAAGCCGGGTGCATCTCATACATGCGCCAAGAAGACAACATATATAATAACAGAGTGTATAGAGATAAATGTCATAAAACATCAGAGTATTTATTACATAGCGGAAGTCTTATTACAAAATAAAGATAAATATAAAACGAACTAAGGATCGTCGGCGCCAATGTCAACTGAGAAACGCCACCTAGATCAAGTCAAACTCCTCGCCTTGAGGCTCCTCCTGAAACACCTGCTCTGCTCCTGTGGGGGGGGTGTGAGACAGCAAGGGTGAGCTCACACATGATCATAGCTCAACAAGTTGTGGGGAACCAGTGGACATAAACTCACAAAGGTGTGAGTTCATGTGATGTGTAAGGCTTAATCAATGACAGGGGTTAAAGCTGAGCATTGCTTTTAAGTAGTTGGTCAAAATTTTATTAGCAATTACTAAGTGTAAGTAAATACCAAACCATAAGTAAAGTAATAGAACAAAATTAATAACAAACCCATGCATATGCGAATGACAAATTGAATTTAAGTTCCATAATTTAAACATCAGAGAGTCCTGAGCCGCTCATGACCGTGAGCTCGGCTAGTATACTAGTTTTACACTCTGCAGAGGTTGTACCCTTTACCCACAAGTCATGTTACCCATCTGCCAAGGGGTCGCGACTCCCCATATACCTCTACCTAGGAAGCACGGCAGGGCAACACTACGAGGCCTTTACAAAGTTCCACTAGCTTCCGAAAACCCGCTACAGTTTATAGGAAGATCCAGTACAGGGTTCCTGGCTGACCGCCATCGCAGCAAAATCAACCAGGGACCTCCCCGCACTGACCTCTCCCCTACTGCCCTTGCCCCTTTCGGGTAAGGTAGTCTTCCACTAGCTTTCCTAATTAGTCAGCCAAGGGGTCCCATTCCTCCCTTGTGGTGGCACGTGGTTCTCAAGTTAAGCTCTATGTTCCAATTAACATTATTGATCTCAACATGAACATAAACAGAATAACAAGAATAATCGGAACATAGATATAATAAATGATTATCCCAAAACCATGTAAAGCAATAGCAAGCTACCCAAGTGATTCCGGGGTAAACAAGGTAATGAGATAAACAATCTAGGGTGACCTATTGGGTCCCATCAAAATTAACCTATGCATGAGTATGTGATATTAAAGAACATTATTGGGTAAAAAGTGGTCAAGGGCACAACTTGCCTTCAATGAGCTCCTGCTCAGCTACTTCAACCTGCTGCTCACCAGGATCCCCAGCAACGGGCTCTTCTACTCGCCACAATACAAACAAGCACAGTGCATATAGAGAAATTAACATTACACCAAACATATACACAAAATACACAGAGATATTATACATATTAAAATAAAAACCTAGGAACAGAAATCATAATTTTCTGAATTATAGATTTTAAGTTATGCATTTTCAAAGGTTTTATGTGCCTTAAATAGGATTAAGTGATAAATAAATTCCTTACTGTTTTTATGCCAAAACAAAGACACTAAGTGCTAGAGAATAAAATTACAAAATTTTAGGAACTGGAATGGATGAATTTGGAGTTAGTATGAATTTTCTATGAATTTATAAAGTTCTAGCAATTATTTTTATATTAAAAATTCATTTTCTATTTATTTTCTCTGGTTTTCATGTTGACTGGACTGGGCGTCAATTATAGGAAAGCGTAGGGTTTCTAGCGTAAATGTGTCCAAGACACAAAGCCGGCCCAGTCGTGTACTGCGGGTTGATTCCAATAAATAACAGGGTCTCTTATGCAAGAAACTCGGCCGAAGGGGTATCGTTGTATCGTAGCCGCACGATTTGATCTGGGCGGCCAGGATTAGATTAGATTGACACTCTAACCGGTACTCAACGCACGCCGTAGGATCAAACATCGATGGCACAGACTTCATTAAGGCGAGATATGATCCCGACCCCCCATCTAACCATCAACGATCTGGAGCCATCCATTCCCAAATCCAATCCCAGCCGTAAACTCCAAGATCAATGGTCGTGCACTTCTCTCTCTCACTCGATTCTGACCACGGCGGCGACGCACAACAGACCCCGGCAGCGCAGCCCGCCGGCGAGGCCACGGTCGATTGCGCATCAGAGCACCATTTTTCCAATCCAAGAGGCGCAACACAGGGCGGAGCTCATGGTGAGTAAGGTTAGCGGCAACTTACCGGCGCTAGAGTACAGGGCACGCTTGCCCACGGCGGGATGCGGGGTGGCCGGATCCGCCCGTCCTTGGTGAGGGGAGGGCACAGTCGAGCCGGGAGCAGAGGCACCACGGAGAGGAGCACACCGAGGCCGCGGCGGAAGAAATCTACTGCCAAGGCGACGGCGCGGACTCCGCAGCTGCTGGCGGCGCCACGCACGGAGAATCCACCGCCTAGGCGATGCGACGCACGGAGATCCTAGGCCACCAGCGAACCCTCCATGTGACTCGACGACCAAACTCTCTCTCCCCGTGAAGGCTACGGCGACAATATTAGTGAGCCCAGGCGTGGACTCGAGGCATAGACTGAGCTCGCAGTGAGTGGGGAGGCGTCGGGTCGGTGGGGAGAAGGGGCCATGGGGCTCGATGTTTATCCGTGGAAGCCTGGGAGATTGCAGAATCCGCCGCGTAGCTGGCGACCCATCCCGTATTGTTGCGAGGATCGTGGACGCCGTTGCGCCAGAACGCGCGATTTCGCCGGGAAGGTGGTCCCGACGACCCGGCCGTTGCGGAGGTGGGCGGAGTGCGTTGTTCGGGGAAGATCCACAGCGCGAACTGACAGAAGGGACCGCGTGGTAGAGACTCAAGGATGGGAGGGCGTGACTGCGCCAGAGCTGCCAAACCGGACCCGCTTGTAAGCCAAACAGAGCAACGCGGGTGGTGTTAGTCTGACGAGCAGGTCCCGCATGGTCAGTGCCAACTTCAGCCCTGGGCCGCACGAAGGAACATGTTGGGCAGGGAGCTAGATTCTCTTTTTTTTCCAAGCGCGGTTTGGTTCTGCTGGGCCAAAAGTGTAGTTCGAGGCCCACTTAGGTTTTCTTCTCCTTTTTCTTTTGCTTTTATTATATTCTGTTTTCTTTTATTCCTAATTCCTTTAAATCCAATTTGAATTCAAACAAATTTGGGAATTTGAACCCATTTTAATTGTGTAGTTTGGTCAAACCATCATGGCAAGGTTTCATTTATCCCATATTTTGTTTTATTTTGTATAGTAGTTTCCCTTTACTTCTCCACTTTCTAGAATTGTAAATTAAGTCTCAATTCACAACATTAACATAATTATATTTTATTGATTTTACCATTTGCATATTTCTTTTATCATTATCTTTATGAGTGAATGCACAAACAAAGAAATCACAGCATGATGCACAAATTACTTTAAGTGTCACTAATTAATTAATGACTTTTGAGGTGTTGGTTCACATGTTACAATAAACATAGGCAAAGATCATGTATGTGTCTCAACTATGCTTTCATCTTACATTTTTTTGGGTATTACAATTTGTTTGTATGCCAAATTTATGTTGATGATATTATATTTGGGTCTACTAATAAATCAACCTGTGAAGAGTTTAGTAGGATCATGATTCAGAAATTCAAGATGTCAATGATGGGGGAGTTAAGTATTTCCTAGGATTTCAAATCAAGCAACTCCAAGAGGGAACCTTCATCAGCCAAACAAAGTACATTCAAGACATACTTAAGAAGTTTGGGACGAAGGATGGCAAACCCATCAAGACACCCATGGGAACCAATGGGCATCTCGACCTTGACACGGGAGGTAAATCCATAGATCAAAAGGTATACCGGTAGATGATAGGATCATTACTCTATTTATGTGCATCTCGACCGGATATTATGCTTTCTGTATGCATGTGTGCAAGATTTCAGGCCGATCCTAAGGAAGTTCACCTTAGAGCCGTGAAAAGAATCATGAGATATTTAGTTTACACTCCTAAGTTTGGGTTGTGGTACCCCAAAGGAGCCACTTTTGATTTAATAGGATATTCCGATGCTGATTGGGCAGAGTGTAAAATTGATAGGAAGAGCACATCAGGGACTTGTTAGTTTCTGAGGAGATCCCTGGTGTCATGGGCTTCAAAGAAACAAAACTCCATAGCTCTTTCCACCGCCGAAGCCGAGTATATTGCCGCAGGCCATTGTTGTGCGCAATTACTTTGGATGAGGCAAACCCTAAGGGACTATGGCTACAAATTGAGCAAAGTCCCTATCCTATGTGATAATGAGAGTGCAATCCGCATGGCGGATAATCCCGTTGAACACAGCCGCACTAAGCACATAGACATTCAGTATCACTTTCTGAGGGATCACCAACAAAGGGGGATATCGAAATAGCTTATGTAAACACCAAGAATCAATTAGCCGATATCTTTACCAAGCCATTAGATAAGAAAACCTTTAGCAAACTTAGGAATGAGCTAAATATTCTTGATTCTCGGAATTTTGATTAAAACATTGCACACATGGCTCATTTATATACCTTTGATCATCTCTCTTTCATTTGGTACAAATGCATATTTCTTATTATTTTACCAAGGCTACGACTAATGTGTTTCCAAGTATATTTCTATACTAAGTCGTAGATTGAAAGGGAAATGGAGTTTTCGGCAAAGACAAGGCTTCCACTCCAACTCTAACGGTATCAACTACCCTTTGCCGTTATTCCTCAACATTCTCAATTGGTATAATCCTTCGCTCTTGTTTACTTGTACCAATGGGGAGAAAGTAAAAAGTAGGGCTTTCAACGTCTCCGTTTTTGGCGATTAATGCCAAAGGGGGAGAAAATATTAAGCCCAAAGCAAAAGGACCGCACCACCAATTTCAAAATTTTCAAAAATAAAGCTTTAATTGATATTTTTCATTGGTATCTATGTCATGGCAATATCTCAATTGATATTGTTTTAAACTTCAATTGGTATCTTGCAATGACAATTTCTTCAATTAGGTATATTTAAAAGGTAGATTTCCAAAGTTGGTATCTATTAAAACCCTCTTGAAAACTAAGAGGAGAATTTCACTCAGGAGGAGTTTTGTTAAGTCAAAGGAAAAACATTTGAAATAGGGGGAGAAATTTCTAATCTTGAAAATGCTTCTTGCAATCTTATTCATATACCTTTGACTATTTGTAAAAAGACTTTGAAAAGATTTTCCAAAAGAATTTGCAAAAACAAAACAAGTGGTGCAAATGTGGTCCGAAATATTAAATAAAAGAAAGCAATCCATTCATATCTAGTAAGATTATCAATTGGTTTAATTCCAAGTAACCTATGCACTTACCTTATGCAAACTAGTTCATTTCTACACTTTATATATTTGCTTTGGTTTGTGTTGGCATCAATCACCAAAAAGGGGGAGATTAAAAGGGAAATAGGGTTAACCTTTTCCCATAATTAATTTTGGTGGTTGAATGCCCAACACAAATATATGGACTAACTAGTTTGCTCTAGAATACATGTTCTACAAGTGCATAAAGGTTCAATATAAACCAATAAATATTCAAGTTAGGGATCCAATTTGAAGGAGCAAAAGAAACAAAGTGTGCTCTGGTCTGGCGCACCGGACTGTCCGGTGTGCCACCAGACAGTGTCCGGTGCACCAGGCCCGTACAGGGTTGAACCAGACACTCTCGGATTTCGACAGGCGCACTCCACTATAATTCACCAAACTGTCCGGTATGCCAGCGGAGCAACGGCTAACTCGCGCAACGGTCGACTGCAAAAGCCGTTGACAGAGGAATAGTGCGCGCAGAGTCAGAGGCGCACCGGAGAGTGTCCGGTGTGGCACCGGACTATCCGGTGCCGTAAGAAGACAAAGCCTCAAACGGTCGACTGGGCTCCAGACACTAACGGTTGGGTGACATGGCGGCGCACCGGACAGTGAACAGGACCTGTCCGGTGGCGCACCAGACTGTCCGATGCGCCCATCGCCAACAGCCTTCCCCAACGGCTTCTTGGTGGTTGAGGGCTATAAATACCCCCGACCACCACAACTCCAAGATCCAAGTTTTCTAAAGTTCTCATTCAACACAAGAGCTAGTGCATTCAATCCTAGACAAAAATCAAAAGATCAAAGCCTCTCCAAGTCCCAAATTCATTCAAACCACCTAGTGACTTGAGAGTGTGTGTGTTCGTGTTCATTTGAGCTCTTGTTGCTTGGGTCGCTTTCTTCCTTCCTCATTCTTGTTACAAAGAAACTTATAATCAAAGCAAGAGACACCTAAGTGTGTGGTGATCCTTGCGGGGTCTAAGTGATCTGTTTGATTAAGGATAAAGCTCACTCGGTCTAAGTGACCGTTTGAGAGAGGGAAAGGGTTGAAAGAGACCCAGTCTTTGTGACCACCTCAACTGGGACTAGGTTCTTTAGAACTGAACCTCGGTAAAACAAATCACCGTGTTCATTCGCTTGATTTCCATTTGATTTGTTTTCCCCTCTCTCCCGGACTTGATTTAAGTTCTAACGCTAACCTCGGCTTGTAGTGTGTGTCTAAAGTTGTAAATTTCAGATAACGCCTATTCACCCCCCTCTAGGCGACTTTCACATCTCCGATAGTGATTTATCTCAGTGCCCCAAATTAAATTATAGAGCTCAAACTACAAAAAACTGCTCCAATAGTGCCATGTTTTACAAAAAAAATATCAAAAAATATGGATCGCCTCCTAAAGTGGCACAAATATACTGCACCTTATTGGCCTGCCCCATATCTAGATCCAAATGAACGGACCCTTCATAAAACTTTCCTTTCCAAATGAACAGAGTAAATTAACATATTTTGATTAATCACTTGACTTGGGGTCTACTGTTTGAGCTTAGTTTTTTATTGGTGCCCTAAATTCTATAAAATTTATCTATTTTAAATTTTTAGGACACTAGAGCACATTGTTAGAGATGCTCTAAGTGAAAGGGAAATGTGCCCTTGAACCATTTCTATTTTGTTTTGGTAATTAAATGTTCAACATATTATGTTTGGACTAACATCTTGTATGAGCAATGAGTACATGTATAAAGAAAGGCAAACTAAAAGTATAGGAGCAAATTGCAAATCCTATTGAAATGGAGGAACAAAGGTATGAATCCAACACTTAGTCAATTGTTTTAGTTGCTAACAATGCTCATCTAAGTGCTAGGAAACTCTCCAAGTCGAGACAAATTGGAGCAAGGAAGTTTGGCTAAGATTAGCCAAACTTGCGCCAGCCTAGGCGCACCGGACTGTCTAGTGTGCACCAGACAGTATCCGGTGCCCATGTTGGTCAGCTAGTGAACAGGTCACTCTCAGGAATTCGTCAAGGCACTGTGACTATAATTCATCGGACTGTCTGGTGTGTCAGTCGTGCGCTTGACCAACGTCGACCGCTCGATCAGCGCTGGCCACGTCAGCCGAGCCAACGGTCATCAGGTTGCATCGGATTGTCCGGTGCCACCAGACTATCCGGTGTACCATGGAGTCAACGGCTGGCAATGGTTGGCTTTGCCAGGAAAGGAAGGAAATCGCGTATTGTTCACTGTCCAGTGTGCATCGGACAGTTCGATGCACCGCAGACAGAAGGCAACCAGGGCCTTGCAAACAAAGAAGAAACATCTCTGTTGGTCACTTGTTCTCAAATGTTATGGGTTAAGAACAAGGCAACACAAATGTTAATGGTTAAAGACCTTCGTCCTTTGAAGCATTATCTCCCTTAGGATATAATGATCTTTTAGACGAAAGTTATGAAGGATAAACCTTCATCATCTCAATATGTAATAACAAAAAGCAAGAACATACGGGACATATAAAGAACATGAATAATCATATTAAATCATTAGATTATCTATATTCTCATTATATGATCATGAACAACCATTGATGATATTGAATTATATTTGTACCTTCGGCTTGACAGAAGGTAAGAATCCAAGAGTGACATGCGAGTGATTACAAGTCAGCGTGAACAGTACAGTGTTACTGTTCATCTATTTATAGGCGCAGGACGCAGCCTGGGTAAAATTACATTTATGTCCCTGACATTTACTATTAGCTAAAAAGTAAGTTTGTCGAGGGCTAAGTTGTCTTTTCCCTTTTAAGTCAGTTTCATTCTCCATCGTCGTATTTACACTAAACCGAAGCTCCTTTGTCCACAGCTTCGAAACTGGTTCGTCCTTCTTCCAGGTCGCACCTTTCATATTATGTACACCTTCATCTCAAAGTCGAAGCCTCCTGTGGCAGTATATTATACTGGAAGACATGTTAGTCGTGTTTTTGAGGACGTTCGAAAGACAAAGGCCCCCAACAGTAGCCCCTCGTAGTATTAATTTATTCTTGTATATAACAAATTCAGACTGCGACGTGAACAAATGCCTTTAGCCGAAGGTCCGTAAAAACACCTTCCCTTCGCTAGAATAACGAAAGTCAATGACAAATGGGGCCCGCCAAGTTGCAATGCACTAGGCATATAAATAGAAACCCGCAGCGGCAGTATTTGTTATGCCATTTCGGTTACTTGCGTTATTTTCTCAAATTTTTAATTCTCTTGCTATTAGCTCTCGCTTGGTTTTCGAGCTTCGCGATATACATAAGTGCTTGTTGCATGTCTGAAGAGAAGAAGATGTCAGAGGAGAAGAAGGTTGTGGACCCTGCTCTTGCTGGGTTTTACGAATCTATGGAAAAAACAAATACAGAAAAGATCACAAAGGAAATAATGGCAGATTTGTCTGAAGATTCTGACGATAGTGATGACTATGATGTGGAAAGTGGGGATGAAGATTTCGAAGACCGGCCCTGGCAGCCAAGCCATACCATCTTCAGAAAGTCGACTATTAAACAAAGTCAGATTGACGCCATGAAGGGAAGATACTTTCGTGACATGTCTATTGTGAGGGTTGGAGGGGACAGCACCGCCTCTGCACCTGAAGAAAATGAGGTTGTTGTCTATAGAAGGTTTATGAAGGCAGGTCTTCGGTTCCCATTGAGCAAATTTTTAGTTGAAGTTCTGAAGACATTTGAAATCTTCCTTCATCAGATCACTCCCGAAGCTATAATCAGAATGGGTATTTTTGTTTGGGCCATGAGAAGCCAAGGGTTGGAACCGAGCGCGAAATGTTTCTGCAATATGCACGAACTCCTGTACGAGACAAAGGCCACTGGTAAAGAGCAGTATCACAACAACTTTGGTTGTTATGGCTTCGTTCCTCGCTCCGAAGCAAGTTATCCCGTTCTAACATTTCGGTAAAGGTGGCCTAGGGCCTGGATGGAGGAAAGGTTTATGTCAAAAATGATCTGGTTAAAAGGGAAGACATAAAGGGGATTATCCAACGCCCCATCTGGTCTCACTTTGGCCTTCGAAGGCTGACTACTGCACTTGAAAATAATACCGAAGCATGCCAGAAGGCTTTCAACAATGTTTGTGCCTTTATTGGCATGAGAGACCTGGTTCAAGAGCACATAGCCTACAGGGTATGGCCACTTGTGGAAAATTGGGAAATGCTGAAGGAAACTGCTGCCGGATCCAGCGAAGGTGGATTGGTTTACTTAAAATACACCTTCAGATACAGAGATTGATTTGACGAACCAAATGACGACTGGCTGAAATGTATTGAGGCGACTAGTGATGAGCTACTCGGAGCATACTCAAGAGCCGAAGATGATGCCTTGACCTCAGCCTTCGGAGGTCAGGGCAAGAAAAGGTTGAACAGAGTTTTTGTTGTGATTGGTTTTATATATCCTGATTATCGCTATCCCTCGCGAAAGCAGGGAAAAAAGAGGAAAACTACCGCTTCGACCATCTCCGTTGTGCCGAAGGGCAGGAAAATCAAGGTTTTGACCCATCGGCCAAGATGTATTGAAACGGTCGTAGTGCCGAAATTTGACGAAGGAACATCTTCCACTGCTGAGGCAAGACAAATCGATTTGCCGAAGGTGCTTACAGCTGAGCCAGTCGAAACGCCAAAAGATGCTGCCGAAGCCAAAGAAAAGGCGGTAAAAAAACTAGAGTTAGAAGAAACAGTGGTGCCGCCAGAAATCTTGAGTCCACCGGCAGAAGCAGAATTGCCGAAGGTTGAAAGGGAAATGTGCCCTTGGGCCATTTCTAAGTATTTTGGTGATTGAGTGCCAACACAAGTACTTAAGTGTTAAAGTATCCCAAGTGATGGACAAAGTGCAAATCAAAAGTAAAGGTATGTTTCTAGACTTAGTACATTGTTTTTGAGAACTAGTGTATTGTGTCTAAGTGCTGGAAACAGGAGAAATCAAATTGGAAAAGAGATGACTTTGTTCAGCCAAAGTCTGCTCAGTCTGGGTGCACCGGACAGTGTCCGGTGCGCCAGGCTGGCTCTGGCGAACTTGCTGTCCTCGGGACTTCGACGGCGTTGTACGGCTATAAATCACTGGACTGTCCGGTGAGCCGTTCACAGGCGAAGTCGTCGCTCTCGGGAAGTAATTAACGGCGTACGGCTATAATTCACCGGACTGTCCGTGTGCACCGGACTGTCCGGTGAGCCAACGGTCAGCCGAGGCAACGGTCGGCCGAGGATTCCGCGCGTGATGCATGGCCGAGCCAACGGTCACATTGGAGCACCGAACTGTCCGGTGTGCACCGGACAGTGTCTGGTGTGCCAACGGCTCTGGATCTGCAACGGTCGGCTTCGCCAAATAAGGAAAGAAATCCGCACCGGACAGTGTCCGGTGGTGCACCGGACTGTCCGGTGCGCCAGTCGACAGAAGGCAAGAATTGCCTTCCTACAATGCTCTCAACGGCTCCTAGCTGCCTTGGGGCTATAAAAGGGACCCCTTGGCGCATGGAGAAGACATCCAAGCATTCTTTGAGCATAGTTGATCACTCACACTTCGTTCTTGCGCACTTGTTCGACATTCTTAGTGATTTGAGCTCCGTTCTAGTGAGAAACTCGTGATAGTATCTTGAGCTCAAGTCTGGGTCTTGTGTGTGCGTATTTGCTGTGATCTTTGTGTCTTGTGTGAGTTGCTCATCCCTCCCTTACTCCGCGCTTCTTTGTGAACATCTTTGTAAGGGCGAGAGACTCCAAGTTGTGGAGATTCCTCGCAAGCGGGATAAAGAAAAGCAAAGCAAAACATTGTGGTATTCAAGTGGGTCTTTGGACCGCTTGAGAGGGGTTGATTGCAACCCTCGTCCGTTGGGACGCCACAACGTGGAGTAGGCAAGCGTTGGTCTTGGCCGAACCACGGGATAAACCACTGTGCCATCTCTGTGTTGATATCTTTGTGGTTATTGTGTTTTGTTGAGACTCCTCTCTAAGCCACTTGGCATTATTGTGCTAACGCCTAATCAAGTTTTGTGGCATTAAGTCTCAAGTTTTACAGGATCACCTATTCACCCCCCCCCCCCCCCTCTAGGTGCTCTCAATTGGTATCAAAGCCGTTCTCTTCACAAAGGGACTAATCGCCCGAAGAGATGGATCCTAAGGGGAAGGTGTCGGTGTTTTGGGTCCGACCGCACACCCGGGGTTGCCCCTCAAGGTGTTTTTAGGAGTAGGGCGGTATCAATGACTGTAGCAGAATGGTTCGTGCCAGTTGCACGAGGGACAGTGGACGATGTTTACAGGTTCGGGCCGCTTAGAGATGCGTAACACCCTACGTCCTGGTGAGTATGCTTGGTGAATGAGGTTACAAGAGAGCTCTCTGAATCGAGAATGCAGAGAGTTGAAGTGGGTGGCTCAGTAATAGGGTCGATCGATCTGAAGGGGTGCCCCCTAGGCCTTATATATTCAACCGTGGGGCAATACACGTGGATATGATAACAATGCGTAGCTAAAGGATCGGTACTCGCTTGAGTTTATCTCCCCATAGTTCCGCCGACCTATCCTCGTGTGGCTCCGTTGCATGGGGGCTCCAGCGCGGGAAAGTCGGATCTCTGTTGTGGTCGCTCGCTCGACGTTGTGGACCGTCCAGGTTATCACCGATCCGGCCTCGTGTCAACCTGCTCTGCTGATTATTCCTCCCTAGGCCCACGAAAGGATGGCCTCACGATTTATTGGGCCCTTGGGCCTTTCGTGAGGTCTTTTACTCTTTTAGTGGACCCGGGGGATGTCTGTCCCCCACAAGCCCCCGATCTTTGGGTTAATTTAGAAGTAATCAGCCCAAAGATCCCAGGTCCAGCTTGCAGGCGATTTGAAGAGAACGACTTCTTACTGTTTCCTCCTGTTTTTGATCTCTCGCAAACCGAAGTTTTGTTTCGTGCTCGTGCCTTAGAGGTCGGCATTTCGCTTTGCAGGACCCTGAACTTCATTGGGTGCATCGGAGGTGCTCCCAATGGGTGTAGCCCCCGAGCTTCGAGTAGATTTTTAGAAAATAATCTACTCGAAGGTCTTCACCAGAAATTATTTCCATTTTTACTCCTGCGTTTTGGTTGAGTGCCAGCCTTGTCTTTAATCTTATCCCATGCCTTAGAAGTTGGCACTATCTTGGCTCGGAATGATGATCCATGGGGTGCACCGAAGGTGCACCCAATGGGTGTAGCCCCCGACCTTCAAGTGGATTTTTGAGGATAATCCATTCGAAGGTCTTCCTTTTGTGTCTTTTTGCTGAAGATTATCCTTTCTGCTTGTAAAAAACCGGCATGATGTCATCCGCATTATGTCATCAATATTATGCTTCAGAGGTCAGCATGTATTTTGTCTTTTGCAGCCGAGTTCGCAATCCATCCATATCTTGCTAGGTAGTGTAATTTATTTGCCCTGCGACTGATTGGACATATGATGGACGTTCTCTGTCTAGTCTTCAAGTCGCTTCTGTCGACCATATTTTGTACTTCACTGGCTATATTTGGCTTTCCTCTAATCCTCACTGATATCTCATTTTTGTCTTGAGGCATTCACTGCATGCCCTGCACAGATGTGACCGTTTTGAAAAATATATTGATAATTCCTGGGCGTCCCCCCCCCCAATGGGTGTGGGCAAGGGATGGCTTGGTACGCTGAGTGTTTTAGCCGGCTGCTTCTGAGTAGTAATGTGATGCGACGGCGGGTGTAATCATATCCTCCACGCTGTTGACTGGAGTCCCAATGGGTGTTGTGTTGCGTGAAACGGCGTCAGCCGCCTGACGTGTCTTCGGACGGGTTGAAGTGCTTATTGAATGCTTTGTGACTGTTCAGTGACCACGGTTGGAGGTGAGCGGTTGCCTTTTTTCCTATAAATAGTGCCTTTGCCTGCCTGGTTTTTTCACATATCTCGTTGTTCTCCACTGCCTGCTTTCTTTCTTCCACCTGCATTTCCACCATGGGCAAGAAACGCAAGCGCGAGCCAACTCCTCCATCTGAGGATTTTGGTGACTCGGAGTATTCAGAGGAGGAGTTCTCCTCTGAATCCGAGGGGTCTCCGGCTCCCATCCCCCTGCGTGAGTCGTCTGACGACTCAGACGACTCTCAGGGGCTCGCGGCGGAGGTCTGAACGTACATCCGGGCCATCAAGCGCTCCGGGCTCGAGGGCTCGGATGAGTTGGAGTACTCCTCGGATGAGGAGGACTCGGACGGTGGCGGCGAGGACGAGGACGACGACGAAGGCGGTGGCGGCGGCGACGGTGACGGTGACGGCAGCGGCAGGGGCCAGGACGGTGACGGCGGCGGCAACAAGGGCAGCAGTAGGGGCGGCAGCGGCGGCGGCGGCAACAGGGCCAGTGGCTAGATGCCATTGGTCCTTTAAATGTTAGTATAGTATAGTTAGAATAATGTAGTAGTATTTAGTAGTGTAGAGTAGTATAGTGTAGTCTAGCAGTAGTATAATGTAATGTAGCAGTATTAGTAGTAGTAGTAGGGAAGTATCAACTCATAATGAGTTGATTTGTAAATATGATATCTTCCCTTTAATGAAGAAATGGTGTTGGCTTTTCTGTGATGATTGCTCGTTGACACTTTTAACTCAAAGTTCTTGAATCATTCCTTTTCCCGCCTTTTTCGTGAAGTTAATTCCTTTGGAATTGTAAGTGAATAACTCGAACATCATATCGATGCTTTTAGAAGTAGTTGCCGAGTGATTTGTGGATGATGTCAGAGTTTTTAGAGATAACTGTCGAGTGATTGAACGCTATGTCGGAGTTTTAGAGTTAACTGCCGAGCGACTTGAAGACAACGTCGGCGTTTTAGAGGTAACGCCGAGCGACTGAACACGACGTCGGAGTTTTAGAGACAACTGCCGAGTAACTTGAAGATGACGTCGGCGTTTTAGAGGCAACGCCGAGCGACCGAACACAACGTCGGAGTTTTAGAGACAACTGCCGAGTAATTTGAAGACGACGTCGGCGTTTTAGAGGCAACACCGAGTGACTTGAGGGCGACATCAGCATTTTTAGATGTAATGCCGAGCGACTATGTCGGAGTTTTAGAGTCAACTGCCGAGTAGCTTGAAGACGACGTCGGCGTTTTAGAGGCAACACCGAGTGACTTGAGGGCGACATCAGCATTTTTTAGATGTAATGCCGAGCGACTGTGTCGGAGTTTTAGAGTCAACTGCCGAGTAACTTGAAGACGACGTCGGCGTTTTAGAGGCAACGCCGAGTGACTTGAGGGCGACATCAGCATTTTAGATGTAATGCCGAGCGACTGTGTCGGAGTTTTAGAGTCAACTGCCGAGCAATAGTGGGCTACGTAGGCCACTTTGAGGTTAATAGCCGAGTGATGATGTGGCGCACCGGTGTTTTGGAAATAACTGTCGGGTGATGATGTGGCACACTGGTGTTTTGGAAATAACCGCCGGGTGCTGACTGGGTGCTTTTTGAAACGGTATCTGGCTCGGGAATATCCCATAAGTGCTGCGCTTTTAGCCGCCTCCGCTTTCCGTGCCCTAGTTCTTGCTTTCTTGCTTCCAAATCCTCTCCGCAATTCGCCTCCTACTCTGCTCGCCGGTAGAATCGAGATGGCGCCCAAGAGGAAAACCTCGAGTTCGTCCGTCGTGGTGATTCCTCCAATCGACCCCAACAGCCAGTTGCCTTTCGCAGGTAACCACATGTCCGTCATCTCTGAGTCCGAACTTCTCCTCCTCGTATCCATCGGGGTTCTCCCTCCGAGGGAACTCTGCTCTTGGCGGATTTGCCATGGGGTTACTGTCCCAACTGAGGATACCCATGAGTCCGTGATTTATGCTCCTTTCCTTCTTCGCGGTCTTGGCCTTCCCATTTCTCCCTTTTTCCGCGGCCTCCTTGATTTCTACCATCTTAACTTGACCCATCTGAATCCCAATTCTATCCTGCAAATCTCCATTTTCGTTCATTTATGCGAGGCCTTTCTTGGTGTGCTACCACATTTCGGGTTGTGGAAATACTTGTATCACTGTCGCCCTGGGATGGCCGGGGGACAGCATCAATTGGTTGGGGGTGCTAGCTTGGAGATGCGCCGGGGGAGGAAGACTGAGTATCTCGAAATCCCTCTCAAAGACAGTATTAAAGGGTGGCGCTTGGAGTGGTTCATAGTTGAGAATTATGGAAACTCTCTCCCCCCCCCGGTCGGGAAGACAGCCGGATTTTTGCACGCCCAGCTAGACCGAGTCTCCCACAGATCAGGAGGTAGCTGAGGCAGGTGCTTTGCTTGCTGAAGTTGGATTGCTGAAAGAGAGGGGTTTGACTGCAGAAGCCGTGGTTGTTGACTTTGTTTTCAAGAATATTCAGCCATTGAAAGACAGGGCATATCCGGCTTATCTGTATCGAGGCCTAGCCGACTCAACTTGGGTCACTAACAGAAGAATTCCCTCTACAGACTTGGTGAGCCGACTTGAGATGATCCTTAGAGGCAAAGTGTCAAATGTTGGTGCCCCAGTGGCGTTCTCAGCCTGGAACCTGCCTCCTCCTAAAGCCTTCACTCTTTTCGTGTTGAACCCTCCTGTCACTAATGGCAGTTTGGGCCTTAGAGTACGGCCCTCTGCTGAAGAAGTCAGTGCCTTGGTTGCCTCACTCGGGGGGATTCCTGATGATGAACGATAGATCCATTTTGAGGTGCCCCTGAACCCTAGTGACGCGGAGATAAATGCTATGCTTGATTTGTTGGCTGAAGATTCTTCTGACGCTGCTCCTGCTGGGGCAATGGTAGTGGCGCCCCTCCCAGAGGCTGATATAACTTTAGATTCTCAGAAGCCTACCAGTACTCGCTCGAGGCGCCCTTGCCGAGCCAATCAACCTGATCCTTTTGCTGATGAGCAGAAAAAGAAAAGGAGACGCCTCCGGCGAGTACCCAGTTTGGATCGGGACGTTGGTACCTCGGTTCCTGATGCTGAAGAAGTGCCTGTGACTGAATTTACTGACGCTGACCCCAATGGGTGTACCCAATCTGTTGTTGATCCCAATGGGGGTGCTGCCTACGTTGCTAATGTGGACGACGAGGAGGAAGAAAATGAAGTTCCTTTAACTCGGAAAAACAGTCGGCAGTTTATCGCCAGCGGTGAAAGTAGTGGAGTTCCTTCTCCTGCTTTATCTGCTCTCATGTGTCTGCAAGAACTGTCCTTGGCTAATTTTGATCAGACTCTTGAGGATATGGTTCCAAAGGATTTGTTATCGGAGCCAGCAGGCGGTGGTGTGATGGAGGTTTGTGCTGATGTGCTTGATGCTGGGTTGAGGTCATCCCGTGCCTCGTCGACCTTAGAGCGCGATCTCGAGGGTCGGGAGACTGACTTGGATCGTCCTGGTCCCATGGAAGTAACTGAGGGCCCATCAGCCTTAGAGGTGGCTACCGCAGAGAGCTTGGATCCCAAGGGTGGTGTTGACACGTGCCCAGCCCCCGAGAATGTTGTCGGGGATGACTTGGTTCGGGTGGGAAGTGCAAGCCACTGCCCAGCCCCCGAGGGTGCTGCCGGGAATGATCCAGCTCAAGCGGGCAGTGCAAACTATGACCCAGCCCCCGAGGATGTCTGAGCGGGGTCTCCCTCTTATACTTCCATGGACGTTCATGCGGGGTCGCCTCCACGTTCCAGTGGCATGGTGAAAGCCCAAGCCTTGGACCAGGAGGTCGCTTTAGAGGGCAGCGTCCCCACCGACCGAGTGTTGGGCTCTGTTGATAGCACCGAGTTGATTCCTGCTGGTTCGTTGCAAGCTGCTTCGAGTGGTGGCCTTACGCCCGGTTATCAATTGATCTCTCCTGATTTGGGGATCTCTTTGTTCTTTTCCAATCTCCAGGTATTGTGATGTATTTTAGCTTGGCTTTTTACATTGCATGAACTGCTGTCATTACATTCATCTGCTCTCCTCATCAGGCTTTGGTGGATGGGATGGCTGGCCAGCTGAGGTTACAGGGTGCTTCTATCCCAGAAGTAGCTTCGTCACTTGCATGTTGGAATCCAGTGTCACTTCAACATCGTGTCTCTAAATTGGAGGCGACCAACGCTGGTTAGTGCCTTTTTGCTTCTCTTTGTCTTCACTGTAGACTGCTTTACATTCTGACCCTTATTTTGTTTGATTGTCTCCTACTAGGTATGACTCAGCAGATTTCCACTCTTGAAGAAAAACATTCCCGAGATCAGGCTGAATTAGCCCAGCGGTGCACTGACTTTGAGGAAAAGTACTCTCAAAGTCAGATTGAACTGGGTCAGGTCTCCGCTGCCTTAGATGACGCCAATGCACTGAGTTCTTCTCTTCATGCTCAGCTCGATTCTGAAAAGGTGATTTATGAAACTGTGCTTTGCCTTGTTGTGCTGCCATTACTTGCTTGGTGTTTGAGGGAGTTGACTTTTGTTTGCAGGAAGAAAAACGTATCCTTGCTGCTTCTCGAGACAATCTTGAAAGATTGTATCGTGATTCTAGCAACTCGCTGACTATCTTGGAGAGAAGTCATCGCTTCACCATGGAAGAGTTAGACCACCAACGTTGTAAGCTGCAGGAATCCATGGATGAAGTGACCCGGCTCAAGCAGTTGATATCAGCAAAGGACGCTACTATCAAAGAGCTCCGAGTTTCCAAGAAATCCATCGCCCAAGAGTTAGAAACTGCTCAGCTGGCTGCCAGGGTTGCCGAAGAAACTTCTGTTACTCTCAGAGCCCAGCGTGATAGAGCCATGGACAAGGCTATTCGGGCGGGGCGAATCTTGATGAGGAGACCCGGCGTGGTTGTTCCCAAGGACATAAGGGCGGACGTGAATGCTGCCCCTGATTCCTCGAGCCGTCCTTCCTCGTCGATTGCTCCTGAGAAAAATATCACGAAATAGAGAAAAACTTTGCGTGCTTTGAACGCACGGTTAGCATGATCAGGCACTTGTTAGAGGATGTCATCTCAGTACTTGGACGATATTGTTATTTTCATATTGTTTCAGAATTCATCAGTTTATAAATTTGTAGTAGTAAAATGATGTGCGATGGTTTTGAAATTTGTTTGCAGGATATAGAAGCCATCCTTATATGAGTAATTGTGATCTTGTCAAATCGCCTTAAGTTGCTGCTGACTTAAGTCGATTGCTTCTGCTAATAGGGCGTAGTGGTCACCCTAAATTGCGTAGGTGCGAGCATGTTGCACCACCTTAAGTCATTGCCGACTTAAGCCGATTGCTCCGTTAGCGGGGCATAGTGGTCACCCCGAGTCAAGTAAGCGTGAGCATGTTGCACCGCCTTAAGTCGTTGCCGACTTAAGCCGATTGCTCCGTTAGCAGGGCATAGTGGTCACCCCGAGTCAAGTAAGCGTGAGCATGTTGCACCGCCTTAAGTCGTTGCCGACTTAAGCCGATTGCTCCGTTAGCAGGGCATAGTGGTCACCCCGAGTCAAGTAAGCGTGAGCATGTTGCACCGCCTTAAGTCGTTGCCGACTTAAGCTGATTGCTCCGTTAGCAGGGCATAGTGGTCACCCCGAGTCAAGTGAGTATGAGCATGTGGTACCGCCTTAAGTTGTTGCCAACTTAAGCCGATTGCTCCGTTAGCAGGGCATAGTGGTCACCCCGAGTCAAGTAAGCATGAGCATGTTGCACCGCCTTAAGTTGTTGCCAACTTAAGCCGATTGCTCCGTTAGCGGGGCATAGTGGTCACCCCGAGTTAAGTAAGAATGCAAGTCAACCGTGAACAAACTGAGTATCTTTGAAGCCTTTCTTTATTGATGACATATTTCCATTTTACAGAATACATCGTCGTCCCGATAGCTTTTGAAATACAGCTAGGGATAAAACTTCCTGAGGTGTTGTAAGACCCAAAATTAGTAGGAAGAAAAAAAAATATATAAACAAAGTATCATAATGCTTTGGAAATTAAGGAATAAGAGAATGATGAGAAAAAAAAGGATTTTTCTTTTAAAGGAAACCATTTATACATCCCATGAAATAAAGAGAATAAAACTTAAATTAGTAATATTAAAATAGTATGGTTTATATTCACCTCTGGGTTTCAATTGATACATTTGAAAAATCTGAAAACAAATAGAAGTATAAATTTGAATTTGGAATAGAAAATAGAAAATAAATAGAAAGGAAATTTTGATAAAGATATTCTTTTCTTCCATATTTATACAATATAGAGAATAATAAATAAATAATTTCAGTACAGGCAATAGAATAATTAGAATTTGATTTGATGTTTGAGATCTGGAAATTAAAAACCATAATTTGAATTTAGTTTGAGTTTTGATTTGGAAATAAAACAGAAATTATAAAAGAAAAAGAAGAACAAAATGGAAAAACGCACCTGGGCCCAAACCGGAGCACTCGGCCCAGTTACCTCACCCGCGCCAGCCCATTACGCCCACACTCTTCTTCTCTGGGCCAATGACGCGCGGGCCCCACTGGTCATTTACCCAGTCTCCTCGCGCGCGCGTCAGCTGGACACCGACTGGTGGGCCCCGCTGTGCAGTCGCCACTCCAACCCCCTTCGCGTTTCGCTCACGACACTTACTCGTGGGGCCCCCCTGTCAGCTGTTTCTTCTCTCCGACAACAGAATCGCGCGATTCCCTCGCCGCACGCATGGCTACTGGACTCGCCGCGGAATCCGCGCGGTGGCCGAATCCCCGCCTCTGTCGCGCTTTCCCGATGACTATAAAACCAGCCGGGCACCTGGGACCCCTCCTCCATCGCCGACCGTCCCACCGCAAACCCCATCGGTCGAATCGAAGTCCGCCACGGGCGTTGAAGGCCAAATCCGTGATTCGCAAGCCGTCCGTGATCCTCTGGCCAACACCGGTGTGTCCAACCGTCGGGCGAAGCTGTTCTTGCGACTAGTGGGCGCTAAAGATCCTCTGGTGCTCCGTAATTCCTCGTCGACGAATTCGGCGCCACCGTGGAACACCCTCTCCGTGGTCGGGCGTCACCGTGCCTCGATCGACTGAAGGTAAGCTTCTACCGTGTTCGCCGTCCCTTCCTCCACGTTATGCTTTATTGAATCGAAGGATAGCGTAGCCAAGCCCTTGGAACACGGCGCAGTCATGGCGCCGCCGTGCCGGAGTTGGCGCCGCCGCGCAGCTCGGGTTCGTAGGTGGGAAGGCCTCCTGGCCATTGGATCGTTATGGGCGGCTAGGATTAGATCTAGGCAAGGTTTCGCCCGCGACCGTCGGATCACGATCGGATGGCCCATATTGGATCACGTTACATTAAATACTGGCCGTCGATCTCCGATCTTGCGGCCGTTAACACGTACCGGTTCAGACTTAAGTGGATCTAATCGTGGCCCTTAAAGTGGGATCCAACGGCTCACGGTGCCCCGTACCCCTTCGCCGTGGATGTTTTACAAAAGAGACCCCCTGTTTTAAACAAATCAACCCGCCGTCCCTCGGGCACTGTTGACTGAGTCTCGGGTTTCTTGCGCTGTGGCCCCTGGGTTTCTTTTTATTTGACGCGCAGTCCAGATAACAGAGAAATAAGATTATTAATATTAAAAATTGATTTTTAGTATAAAAATAAATCTTAAAACTTGTATAATTCATATTTAATTCATTTTAGCTCCAAATTGAGTCATTCCAATTCCTAAAATTTTGTAACAATATTCTCTATCATTTAGTGTCTCTGTTTTGACATGAACTCTGTCAGAAAATTTATTTATCATTTAATCATATTTTAATCACATTAAACCTTAGGAAAATCATAACTTGAATTCTATAACTCCAAAATTAATGATTCCTGTTCCTATGATCTTATTTTAATATGTATATTATTAATGTGTATTTTGTTCTTATGGTTGGTGTAATGTTAATTTTGCCTATACCATGTATGTTTGTATTGCTACGACTAGCAGTGAGGCCACGAGAACCTGAAGATCATCCTGGTACCTGGAATCTCAAGTCCCAGGCAAGTTGTGCCCTTGATCACTTCTTTTTACCCACTCATGTTCTGATTAATCATAATGATCTGCATAGGTTAATTTTGATGGGACCCAATAGGTTACCCTAGTTTGTCTATCTTTATACCTTGTTTACCACTGAACTTTCTGGGTAGTACTTGCTAGTGCTATATGTGGTTTTGGGTATGAAGATTACACTATTCATGATTATACTTTTGTTATCAGTTGTTATTTATTGTTCATGATAAGATCATTATGTTAACTGGAACATGGAGAACCACCCGGGAAAACAGTGCTACCACAAGGGTGGAATGGGACGCCCTTGGCCGATTAATTAGGAAAGCTAGTGGAAGACTACCTTACCCGAAAGGGGCAAGGGCAGTAGGGGAGTGGTCAGTGTAGGGAGGCCCTCGGGAGGATTTTGCTGCGATGGCGGTCCTGCAAGGGATTCCTGCACTGGAACTTCCTATAAACTGTAGCGGGTTTTCTGAAGCTAGTGGAACTTTGTAAAGGCCTCGTAGTGTTACCCTGCCTCGCCTCCTCGGTAGAGGTGTATGGGATTGGCCGTCTCTTGGCAGATGGGTAACATGACTTGTGGGTAAAGATGCGCAACCTCTGCAGAGTGTAAAACTGGTATACTAGCCGTGCTCACGGTCATGAGCAGTTCGGACACTCACATGATTAACTTATGGAACTAAATTCAATTTGTCATATGCATTGCATCGCAGGTGAAGTTGTTATTTTTGTTCTACTACTTAATTGGGTTTGGTATTTACTTATACTTAGTAATTGCTAATAAAATTTTGACCAACATTAAAAGCAATGCTCAGCTCTAACCATCCTCTTTGGTAAGCCTTACACTTCACGTGAGCTCCCACCTTTGGCGAGTTCATTTCACATTATTCCCCACAACTTGTTGAGCGATGAACGTATGTGAGCTCACTCTTGCTGTCTCACACCCCCCCACAGGTCAAGAACAGGTACCACAGGATGAGGCGCTTGGAGGATGCTGTGATGTGTTCGTGAGAGGTCTAGGCCGTCGTCTCCCAGTCAACTTTGGGTTGCTGGACCGTTGTCTCCTTATAATGTAACTATTTATTTGTATAGAACTCCTGTTATATATAAAGATGTGACATTCGATCCTGTGCCATGATTCATCATATGTGTGAGACTTGGTCCCAGCACACCTGGTGATTATGTTAGCGCCCGGGTTTTGGACCCCTAAAATCCGGGTGTTACAGAAGTGGTATCAGAGGAATGTTGACTGTAGGACGAACCCTAGATAGAACTAGACAACCATTATCTACTTACCTCTGCTACTCTGATTCTTTCTAAACTCCTCTTAATCTTTTCTCATCTATTTCCGCTTTACTCTGATTATTCTTACCTTTTTCTTCTAAAGACAAATGTGGATTTCACACTTGGAAGTCCTGTGCCTAAAGTGACTTTAGGAATAGGAGACCTAATCCTAGGAACAAAAACAAAACTATTTTTATAAGTGACTATGTATTTGAATGTTTGTTCTTATGATACCTGTCTGATTTGGATCTTTGTTTGAGTGTGATTAGTTTTGGAGTAATGTCCACAATTACATCTGCATATACGTATAAGCATAAATAGAATTCATAAGATAACTAAACAACTTAGACTATCCTCCACTAAAAGGTGTCTATTTCGTAGAAGTTCTTCTTATCTTAAAAGACACTCTCTTATCTTAATAGATCCATCTTATCTTAAAAGATACTCTATTACTATTAATAGATTCATCTTGTCTTGAAAAGATTCTATCTCATCCTAATAGATCTAACTGACCTCAAAAGATTCTACCTTACCCCTATGGATTCATCTTGCCCTAATTAGCATATTGACCCCACTCTAGAATAACAACCATGAGATAATCCAAAATTTACTTAGATCTTAACCGGTCTAATCTAGTTATATCCAACCTAATCCAGATTCTATCTAATCTAAATATGACCCAATCTAAAGTGAGTTATTAACAAGATAGTTAAGTTGGTGATATAGGTTAGACACTGTCTCTACAAATATATCTTAACCTAAATTAATGTCTTACACCAACTCATCCTTGAACAATGGCCTACCTATATCATATAATCCATCCTATCTTAAAAGATTCTATCATATCCTAATAATATTTGTCCTACCCTGATAGATCTAGCTAATCTTAACTAGTTTAATCTAGTCATACCAACCTAATCTGGATTCTATCTAATCCAAAATGATCTAAGCTAGATTGAGTTACTTAATGTAGATACAAAGGATAGGGCTATACTCCAAAATTCACTTAAGCCTAAATTGGTGACCTAGATCAACTCGGCCATACCCAACAATTTGACCTATATAACAAGTTACATAGCAACCCAACCGATAGAGTAATGATGGATTGCATAGTCTATCAACCCCCACCTAAAACAAACTTGTAACCTACATCTTGTAGTCTCTCTCCCCCATATATATCTCTTATCTCGACAGATTCTATCTTACCCTCGGATATTCACCTTATATGATTGGTTACCCCAATCTGGACATAAAACAAAAATTAAACCCTACTAAAGAAACCTTCAGATTATAACCAGCTACTAGCCTATTCATTCTACTTATTAAATATGGTCATTTGCAAAAACTATTGCCACATGCTTCTAACTTTCATGGTCAATACCAGGAAAGGAAAGATTATCACGCAACAGCAAACAGAAATGAACTCTCCAAATCCTCCACCTATTGAAACCGAACAAGTGGTTGCTGCCCAAAGACTGGTAATACAACAATTAACAGACCTGGTGACCGAGATGCAAAACCAGATAAGACAACAACGCGAGGAAATACGTCAGGTCCGTCAAGAAATAAGGCAAGCACGGTTGGAGAGACAACAACAACAACAACCTCTACCACCACCACCAGCTCCACCAAGCTACATAGATATAAATTATGATGATTTGTAAGATCTAGATGTTACTTTAGTTAGTAGATGATATGATATTATTTTAGAAGGAACAGTAAGGTCTATTAAACCTATGTTTTGTTAAAGAATTATGCATCATGCTGAGATTTCTTTGTTTGTGCATATGTTCCGAGAACAATATGAGTATACATCCCTTTTCTTACAAATCTCGAGGACGAGATTATTTTTAAGGGGGGTAGGATTTGTAAGACCCAAAATTAGTAGGAAGAAAAAAAAATATATAAACAAAGTATCATAATGCTTTGGAAATTAAGGAATAAGAGAATGATGAGAAAAAAAAAGGATTTTTCTTTTAAAGGAAACCATTTATACATCCCATGAAATAAAGAGAATAAAACTTAAATTAGTAATATTAAAATAGTATGGTTTATATTCACCTCTGGGTTTCAATTGATACATTTGAAAAATCTGAAAACAAATAGAAGTATAAATTTGAATTTGGAATAGAAAATAGAAAATAAATAGAAAGGAAATTTTGATAAAGATATTCTTTTCTTCCATATTTATACAATATAGAGAATAATAAATAAATAATTTCAGTACAGGCAATAGAATAATTAGAATTTGATTTGATGTTTGAGATCTGGAAATTAAAAACCATAATTTGAATTTAGTTTGAGTTTTGATTTGGAAATAAAACAGAAATTATAAAAGAAAAAGAAGAACAAAATGGAAAAACGCACCTGGGCCCAAACCGGAGCACTCGGCCCAGTTACCTCACCCGCGCCAGCCCATTACGCCCACACTCTTCTTCTCTGGGCCAATGACGCGCGGGCCCCACTGGTCATTTACCCAGTCTCCTCGCGCGCGCGTCAGCTGGACACCGACTGGTGGGCCCCGCTGTGCAGTCGCCACTCCAACCCCCTTCGCGTTTCGCTCACGACACTTACTCGTGGGGCCCCCCTGTCAGCTGTTTCTTCTCTCCGACAACAGAATCGCGCGATTCCCTCGCCGCACGCATGGCTACTGGACTCGCCGCGGAATCCGCGCGGTGGCCGAATCCCCGCCTCTGCCGCGCTTTCCCGATGACTATAAAACCAGCCGGGCACCTGGGACCCCTCCTCCATCGCCGACCGTCCCACCGCAAACCCCATCGGTCGAATCGAAGTCCGCCACGGGCGTTGAAGGCCAAATCCGTGATTCGCAAGCCGTCCGTGATCCTCTGGCCAACACCGGTGTGTCCAACCGTCGGGCGAAGCTGTTCTTGCGACTAGTGGGCGCTAAAGATCCTCTGGTGCTCCGTAATTCCTCGTCGACGAATTCGGCGCCGCCGTGGAACACCCTCTCCGTGGTCGGGCGTCACCGTGCCTCGATCGACTGAAGGTAAGCTTCTACCGTGTTCGCCGTCCCTTCCTCCACGTTATGCTTTATTGAATCGAAGGATAGCGTAGCCAAGCCCTTGGAACACGGCGCAGTCATGGCGCCGCCGTGCCGGAGTTGGCGCCGCCGCGCAGCTCGGGTTCGTAGGTGGGAAGGCCTCCTGGCCGTTGGATCGTTATGGGCGGCTAGGATTAGATCTAGGCAAGGTTTTGCCCGCGACCGTCGGATCACGATCGGATGGCCCATATTGGATCACGTTACATTAAATACTGGCCGTCGATCTCTGATCTTGCGGCCGTTAACACGTACCGGTTCAGACTTAAGTGGATCTAATCGTGGCCCTTAAAGTGGGATCCAACGGCTCACGGTGCCCCGTACCCCTTCGCCGTGGATGTTTTACAAAAGAGACCCCCTGTTTTAAACAAATCAACCCGCCGTCCCTCGGGCACTGTTGACTGAGTCTCGGGTTTCTTGCGCTGTGGCCCCTGGGTTTCTTTTTATTTGACGCGCAGTCCAGATAACAGAGAAATAAGATTATTAATATTAAAAATTGATTTTTAGTATAAAAATAAATCTTAAAACTTGTATAATTCATATTTAATTCATTTTAGCTCCAAATTGAGTCATTCCAATTCCTAAAATTTTGTAATAATATTCTCTATCATTTAGTGTCTCTGTTTTGACATGAACTCTGTCAGAAAATTTATTTATCATTTAATCATATTTTAATCACATTAAACCTTAGGAAAATCATAACTTGAATTCTATAACTCCAAAATTAATGATTCCTGTTCCTATGATCTTATTTTAATATGTATATTATTAATGTGTATTTTGTTCTTATGGTTGGTGTAATGTTAATTTTGCCTATACCATGTATGTTTGTATTGCTACGACTAGCAGTGAGGCCACGAGAACCTGAAGATCATCCTGGTACCTGGAATCTCAAGTCCTAGGCAAGTTGTGCCCTTGATCACTTCTTTTTACCCACTCATGTTCTGATTAATCATAATGATCTGCATAGGTTAATTTTGATGGGACCCAATAGGTTACCCTAGTTTGTCTATCTTTATACCTTGTTTACCACTGAACTTTCTGGGTAGTACTTGCTAGTGCTATATGTGGTTTTGGGTATGAAGATTACACTATTCATGATTATACTTTTGTTATCAGTTGTTATTTATTGTTCATGATAAGATCATTATGTTAATTGGAACATGGAGAACCACCCGGGAAAACAGTGCTACCACAAGGGTGGAATGGGACGCCCTTGGCCGATTAATTAGGAAAGCTAGTGGAAGACTACCTTACCCGAAAGGGGCAAGGGCAGTAGGGGAGTGGTCAGTGTAGGGAGGCCCTCGGGAGGATTTTGCTGCGATGGCGGTCCTGCAAGGGATTCCTGCACTGGAACTTCCTATAAACTGTAGCGGGTTTTCTGAAGCTAGTGGAACTTTGTAAAGGCCTCGTAGTGTTACCCTGCCTCGCCTCCTCGGTAGAGGTGTATGGGATTGGCCGTCTCTTGGCAGATGGGTAACATGACTTGTGGGTAAAGATGCGCAACCTCTGCAGAGTGTAAAACTGGTATACTAGCCGTGCTCACGGTCATGAGCAGCTCGGACACTCACATGATTAACTTATGGAACTAAATTCAATTTGTCATATGCATTGCATCGCAGGTGAAGTTGTTATTTTTGTTCTACTACTTAATTGGGTTTGGTATTTACTTATACTTAGTAATTGCTAATAAAATTTTGACCAACATTAAAAGCAATGCTCAGCTCTAACCATCCTCTTTGGTAAGCCTTACACTTCACGTGAGCTCCCACCTTTGGCGAGTTCATTTCACATTATTCCCCACAACTTGTTGAGCGATGAACGTATGTGAGCTCACTCTTGCTGTCTCACACCCCCCCACAGGTCAAGAACAGGTACCACAGGATGAGGCGCTTGGAGGATGCTGTGATGTGTTCGTGAGAGGTCTAGGCCGTCGTCTCCCAGTCAACTTTGGGTTGCTGGACCGTTGTCTCCTTATAATGTAACTATTTATTTGTATAGAACTCCTGTTATATATAAAGATGTGACATTCGATCCTGTGCCATGATTCATCATATGTGTGAGACTTGGTCCCAGCACACCTGGTGATTATGTTAGCGCCCGGGTTTTGGACCCCTAAAATCCGGGTGTTACAGGTGTTCTATGTTCCAGGAGTTCCCGACTTCTGTGCCATCCATCTGAGTGAGACGATATGATCCTGGCCGAGTGACTTCTGCTACCACGAAGGGTCCTTCCCATAAAGGTGACAACTTGTGCCATCCCTCCCCTGTTAGAATTCGGCGGAGGACAAGATCTCCTACTGAGAAGGATTGCTGTCGCATGGCCTTGTCATGATAGCGCCTTAGAGTCTGCTGGTACCGTGCTGATTGGATTACCGCATTCAGCCGTTCTTCCTCGAGTATATCAATGTCTTCTAGCCTAGTGGCTTCGACTTCTGCTATGTTTTCGAAGATCAACCTTGGCGCCCCGAATTTGAGATCAGCGGGTAACACTGCCTCTGACCCATAGACCATGAAGAAAGGAGTATTTCCCTGCAGAGCTCGGCTAGGTTGGGTTCTTAGGCTCCAGACGACATAGGGCAATTCCCTTATCCATTTTCCTGCGAATTTTTCATTCTTATTGAAGACCTTTTTCTTGAGCGCCTCCAGTATCATCCCGTTGGCTCGCTCAACTTGCCCGTTGGCTCTCGGGTGTGCTACAGAAGCATACTTGATCTGAATGCCTTTTTGCTCGCAGAAGTCGAAGAACTCTGAACTTGTGAAATTGGATCCTAGGTCAGTTATGATGCTGTTTGGTGTCCCGAATCTGAATATTATGTCTTGTATGAATTCCACGGCCTTAGCTGAGGTCAAAGAGGCAATGGGCTTAAACTCTATCCATTTAGTGAATTTATCGATTGCCACCAATACATGAGTGTATCCTCCTTGAGCTTTCTTGAAAGGTCCAATCATATCCAGTCCCCAGCATGCGAAGGGCCAAGTCACTGGTATGGTCTGCAGTTGCTGTGCTGGTAGATGCTGTTGTTTTGACAAGTATTGGCAAGCTTCGCACCTCCGAACTAACTCGGCTGCATCATTCTTCGCTGTTGGCCAATAGAATCCTGACCTGAAAACTTTCCCGACTAGTGTTCTGGATGCTGCATGTATTCCACATTGCCCAGCATGGACCTCCTCCAGAAGTCGCTTCCCAGTAGATGGGAGAATGCACTTCATGAAGACACCTGACGCACCCCTTCTGTATAATGTTTCTCCAATGAGGGTGTAGTGGGCTGACTGTCTGGTGATGCGTTCGGCTGCATTTTTGTCATCTGGTTCCTCTTCATTCTTTATATATCTGATGATCGGCCTTCTCCAGTCATCCGGGTCTGACTCGGGTTGATCCACGGCATTACATTCTTCTGCTTGATCTGTTGAGATGCTCGGTCGTGGTATTTCTTGCACGAAGACTCCGGGTGGAACCTGAGTTCGGCTGGATCCTAACTTTGACAATACATCAGCCGCCGTGTTTCGATCTCTCTCCACATGATGAAATTCTAGACCTTCAAATTTATCTTCTAGTTTTCGGACGGCAGTGCAGTATTTTCCCATTGAATCCTTTGAACAGTCCCATTCCTTGTTTATCTGACTTATGACCACCAGAGAATCTCCGTATACCATTAATCTCTTGATGCCCAATGATATGGCGATGTTTAGTCCATGGATCAGAGCTTCATACTCGGCTGTATTGTTAGAGGCTGGAAATAACAGTTGGAGGGCATATTTGAGGTGTTCGCCTCCAGGCGCGATGAAGAGAATTCCTGCGCCTGCTCCCTGCAGCTTCAGCGAGCCATCAAAATACATCCTCCATACTTCTGCAGTTTCCGGGTTCTCTGGTATTTGTTGTTCGGTCCATTCTGATACGAAGTCAACCAATGCTTGGGACTTAATGGCAGTACGAGGTCGAAATTCAATGTCATGAGATCCCAGTTCACAGGCCCACTTGGCTATTCGGCCAATGGCTTCCTTATTGTGGAGAATATCTCCTATCGGAAAACCGGTGACTACTATGACTTTGTGGTCATCAAAGTAGTGACGCAGCTTGCGGGCAGTTAGAAGTACTGCGTATAATAGCTTCTGCACTTGAGGATACTTTTTCTTCGAGGGACCCAGAACTTCACTGATGAAATAAACGGGTTGTTGCACAGGGTAGGCGTGTCCTTCTTCTGCTCGCTCGACTACCAACGCGGTGCTTACCACGTGAGTCGTGCAAGAGATATATAGCAGCAGGTCTTCAGCTAGTTGAGTTGACGTGGCTCGCCGTGGTGGTTTCAGTACTGGTGGGGTTGTCAAGAATTTTTTCAGTGCATCCAAGGCTTCCTGCGCTTCTGAGGTCCACTGAAACTTGTCCACCTTCTTGAGTAGCTTGTAAAACGGTAAACCTTTTTCTCCCAGCCTGGATATAAATCTGTTCAGAGCTGCCATGCATCCGGTAAGTCGTTGAACCTTCTTTTGTGATCGTGGAGCCTCCATTTTCATGATAGCTTCAATCTTTTCCGTATTAGCTTCAATTCCCCGGTGGCTGACAATAAATCCGAGTAGCTTCCCTGCTGGTACCCCAAAAACACATTTTTCGGGATTAAGCTTCCACCGATACCGCCGTAGACTATTGAAAACCAGCTGCAAGTCTTCGATGAAGTTTTCTGAGTTCTCTGTTTTGATTACCACATCGTCTACGTAGGCTTCCACACGCTTGCCCCAGTGATTGGCTAAGCATGTTTGGATGGCTCTCTGATAAGTCGCTCCAGCGTTTTTGAGGCCGAACGGCATGGAGGTATAACAGAAAGCACCAAACGGAGTGATGAACGCCGTTTTTTCCTCGTCTTCTTTTGCCAGGCTGATCTGATGGTATCCCGAATAGCAATCCAAGAAAGACAGCACAGAACATCCTGCGGTGGAGTCTACCACCTGATCTATCCTCGGGAGCCCGAAGGGATCCTTCGGACAATGTTTGTTGAGATCAGTATAATCAACACACATGCGCCAATCCACTTTATTCTTTTTGAGTACAAGAACAGGGTTGGCTAACCACTCGGGATGTAACACTTCTCTAATGAACCCAGCCGCGACCAAGCGGGCCAGCTCAGCGCGAATGGCCTCTCTCTTGTCGGGCGTGAAACGACGTAGTTTCTGTCGGATCGGCCTTGCTTGTGGATAGACCTTCAGTTTGTGCTCGGCCAGCTCTCTCGGGACTCCCGGCATATCCGTAGGTTG
Organism: Zea luxurians; assembly: GCA_029449295.1. NCBI lineage: Eukaryota > Viridiplantae > Streptophyta > Magnoliopsida > Poales > Poaceae > Zea > Zea luxurians. The sequence goes on along the minus strand of JAOPSE010000021.1, from coordinate 52,314,113 downwards.
CCATGCGAATACATCTCGATTGTCTTGCAGAAACTGGAGGAGCGCGCTTTCCTATTTATCATCCAGGCTAGAGCTGATGATAGCAGTTTTGCGTTCATCAGCAAACCCCAGATTGATCCTTTTAGTTTCTTCAGTCGGCCAGATAGAGGTCGCGGCTTGAGCTTCCTTCGCCGGTGCTGTGTGGTCTTCCTCAGGCTTAGAGTTTGCCTGGGTCGAAGAAGTCACCGACGGTTTGGCAGTGAGGGCCGCCTGGATGGCCACTCGGAAACATTCTGCGGCGCCTTGGAGGTCAGCACGCACAGTTATGATTCCTTGCGGTCCCGGCATCTTCAATATCATGTACGTGTAATGTGGAATGGCCATGAATTCTGCCAGTCCCGGCCTCCCGATGATTGTGTTGTACCCGCAGTTGAAGTTCGCCACTTCGAACCTCAGGAACTCGGTTCTGTAGTTTTCCGGAGTCCCGAAGGTGACTGGCATGTAGATGTGGCCCAACGGGTATTCTCCCTCAGTTGGCACGATGCCAAAGAAGGGAGTGTCTGACTCGTGGAGTTCTTTGAGGTGAACTCCCAAGCCTCGGAGTGTCCAGGGGAAGGTGACGTTGATGCTGCTCCCCCCGTCCACTAACACCTTCTTCACCCGGCTCTCTCGGATCACCGGATCGACGAGGAGCGGGTATTTGCCCGGATGGTCGAAGTTGAGCCATTGATCCGCCCGAGTGAAGGTGATCGGGTGCTCCGACCACCGGTATGGGGCGGGAGGGCCGGTGGTCGCCACCAGTATCTAGCGATCGTTGAGCTTTTGCTGTCTTTTGTTCTCCTGCGATCCGTGTCCGCCGAAGATGACGTTGACCTCCTTGTCAACGCGTGGGAAGGCTCCTCCTCCTCCCTCCTCCTGCTGCTGGGGTTGTCGTGGTTCTTCTGGTCCTCCTCGCGGCGGAGGAGGGGGTAGAGGTTGGAAGGGTCGGCCGTGCCCAATGGAATGCTTGAAGTCCCGGCAGTTCCGAAGAGTGTGGCGCATGTCCTTGTGGTATGGGCACTGGGCATCGAGGATGTCGTCCAGCATGCGCTCACCTCCACGAGGTCCTCCCCGGGCGTGAGAGGCAGGTGGTCCGGCGGCGTGCACCTCTTCGCGCGGTCTCTTCTCCCAGCGTTTGTTAGGTTGCTGGTTCGTGTCGCGTCGTGGTGCTGCCGGTGCGGGCTTTGCTCCTCCGATGAGGTCCTGGGCTCGCTCGTCGGCGGTGATGTAGAGGTCGGCTTCCTGAAACAGCTCCTCGGAGGTAGTTGGTGCCTTCTGTAGTATGGCTCGGACGAAGGCCGAGTCATTGGATCCTCTGTAGAAGTCCTCGATCACGGCCGCCTCCGTGACCTCAGGGATACGATTTCTCATGGTCTGGAACCTTTTGAGGTACGATCGGAGAGTTTCATCCCCCCGGCGCTTGATGGATTTGAGGTCCCATGGTTGCGCCGGTTTGTCGGAGAGGGACTGAAAATTGGCAGTGAAGCGCCGACTGAAGTCGCTCCAGTCGTCGATGCAGTGTCGGGGTAGATGTCGCAGCCATTGCAGCGCGTCTTGCCCAAGGACAATGGGTAAGTACGCGGTCATCACGTCTTCGGATGCTCCGGCGGCTCGAGCGGCGGTAGTGTAGACGGCCAGCCAGCCTCCTGGGTCCTGCTTAGGTTCATATTTATCGACATTGGATACCTTGAAGTTTGGGGGCCATTGAATGGCCCTAAGGCGTGGAGTGAGGGCTGACACTCCACATGTGTCCTCCTGTCGTCGGGGATGATGTCTGTCCTGGGGAGGGGAGTAGTTGTTGTGGTTCCTCGACCGTCCCCGGGTAGTTCCACCAGTCGAGGCCGTCGTTGATTCGGTTTTGGTAGCTTGACTCTGAGTGGGGATGCCATGATCCCTGTCGTATTCCTCCCGGCGGCGTATCTCGTTCTCATGCCGTCGTTCGCGCGAAGCGTTGATAGAACTCCGCGCGTCTCGGCGACTGTTGATGGCGTGCCGCAAGTCGTTCGGCGGGTGAGCGAGAGGTAGAAGATGGTTGGCTGCCTGGGTGAGCAGGCGTCGATAGCCCTCGGTGTCTGGAGTCCGTCAGCTATCCGAGCTAGCACTCCTCCGACTTCACTCGGCGTGTTCATGGCTCGGGCGAAGTCGGGGTTCAGGTTACGGCCGAGTAGTGGATTTTCTCGGCGTTGCCTTGCGTCTTGCTCGGCTTGTTCCTGAGCTCGTCGACGATCACGTCGTCGGGAGTTCCTTCGTTCCCTGAAGACGCGTTCTTCTGGAGTTTCTCCCATCTCCGAGACCTCGTCTCGCGAGACGGGCTGCTCCAGATCCCGTTCTCCGGCTTGGTGATGTCTCCGGATGTTTCGGCGCCGATTTCTTCGTCGCCGGGATTCCCGCTGAGGTGGTTCCTCCCCAGGCGCGGTCGGTTCGTCGTCAGAGACGGGAGGTGACTCTGCTCTTCCGATGAAGAGAACGTCGGGGTAGAATGGCGTAGCTGTCGTGGCGATCTTTTTTCGGAAAGCGGAGGGTAATGCTTCCTCGGTATTTTCAGAGTTCGTTGGAGGAGGCTTCCTTCCCGGCGGATCTGCAACGCGGTGTAGAATTCCCTTTTTGTCGGCTATGGATAAGACCGTTCCAAAGTAGAACATGGATCCAGGACGGAAGGTGATCCTGCTGTTGATGGTGACGGCCATTGAGCTAGCTTAGATCGTGGACACCCCCCCTACCTGGCGCACCAGCTGTCGGTGTTTTGGGTCCGACCGCACACCCGAGGTTGCCCCTCAAGGTGTTTTTAGGAGTAGGGCGGTATCAACGACTGTAGCAGAATGGTTCGTGCCAGTTGCACGAGGGACAGTGGACGATGTTTACAGGTTCGGGCCGCTTAGAGATGCGTAACACCCTACGTCCTGGTGAGTATGCTTGGTGAATGAGGTTACAAGAGAGCTCTCTGAATCGAGAATGTAGAGAGTTGAAGTGGGTGGCTCAGTAATAGGGTCGATCGATCTGAAGGGGTGCCCCCTAGGCCTTATATATTCAACCGTGGGGCAATACACGTGGATATGATAACAATGCGTAGCTAAAGGATCGGTACTCGCTTGAGTTTATCTCCCCATAGTTCCGCCGACCTATTCTCGCGTGGCTCCGTTGCATGGGGGCTCCAGCGCGGGAAAGTCGGATCTCTGTTGTGGTCGCTCGCTCGACGTTGTGGACCGTCCAGGTTATCACCGATCCGGCCTCGTGTCAACCTGCTCTGCTGATTATTCCTCCCTAGGCCCACGAAAGGATGGCCTCACGATTTATTGGGCCCTTGGGCCTTTCATGAGGTCTTTTACTCTTTTAGTGGACCCGGGGGATGTTTGTCCCCCACAGAAGGGAATTGTGATCAACGATAAGGAGAAGGAGTCCTTCGTCAACGAGCCGAAGGATGACAAGCCTACCGACTCGGGCTCGGGCCACAAACGTAAAGATGGGAAGAAGAAGACAAGGCGCATCAAGGAGATCGTCTACTACGACGACAGCGACGAGTCCTCTTCTTCCCAAAAGGACGACTACGAATACAAGAAAAAGAAAACAGTCAATTCGAACTTTTCTTTCGATTACTCTCGTATTCCGCAAAGTACAAATGCTCATTTGCTCTCCATTCCACTTGGTAAACCTCCTCACTTTGATGGAGAGGACTACAGATTTTGGAGCCACAAAATGCGTAGTCACTTGTTCTCTCTCCATCCTAGCATATGGGAGATAGTAGAGAGTGGAATGAAATTTGATAGCTCGGATAGTCCTATGTTTATTAATGAACAGATTCATAAAAATGCACAAGCTACTACTGTGTTGTTAGCCTCTTTGTGCAGGGACGAGTACCATAAGGTGAGCGGCTTGGACAATGCCAAGCAGATCTGGGACACCCTCAAGATCTCTCATGAGGGGAACGACGTCACCTTGCTCACCAAGATGGAGTTGGTGGAGGGCGAGCTTGGGAGATTTGCAATGATAAGGGGAGAGGAGCCAACCCAAACATACAACCGGCTAAAGACCCTCATCAACAAGATAAGGAGCTACGGAAGCACGCGATGGACGGACCACGACGTCGTTCGCCTAATGCTAAGGTCCTTTACTGTACTTGATCCACATCTGGTGAACAATATTCGTGAAAATCCTAGGTACACCAAGATGTCGCCCGAAGAAGTTCTTGGGAAGTTCGTAAGCGGGCGAATGATGATAAAGGAGACGAGATACGTGGACGACGCGTTGAATGGTCCAATGAATGAGCCTCAACCCGTTGCTCTCAAGGCAACGAGGAGCAAGGAGGCGCTACCTAGCAAGGTGGCGCAAGTTGAGGCGGCAGGGCTCAATGATGAAGAAATGGCCCTCATCATCAAGCGCTTCAAGACGGCGCTAAAGGGTCGCAAGGGGCAGCCAAGCAAGACCAAGACAAAGGGGAAGCGCTCATGCTTCAAATGTGGTAAGATTGGTCATTTTATCGCTAACTGTCCCGATAATGTAAGTGACCAGGAACAAGGGAACAAGAGGGAGAAGAAGAAGACATACAAGAAGGCTAAGGGCGAGGCACACCTTGGCAAGGAGTGGGACTCGGATTGTTCGTCATCCGACTCCGACAATGAAGGACTCGCCGCCACCGCCTTCAACAAGTCATCCCTCTTCCCCAACGAGCGTCACACATGCCTCATGGCGAAAGAGAAGAAGGTATGTACTCGAGACAATACCACTTATGCTTCTTCAAGTGAGGATGAGTCTAGTGATGATGATTAAATAGATTATTCTTGTTTATTCAAGGGTCTAGATAGAACCAAGGTTGATAAGATTAACGAATTAATTGATGCCTTGAATGATAAAAATAGGTTATTAGAGAAGCAAGAGGATCTTTTATATGAAGAACATGATAAGTTTGTAGAGGCTCAAAAATCCCTTGCTTTAGAAATCAAAAGGAATGAAATGCTTTCTTGTGAACTATCTACTTGTCATGAAACCATTTCTACTTTAAAAGGTGTTAATGATAATTTAAATGCTAAATTAGAAGTAGCAAGTAAATCTAACTCTTGTATAGAACATGTTATGATTTGCAATAGGTGCAAAGATTTTAATGTTGATGCTTGTAATGAACACCTAGTTTGCATTTCTAAATTAAATGATGAAGTGGCTAGTCTTAATGCCCAACTTAATACTAGCAAGAGTGAATTTGACAAGCTAAAATTTGCAAGGGATGCCTACACAATTGGTAGACACCCCTCAATTAAGGATGGACATGGCTTCAAGAGGGAAGCCAAGAACTTAACAAGCCATAAGGCTCCCATCTCCGCCAAGGAGAAAGGGAAGGCCCCTATGGCTAGTAGTGCTAAAAAGAACCATGCTTTCATGTATCATGATAGGAGACATTCTAGGAATGCCTATAGAAGTTATGATGCTTTTGATTCTCATGCCATGTTTGCTTCTAGTTCTTCCTATATGCATGGTAGAGATATGTCTAGGAGAAATGTTGTTCATCATATGCCTAGGAGAAATGTTGTTAATGTTCCTAGAAAAATTAATGAACCTTCGACAATATATCATGCTTGCAATGCTTCATTTGCCATTTGTAGAAAGGATAAGAAGGTAATTGCTAGGAAATTAGGGGCAAGATGCAAGGGAGATAAAACTTGCATTTGGGTCCCTAAGACCATTGTGACTAACCTTGTAGGACCCAACAAGAGTTGGGTACCTAAGACCCAAGCCTAAATTTGCCTTGCAGGTTTATGCATTCAGGGGTTCAAGCTAGATTATCGACAGCGGATGCACAAACCACATGACGGGGGAGAAGAGGATGTTCTCTTCCTACGTCAAGAACAAGGATCCCCAAGATTCAATAATATTCGGTGATGGGAATCAAGGCAAGGTGAAAGGGTTAGGAAAAATTGCTATTTCATCCGAGCACTCTATTTCTAATGTGTTTTTAGTTGAGTCACTTGGATATAATTTGTTATCTGTTAGTCAATTATGCAAAATGGGATATAATTGTTTATTCACAAATGTAGATGTGTCTGTCTTTAGAAGGTGTGATGGTTCACTAGCTTTTAAGGGTGTACTAGACGGCAAACTTTATTTAGTTGATTTTGCAAAAGAGGAGGCCGGTCTAGATGCATGCTTAATTGCTAAGACTTGCATGGGCTGGTTGTGGCATCGCCGTTTAGCACATGTGGGGATGAAGAACCTTCACAAGCTTCTAAAGGGAGAACACGTGATAGGTCTAACTAATGTGCATTTCGAAAAAGATAGACCTTGTGCAGCTTGTCAAGCAGGCAAACAGGTGGGAAGCTCTCATCACACCAAAAATGTGATGACCACATCAAGACCTTTGGAGATGCTTCATATGGACCTCTTCGGACCCGTCGCCTATCTAAGTATAGGAGGAAGTAAGTATGGTCTTGTTATAGTTGATGATTTTTCCCGCTTCACTTGGGTATTCTTTTTGCAGGATAAATCTGAAACCCAAGGGACCCTCAAGCGCTTCCTAAGGAGAGCTCAAAATGAGTTTGAGCTCAAGGTGAAAAGATAAGGAGCGACAACGGGTCCGAGTTCAAGAACCTTCAAGTGGAGGAGTATCTTGAGGAGGAAGGGATCAAGCACGAGTTCTCCGCTCCCTACACACCACAGCAAAATGGTGTGGTAGAGAGGAAGAACAGGACGCTTATAGATATGGCGAGGACAATGCTTGGAGAGTTCAAGACTCCCGAGTGCTTTTGGTCGGAAGCCGTGAACACGGCTTGTCACACCATCAACCGGGTGTATCTTCATCGCCTCCTCAAGAAGACTTCGTATGAGCTTCTAACCGGTAACAAACCCAATGTTTCGTATTTCCGAGTTTTTGGGAGTAAATGCTACATTCTAGTGAAGAAGGGTAGGAATTCCAAATTTGCTCCCAAAGCTGTAGAAGGGTTTTTGTTAGGTTATGACTCAAATACAAAGGCGTATAGAGTCTTCAACAAATCATCGGGTTTAGTTGAAGTCTCTAGCGACGTTGTATTTGATGAGACTAATGGCTCTCCAAGAGAGCAAGTTGTTGATCTTGATGATGTAGATGAAGAAGACGTTCCAATGGCCGCAATGCGCACCATGGCGATTGGCGATGTGCGACCACAGGAACAATTGGAGCAAGATCAACCTTCTTCCTCAACAATGGTGCATCCCCCAACTCAAGACGATGAACAGGTTCATCAGGAGGAGGCGTGTGATCAAGGGGGAGCACAAGAAGATCATATGATGGAGGAAGAAGCACAACCGGTACCTCCAACCCAAGTTCGAGCGACGATTCAAAGGAATCATCCCGTCGACCAAATTTTGGGTGATATTAGCAAGGGAGTAACTACTCACTCTAGATTGGTGAATTTTTGTGAGCCTTACTCTTTTGTCTCTTCTATTGAGCCTTTCAGGGTAGAAGAGGCCTTGCTAGATCCGGACTGGGTGTTGGCCATGCAAGAAGAGCTCAATAATTTCAAGAGGAATGAAGTTTGGACACTGGTGCCTCGTCCCAAGCAAAACGTTGTGGGAACCAAGTGGGTGTTCCGCAACAAACAGGACGAGCACGGGGTGGTGACGAGGAACAAGGCTCGACTTGTGGCAAAAGGTTATGCCCAAGTCGCAGGTTTGGACTTTGAGGAGACTTTTGCTCCTGTGGCTAGGCTAGAATCAATTCGTATTTTGCTAGCATATGCCGCTCACCATTCTTTCAGGTTGTTCCAAATGGATGTGAAGAGCGCTTTCCTCAACGGGCCGATCAAGGAGGAGGTGTACGTGGAGCAACCCCCTAGCTTCGAGGATGAACGGTACCCCGACCACGTGTGTAAGCTCTCTAAGGCGCTCTATGGACTTAAGCAAGCCCCAAGAGCATGGTATGAATGCCTTAGAGACTTTTTAATTGCTAATGCTTTCAAGGTTGGGAAAGCCGATCCAACTCTTTTCACTAAGACTTGCGATGGTGATCTTTTTGTGTGCCAAATTTATGTCGATGACATAATATTTGGTTCTACTAATCAAAAGTATTGTGAAGAGTTTAGCAGGGTGATGACGCAGAAATTCGAGATGTCAATGATGGGCGAGTTGAACTACTTCCTTGGGTTCCAAGTGAAGCAACTCAAGGATGGCACCTTCATCTCCCAAACGAAGTACACGCAAGACTTGCTAAAGCGGTTTGGGATGAAGGACGCCAAGCCCGCAAAGACGCCGATGGGAACTGACAGACACACCGACCTCAACAAAGGAGGTAAGTCTGTTGATCAAAAAGCATATCGGTCCATGATAGGGTCTTTACTTTATTTATGTGCTAGTAGATTGGATATTATGCTTAGCGTTTGCATGTGTGCTAGATTTCAATCCGATCCAAGGGAGTGTCACCTTGTGGCCATGAAGCGAATTCTTAGATACTTAGTCACTACGCCTTGCTTCGGGATCTGGTATCCAAAGGGGTCTACCTTTGACTTGATTGGATATTCAGATTCCGACTATGCTGGATGTAAGGTCGATAGGAAGAGTACATCGGGGACGTGCCAATTCTTAGGAAGGTCCCTGGTGTCATGGAATTCTAAGAAACAAACTTCTGTTGCCCTATCCACCGCTGAGGCCGAGTATGTTGCCGCAGGACAGTGTTGCACGCAACTACTTTGGATGAGGCAAACCCTCCGGGACTTTGGCTACAATCTGAGCAAAGTCCCACTCCTATGTGACAATGAGAGTGCTATCCGCATAGCGGAAAATCCTGTTGAGCACAGCCGCACAAAGCACATTGACATTCGACATCACTTTTTGAGAGACCACCAGCAAAAGGGAGATATCGAAGTGTTCTATATTAGCACCGAGAACCAGCTAGCCGATATCTTTACCAAGCCTCTAGATGAGAAGACCTTTTGCAGGCTACGTAGTGAGCTAAATGTCTTAGATTCGCGGAACTTGGATTGATTTATAGCATACATGTGTTTATGCCTTTGATCATGTTCCTTATGCATTTTGTTGTTTACTAGTGGTGCTCAAGTTGTACAAACACTCCTCGGACCTCAAAAGTCCTTTTGCAAGTGATGCACATATTTAGGGGGAGACGTGCTACAACTTGACCCTTTGAGACTAATTGTGTGCTTGAGTTTGCTTGATTTAGTCTCAAAGGTGGTTTGAAAGGGAAAAGGTGGACTTGGACCATGAAAGACTTCCACTGCACTCCGATGAGAGGGTAACTTATTCCAAGTTCATCTCGTGTACTCGTATTGCCTTTGTATTCTCATTTGAAGATTTTGGTGAGGCAATGGGGTTTAAGGGCCAAGATTGATCCTGTTTTGGTGCTTGATGCCAAAGGGGGAGAAAATAAGGCCAAAGCAATAAATGGATCAGTTACCACTTGAGAAATTTTGAAAATAGTAGAATAGAGCTTTTGGTTTGTCAAAACTCTCTTGTTGGCTCTTTTTGTCAAAAGTTGGTCTCTTGTGGGGAGAATGGTTGATTATGGGAAATAGGGGGAGTTTTTGATACTGTGATCAATTTCTATTGGAACAACTCTCTTTATGTCTCTACAAGTGTGTTTGACTTAGAGATAGGAAATTGAGGTTAATTTGCAAAAACAAAACCAAGTGGTGGCAAAGAGTGATCCATATATGCCAAATTTGAATCGAAACAATTTTGAGTTCTCATTTGTATTGATGTTGCACTTCTTTAGTTGCTTTTTGTTGTGTTGGCATAAATCACCAAAAAGGGGGAGATTGAAAGGGAAATGTGCCCTTGGGCCATTTCTAAGTATTTTGGTGATTGAGTGCCAACACAAGTACTTAAGTGTTAAAGTATCCCAAGTGATGGACAAAGTACAAATCAAAAGTAAAGGTATGTTTCTAGACTTAGTACATTGTTTTTGAGAACTAATGTATTGTGTCTAAGTGCTGGAAACAGGAGAAACCAAATTGGAAAAGAGATGACTTTGTTCAGCCAAAGTCTGCTCAGTCTGGGTGCACCGGACTGTCCGGTGCGCCAGGCTGGGTCTGGCGAACTTTCTGTCCTCGGGACTTCGACGACGTTGTATGGCTATAAATCAACGGACTGTCCGGTGAGCCGTTCACAGGCGAAGTCGTCGCTCTCGGGAAGTAATTAACGGCGTACGGCTATAATTCACCGGACTGTCCGGTGTGCACCGGACTGTCCGGTGAGCCAACGGTCAGCCGAGGCAACGGTCGGCCGAGGATTCCGCGCATGATGCATGGCCGAGCCAACGGTCACATTGGAGCACCGGACTGTCCGGTGTGCACCGGACAGTGTCCGGTGCGCCAACGGCTCTGGATCTGCAACGGTCGGCTTCGCCAAATAAGGAAAGAAATCCGCACCGGACAATGTCCGGTGGTGCACCGGACTGTCCGGTGCGCCAGTCGACAGAAGGCAAGAATTGCTTTCCTACAATGCTCTCAACGGCTCCTAGCTACCTTGGGGCTATAAAAGGGACCCCTTGGCGCATGGAGAAGACATCCAAGCATTCTTTGAGCATAGTTGGTCACTCACACTTTGTTCTTGCGCACTTGTTCGACATTCTTAGTGATTTGAGCTCCGTTCTAGTGAGAAACTCGTGATAGTCTCTTGAGCTCAAGTCTGGGTCTTGTGTGTGCATATTTGCTGTGATCTTTGTGTCTTGTGTGAGTTGCTCATCCCTCCCTTACTCCGCGCTTCTTTGTGAACATCTTTGTAAGGGCGAGAGACTCCAAGTTGTGGAGATTCCTCGCAAGCGGGATAAAGAAAAGCAAAGCAAAACACCGTGGTATTCAAGTGGGTCTTTGGACCGCTTGAGAGGGGTTGATTGCAACCCTCGTCCGTTGGGACGCCACAACGTTGAGTAGGCAAGCGTTGGTCTTGGCCGAACGACGGGATAAACCACTGTGCCATCTCTGTGTTGATATCTTTGTGGTTATTGTGTTTTGTTGAGACTCCTCTCTAAGCCACTTGGCATTATTGTGCTAACGCCTAATCAAGTTTTGTGGCATTAAGTCTCAAGTTTACAGGATCACCTATTCACCCCCCGCCTCTAGGTGCTCTCAAAGGTGGCAAAGGCTCCCGCAACAACTCCCAAGAGAAGGAGAATGGCTAGCATACTAGACACTGTCATGAAGACCACAAAGGCATTAACTCCTGCCCCTGCAAAGAAAGTTGTCGAAGCTGCCATAAGTCACACTGAAACCGAAGCTAGGCCCTCAGTGCCTACTAAGACGAAGCCTGCCGCAACTGAGGATAAGGCTGAGCGAGAATCTCCAAGTGCTAGCATGGTTGTGGAGCAGGATGTGAAGGAAAAAGCTAAATCTCCTGCTCCCGAAGCACCGTCCGAGGATATTGACTTTATTGTTCGACATGCTTCGGGAAAAAGGTTATCTGAAGAAAAAGTTATGGAAGCCAAACACTACGCCCGGGAACTGAAATATACGAAGGGGGCCTTAGTGTTTAACAGCACGGACGAAGATGATTTCCTATACTGCTTGCCCGACAACAAGGAAATATCCATCTGCAGGGAGATGGCCAGAAATATGGGATTTCTGAAGCTCAAAGCTGGCCTTTCCGCCATGTCTAAGGATGACCTCGCGGATAGCCTCGCATACAACAATTTGAAGGTACATAAGTTGTGAACTTAAAGTATATGAACTTGGCAATAAAGTCTTTTTATTCTCATGCTAATCCTTTATCCTTCTTTTTTGCATGGCTTAATTCTTAGCAACGCCCTGAGGGCGTAAAAGAATACTGAAGATGAAAGTTGCATGATAGCTCTCGGCAACCTTTGATCAAAAGTCATAAAGCTGAGGAATGAAGCCCTGGAGAAGGATAAAATTCTACTTTTATTGGTAGATAAAGTGAAAGAAGATGAAGCAAAGTTAAACACTCAATCCGAAACTTATAAAGCCAAAATTGAAGACCTTCGGAAAAAACTTGCTGAAGCCAATGAGAACTTTGCAGTTGCCAAGGCTAGTAAAGAAATTAGTGAATGGTCAAAAACTAGGCCAGAGAAAAATGTTTAGGAGCTTCGTGAATCCAAGGAAAGGTGCTTCGAGAAATCCTTGGATTGCGTGAAAAAATTGAAAACCATCTTTGCCAAAGTAGGTGCTTATTCTTCCGAAGAGAACTTCATTCGAGGCGACCCTAAAGGCGTTATTGATTGGATAAACGGGGAAGCCAAAGTTTTTGAAGAGATCCTGAGCGATCGTGGGGATATCTGTGCTTTCTCCGGCGCTCGAGGGATTGCGGCTAACCTAGAGAAGGCTGGTTGCGATCATGTTAAAGCTGCGGCCCAGGCTGAAGCCGCCTTCTCCATAGACGACACAAAAGACCCTTCCGCTGAAGCTACTTTAGTGGGTGGAAAATTTTATTCCGATGTCTGGGTAAACGGTGGCCAGGAATTGGCCAACGAAATCATAAAGAAGAATGAAAAAGTGTCGGGGACCATAATTAGGGGTACCCTCAAGACGCCTAATTCTCAGCTGGTAACCCCCATCAGCATAAAGCTGCAGAGGCCTGATGGGTTTGATTAAGTCAGGGATCAGTCCATACGATCGACTCGATCACGCCACGCCCGAGCCTAGCCTCGGGCAAGGGCAGCCGACCCTGAGGTGTTTTCCGTCTCGCCCGAGGCCCCCTTTTTTACGGCAGACGCATCTCCGGCTCGCCCGAGGCCTTGCCTTCGTTAAGAAGCAACCCTGACTAAATCACCGCGCCGACCGACCGAGTCGCAAGGGCATTTAACGCAAAGAGTGAGACTGACAGGCAGCCAGGCCTTGCCAAAGGCGCCATAGGAAGCTCCGCCCGACCCAGGGCTCGGACTCGGGCTAAGGCCCCGGAAGACGGCGAACTCCGCTCCGCCCGACCCAGGGCTCGGACTCGGGCTAAGGCCCCGGAAGACGGCGAACTCCGCTCCGCCTGACCCAGGGCTCGGACTCGGGCTAAGGCCCCGGAAGACGGCGAACTCCGCTCCGCCCGACCCAGGGCTCGGACTCGGGCTAAGGCCCCGGAAGACGACGAACCCCGCTTCGCCCGACCCAGGGCTCGGACTCGGGCTAAGGCCCCGGAAGACGACGAACTCCGCTTCGCCCAACCCAGGGCTCGGACTCCGCCCTGGCCTCTGCCGAACGACCTCCGCCTCGCCCGACCCAGGAGCTCGGCCTCGGCCATGCAGGACAGACTCGACCTCGACTTCGGAGGAGCCTCCACGTCGCCCGGCCTAGGGCACAAGTCCGCCACGTCAACAGGAAGCGTCATCATCACCCTACCCCGAGCCGACTCGGGCCGCAGAGAACAGGACCAACGTCCCATCTGGCCAGCTCCGCCAGATAGGCAATGATGGCGCCCCGCTAGATCCATGACGACGGCGGCTCTCAGCTCCCTTACGGAAGCAGGGGGACGTCAGCAAGGGCCCAACCACTCCGACAGCTGTCCCTCCGCCAGGCTCCATTGCTTCTCCGACAGCCACGACGCCACACCAGCTGGGTGCCAAGATCTCTCCGGCTGCCACCTTGGCATGTACTTAGGGCGCTAGCTCTCCCCCGCTAGACACGTAGCACCTTGCTACACCCCCATTTGTACACCTAGATCCTCTCCTTACGCCTATAAAAGGAAGGACCAGGGCCTTCTTAGAGAAGGTTGGTTCCCGCGGGGACGAGGGCAGGGGCAGGCGCTCTCTTGGGGCCGCTCGCTCCCCTCACCCGCGCGGACGCTTGTAACCCCCTACTGCAAGCGCACCCGACCTGGGCGCGGGACGAACACGAAGGCCGCGAGATCTCCGCCTCCCTCACGACCCGGCTCCGGCCACCTCGCTCTACCCCCCTTCGCGCTCACCCACGCGCTCGACCCATCTGGGCTGGGGCACGCGGCACACTCACTCGTCGGCTCGGGGACCCCCCGGTCTCGAAACGCCGACAGTTGGCGCGCCAGGTAGGGGCCTGCTGCGTGTTGACGAGCAGTTTCCCGTCAAGCTCCAGATGGGCAGTCTCCAACGACCTCTTCAACCCGGGACGGTGCTCCGTTTCGGGAGCCTCGAGTTCATGTCTTTCGACGGCAGCTACGACATGATACTCCTTCCACCGCCGCGCGACAGCGACAATGGTGGTGGACAGCCCGCCCGCCGGCGGCGGAATTGACGACGTCTTTCCCGCGTGGGGGAAGGACAACTTTCGAGCTCGCCCCATCCTCTCCCTCGCCATCGGAGGAGGAGGCGGGGCAACCAGGGCCGAGCGGGAGGCTGCGCTCAGTCGGCTGTCGAGCAAATCGACATCCCCAGCGCCCCAACGGAGGACGCGCCGGGCGTCACCCTCGCGTTTGAGGCGAAGGCGAGCGCTGTCCCCCCACGACACGCCAACCCCGAGCAAGTGGACGACGCCAGCGCGCTCACGGAGGGCCTGCAGGACGTCGCACTCGTACCCAGGACGACGGCGCGATCAGCCCCCGATGTGACTTCGTCGCTCCTCGTCGACCAAAAGGTACCGGCTGATTCCCATCCTTTGTCATTTCAACTCGACCTCAACTCGCCTAGTGACCTCACTCTGGCGGGCGCTCACGTTGAGGCGAGTGCAACCCCTTTCGGGTTTCGTGTGCGGTCGCCTTGGGACCGATTGACGGGCGTCTCGACCTACGGACTCTCTGGGTCCGAGGAAGATGACGACCCCAGCATCTGCTGGGATTTCTCTGGATCTGGCAACCCCAGTGCCATGCGGGACTTCATGACCGCATGCAACTACTGCCTCTCCGACTGTTCCGACGGCAGCCGCAGCCTTGACGATAAGGACTGCGGCCCGAGCCGCGAATGTTTCCACGTCGAGCTAGGGGATCCCTCCAGAGGCAGCTGTCTCAGCATGCCGGAGGATGGTGATCTCCCTAGGCCAGCGCCTCGCGCCGACATCCCGCGGGAGCTAGCTGTGGTCCCTGTTCCGACGGGGGGTCACGACCCACAGCTCGAGCAAGTCCGCGGGGCGCAGGCCGGGCTCGATGAGGGAGCAGGAGCGCTCGGGGCAATCCACCGGGACGTCGGGCAGGTATGGGCGGGCCAGCCCCCGGCCGGAGAAATGCGTCACCTGCCCCAAGGTCTCCAGCACCGCATCGCCAACGATGCCAGGAACAGACCGCCACCCGCATCCGCGCGGAACCGGTCAGGACCTGGCAGCCGCAGCGATGCTCCTCCGCACGATGCCGGAGTCATCAACCACCGAGGGTCGGCGAATCCAGGGAGAGCTCAAGCATCTCCTGGAAGGCGCTGCGGCCCGGCGAGCCGAGAGCTCCGCCTCCCGAAGGCAGGGGTACCCCTCGGAACCTCGTGCCGCGACTTCCCGACTCATGCGGGAAGCCTCGGTCTACACCGGGCGCACGCGCAACACCGCGCCTGTGGCCCCGGGCCACCTCGGCGACGAGCACCCTCATCGCGACCGTCGGGCCCGCCTCGACGAAAGGGTGCGCCGAGGTTATCACCCCAGGCGTGGGGGACGCTACGACAGCGGGGAGGATCGGAGTCCCTCGCCCGAACCACCCGGTCCGCAGGTCTTCAGCCGGGCCATTCGGCGAGCGTCGTTTCCGACCCGATTCCGACCCCCGACTACTATCACAAAGTACTCGGGGGAAACGAGACCGGAATTGTGGCTCGCGGACTACCGCCTGGCCTGTCAACTGGGTGGAACGGACGACGATAACCTCATCATCCGCAACCTCCCCCTGTTCCTCTCCGACACTGCTCGCGCTTGGTTGGAGCACCTGCCTCCGGGGTAGATTTCCAATTGGGAGGATTTGGTCCAAGCTTTCGCCGGCAACTTCCAGGGCACGTACGTGCACCCCGGGAATTCCTGGGACCTCCGAAGCTGCCGGCAACAGCCGGGAGAGTCTCTTCGGGACTACATCCGGCGATTCTCGAAGCAGCGCACCGAGCTGCCCAACATCACCGACTCCGATGTCATCGGCGCGTTCCTTGCCGGCACCACCTGCCGGGACCTGGTGAGCAAGTTGGGTCGCAAGACCCCCACCAGGGCGAGCGAGCTGATGGACATCGCCACCAAGTTCGCCTCTGGTCAGGAGGCGGTCGAGGCCATCTTCCGAAAGGACAAGCAGCCCCAGGGCCGCCCCTCGGAAGATGCTCCCGAGGCGTCTACTCCGCTCGGCGCCAAGAAGAAAGGCAGGAGGAAGTCGCAAGCGAAACGCGACGCCGCCAGCACGGACCTTGTCGCCGCCGCCGAATACAAGAACCCTCGGAAGCCCCCCGGAGGTGCCAACCTCTTCGACAAGGCACTCAAGGAGACGTGCCCTTACCATCAGGGGCCCGTCAAGCACACCCTCGAGGAGTGCGTCATGCTTCGGCGCCACTTCCACCGGGCCGGGCCACCCGCAGAGGGTGGCAGGGCCCGCGACGACGACAAAAAGGAAGATCACCAAGCAGGAGAGTTCCCCGAGGTCCGCGACTGCTTCATGATCTACGGAGGGCATGCGGCGAATGCCTCGGCTCGGCATCGTAAGCAAGAGCGTCGGGAGGTCTGCTCGGTGAAGGTGGCGGCGCCAGTCTACCTAGACTGGTCCGACAAGCCCATCACCTTCGACCAAGATGACCACCCCGACCACGTGCCGAGCCCGGGGAAGTACCCGCTCGTCGTCGATCCCGTCATCGGCGACGTCAGGCTCACCAAGGTCCTGATGGATGGGGGCAGCTGCCTCAATATCATCTACGCCGAGACCCTCAGGCTCCTGCGCGTTGATCTGTCATCCGTCCGAGCAGGCGCTGCGCCCTTCCACGGGATCATTCCTGGGAAGCGCGTCCAGCCCCTCGGACAGCTCGACCTTCCTGTCTGCTTCGGAACACCCTCCAACTTCCGAAGGGAGACTTTGACGTTCGAGGTGGTCGGGTTCCGAGGAACCTACCACGCAGTATTGGGAAGGCCATGCTACGCGAAGTTCATGGCCATCCCCAACTACACCTACTTGAAGCTCAAGATGCCGGGCCCCAACGGGGTCATCACCGTCGGCCCCACGTACAAACACGCGTTCGAATGCGATGTGGAGTGCGTGGAGTACGCCGAGGCCCTCGCCGAGTCCGAGGCCCTCATCGCCGACCTGGAAAGCCTCTCCCGAGAGGTGCCGGACGTGAAGCGCCACGCCGGCAACTTCGAGTCAGCGGAGACGGTTAAGGCCGTCCCCCTCGACCCCCAGTGGTGACACCTCCAAGCAGATCCGGATCGGTTCCGGGCTCGACCCCAAATAGGAAGCAGTGCTCGTCGACTTTCTCTGCGCAAACGCCGACGTCTTTGTGTGGAGTCCCTCGGACATGCCCGGCATACCGAGGGATGTCGCCGAGCACTCGCTGGATATTCGGGCCGGAGCCCGACCGGTCAGACAGCCTCTGCGCCGATTCGACGAGGAAAGGCGCAGGGTGATAGGCGAGGAGATCCACAAGCTGATGGCAGCAGGGTTCATCAAAGAGGTATTCCATCCCGAATGGCTTGCCAACCCTGTACTTGTGAGGAAGAAAGGGGGGAAATGGCGGATGTGTGTAGACTACACTGGTCTCAACAAAGCATGTCCGAAGGTCCCCTACCCTCTACCTCGCATCGATCAATCGTGGACTCCACTGCTGGGTGCGAAACCATGTCTTTCCTCGATGCCTACTCAGGGTATCATCAAATCAAGATGAAAGAGTCCGACCAGCTCGCGACTTCTTTCATCACGCCCTTCGGCATGTACTGTTATGTCACCATGCCGTTCGGTTTGAGGAACGCGGGTGCAACCTACCAGCGGTGCATGAACCATGTGTTCGGCGAACACATCGGTCGCACGGTCGAGGCCTACGTCGATGACATCGTAGTCAAGACAAGGAAAGCCTCCGACCTTCTCTCCGACCTTGAAGTGACATTCCGATGTCTCAAGGCGAAGGGCGTCAAGCTCAATCCCGAGAAGTGCGTCTTCGGGGTGCCCCGAGGCATGCTCCTGGGATTCATCGTCTCCGAGCGGGGCATCGAAGCCAACCCGGAGAAGATCACAGCCATCACAAGCATGGGGCCCATCAAGGACTTAAAAGGCGTGCAGAGGGTCATGGGATGTCTCGCGGCCTTGAGCCGTTTCATCTCGCGCCTCGGCGAAAGAGGCCTGCCCCTTAAGGAAGGCCGAGTGCTTCACTTGGACTCCCGAGGCCGAGGAAGCTCTCGGGAACCTGAAGGCGCTCCTCACCCAGGCACCCATCTTGGTACCCCCAGCTGATGGAGAAGCCCTCTTGGTCTACGTCGCCGCTACCACCCAGGTGGTCAGCGCCGCGATCGTGGTCGAAAGGCAGGAAGAGGGGCATGCTTTGCCCATTCAGAGGCCAGTTTACTTCGTCAGCGAGGTGCTGTCCGAGACCAAGATCCGCTACCCACAAGTCCAGAAGCTGCTGTATGCAGTGATCCTGACGAGGCGAAAGCTGCGACATTACTTCGAGTCTCATCCGGTGACTGTGGTGTCATCCTTCCCCCTAGGGGGAGATCATCCAGTGCCGAGAAGCCTCGGGACGGATCGCAAAGTGGGCGGTGGAAATCATGGGCGAGACAATCTCGTTCGCCCCTCGGAAGGCCATCAAGTCCCAGGTACTGGCGGACTTCGTAGCCGAATGGGTCGACACCCAGTTGCCGACGGCTCCGATCCAACCGGAGCTCTGGACCATGTTTTTCGACGGGTCGCTGATGAAGACGGGAGCCGGCGCGGGCCTGCTCTTCGTCTCGCCCCTCGGGAAACACCTGCGCTACGTGCTCCGCCTCCATTTCCCGGCGTCCAACAATGTGGCTGAGTACGAGGCTCTGATCAACGGATTGTGAATCGCCATCGAGCTAGGAGTCCGACGCCTCGATGCTCGCGGCGACTCGCAGCTCGTCATCGACCAAGTCATGAAGAACTCCCACTGCCGCGACCCGAAGATGGAGGCCTACTGTGATGAGGTTCGACGCCTGGAAGACAAGTTCTACGGGCTCGAGCTTAACCACATCGCCCGGCGCTACAACGAGACTGCGGACGAGCTCGCAAAGATAGCCTCGGGGCGAACGACGGTTCCCCCGGACGTCTTCTCCTGGGATCTGCACCAACCCTCCGTCAAGATCGGCGACACGCCCGAGTCTGAGGCGCCCTCGGCCCCGTCCGAGATGACCTCGGCCCAGCCCGAGCCATCCTCGGTTCAGCCCGAGGAACCCTCGGCCCCCGAGGGCGAAGCACTGCGCATCGAGGAGGAGCGGAGCGGGGTCACGCCAGATCAAGATTGGCAGACCTCGTACCTGCAATATCTCCGCCAAGGAGAACTGCCCCTCGACCGAGCCGAGGCTCGGCGGGTAGCGCGACGTGCCAAGTCGTTCGTCTTGCTGAGCGATGAGAAGGAGCTCTACCACCGTAGCCCCTCGGGCATCCTCCAGCGATGCATCTCCATCACCGAAGGTCAGGAACTCCTGCAGGAAATACACTCGGGGGCTTGCGGCCATCATGCAGCACCTCGAACCCTCGTCGGGAACGCTTTCCGGCAAGGCTTCTACTGGCCGACGGCGGTGGCTGACGCCACTAGAATTGTCCGCGCCTGCGAAGGGTGCCAATTCTATGCGAAGCAGACCCACCTGCCCGCTCAAGCTCTGCAAACGATACCCATCACCTGGCCCTTCGCTGTGTGGGGTCTGGACCTCGTCGGCCCTCTGCAGAAGGCGCCCGGGGGCTACACGCACCTGCTGGTTGCCGTCGACAAATTCTCCAAGTGGATCGAGGTCCGACCCCTGAACAGCATCAGGTCCGAGCAGGCGGTGGCGTTCTTCACCAACATCATCCATCGCTTCGGGGTCCCGAACTCCATCATCACCGACAACGGCACCCAGTTCACCGGCAAAAAATTCTTGGATTTTTGCGAGGATCACAACATCCGGGTAGACTGGGCCGCCGTAGCTCATCCCATGTCGAATGGGCAAGTAGAGCGCGCCAATGGCATGATTCTACAAGCAGGGGCGGACCTAGAACAAAATGAGAGTGGGGGCATACTTGTAAGGATGGGCACAAAAATACTAGAGCAGGGGCATCTAAGCAACGCTGAGCAGAGGACTTCATGGTGAAAATTTAGGCTCTACTACTTCTAAAGGAGAAATGAGCGGGGGCCTAGGCCCTCACTCGGGCCTATGTAGGTCCGCCCCTGTCTACAAGGGCTCAAGCCTCGGATTTACAATGACCTCAACAAGTTCGGCAAGCGATGGATGAAGGAACTCCCCTCGGTAGTCTGGAGCCTGAGGACGACGCCGAGCCGAGCCACGGGTTTTACGCCGTTCTTCCTGGTCTACGGGGCCGAGGCCGTCTTGCCCACGGACCTGGAATACGGCTCCCCGAGAACGAGAGCCTACGACGATCAAAGCAACCAAGCTAGCCGAGAAGACTCGCTGGACCAGCTGGAAGAGGCTCGGGACAAGGCCTTACTACACTCGGCGTGGTATCAGCAGTCCCTGCGACGCTACCACGCCCGAGGGGTCCGACCCCGAGACCTCCAGGTGGGCGACCTGGTGCTTCGGCTGCAGCAAGACGCCCGAGAGAGGCACAAGCTTACGCCCCCCTGGGAGGGGCCATTCGTCATCGCCAAAGTTCTGAAGCCCGGAACGTACAAGCTGGCCAACAGTCAAGGCGAGGTCTACGGCAACGCTTGGAACATCCAACAGCTACGTCGCTTCTACCCTTAAGATGTTTCCAAGTTGTTCATATACCTCGCACCCACGCAAAGTTTAGTCAACAAGGAAGGGTCGGCCTCGCCTCAGCAAAGCCCGACCCTCCCTCGGGGGCTAAAAGGGGGGAAACCCCCTCTGCGTCAAAATTTTCCTCGAAAATAAAATCTCTTTTACCAGAATATCTTTCGCGCTTTTTGACTACTTCGAAAAGTGGGCCCTGGAAACGACGGGGTACACGTAAGCAGTCAAGGCTGACCGAGCCGAGGGACTCCTACGCCTCCGGGATACGGATACCTCACTCATCACCTTCTGCGATAAGTAACTCACGTTCGGATAAAGCGGCTCCACGGATTGAACAAGTCTTTACGTTCGGAAGCCCTTCTGCCGAAGCGATCTTTCGGGCCTTCTCGACCAAGTCGGTGACGGGGCCTCATGGACGGGTGAAAGTACGCGTAAGCGGCAAGGCTGACCGAGCCGAGGGACTCCCACGCCTCCGGGATACGGATACCTCACTCATCACCTTCCGCGAGAAGCAACTCTCGCTCGCACTAACATCCATGTTACCGACAAAAAGTCCAGATACTCGAAACAAGAGGAAAAGAGACGCAGCTTTACAACGCAGCGAGGGTGTGTGTTCTGGCCTCGACGGCCGCACAAGGCCCACGCTACAAGACAATCTGGTCCTGCAGGCTCGGGTCTTGACGCTGGAAGGGGGCGGCGACACCCTCGACATCGACGGCACCTTCGGCAAGGCCCAACCTAGCCTCGGACGGCGACACGGTCCGAGGGCCTCCGCTCCGAAGGACGACGTCATCATCACGCCCGGGCAATCGCTGTCAGGGACTTCTCCGGGAATCCGGCCCGAGCGGGCGGCTCGGCCGGCCACCTCCGGGACCTCGGCCAACCACCTTCCGAGGGCACCAGCCCGGTCCGAAGCCTCGGCTGACCAGCTCCGGCGTCGATCCTGCCAACGGACAACTCGGCTAGGCTCCGGCCAACCAGGTTTCATTTTCGAGCCAACTTCGCCTCTGCTCATGCTGATATCGCTACCCCTGGCCTCGGCTCGTCGAAGAGCGGCCGAGGGGTCTCTTTAACTAAGCTAGAGGAGCCTCGGACAACAGGGCCGACCGAGCCGAGGGACTCCTACGCCTCCGGGATACGGATACCTCACTCGTCACCTTGACACGGGGCGACTCATGCTTGGTGAAGCGGTTCAGACAATCAGCAGACGAGTCTTAGTGCTCGAAAATGAGGAAAAAATACGGCTCTGTGCCGACGTTACATACATGTTCAGGCCTCAAAAGCCATAATGAACAAAAAATCCTGGCATTCGAAGTGTCGTTACAAACGGAACTCCGGTTCCGGCTCCGCAGGTACGAACAACCCCACTCGACGGGGGAGGGGCCTGCGGAGCAACAGAAGACCGACGAACGGCTTGTCATCGCCCGCCCCAACAGCGGCGACGATGAAGACTTCTGTCCCGGGAGGCCGAACAGCAGCAGTGATGACCTCAGGGCGAATGCTGCTGGGAGGCCCCCGCCCTTGCCCAAACTCGAGAGGCAAGGACGAGCAGAAGGCCGTAGAGTTGGAGGTCGGCCCGTGGCCAGCCTTGGCTGTCGCGCCGGTGGAAGAACCTCTTCCAGCTGCCGTGGCGGGAGGCGGCACCGGGAGCGGCTCCGAAGCCGTTCGGCTCAGCGAGCCGGGCACGGTGCAGCTGTCGGCGCCAGGGACGACTCCCGCCCTTCCCCCCGATCACTGAGGGAAGGAGGGGGCCACCGTCCACGCAGGGGCCGACCTCAACTCGGCACACTCCCCTCCTCAGCCCTGGTGATGAAAATCCTTGAGGCTGAGGGAGGGGCAGAGGCCGCAGCCCGGCTCGCTTTCCCCCACCATCAAGCCGGAGGTCGCCATCTTGGGAGACCGCCGGTGGAGGGGTGCAGCCGGGCCGCGTGATGAAAATCCTTGCAGCCGAACGATGGCTGAAAGGTACCCGCTCCCATGGAGTTGTGTCCTCCGACGATGAGGCGAGGAGACGGCGGTTTCCCCCATCTGGGGGCTTGAAAGGTGGCAAAACACGATGCATAAGGGAGGAAGAAGACATGGTCGCCTTACGAAAGGGGTCGCCCTCCTTTTAAAGGCGACTCTCCCTGCTCGCGCCCCCAACCGTCACGGGCTGAGTCTTCTCCAACACGCCTCCAAAGGCCCTCCCCTGCGGCGCGGGGGCTGGGACCCACATGTCATGCGGACCGGCTCCAAGCAGAAGGAGGCGAACCGCCGCGCACGGCGCGCGCAACCACCCAGCGGTCACAAGTGACCCTCCACTTTTGCCCAGACCAACGGGCGAAAGGGGCGGGCAGCCATGCAGGCGGCATGCAACCGCGCCAAGTGGACGCGCTTCTCCGACTCCTGACCTACCAGCGCGGAGGCCCAAGCCCACGCGTCGCGCGACCGGCGCGCCAGATGCTGCATGCAAGCAACTGTACCACTTGCGCCACCACCGCACCTCCTCGGTTGCGGAACCAATATCGCGACCCGAGGCGACCCAGCGCTCGACCCAGCAGCACCAGCCTGACGCAGTGGTCAAACACGGTCAAAAATGGGCCGGCAGTAATGACGGTGGCAGGCGCGCGGGAGCAGCGGTCACGCCGTCAGCCAAGCTTACGTCCCATCTGGAGGCAGCGAGAGAACCCCCTCTCACGGTGTGAAGACGACGCGCCCATGACCCGTTCCTCGAACGGCTCACGCACGCGCAACGGCAGCCTCGCCGACTACTCGCCCCGGCGCATTAACTCTACGGCTGGACAGGCGACGCTTCTGGCAGAAGCAGCTGGCGACGCTTCGCCTTCGCAAAGACAACCACACCAAAAAAGGTACGCCACGTCGTTCAATTTCGTATCCTTTTTCCCTTTTTTCTCTTTCTCTATCTCTTGCAACAGGGACTAGGAAAGGGGATACCCCCAAAGGGATCCTTCCCCGTGAAGGAACTAGGCTCCGAGCCTCCTTACTGATCAGGGGTTCGAAGGCTGGCCCCCCGAAGGGTTCAACAGCCGCCTCAGATCGCGTGGGCCCGACACCCACTACTGGTCAGGGGTTCGAAGGTCGGCCTCCCGAAAGGTTCCACGACCGCCTCAGGCTACTCGGGCTCCGCGCCCATTACTGATCAGGGGTTCGAAGGCTGGCCCCCCGAAGGGTTCACAGTCGCCTCAGACACCGAGCGAGGGATGACCAGGGGTACGTTCGATACATAACCAAGGCTCGGGCTGCGGTCCCGAGGTACCCTAGGACATTTCCGAGACCAGCGGGAACGATCCTGTAACGGAATCCCATCGGAGGGAGGCAACGAGCCCTCGGACCCCGTCGCCAGGGGACCGGGTCCGGCAGATCACCCGCAGGTACTTTTGGGCGTGCCTCCGGGCCCCTAGCCGACCCCCAACGAACGGGGCACGGACGTCCACTCGGATTACCCGATTGCAGCTCACCGGAGACACCATGTTCGGTGCCCATCGAGGGTAACATGGCGCTCTCCCCCCCTCCTCCTTGCGGAAAGGTGACGTAGGGGCGTATGTAAAAAAGCCGAGTCTGTCCCTGATCGCCCTCTCGCCCTGTGCGGAGGCTCGGGGGCTGCTCTCGCAAACCCGGCTCCGGCCAAACCGTTGACAGCGTCAACATACCAGCCCGAGAACTTGGGCCCCGACAGAGCACCCGGGCTACGGCCTGTTCGCATGAGGGAACCACCAGACCAGCCGAAGCATTACGCCAGGCATTAAGACCTCGAAGGAGTGAAACCACTCCTCCGAGGCCTCGGGGGCTACACCCGGCGGGTGCGCTCGCGCGCACCCACCGGAACAAAGTGCAACCGAGAAAGGCTGGTCCCCTTGCAAAAAAGTGCGACGAAAGCCTCCAAGCGAGTGCTAACACTCCCTTCGAGGCTCGGGGGCTACTGTCGGGGACCATAATTAGGGGTACCCTCAAGACGCCTAATTCTCAGCTGGTAACCCCCATCAGCATAAAGCTGTAGAGGCCTGATGGGTTTGATTAAGTCAGGGATCAGTCCATACGAGCGACTCGATCACGCCACGCCCGAGCCTAGCCTCGGGCAAGGGCAGCCGACCCTGAGGTGTTTTCCGTCTCGCCCGAGGCCCCCTTTTTTACGGCAGACGCATCTCCGGCTCGCCCGAGGCCTTGCCTTCGTTAAGAAGCAACCCTGACTAAATCACCGCGCCGACCGACCGAGTCGCAGGGGCATTTAACGCAAAGAGTGAGACTGACAGGCAGCCAGGCCTTGCCAAAGGCGCCATAGGAAGCTCCGCCCGACCCAGGGCTCGGACTCGGGCTAAGGCCCCGGAAGACGGCGAACTCCGCTCCGCCCGACCCAGGGCTCGGACTCGGGCTAAGGCCCCGGAAGACGGTGAACTCCGCTCTGCCCGACCCAGGGCTCGGACTCGGGCTAAGGCCCCGGAAGACGGCGAACTCCGCTCCGCCCGACCCAGGGCTCGGACTCGGGCTAAGGCCCCGGAAGACGACGAACCCCGCTTCGCCCGACCCAGGGCTCGGACTCGGGCTAAGGCCCCGGAAGACGACGAACTCCGCTTCGCCCAACCCAGGGCTCGGACTCCGCCCTGGCCTCTGCCGAACGACCTCCGCCTCGCCCGACCCAGGAGCTCGGCCTCGGCCATGCAGGACAGACTCGACCTCGGCTTCGGAGGAGCCTCCACGTCGCCCGGCCTAGGGCACAAGTCCGCCACGTCAACAGGAAGCGTCATCATCACCCTACCCCGAGCCGACTCGGGCCGCAGAGAACAGGACCAACGTCCCATCTGGCCAGCTCCGCCAGATAGGCAATGATGGCGCCCCGCTAGATCCATGACGACGGCGGCTCTCAGCTCCCTTACGGAAGCAGGGGGACGTCAGCAAGGGCCCAACCACTCCGACAGCTGTCCCTCCGCCAGGCTCCATTGCTTCTCCGACAGCCACGACGCCACACCAGCTGGGTGCCAAGATCTCTCCGGCTGCCACCTTGGCATGTACTTAGGGCACTAGCTCTCCCCCGCTAGACACGTAGCACCTTGCTACACCCCCATTTGTACACCTGGATCCTCTCCTTACGCCTATAAAAGGAAGGACCAGGGCCTTCTTAGAGAAGGTTGGTTCCCGCGGGGACGAGGGCAGGGGCAGGCGCTCTCTTGGGGCCGCTCGCTCCCCTCACCCGCGCGGACGCTTGTAACCCCCTACTGCAAGCACACCCGACCTGGACGCGGGACGAACACGAAGGCCGCGGGATCTCCGCCTCCCTCACGACCCGGCTCCGGCCACCTCGCTCTTCCCCCCTTCGCGCTCGCCCACGCGCTCGACCCATCTGGGCTGGGGCACGCGGCACACTCACTCGTCGGCTCGGGGACCCCCCGGTCTCGAAACGCCGACAAAAAGAAACCCATGAAGCCCAAGAAGAAGCTAGGCGAGCTGAAGAAGCTGCGGAGCGCGAAAGGCACATAGGTATTGTTTTTGAATTTTAGCTTCGGCGTTTATTTTCTGGCTTCGAACTAACAGTTTGCCTACTACAGCTGAACTATCGCTGCTGCCTAAGCCATACAACCCCCCTAGCCGATTCGGTCATGAAAGAAGCACTAGATATAATGAGTGTTGCTAACTCCATCGTCGACGAAGTCATCGACAAGTTGCTGAACAAAGCCGCAGAGAAAATACTTAAGGAAAACTTTATTGTAATGATACTATGTAACATTTGGTGTATTGAACAATTAATCAGACATGTAAATTGGTGTAATATATTTTGTGTGATGCATGAAATTTATGTACATACCGTTTTTGAGCCTTCGGCAAAAAAACACCTTTCCTTCTTTTCATGCTTCGTAAAGAAAGAAGCCCCTTTCTATGGCAAGTCTGGTAAAATTGTGTTTCCCGAAGTTTGCTTCGTGCTTAAGCACATTTTCATTCAATAAAGTATTACCGAAGATTTGCTTCGTATCCAATCTTTTTGTCGTTGATGCAATATGATGTATGATGTATTGTTATGCGGAATGATGCGAAGATATGATGCAATATGATGGTGATGTTGAACACACACACATGCGTGCCCACACTAGAACACACAAGACTCTGCATCCCCTTAGGAACGTCTTTAGAGTCTTTAAGCTCTACATCCCCTTAGGAACGACTTTGAAGCTTCTTCACCTTATATTTCGGTGGTATTTAAGCTCTGCATCCCCTTAGGAACGACTTTGGAGCTTCTTCACCTTCTATTTCGGTGGTATTTAAGCTCTGCATCCCCTTAGGAACGACTTTGGAGCTTCTTCACCTTATATTTCAGTGGAACTTTTGGCTCTGCATCCCCTTAGAAACGACTTTTGAGCTTTGAAAACTTACTCCACGCTCCTTTAGGAACGACTTTTGTAGCTTCGGAACTTACTCTGCGCTCCCTTAGGAACGACTTTTGTAACTTTAGAGGTCTGTTTAAGACGTATTTTATTCGTTGACATAGGCACAATTATTACATAAAATCGAAATTTAGTCCTTCATGGCTTGTTTCTCATACAAAAATTAAAATGGCATAAAAGATAAAGATACATCAAGGAGAGGATATTCTTTAATAGATATGCTTGGATTCTAACACAGTGTTGTTGACTGTGCGAGCTTAGGATTCCTCCCAAAAATCACGCTACTATTGTGCGTGTGGGTGCCCTTCTGGCTGCTGGCTTCGGGTCTGAGTGGGTGGTAATGGGAGCTGGGCCCAGGAAGCTTGAGAGTGACTTGCCGAAGCGACAGAAGCCGAAGGTTGTTGATTGCCTACGTACTCTGGTACATAGGGAGAGTAGCATGAAGTAGTATGTAAGACCTGCTTCGGCTGATTCTGCCGCGTCTTAGCTTCGACAATCTCCTTTTGCTTCTGTATTGGCATGTTCTTGTGGTATGGCCCTTATCTTCACCACAGAATAAATAATATAGCCTTCTGGGCTGATCTCCGTATCTTCCTCCGAAACCTCAGCTGCCTTTGCTCCTTGGGACTGGTGGCCTGAAAGAGCTTTGTTGTTGCCCTAAAGATTGGGAGCTATATTGTGGCCTTTGAGGCTGGCTTCCTCTATCATCACTTAGGTTGGAATTATGGATTGATCTGACATGCCTGGGGTGGATTCATCCTCCGAAGCCCCTGGTCATCTCAAAAAACCTATAGGCTTCTTCCCTTCTCTGGCAGAAATCATTATCAGCCCGGATGTATTCATCCATCTTCTGAAGAAGCTTCTCCAGGGTTTGTGGGGGTTTTCTAGCAAAATACTGAGGAGTAGGACCTAGCTGAAGCCCTTTAATCATGGCCGCAATGACAATTTCATTGGGCACTATAGGCTCTTGTGCTCTCAGACGCAGGAACCTTCAGACATACGTTTGAAGGTACTCTTCATAGTCTTGTGTGCACTAGAACAAAGCCTGAGCAGTGACTGGCTTTGTCTGAAATCCTTAGAAGCTAGTGATTAGCATATCTTTAAGCTTCTGCCATGATGTGATTGTCCCTGGCCGGAGAGAAGAGTACCAAGTTTGTGCGACACTTTTGACTGCCATGACGAAGGATTTCGCCATGACTGCAGTGTTGCCCCCATAAGAAGATATAGTTGCCTCATAGCTCATTAGAAACTGCTTCGGGTCTGAGTGCCCATCATACATAGGGAGCTGGGGTGGCTTGTAAGACAGGGGCCATGAGGTAGCCTGTAATTCTGCTGCTAGTAGAGAAGCATCATCAAAAGAAAAATTGCCATGATGGAAATCATCATACCATTCATCATCGTTTAACGAATTATCTTGACGAAGTTCTCTGTATTGAGGCCTTCGATCTTGGTCGTCTTGGGTGATATGACGCATTTCCTCAGCAGCCTCATCAATCTTCTTCCGAAGATCGGCGAGACGAAGCATCTTTTCTTTCTTCCTCTGGACCTATTGATGAATGGCTTCGAGGTCCCTGATTTCTTGGTCCAGCTCCTCCTCCAGAGGTGTCGGACTGGTAGCCTTCCTTTTTTGGCTCCTAGCTTCGTGTAATGTTTTTTGATTGACGTTCATTGGCTGCAGTGCAGCCCCTAGCCCTGAAGACTTCTTCGACGGCATGACGAAGGTCACAGCTTGCCGAAGGTGGTCAAATGAGTTCACCGGAGGTGGGCGCCAATGTTGGTCATTTGTTCTCAAATGTTATGAGTTAAGAACAAGGCAACACAAATGTTAATAGTTAAAGACCTTCGTCCTTCGAAGCATTATCTCCCTTAGGATATAATGATCTTTTAGATGAAGGTTATGAAGGATAAACCTTTATCATCTCAATATGTAATAACAAAAAGCAAGAACATATGGGACATATAAAGAACATGAATAATCATATTAAATCATTAGATTATCTCTATTCTCATTATATGATCATAAACAAACATTGATGATATTGAATTACATTTGTACCTTCAGCTTGATAGAAGGTAAGAATCCAAGAGTGACATGCGAGTGATTACAAGTCAGCGTGAACAGTATCGTGTTACTGTTCATCTATTTATAGGCGCAGGACGCAGCCTGGGTAAAATTACATTTATGTCCCTGACATTTACTATTAGCTAAAAAGTAAGCTGTCGCACCTTTCATATTATGTACACCTTCATCTCAAAGTCGAAGCCTCCTGTGACAGTATATTATACTGGAAGACATGTTAGTCGTTTTTTGAGGATCTTCGGAAGACGAAGGCCCCCAACAATCTCCTTTGGCCCTTGGTGCTATAAAAGGACCCTCCTAGATGCATGGAGCAGTACCCCAAGAATTCTTTGAACATTCCACAACACCGAGACCTCGCGACCACGCTGTTGCTTCGCTAGATAGAGATTTGAGCACGTTGAGCTGTAACTTCGCTGTGTTGTTTCTTGTGCTCTCTTCTTGACTCGTGTGTGTGTATTGTTGCGATTTGAGCTCTTCTGTGTGTTGCTACTCCCCTTACTCTTGTGCTTTGATCGAGATCATTTGTGTAAAGCGTGAGAGACTCCAACTTGTGGAGATTCCTCTCAAAGGGAAAACTTGATATAAGGAAGAAAACCGTGACACTCAAGTTTGATCTTTGTATCACTTGAGAGGGGTTGAGTGCAACCCTTGACAGAAGAATATCACCACAACGTGGAGTAGACATTGACCGAACCATGAAATAAAATCGTTGTGTCTTTTGTGTTTACTTTATTGGGATCATCATCTTTCAAAGAGTTCTCGTATTTCACTTGTGTTATTTTTTCTAAGTTTAATACATATTTTAAAGAAACAATCAAGTGAAGAGATTCTATCTCCACTTCTATTCATCAGAACTTGATTTTAGTTTTTACTAATATTCATTATAAATCAAATTTGTCTTATTACAGTATCACCTATGTATCTCCTCTAGATGATCTTATTAAGATGTATTATATTTAAGGTATTTGAGAGAATGCTCGATAATTTTTTAACCAAAATTTATAAAATACGGTACCGTTCGTTAGAGTAGTTTTTTTTATATAGAACCCTATTTCCACCGGCGCTCCCTGCACCGTCCCCAGCGGCCACCACCCGAGGCGCGAGGCCGGTCCCCGCTGACCCGCCTCCGTGGACCGGGGACACGCGGCGGCGACCGGCGAGGCGGCATCGCTCCCCGGTTCCCTGCTTCCTCTTTCTACTCCTCACAAGTATGTATGACACGCACCACCCGCATCAACCCACCAACCCGACCTTCCGCTGCTCACACACACAGACCCACACACACACACTCTACACGCGAGCGAGACCACGCGCCGGACCGCCGCAAGCCGGCTGCCGCCGCCGCGACCTGGAGGGTGCGAGCTAGTTCTGGCCTCGCTACCTGCGCCGACTGAGATGGACCCGCGCTTTCCGCTGCCGGCCGCGGCGGCGCCATCCACGGGCGGCGGCGGCGGCGCCAGAGGGCACCACCGGCGGGCCCACTCGGAGACGTTCCTCAGCTTCCACGACGCGGACCTGCTCCTCGACCCGGACGGCGACTTCTTCTCCGACCTCGACTTCCCCTCCCTCTCCGACGACTCCCCGGCCGCCTCCGACCCCACCCCGCCGCCGCATCCGCAGCAGCAGCCGCCGCAGGCTTCCCCGGCCCCACGCCCGCCCGGCGGGGCCCACTCGCGGAGCCTCTCCCTCGACGCCGCCTTCTTCGAGGGCCTCGCGTTTCAGGGACCCAGTGGGAGCGCCGGGGGTGGAGGTGGGCCCGGCCACAAGAGGAGCGGCTCGATGGATGGGGCCACCTCGCCGTTCGAGGGCGAGTCGGCGCTCTCCAGCGGCCTGCCGGACTACGCCAAGAAGGCCATGCCCGCCGAGAGGATCGCCGAGCTCGCGCTCATCGATCCCAAGCGCGCAAAGAGGTGGGGTTTATTTTTGGCATTCGATGCTTCCTAGATAGATCCAGATTTCGGAGGGAAAATCCTTATCCAGCACAGTAATTTAGCGTTCCAAGCAAGAGTCGTATCTGTTACAGCATCTGAGCTACCTGCCTCGTTTTAAGGACAATGATTGCACGATTTTTGGGTTCCTGTGCTGGCTCCGCTATCGAAGGGGTTGTTGATTTGTGCTAAGTTTCGCCGATGGTGCTGTCGTGTAGGATTCTGGCGAACAGGCAGTCCGCAGCGAGGTCAAAGGAGAGGAAGATCATGTACACTAGTGAACTGGAGAAGAAGGTCCAGACTCTGCAAACGGAGGCCACTACGCTGTCAGCACAGCTCACCCTGCTCCAGGTATGGGGTTATATTTTGTTTTTAAAAACGTTCAAGTTCGACAAGAATTTGTGAAGATTACAGCAAGTCAGCTTCATCTTTCTTATAGGCTTTTGGTTGTGTGCTTTTGCATAGTACATGTCAATTTCTGTGTGGGGGCTTGGTTCATGTTTGCTTGGACTACATTTGTTTATTGCTGCTTTGAGTCAATTAGTTGGTTTATTTTGAAATAGGCTTGGTTCATGTTTGCTTGGACTACATTTCTAAATGAATTCACTTGCCAGAAACAAAGCACAGATGCACGTACGCAACCCATGTCTGAAAAAATATCTCAATATTGCAAAAGCCTATTTTATGTATGGTCATTTATACTTGTGTGCCTAGTATTTGAATGTATCATATTGTTAGGTGCTGTTTGAATATGGAAATAAATTGTGACTCGAGTGTGCACTGGAATTTGATCTGTAATGGAAAGTTAGTAAGGCATGGTAAATTGGTTTGCTATTTATATCTTAAGCATTTATTACCTTTGTGGCATGGCAAATGAAGTTGGTAGGATTCAATGTATATATATCTATTAGTCTCTAGAGGTAAAAGGGGGTGCTTATGGACCAATAGGTCACTACCCATCATGAATGGGCCATTGATGCTCCATTTACAGATAGTGATTTGATTGAAGGGGATAGAATCAGATGTTTAGTGTTAAGGTGAAGATTAAGTGGCCACAGATAGTAGATATTTCTCTATCAAGAACAACTTGGCTAGTAATCAACCATTTAGTTAGACAACTTTTTTTATTGCTACTGATAGGGCCTATGTGATATAGATACATTTTCACAATATAATGAAAGGTGTCCTGCCTTTATCTTTTCTTTTGTATAAGTCCAGTCTGTATCTTTATCCAGTATGCGACCTTCAACACTTCCATAGGAATATAGTTATTTTATCGTGATTTGTGAGCAAGCATGATCTCAGGCTGAGTGTCATGCAATATGTTGCTTTTGGTCCAAAATAGTTAACTATTGTTTAATAATATACTTTTGCAGGATTAACATTTCTCACTTTAGGAGTTTCTGTTTGTGCATTATTTGAGTATTGTTTTCAATAGTATTGCACTCTTGCTTTATTGATATTTTCGTGTTGCTGTTGCACATCCTCCCTTTTGTATGTCTGATAATATTTGGTAGGGTATTGTTACTGAAGACTTCAAACCAACGATCTTTATACCCTTTTCCTTTTTCTGGATATGTTTTAACATTTTACGATGCAACCTTTCATTTATTCTCCGCGTATATATTATATAACATTGTCATGTCTGAATACTGTGTTTTACTTCAAACCCAGAGGGATACAACTGGTTTAACTGCCGAAAACAGAGAGCTCAAGCTTCGGTTGCAGTCCATGGAAGAGCAAGCTAAACTGCGGGACGGTATGCTCTGTTCTTCCTTCGAAAACATTTATAGTTCTTCTGGTTGTCATCATCCATTGCTCTTGAAACACAAAATTTTACCATGCGATTTATTTATCTGTTACTAAGGAAATATAGCAGTTCTAATTTCGTCGAATTTTTTTTTATCTGTTACTAATGAAATAGAACAGTTCTAATTTCCCAGTTATTCAGGGAATCAGCTCACTGAAATATTTCATTTGTTACCTCACCCAGCTTTGAATGAAGCCCTGCGAGAAGAAGTCCAGCGACTTAAGATAGTCGCAGGACAAGTCGGGAACATGAATGGGAACCCCTTCAATGGTGGACTCCAGCAGCAGATTCCATCCTATTTCGTGCAGCAGCAGCAGATGCCGTACTTTGGTGGCCACCAGGCTCAGCATCACAATCAAAATCAAAACCATCGTCACCAAATCTCATCAAATGTGGGGCAGACGCTCAGTGGTCAGTCCCTAAACGACTCCATGGATTTCATGTGAGGAGTACAATATCAGGGCCAGTATTACATCGTATACCGGCTGCAGTTCAGCACTGTAAAGATAGCTAATGTACAATGTATGCATGTGCCTCATTGGTAGTGTAGTTAGCTCTTCTTTGTATCATTATTCTGAAAATGGCCTCGTGTATGTCAAAATGATGTCTCTTTTCTTCTTTGCTGGTTTCTGGAGTAATGTGTTAGACTGACTAGCTACCTTTAACAATTTATGTAAATCTTTAGCTTTTTTTTTAATGGTGGAAGGTTCTTATACATACATACATACATACCTGTTAACTTATTTACAGAGTGGAGTTTATAAGATTTTACCATTTTTTTAACAACCTAGGACCGATGAAAAATGGGTTTACCTAAGAAATAAGTTATTCTGACATTTTTGAGAGTTAAAACATCTTAAGTTTAGCTAAATTTGTAAAACATCTTAAGTTTACCTAAGAAATTTGTATTGATTATATTTTTATAGTCATAATTTTTTTGTATTTTTTTTTAAAATGTTAAACTTAATATACTTTGATTCTAAAAAAAATGAATTGCCTCGACCTCACCGTTGAGGCAGGTTGGTGGCTGGTCTCTCTCAGTCATTTGACAAATCAGAAACAGCATCCCGGACCCGGAGGTCGACGGGATGTGAATATGACGACGCTTCTTTCTCGTTCGACACTTGTCACATCTCACCTTTCTGTAACGATAGTAGACCTTTATTAACCTTTAATCTGGACAAAATGTCTATCCTCACAAAAAATGAGTGCACAATTATTGCCCTTTTGTTTTCTTTATACTCCATTACTCCGTGTAATAAAAGGACCCCATCATGTTGCTATTATTTTTTCACCAAGGTGGGGGCATGCTCAAAGGGGGGCCACTGCTGCTGTTTGTTCTTCGGTTGCTATCGGTAACCCACACTCCTTTGACTCATGTTGCTTTATAAGTTTAGGGTTTAGGCTGGCTCCAACAACAGCCCGTAAATGCTCCTGTCCGCTAAACGTAGGGGTCCGTCAGGTCCCCTACGTGCCCTCTAAAGCGTCCCCTAAACTGTAGCGCACCTGTCAGAGACCGTAAATGTGGAGGCTCCCCAGCGCGCGCTATCCGCGCGACGGATCGGCCACCCGCCACGCAGAAACTTCCGCCTCCTCCCTCCGCACGCTGACGACTGCGTCTCCCGGGGTGGAGCCCTCGATCCGGTGTGCTTCGCCGCCAGCATCGAGGCAAGTGGGAGAGAAGAGGGTTTGCGCGGGCGGGTCTGGCGGCGAAGCGGTGTCGACTCTTGCAACCGAGGAGGAGCGACCCACCGCAACCGAAGTTGAAAGCGAGGTTCCCCCAGCTCGTCGGAGGAGAGTCGCCATCGCCAAACGGCTTCGTCGTCCGCCGTCTTCATCCAAGCTTGGCAACAAAAGGAAGCGCAGCTCGTCGCCGCCGTCGTCTTCGGATTCGATTTGGTCCACCGAACCAGATCCGAGAAGAACCAGGTAGGATCTACAAATTTCTCTTGGGTATACGTTGGATTGATGACCATATTTTGTATTGCGATGTGTTTTGTATACCGTATTTCAGCCATGGCATTTCTCCCAGATCCGTAGGTTTACGGTGATAGTAGTTATCAGTTCTCCCAGATCCGTAGCCTTGCTTTCAAGAACATTCACTTGATCCAATAAGTTCATGAAAACCTAATAAAATTTTCCGTTCTCCCATATCTGAACCCTTCCTTTGATGAACACGGTCTTGATTCATATTCATCTAAGTTGTATTTCAAAACAGCTGGACATTTAGGTTTTCATGGTGCACAGAAATACATAGAAATTCGATGTGTCCACTATTTGTGTTGGGTGTATGTATAATATTATTTTCATGGGCTACAAGTTTTCACTCCAATGCAATGTGATTGTACTGCAAGGAGGTATGCAGATCCATGCTTTTAGGGTTCATTAACACTGTGTTTCATGGGGTATATGCACAAGTTTGTTTTAGATAGTTCAACATGTATTTGTAGGCCATCGTAACTAATAGAACATTGTGTTTCATGTAGCCCTGGAATCGGAGAACGAAAAGCTCCGAAAAGCACTGGCTACTTCGCTTAGAGTTGTTCAAAAGCGTAGTTGTGACATCATTGATGTCGTCAACTCAGCCTTCCATCCTTTCAACTCACCATTGTTGGATGAAATCAACCGAGCATTAGTTGAAATTGACAACCTCGCCAAGGATCTTGAAGATGTAGCAGTGCAAACCTAGTGGGAGGTCGACAATATGGATAAGTGTGAAGTGAATGAAATTCCGCCACAATAGGAGGCAGTAGAGGAGCTTCTGATAGAAGATGCTTCAGAAGACGAGCTTCTCATAGAAGAAGACTCACCAATTAACTATGACAAACTTGTCGGCTATGACGATAGTCGTTACTACTCAACCGACGACACATATCCCTACTAGTATGTAGGTTGGTCTTTAATAATAGTATTAGTATGTATGGAAGTCGCGTTTGTATGATGAAAACTTGAAATGGTGGCACGGTTTGTATGATCAATCTAGTATAATGTTGTCATGCTTTTGTGGGTTTGGAGTGTTGTCTTCGTTGTACACTCAAACCGTTTGAACTAGTACAATTATTTATCATTTGTGTTTCAGTATGTTTGCGTCAATCCATTACCAATTTTTCAGTACATTCATGACATGTTTGTTCTGCTTCTGTTGTATAGAATGGGAAGTGATTGGAACCAGGTCATGTCACAATATGGTAGCTTCCTTAGCCAGATTGACGAGTAGCCTGTGGGTACTCAACATTTTGAACTTCCAGTGGATGCCCACGCCGAGGGATCAAGAACACCAGTTGTACCTAAGAAGCCTAATCAACGAACAAAGCTAGCAAACTTCACTGCTGATGAGGACACGAGGGTTTGTCATGCTTGGCTTGCTGTCAGTTGTGATCCCATAATTAACACAGGGCAGAAGCGTCAAGGGTTTTGGAGTCGAATTACTGAGGCCTACAACTCAAGACGAGGAACATTGCCCGAAAGGTCGACAAAATCTTTGATGTGTAGATGGGATACTATCAAAACACAATGTTCTACTTTTGCTGGTTACATGATAACAGTCCTCCGACAGAACCCTAGTGGGCTAACTGACACAGACAAGGTACATCTTTACTTTGAAACATAAATTACTAGTTTAGGTTTTTTAAATATGTTCCTAGTCTAATGAGCCTACCTCTTGCATACTTCACTTGCAGCCTCTAGATTTGCAGCTATTGAGAAGAAGCCTTTCCACTTTTTACATTGTTGGGCCATACTGAAGGACCAACCGAAATGGATGGACAACCACATGGGTCAACAAAATCAACATGCCAACGCAGTTCCCACCCAATATAACACTATCGATGTTGATGCAGAGGAGTCGGTTCCAACTAGCATCACATCCAAGAGGCCGCTTGGTCGGGATTCTTCAAAGGAAAAGGCTAAGTGAACTAAATCTGTTGACACATCTTCATCAGATTCTGAGTTCATGACACAGATGGGAGATCTTTCTTTGGAGCGCCTATTTGTGTACAAAACAATTGTTTTAACTGAGGAAAAGAAGTTGGAGTCAATAAACAAAAACGAGAGGCAAAAACTGCTCCTTGAAAAGAAGAAGTTGAACCTAGATAAATTAAGGATGGAAAGGCAGAAACTGAAGGAGGACAAGGAAGAGGAGGTCATGATCTTAAGCATGGATCTCAATAAATGTAACCCTCTTCTTCGAAAATACTATGAAGCCAAGCAACAAGAGATATTGGCAAGAGTTACTGGCTCATCCTCATCTAGTAAGTGAGGATCAGTTTTTCCATTTAGTTTTTTACCATTTCTGAATGAGGCGTACTCTCAGACTGCTTTGTGTGAGGATGTTGTTATCAGACCGGTTTCTGGGTATGTAACAGAATTTTTTTCTGCGAGGATGATGTTATCAGACTGCTTTATGTGATGTTATTTGTTTGAACAATTTGTTTGAAGACTTACTTTCTGTGAGAATGCTGTTAAAGTTTGTTAATGTCTTAAAATGTCTTCTGTGTTGTAGTTGGTAGTCATGACAGTCCTAATTTCGCATGGATATATTTCTGGCCATAGTTTGACACACATCTGCAAGTGAAGTTTCACACACATATGCATGCATCACATACTACTTGATCTTATTGATTTCATGGACCAGTCACATGAGACACTATGACACATGACACACTAACAGACATGACACACTAATAACAGACATGACACACTAGCACACACATGAGACACAACTGCATAGTTTGTCACCCATCATCTGACTTTTGAAAGTAGGAATAAGATAGATACTATGACATTTTGGTTAAATGCCGTCATTTTATTTAAGTACCATGCGATGAGTCCACGGCTATGCAACTCTGGAGCCAAGACGCACCTAGTGATGGTGGATAAGATCAACCTGAAGCTGAGTACATTTGTTTTGGTCTTTGAGTTGGTTATACCTTGATTGACGAAATCATTGCGCTCTTCCATTGAACCTTGACTAGTGTCAGCCACCACTCCGATGTTCTCAAAACTTGTGTTCAACACCAATGCTCCTTCGTCCTCTACTATCATGTTGTGCAATATTATGCAAGTTTTCATTATGTCCCCAATGTGTTCAGGACTCCAACCGTAAGCAGGGCCACGAACCACACCCCATCGCTTCTAGAGCACACTAAAAGCTCGTTCAATATCTTTTCGAGCAGACTCATGAATTGTGGCAAAGTGTTGCGTTCTAACATCGTAGGGATTACGGATTGTCTTTACAAATACTGGCCAATCTGGGTAAATCTCGTCTGTTAGATAATATCTCATATTGTAAGTGTGACCATTCACAGAGAATGAAACAGGAGGTGTGTCACCGCTGAGATGCCTTTCAAAAAGGTTTGAACAGTGCAGAACGTTGATGTCGTTATAGCTACCTGGCATACCAAAATATGCAGGCCATATTCAAAGGTCATACGACGCAACTGCTTCCAAGATCATGGATAGATGTTTATCGTGACCTGTAAACATTCCCTTCCATGCACTTGGGCAGTTACGCCACTCCCAATGCATGCAATCGACACTACCAAGCATACCAGGGAACCCTCGTGAGTCGCCAACTTGGAGGAGGCATGCGATATCTGCCGCATTAGGTGCACGGAGATAGTAAGGCCCAAACGCGGTTTAGATGGCCGTGCAAAAGTGTTTCAATGCTTCATGAGCGGTGGATTCACCAATGCGTATGTATTCGTCGACCGCATCAGCAAGAATACCATAAGCAAGGATGCGGACAGTAGCAACAACTTTCTGCCGAGCAGAAAGACCTATCTCACCCGCACAGTTTGGACGCTGAATAAAGTATGGATCGACTTGTTGCACAACATCAACCAGGCGCTCAAACACATGGCGACGCATGCGAAACCTACCATATAATAAATGTGTGTCACTATAAGGGCCGATCAAGTTAAGTAAGTACATGTCAAAATGAAAGTGCGCATGAATATATGAAATACCTCATACGGAATTGAGCATCCATGTATACGGGTTGCGCTCCAAAGTAGTCCGCTCGGATTCTTGCATCGCCGCTCATGTGATCACGATGAATCCGAACATGGCCAGGAATGGAACCACCGTGACGACGCTCGTTGCGTGCACGGCGCCTCCTAATATGCATGTGCGTGGCCATCTGCAACTCTTCTTCTTCCTCTTCCATTTCTTCCATCATCCTAACAAGAAAAATCGATTCTAAGTACGGGTTCATTGTTGTGGAGATTTGAAAGCCAAGTTTGAGTGAAGTATGCAAGCATCACTCGCTATTTATAAAACAAGTAGGCTTCGGAGACAAGCCATCCCCTTGTCGTGCAGGCGAAGCTAGTCGATGGCTTGTTGAAGAAGTGTCGTGGCTTACGGCGGAAGCATGTCAATTTGGAAACATATTTTGATACCGATAAAATACTATGGGACGTTTTATCGACAACAATTACACACATAATAACATCCAATGTTAAATAATTTCGACAATTCGAAATTATTAATCAAGCATTGTTTTGGAGATTATTATTTCAAAAATTATTAAATACACTATTTTGCGCATCATTTGTATAACGTGAAATGAGAAGAAAACAAAGAAATGGAAAAAGGAAATCTGTTAACACTGTAGCTTTAGGGGACCGAATTTAGGGGACGCTGCTGGAGACTGAGAAGATATAGAGGACAGAATCTTTTAGAGTGTGCTGTAAAGGACAGAGAATATTCGTTTAGGGGATGGAATTTAGGGGACGCTGCTGGAGACAGCCTTAGGGTACTGGTGAGTAGAGGATCGAGCTTGTGAGTGGGTGGGGGCGAGCGGGGGCACGATTGTTTTCATGGTCTACACTGTTGCCTTAATAGATAGCAGTGATTTACGAAACAAAACAATGGTGGTGTTTCGAATAAGGCTTTTATAGCGATGGAATTTTGGATGCAAGATTACCAATTTACCACCCCCATATGTAAGAGCAGCTGATGGCCGCTAGGTTTTAGGTAAGATGTATCATTGCCATTCATGGATGCTTTTTTTTTGCATAAAGGATTCTTGGTAAAAGTTTTCATGAGGAAAGTGAGGAACATGTTACTTGCGCTAGTTAATCTACAAACTGACTAACAACTTTAGGCCCTGTTTGGAAGCGTAGTATTTTTGCAGTTTTAAAACAATACTATGGTATTTGATGATACTATAGTATTGGAACACAAGAGGTGTTTGGTTTGTACAGGCAAAACACAGTTTTAAATACCATGGTTTACCTGAAACCGTGGTATTTTTGGAGTTTTCGAAACTCCACTTAGAACCTCAGTTTTCTTTTCTTCTCTCTACATATACTTTGTTTTTTCAATGGAACCAAACAGATCTCGGTTTTGAGAAATACTATGGTTTTACTGTGGTAAAGTAATACCGTAGTATTTTTGTCATGTACAATTATAAACTATAGTATCTCAAAACTACATCATTTCAAAACTGCATTTCCAAACAGGCCCTTAGTAGGTTCAAGTATACAGCACTAGCAGCACTAACAGGAATTCCTGAATTTCTCTCTTTGTTAGTATCGGTGATGACACAGTAACCAATACCATGGCATGGCATGGCATGGCATGATCTGAAATTTCACCATACGTAGTATATGGTTTTCGAGGAACAGCACTACGACTGGCTCCTTTTTCTATTAGTAATGCGCTTTCACTATCACACTGGATGGCACACCATTCAGGAGACACTTGTTTTTTTTTTAAAGTCGGTGGAGAAATCAAAAGCTAATATAGTTATAAAAAGTGCACGCTTTCTATAGTTATGTATTTTTCATCGCATTAGGTCTTGTTCAGTTATTTATATATCACATGGATCGGATAGAATTGAAAAAAAATAGTAGAAATTTTGATTTGCTATAGATTAAAACTTATTCAATCTCCTGCAATTCATATGGATTGGAGAGAAAACGATGGATTGGAGAGAAAACGAACCGACCTCGTCGTGTTGGCGCAGGATCACAGGCTAGGCTGGCAAAGCAAGGCCATGTGGTATTTATGACAAACATGTCACCACGACCTGTTGACCAGGAAAAAAAAGTGCACCAAGCAAAGACAACAACATAAAACGTGGAAGCAATGGTCAGGTGTTCAGAAATCTGGGTGTACGTTACCACGGCAAAACAACACTTGCTAAAAAATTTATCACGCATACGACCATTTGTTTTCCCTTCTACTTGTTACTAATCAACGTACGTCTTCTCTGTTTGCACTAGAATTGCCCGTTCTTTTCTTCTCCATTTTATTAGGTTACTAGATAAATGCTCGTGCGTTGCAACGGAAAAAAGTACAATAATAACATACGTATGGTCATGTATTGTGTTGTAAATCAAAATTAATTGGTATCTAGAACTTTGTAATAGTCCTACATCTTTTAAGATATATAATAGATGTCCGTGTGTTGCTATGATTTCTATATATCATATAAGTAGACTTTATTTAAAAACAAAAACCAAGAACGATCTTTCATAGATCATCGAAGTTTAGACAATAGATACAACTTTATTTATAAACATACTCATGTAAGATACAAAGATCAAGTGCCTTTCTTTATATGATTTTTGCGTCCATTTTTGCATGAGCTTACTGGCACAAGGAAAAGAAAATTCAATATCAAACTGATTGAAGGGTATGGAATTATCATTAAAATTGAAGTATGGAATTATCATTGCGATTTAACAAGAGCTCTTACTTCAACAAGAAATCCCATGATTTGCTAATAGCATCTTAAGTGAAGCTTCATCAATCCTTTGACTCTTCACCTTTTGGCTCTTCATCCTCTTCAACCTGCCAATCAAGAGGGAGGTTACATCAGTGAAATAAATGAAAAGGCGGTACAAATTCATAGATCAAAAGAACTGGTATGGTCAAGAGGATAAGCAAGAAGCTTTGTCATGACCCTACCTCAATAGTTCTTGATTTTTCCTACCATCTGTATATGGGGAAAGACACAAACTGAAAAGTCCGCAAACTCATACTTATCGTCAGCCTATAGAATACATATTAAACAGTCTAATCTGAGTTTCACATGTAAGCATTTTCTCGGGATCAGTCTCTTTCTTGATGAAATAAGAGCTACTGTCAGCCATAACTTCCCACACACTTTGCCATAACTTCCCACAGCCTGCAATTCGGGTTTGACAAATTGGTCCTGGTTTTTTCAGTAGAAAAGAAACGACTGTAAACATAGAAGTATATATTGTTTAATATAGACAACATTCCAGTTTACCACATCAATACCCCACCATTGGAGGAAATATCAGTATAAGGGTAAGCCTCACTGAAAGGAAAATAGGCTTACACCTTTGCCTAAATAGATTTTGGTGGTTGAATTGCCCAACACAAATAATTGGACTAACTAGTTTGCTCTAGTCTATAAGTTTTACAGGTGCCAAAGGTTCACAATAGACCAATAAAAAGACCAAGAAAGGGTTCAAACAAAGAGAGCTTAAGAAATCCCAAAGGCACCCTGGTCTGGCGCACCAGACAGTGTCCGGTGCACCAGGTAACTCGACGCTGAACTCGCTACCTTCGGAAAAATCAGAGGGCGCTCCGCTATAATTGACCGGACCGTCCGGTGGCACACCGGACTGTCCGGTGTGCCAGCAGAGCAACAGCTACTTCAAGCGCAACGGTCGACTGCAACGCATTTAATGCGCGCCTGCGCGCGCAGAGGTCAGAGCACGCGCAGTTGGCACACCGGACAGTCTACAGGAGATGTACGGTGCACCACCGGACAGCCCAGAGGCCCCACAAGTCAGAGCTCCAACGGTCGAACCCTAACGGCCGGGTGACGTGGCTGGCGCACCGGACAGTGTCCGGTGGCGCACCGGTGCGCCCGTCGACAGCAGCCTCCACCAAACGGCTAGTTTGGTGGTTAGGGCTATAAATACCCCAATCACCTCACATTCAAATGCATCCAAGTTTCTACACTTCTACACCTTACAAGAGCTTTAGCATTCAATACAAGACACACCAAAGAGATCAAATCCTCTCCCAACTCCACATAAAGCTTTAGTGATTAGAGAGAGAGAGATTTGTTGTGTTCATTTGAGCTCTTGCGCTTGGATTGCTTCTTTTCTTTCTCATTCTTCTTGTGACCAAACTCAATTGTAACCAAGGCAAGAGACACCAATTGTGTGGTGGTCCTTGCAGGGACTTAGTGTCCCGTGTGATTGAGAAGAGAAGCTCACTCGGTCTAAGTGACCGTTTGAGAGAGGGAAAGTGTTGAAAGAGACCCGGTCTTTGTGACCACCTCAACGGGGAGTAGGTTTGCAAGAACCGAACCTCGGTAAAACAAATCCTTGTGTCTCATTCCTTATTTGCTTGCGATTTGTTTTTCACCCTCTCTCTCGGACTCGATTATATTTCTAAACGCTAACCCGGCTTGTAGTTGTGAT
Organism: Zea luxurians; assembly: GCA_029449295.1. NCBI lineage: Eukaryota > Viridiplantae > Streptophyta > Magnoliopsida > Poales > Poaceae > Zea > Zea luxurians. The sequence continues at coordinate 52,270,819 of JAOPSE010000021.1, read as the reverse complement.
TAACTTTGTAAATTTCAGTTTCGCCCTATTCACCCCCTCTAGGCGACTTTCAATTAGTATCAGAGCCCGGTGCTTCATTAGAGCCTAACCGCTCGAAGTAATGTCGGGAGATCACGCCAAGAAGGAGATGGAGACCGGCGACAAGCCCGCTACAAGCCACGGGAAGGCTTCATCGGAAGAGTCCCGCAACAAGGGGAAGAAGAAGGAATCCTCTTCCCACAAGTCGCATCGGAGTGGGGACAAGAAAAAGAAGATGAGGAAAGTGGTCTACTACGAGACCGATTCTTCATCGCCATCCACCTCCGGCTCCGACGCGCCGTCCATTACTTCTAAGCGCCATGAGCGCAAGAAGTATAGTAAGATTCCCCTACGCTACCCCCGTATTTCAAAGCGTACTTCTTTACTCTCCGTTCCATTAGGCAAACCACCGGTTTTTGACGGTGAAGATTATAATATGTGGAGTGACAAAATGAGGCATCATCTAACCTCACTCCACACAAGCATTTGGAATGTTGTTGAGTTTGGTATACAGGTACCATCCGTAGGGGATGAAGACTACGACTCAGACGAAGTGGCCCAAATCCACCACTATACTCCTCGCCTCTCTAAGTCAAGAGGAGTATAATAAGGTGCAAGGGTTAAAGAGTGCGAAGGAAATTTGGGACGTACTCAAGACCGCGCACGAAGGAGACGAGGTGACAAAGATCACCAAGCGGGAGACGATCGAGGGGGAGCTCGGTCGCTTCATGCTTCACCAAGGGGAGGATCCGCAAGCTATGTACAACCGCTTGAAGACCTTGGTGAACCAAGTGCGCAACCTCGGGAGCACAAAATGGGATGACCATGAGATGGTCAAGGTTATTCTTAGATCCCTCATTTTTCTTAACCCTACGCAAGTTCAATTAATTCGAGGTGATCCTAGATACAAGCTAATGTCTCCCGAGGAAGTTATAGGAAAATTTGTGAGCTTTGAGCTAATGATTAAAGGCTCAAAGAAAATCATCGAGCAAGGCACCTCCTCCATGCCCGAGGCACAACCCGTCGCATTCAAGGCAACGGAGGAGAAGAAGGAAGAGTCTACACCAAGTAGGCTCCCCATCGACGCCTCAAAGCTCGACAATGAGGAGATGGCTTTAATCATCAAAATCTTTCGACAAATCCTCAAGCAAAGGAGGGGGAAGGACTACAAGCCCCGCTCCAAGAAGGTTTGCTACAAGTGTGGTAAGCCCGGTCACTTTATTGCAAAATGTCCTATTTCTAGTGACAGTGACAGGGGCAACGACAAGAAGGGGAGAAGAAAGGAGAAGAAGAGATATCACAAGAAGAAGGGCGGTGATGCCCATGTGTGCCGCGAGTGGGACTCCAATGAGAGCTCCACCGACTCCTCCTCCGACGAGGACGCCGCCAACATCGCCATCAACAAGGGACTCCTCTTCCCCAACGTCGGCCACAAGTGCCTCATGGCAAAGGATGGCAAAAGAAAGAAGGTTAAATCTAAATCCTCCACTAAATATGCATCCTCTAGTGATGAAGATAATTCTAGTAATGAGGAGGATAATCTGCTTACTCTTTTTGCCAACCTTAACATGGAACAAAAGGAAAAGTTAAATGAATTGATTAGCGCTATTCATGATAAGGATGAACTCCTGGATAGCCAAGAGGACTTCCTAATTAAGGAAAATAAGAAGCATGTTAAGGTTAAGAATGCTTACGCTCTAGAAAGGGAAAATGTGAAAAATTATCTAGTGAGCTAAGCACTTGCCATGATGTTATTGCCAACCTTAGAAATGAAAATGTTAAATTAATTGCTAAGGTTGATTTGAATGTTTGTGATGATTCATATGTCAATCTTAGAAATGATCATGATATTTCTATTGCTAAGATTGAAAAATTGAATGCCTCTCTTGCTAGCCTTAGATGTGAAAATGAAAAATTAATTGCTAAGGCTAAAGAATTAGATGTTTGCAATGCTTCCATTTCCGATCTCAGAAGTGAAAATGATATTTTACATGCTAAGATTGTCGAACTAAAAACTTGCAAACCCTCTACATCTATCATTGAGCATGTTTCTATTTGCACTAGATGTAGAGATGTTGACATTGATGCTATTCATGATCATATGGCTTTAATTAAACAACAAAATGATCACATAGCAAAATTAGATGCTAAAATTGCCGAGCATGAACTTGAAAATGAAAAATTTAAATTTGCTCGTAGTATGCTTTATAGTGGGAGACGCCCTGGCATCAAGGATGGCATTGCCTTCCAAAAGGGAGACAATGTTAAACTTAATGCCCCTCCTAAAAAATTATCTAACTTTGTTAAGGGCAAGGCTCCCATGCCTCAGGATAACGAGGGTTACATTTTGTACCCTGCTGGTTATCCCGAGCACAAAATTAGGAGAATTCACTCTAGTAAGTCTCACTCTAGCCCTAATCATGCTTTTATGTATAAGGGTGAGACATCTAGCTCTAGGCAACCAACTCGTGCTAAATTGCCTAGAAAGAAAACTCCTAGTGCATCAAATGAACCTAGCATCTCATTTAAGACTTTTGATGCATCTTATGTTTTGACTAACAAATCCGGCAAAGTAGTTGCCAAGTATGTTGGGGACAAATACAAGGGAACAAAGACTTGTGTTTGGGTACCCAAAGTTCTTGTCTCTAATGTTAAAGGACCCAAAACTGTTTGGGTACCTAAAGTCAAGAACTAAACTTGTTTTGTAGGTTTATGCATCCGGGGGCTCAAGTTGGATCATCGATAGCGGGTGCACAAACCATATGACAGGGGAGAAGAAGATGTTCTCCTCTTATGAGAAAAACCAAGATCCCCAACGAGCTATCACATTCGGGGATGTGTGTCCTAAGGAATCCGAAGAGCCCATTCAAGCACAAGATCAACCATTCTCCTCCATGCAAGCATCTCCACCAACCCAAGATGAGGATGAGGCTCAAGATGATGAAGAGGAAGATCAAGAAGAAGATGAGCCACCTCAAAACGACGGCAATGATCAAGGGGGAGATGCAAATGATCAAGACAAGGAGGATGAACAAGTTCCAAGACCGCCACACCCAAGAGTCCACCAAGCAATCCAACGAGATCACCCCGTCAACACCATCCTCGGCGACATTCATAAGGGGGTAACCACTAGATCTCGTGTTGCACATTTTTGTGAACATTACTCTTTTGTTTCCTCTATTGAGCCACATAGGGTAGAGGAAGCACTCCAAGATTCGGATTGGGTGATGGCGATGCAAGAGGAGCTCAACAACTTCAGGAGGAATGAGGTATGGCATTTAGTTCCACGTCCTAACCAAAATGTTGTAGGAACCAAGTGGGTCTTCCGCAACAAACAAGACGAGCATGGTGTGATGACAAGGAACAAAGCCCGACTTGTGGCCAAAGGATATTCACAAGTCGAAGGTTTGGATTTCGGTGAAACCTATGCACCCGTAGCTAGGCTTGAGTCCATTCGTATATTATTAGCCTATGCTACTTACCATGGCTTCAAGCTCTATCAAATGGACGTGAAGAGTGCCTTCCTCAATGGACCAATCAAGGAAGAGGTCTATGTTGAGCAACCTCCCGGCTTTGAAGATAGTGAGTATCCTAACCATGTCTATAGGCCCTCTAAGGCGCTTTATGGGCTCAAGCAAGCCCCAAGAGCATGGTATGAATGCCTAAGAGATTTCCTTATTGCTAATGGCTTCAAAGTCAGAAAGGCTGATCCTACTTTATTTACTAAAACTCTTGCAAATGAATTGTTTGTATGCCAAATTTATGTTGATGATATTATATTTGGGTCTACTAACGAATCTACATGTGAGGAATTTAGTAGGATCATGACACAAAAATTCGAGATGTCAATGATGGGGGAGTTGAAGTACTTCTTAGGATTTCAAGTGAAGCAACTCCAAGAGGGCACCTTCATTAGCCAAACGAAGTATATTCAAGACATTCTAAACAAGTTTGGGATGAAGGACGCCAAGCCCATCAAGACACCCATGGGAACTAATGGGCATCTCGACCTCGACACGGGAGGTAAATCCGTAGATCAAAAGGTATATCGGTCGATGATAGGTTCTTTACTCTATTTATGTGCTTCACGACCGGATATTATGCTTTCCGTATGCATGTGTGCAAGATTCCAAGCCGATCCTAAGGAAGCTCACCTTAGGGCCGTAAAACGAATCTTGAGATATTTAGTTTATACTCCTAAGTTTGGCCTTTGGTACCCCAGGGGATCCACATTTGATTTAATTGGTTATTCCGATGCCGATTGGGCAGGGTGCAAAATTAATAGAAAGAGCACATCGGTGACTTGCCAGTTCTTGGGAAGGTCTCTGGTGTCTTGGGCTTCAAAGAAGCAAAACTCTGTGGCTCTTTCAACCGCCGAAGCCGAGTATATTGCCGCAGGCCATTGTTGTGCGCAATTGCTTTGGATGAGGCAAACCCTTACGGACTATGGTTACAAATTAACCAAAGTTCCTCTTCTATGTGATAATGAGAGTGCAATTCGCATGGCGGATAATCCCGTTGAGCATAGCCGCACTAAACACATAGCCATTCGGTATCATTTTCTAAGGGGTCACTAACAAAAGGGGGATATTGAGATTGCATATGTTAGCACCAAAGAACAATTAGCCGATATCTTTACCAAACCATTGGATGAACAAACTTTTACCAAACTTAGGCATGAGCTAAATATTCTTGATTCTAGGAATTTTTATTGATGTCTTGCATACATAGCTCATATGTATACCTTTGATCATCTCTTTCATGTGCTATGACTAATGTGTTCTTTCAAGTCCATTTCATGCTAAGTCATAGATTGAAAGGGAAAAGGAGTCTTCGGCGAAGACAAGGCTTCCACTCCGCTCCATCGAATCATTCATCCTTCGCCGTCGCTCCACACAACTCTCCAACTTTGGTATAATCTTCACTCCTTTAATTTTGTCCAAAGGGGGAGAGAGTAGTTTACGAGGGCCTATATTTCACTTAAATATCCGTTTTTGGCGATTCATGCCAAAGGGGGAGAGAGTATTAGCCCAAAGCAAAAGGACCGCACCACCACCACCAATTTCAAAAATATAGTTTATTTGGTATGGAGTCTATTAATTGGTGAAGTTTTTCAATTGATATCTTATTTTGATATAATTTCAAATTGGTAATACTCTCTTCAAAATTAATATCTAAAACCCTCTTAAACACTAAGAGGAGGATTTCATTAAGGGGGAGTTTTGTCTAGTCAAAGGAAAAGCATTTGAAACAGGGGGAGAAACTTTCAAAACTTGAAAATGCTTCTCAAAATCTTATTCATTTACCTTTGACTATTTGTAAAAGAACTTTGAAAAGAATTTCCAAAACTATTTGCAAAACAAAACATGTGGTGCAAGCGTGGTCCAAAATGTTAATAAAAAGAAAAGACATCCATGCGCGTCTAGTAAGTATTATTGGTTTCATTCCAAGCAACCTTTGCACTTATATTGTGCAAACTAGTTCAATTCTGCACTTCTATAATTGCTTTGGTTTGTGTTGGCATCAATCACCAAAAAGGGGGAGATTGAAAGGGAAATAGGCTTACACCTTTGCCTAAATAGATTTTGGTGGTTGAATTGCCCAACACAAATAATTGGACTAACTAGTTTGCTCTAGTCTATAAGTTTTACAGGTGCCAAAGGTTCACAATAGACCAATAAAAAGACCAAGAAAGGGTTCAAACAAAGAGAGCTTAAGAAATCCCAAAGGCACCCTGGTCTGGTGCCCCGGATTGTCCGATGTGCCACCGGACAGTGTACGGTGCACCAGGGAACTCGACGCTGAACTCGCTACCTTCGGGAAAATCAGAGGGCGCTTTGCTATAATTCACCGGACCGTCCGGTGAGGCACCGGACAGTGTCCGGTGTGCCAGCGGAGCAACGGCTACTTCAAGCGCAACGGTCGACTGCAACGCATTTAATGCGCGCCTGCGCGCGCAGAGGTCAGAGCACGCGCAGTTGGCGCACCGGACAGTCTACAGGAGATGTCCGGTGCACCACCGGACAGCCCAGAGGCCCCACAAGTCAGAGCTCCAACGGTCGAACCCTAACGGCCGGGTGACGTGGCTGGCGCACCGGACAGTGTCCGGTGGCGCACCGGACTGTCCGGTGCGCCCGTCGACAGTAGCCTCCACCAAACGGTTAGTTTGGTGGTTGGGGCTGTAAATACCCCAACCACCCCACATACAAATGCATCCAAGTTTCTACACTTCTACACCTTACAAGAGCTATAACATTCAATACAAGACACACCAAAGAGATCAAATCCTCTCCCAACTCCACACAAAGCTTTAGTGATTAGAGAGAGAGATTTGTTGTGTTCATTTGAGCTCTTGCGCTTGGATTGCTTCTTTTCTTTCTCATTCTTCTTGTGACCAAACTCAATTGTAACCAAGGCAAGAGACACCAATTGTGTGGTGGTCCTTGCAGAGACTTAGTGTCCCGTGTGATTGAGAAGAGAAGCTCACTCGGTCTAAGTGACCGTTTGAGAGAGGGAAAGGGTTGAAAGAGACCCGGTCTTTGTGACCACCTCAACGGGGAGTAGGTTTGCAAGAACCGAACCTCGGTAAAACAAATCCTTGTGTCTCATTCCTTATTTGCTTGCGATTTGTTTTTCACCCTCTCTCTCGGACTCAATTATATTTCTAAACACTAACCCGGCTTGTAGTTGTGATTAACTTTGTAAATTTCAGTTTCGCCCTATTCACCCCCCTCTAAGCGACTTTCACTCACAAATCAAATTACAAGACTAATCAACAAACAGAATGTCACACAGTACCTACAACCTAGTCTTGATTGTATCTATGGGAGTTGTAACAAGAGGTCACAGCACCAGAAAAAATCCCCCCTATTGCTTGAACACCAACTATTTTCAATTGGCTAGGAGCCTCTTCTTTGTTATGCAAATGGCCAAGGGCACTATTCCAGTATGTAAAAGAGTAATAGTTAATTACTTCGGCTAAGTTAACAAGGCAAGAAATACAATCTTTCAACTATCGACCACAAAGAAATAAACTAACAAAAATGGAACTGAATCCAGTAGACTTACATACACGCTCTTAAAAGCATAAACACATTGAGAGTTTCAATTTAGTTTTACACATGAAAATATGTGGTTTTGTGTAGTTCCTTCATCAGATAGCTTCAGGTTGGTAATTAAGCTATCTAAGCTGACAGAGAATATAAATATGTAAGATTATATCTGCAATCTACTTTGGTCAATTGTCCAGCTTAACCTTCTGATCATTTTTATCTGTAAAGGAAATGCTAACCAGCACAACACAACACATGTATTGAGATGCATTCTTGCTTCATAAAAAAGATGCATATTGACATGGAAGAACAAGCATCAAAAAACAAAAATGAAACAAGAAGCAGCTAAGCTATGCATAACCATATGTGACGCCTGCAGCAAGCAGCAGCTATATTTCATATCCCACAACAATTCGTGCATTGACATTTCTCGTGCAGACCAAATCTGACCCGAGTAAACAAAACAATTTCACAAATATTCTGCAATGGGTCAATGGGACAAAAATAAGTAGTTACAGTTTTAGTAGTTAGAGCAACTCCAAGAGACTTGCTTTGCGCGTCTTGAAGTAACAGGCGACTAAATAAATAAATTATATATATATATATGAAAATGATAAAAAAAACTTCATAGTCTATAGGAAACTGTTAGTCCATTACTAACTTTATAGGTGAGAAATCATAGGAGAAAAATCCTCTAGTTTAGGGTTACGGTAACTGAGAACTGGAAAATGAAAGTAACATCTAACATGAAACTATTAATGTTGGAGGAGTATATAACAATGCGCATATTCGATAGTAATCTAACAGATTTACAAACTGACAGACTTTATAAATGAGTATTCTCATTTTAGCTACAAACTGACAAACAGTTCGAGATGTTGAGAACTACGTTACCACGGATCACCAGATCCGCTCCCTTCCCTCCCGTCAGCAGTAGAGGCGCAAGAAGTTGTAGAAGACCCGTCTCCCTTCCCATAAGCACGAGAGAGGAAACACACGAGACACTGGATATAGGGTTGGGCCTCTGGCCTCTTTCTGATCTCTGTAATATGAAGGGGTGTACATGTTCCTTATATAGAGATGTGAGACCCCTCAGGGGCAAAGCAGGTATTTGCCCACATAACCCTAACTAGGGTTACTTAACACTCCCCCTTGGGCGAATACCGCGACCAACACATGTCTCGTTAAAACTCCAAAAAAACCCAGTGGGAAAAATATGGAGAAAGAGAGCATGGTGATACAAATTGCATTTGCACTTTGTTGCCTCGTTAAAAACCTCATGTGAGAAACTTCAAGAAAACTCACAAAGGGAAAAAGAGTACAACAGCTGTCATCGGGACAGATTTCGATCCTCTGAGATCTAGATTATATCGAATCTTCTACAAGGGCTAACTTTTAGAAATGTGCTCCCCCTGATCCTTGCAAAACCGTATCAATAAGGCAAAACATCTTCTTCTAGAAGTATATGCACATAAAGATTTAGCAAACGGATTGCATATCCTTGCAAGGACTATTTCAGGAACTTTACCTCTACTCACTTCTAGGATATACAAGGTAAGTGTCGGGGACCATAATTAGGGGTACCCTCAAGACGCCTAATTCTCAGCTGGTAACCCCCATCAGCATAAAGCTGCAGAGGCCTGATGGGTGCGATTAAGTCAGGGATCAGTCCATACGAGCGACTCGATCACGCCTCGCCCGAGCCTAGCCTCGGGCAAGGGCAGTCGGCCCTGAGGTGTTTCCGTCTCGCCCGAGGCCCCCTTTTTTACGGCAGACGCATCTCTGGCTCGCCCGAGGCCTTGCCTTCGCTAAGAAGCAACCCTGACTAAATCGCCGCACCAACCGACCGAGTCACAGGGGCATTTAACGCAAGGGTAGCCTGACACCTTTATCCTGACGCGCGCCCCCTGGCAGAGCCGAAGTGACCGCCATCACTTCGCCGCTCCACTGACCGGTCTGACAAAAGGACAGCGCCGCCTGCGCCATCCCGACTGCAGTGCCACTTGACAGAGTGAGACTGACAGGCAGCCAGGCCTTGCCAAAGGCGCCATAGGAAGCTCCGCCCGGCCCAGGGCTCAGACTCGGGCTAAGGCCCCGGAAAACGGCGAACTCCGCTCCGCCCGACCCTGGGCTCGGACTCGGGCTAAGGCCCCGGAAGACGGCGAACTCCGCTCCGCCCGACCCAGGGCTCGGACTCGGGCTAAGGCCCCGGAAGACGGCGAACTCCGCTCCGCCCGACCCAGGGCTCGGACTCGGGCTAAGGCCCCAGAAGACGGCGAACTCCATTCCGCCCGACCCAGGGCTCGGACTCGGGCTAAGGCCCTGGAAGACGGCGAACTCCGCTCCGCCCGACCCAGGGCTCGGACTCGGGCTAAGGCCCCGGAAGACAGTGAACTCCGCTCCGCCCGACCCAAGGCTCGGACTCGGGCTAAGGCCCCGGAAGACGGCGAACTCCGCTCTGCCCGACCCAGGGCTCGGACTCGGGCTAGGCCCCGGAAGACGACGAACCCCACTTCGCCCGACCCCAGGGGTCGGACTCCACCCTGGTCTCTGCCGAATGACCTCCGCCTCGCCCGACCCAGGAGCTCGGGCTCGGCCTCGGCCATGCAGGACAGACTCGACCTCGGCTTCGGAGGAGCCTCCACGTCGCCCAACCTAGGGCACAAGTCTGCCACGTCAACGGAAAGCACCATCATCACCCTACCCCGAGCCGACTCGGGCCGCAGAGAACAAGACCGACGTCCCGTCTGGCTAGCTCCGCCAGATAGGCAATGATAGCGCCCCACTAGACCCATGACGACGGCGGCTCTCAGCTCCCTTACGGAAGCAGGGGGACGTCAGCAAGGACCCAACAGCTCCGACAGCTGTCCCTCCACCAGGCTCCGTTGCTCCACCGACAGCCACGACACCACACCAGCTGGGTGCCAAGATCTCTCCGGCTGCCACCTTGGCATGTACTTAGGGCGCTAGCTCTCCCCCGCTAGACACGTAGTACTCTGCTGCACCCCCATTGTACACCTGGACCCTCTCCTTACGCCTATAAAAGGAAGGACCAGGGCCTTCTTAGAGAAGGTTGGCCGCGCGGGAACGAGGACGGGGCAGGCGCTCTCTTGGGGCCGCTCGCTTCCCTCACCCGCGTGGACGCTTGTAACCCCCTACTGCAAGCGCACCCGACCTGGGCGCGGGACGAACACGAAGGCCGCGGGATCTCCACCTCCCTCACGACTCGGCTCCGGCCACCTCGCTTTCCCCCCTTCACGCTCGCCCACGCGCTCGACCCATCTGGGCTGGGGCACGCGGCACACTCACTCGTCGGCTTAGGGACCCCCCGATCTCGAAACGCCGACAGCTGGCGCGCCAGGTAGGGGCCTGCTGCGTGTTGACGAGTAGTTTCCCGTCAAGCTCCAGATGGGCAGTCTCCAACGACCTCTCCAACCTGGGACGGTGCTCCGTTTCGGGAGTCTCGAGTTCATGTCTCTCGACGGCAGCTACGACATGATACTCCTTCCACCGAAACGCGACGACGACAATGGCGGCCGATAGCCCGCCCACCGGCGGCGGAATCGACGACGTCTTCCCCGCGTGGTGGAAGAACAACATTCGAGCTCGCCCCGTCCTCTCCCCCGCCATCGGAGGAGGAGGCGGGGCAACCAAGGCCGGGCGGGAGGCTGCGCTCCGTCAGCTGTCGAGCGAATCGACATCCCCAGCGCCCCAACGGAGGACGTGTCGGGCGTCGACCTCGCGTTTGAGACGAAGGCGGGCGCCGTCCCCCCGCGACACGCCAATCCCGAGCAAGTGGACGACGCCAGCACGCTCGCGGAGGGCCTGCAGGACGTCGCCCTTGTACCCAAGACGACGGCGCAATCAGTCCCCGACGTGACTACGTCGCTCCTCGTCGACCAAAAGGTACCGACTGATTCCCATCCTACGTCCTTTCGACTCGACCTCAACCCGCCTAGCGACTTCGCTTTGGCGGGCGCTCACGTTGAGGCGAGTGCAACCCCACTGGGGTTTTGTGTGCGGTCGCCTTGGGACCGATTGACGGACGTCTCGACCTACGGGCCCTCTGGGTCCGAGGAAGATGACGATCCCAGCATCTGCTGGGATTTCTCTGGATCTGGCAACCCCAGTGCCATGCGGGACTTCATGACCGCATGTGACTACTGCCTCTCCGACTGTTCCGACGGCAGCCGCAGCCTTGACGACAAGGACTGCGGCCCGAGCCGCGAATGTTTCCACGTCGAGCTAGGGGATCCCTCTGAAGGCAACCGTCTCGGCATGCCGGAGGATGGCAATCTCCCTAGGCCAGTGCCTCGCGCCGACATCCTGCAGGAGCTAGCTGTGGTCCCCGTTCCGGCGGGGGGTCACGACCCACAGCTCGAGCAAGTCCGCGAGGCGCAGGCCAGGCTCGACAAGGGAGCAGGAGCGCTCGAGTCGATCCACTGGGACGTCGGGCAGGTATGGGCGGGCCAGCCCCCGGCCGGAGAAATACGTCACTTGCCCCAGGGTTTCCAGCATCGCGTCGCCAACGATGCCAGGGACAGGCCGCCACCCGCATCCAGCGGGATCGGTCAGAACCTGGCAGCCGCAGCGATGCTCCTCCGCGCAATGCCGGAGCCATCAACCACCGAGGGTCGGCGAATCCAGGGAGAGCTCAAGAATCTCCTGGAAGGCGCCGCGGCCCGGCGGGCCGAGAGCTCTGCCTCCCGAAGGCAGGGGTACCCCTCGAAACCTCATGCCGCGACTTCCCGATTCATGCGGGAAGCCTCGGTCTACACCGGGCGCACGCGCAACACCGCGCCTGCGGCCCCGGGCCACCTCGGCAACGAGCACCACCGTCGCGACCATCGGGCCCGCCTCGATGAAAGGGTGCGCCGAGGCTATCACCCCAGGCGTGGGGGACGCTACGACAGTGGGGAGGATCGGAGTCCCTCGCCCGAACCACCCGGTCCGCAGGCCTTCAGCCGGGCCATTCGGCGGGCGCCGTTTCCGGCCCGATTCCGACCCCCGACTACTATCACAAAGTACTCGGGGGAAACGAGACCGGAATTGTGGCTCGCGGACTACCGCCTGGCCTGTCAACTGGGTGGAACGGACGACGACAACCTCATCATCCGCAACCTCCCCCTGTTCCTCTCCGACACTGCTCGCGCCTGGTTGGAGCACCTGCCTCCGGGGCAGATCTCCAACTGGGAGGATTTGGTCCAAGCCTTCGCTGGCAACTTCTAGGGCACGTATGTGCGCCCCGGAAATTCCTGGGACCTCCGAAGCTGCCGGCAACAGCCGGGAGAGTCTCTTCGGGACTACATCCGGCGATTCTCGAAGCAGCGCACCGAGCTGCCCAACATCACCGACTCCGATGTCATCGGCGCGTTCCTTGCCGGCACCACTTGCCGTGACCTGGTGAGCAAGTTGGGTCGCAAGACCCCCACCAGGGCGAGCGAGCTGATGGACATCGCCACCAAGTTCGCCTCTGGCCAGGAGGCGGTCGAGGCTATCTTCCGAAAGGACAAGCAGCCCCCGGGCCGCCCGTCGGAAGATGCTCCCGAGGCGTCTACTCCGCGCGGCGCCAAGAAGAAAGGCAGGAAGAAGTCGCAAGCGAAACGCGACGCCGCCGACGCGGACCTTGTCGCCGCCGCCGAGTACAAGAACCCTCGAAAGCCCCCCGGAGGTGCTAACCTCTTCGACAAGATGCTCAAGGAGACGTGCCCTTACCATCAGGGGCCCGTCAAGCACACCCTTGAGGAGTGCGTCATGCTTCGGCGCCACTTCCACAAGGCCGGGCCACCCGCAGAGGGTGGCAGGGCCCGCGACGACGACAAAAAGGAAGATCACCAAGCAGGAGAGTTCCCCGAGGTCCGCGACTGCTTCATGATCTACGGAGGGCATGCGGCGAATGCCTCGGCTCGGCATCGCAAGCGAGAGCGTCGGGAGGTCTGCTCGGTGAAGGTGGCGGCGCCAGTCTACCTAGACTGGTCCGACAAGCCCATCACCTTCGACCAAGCTGACCACCCCGACCACGTGCCGAGCCCGGGGAAATACCCGCTCGTCGTCGATCCCATCATCGGCGACGTCAGGCTCACCAAGGTCCTGATGGATGGGGGCAGCTGCCTCAACATCATCTACGCCGAGACCCTCAGGCTCCTGCGCGTCGATCTGTCCTCCGTCCGAGCAGGCGCTGCGCCCTTCCACGGGATCATTCCTGGGAAGCGCGTCCAGCCCCTCGGACAGCTCGACCTTCCTGTCTGCTTCGGAACGCCCTCCAACTTCCGAAGGGAGACTTTGACGTTCGAGGTGGTCGGGTTCCGAGGAACCTACCACGCGGTATTGGGGAGGCCATGCTACGCGAAGTTCATGGCCATCCCCAACTACACCTACCTGAAGCTCAAGATGTCGGGCCCCAACGGGGTCATCACCGTCGGCCCCACGTACAAACACGCGTTCGAATGCGACGTGGAGTGCGTGGAGTACGCCGAGGCCCTCGCCGAGTCCGAGGCCCTCATCGCCGACCTGGAAAACCTCTCCCGAGAGATGCCAGACGTGAAGCGACACGTTGGCAATTTCGAGCCGGCGGAGACGGTTAAGGCCGTCCCTCTCGACCCCAGGGGCGACACCTCCAAGCAGATCCGGATCGGTTCCGGGCTCGACCCCAAATAGGAAGCAGTGCTCGTCGACTTTCTCCGCGCAAACGCCGACGTCTTTGCGTGGAGTCCCTCGGACATGCCCGGCATACCGAGGGATGTCGCCGAGCACTCGCTGGATATTCGGGCCGGAGCCCGACCGGTCAGGCAGCCTCTGCGCCGATTCGACGAGGAAAAGCGCAGGGTGATAGGCGAGGAGATCCACAAGCTAATGGCAGCAGGGTTCATCAAAGAGGTATTCCATCCCGAATGGCTTGCCAACCCTGTGCTTGTGAGAAAGAAAGGGGGGAAATGGCGGATGTGTGTAGACTACACTGGTCTCAACAAAGCATGTCCGAAGGTTCCCTACCCTCTACCTCGCATCGATCAAATCGTCGATTCCACTGCTGGGTGCGAAACCCTGTCTTTCCTCGATGCCTACTCAGGGTATCATCAAATCAAGATGAAAGAGTCCGACCAGCTCGCGACTTCTTTCATCACGCCCTTCGGCATGTACTGCTATGTCACCATGCCGTTCGGTTTGAGGAACGCGGGTGCAACGTACCAGCGGTGCATGAACCATGTGTTCGGCGAACACATCGGTCGCACGGTCGAGGCCTACGTCGATGACATCATAGTCAAGACAAGGAAAGCCTCCGACCTCCTCTTCGACCTTGAAGTGACATTCCGGTGTCTCAAGGCAAAGGACGTCAAGCTCAATCCCGAGAAGTGTGTCTTCGGGGTGCCCCGAGGCATGCTCCTGGGGTTCATCGTCTCCGAGCGAGGCATCGAAGCCAACCCGGAGAAGATCGCAGCCATCACCAGCATGGGGCCCATCAAGGACTTAAAAGGCGTACAGAGGGTCATGGGATGTCTCGCGGCATTGAGCCGTTTCATTCCGTGCCTCGGCGAAAGAGGCCTGCCTCTGTACCGCCTCTTAAGGAAGGCCGAATGCTTCACTTGGACCCCTGAGGCTGAGGAAGCTCTCGGGAACCTGAAGGCGCTCCTCACCAAGGCGCCTATCTTGGTACCCCCAGCTAATGGAGAAGCCCTCTTGGTCTACGTCGCCGCGACCACTCAGGTGGTTAGCGCCGCGATTGTGGTCGAAAGGCAAGAAGAGGGGCATGCATTGCCCATTCAGAGGCCAGTTTACTTCGTCAGCGAGGTGCTGTCCAAAACCAAGATCCGCTACCCACAAGTTCAGAAGCTACTATATGCAGTGATCCTGACGAGGCGAAAGTTGCGACATTACTTCGAGTCTCATCCGGTAACTGTGGTGTCATCCTTCCCCCTGGGGGAGATCATCCAGTGCCGAGAGGCCTCGGGCAGGATCGCAAAGTGGGCGGTGGAAATCATGGGCGAGACAATCTCGTTTGCCCCTCGGAAGGCCATCAAGTCCCAGGTACTGGCGGACTTCGTAGCCGAATGGGTCGACACCCAGTTGCCGACGGCTCCGATCCAACCAGAGCTCTGGACCATGTTTTTCGACGGGTCGCTGATGAAGACGGGAGCCGGCGCGGGCCTGCTCTTCGTCTCGCCCCTCGGGAAACACCTACGCTACGTGCTGCGTCTCCATTCCCCGGCGTCCAACAATGTGGCTGAGTACGAAGCTCTGATCAACGGATTGCGAATCGCCATCGAGCTAGGGGTCCGACGCCTCGATGCTCGCGGCGACTCGCAGCTCGTCATCGACCAAGTCATGAAGAACTCCCACTGCCGCGACCCGAAGATGGAGGCCTACTGCGATGAGGTTCGGCGCCTGGAAGACAAGTTCTATGGGCTCGAGCTTAACTACATCGCCCGGCGCTACAACGAGACTGCGGACGAGCTGGCAAAGATAGCCTCGGGGCGAACGACGGTTCCCCCGGACGTCTTCTCCCGGGATCTGCACCAACCCTCCGTCAAGATCAACGATACGCCCAAGCCCGAGGCGTCCTCGGCCCCGTCCGAGGTACCCTCGGCCCAGCCCGAGGCGTCCTCGGTTCAGCCCGAGGAACCCTCGGCCCCCGAGGGCGAGGCGCTGCGCATCGAGGAGGAGCGGAGCGGGGTCACGCCTGATCAAGATTGGCAGACCCCGTACCGGCAATATCTCCGCCAAGGAGAGCTACCCCTCGACCAGGCCGAAGCTCGGCGGGTAGCGCGACGCGCCAAGTCGTTCGTCTTGCTGGGCGAAGAGAAAGAGCTCTACCACCGCAGCCCCTCGGGCATCCTCCAGCGATGCATCTCCATCGCCGAAGGTCAGGAACTCCTGCAAGAGATACACTCGGGGGCTTGCGGCCATCACGCAGCACCTCGAGCCCTCGTCGGGAACGCTTTTCGGCAAGGCTTCTACTGGCCAACGGCGGTGGCTGACGCCACTTGAATCGTCCGCACCTGCAAAGGGTGTCAATTCTATGCGAAGCAGACCCACCTGCCCGCTCAGGCTCTGCAGACGATACCCATCACCTGGCCCTTCGCTGTGTGGGGTCTGGACCTCGTCGGCCCTCTGCAGAAGGCGCCCGGGGGCTACACGCACCTGCTGGTCGCCGTCGACAAATTCACCAAGTGGATCGAGGTCCGACCCCTAAACGGCATCAGGTCCGAGCAGGCGGTGGCGTTCTTCACCAACATCATCCATCGCTTCGGGGTCCCAAACTCCATCATCACCGACAACGGCACCCAGTTCACCGGCAGAAAGTTCTTGGATTTTTGCGAGGATCACAACATCCGGGTGGACTGGGCCGCCGTAGCTCATCCCATGTCGAATGGGCAAGTAGAGCGTGCCAACGGCATGATTCTACAAGGGCTCAAGCCTCGGATTTACAACGACCTCAACAAGTTTGGCAAGCGATGGATGAAGGAACTCCCCTCGGTGGTCTGGAGCCTGAGGACAACGCTGAGCCGAGCCACGGGTTTCACGCCGTTCTTCCTGGTCTACGGGGCCGAGGCCGTCTTGCCCACTGACCTGGAATACGGCTCCCCGAGGACGAGGGCCTACGACGATCAAAGCAACCAAGCTAGCCGAGAAGACTCGCTGGACCAGCTGGAAGAGGCTCGGGACAGGGCCTTACTACACTCGGCGCGGTATCAGCAGTCCCTGCGACGCTACCACGCCCGAGGGGTCCGACCCCGAGACCTCCAGGTGGGCGACCTGGTGCTTCGTCTGCGGCAAGACGCCCGAGGGAGGCACAAGCTCACGCCCCCCTGGGAGGGGCCATTCGTCATCGCCAAAGTCCTGAAGCCCGGAACGTACAAGCTGGCCAACAGTCAAGGCGAGGTCTACGGCAACGCATGGAACATCCAACAGCTACGTCGCTTCTACCCTTAAGATGTTTCCAAGTTGTTCATATACCTTGCACTCACGCAAAGTTTAGTCAACAAGGAAGGGTCGGCCTCGCCTCGGCAAAGCCTGACCCTCCCTCGGGGGCTAAAAGGGGGGAAACCCCCTCTGCGTCAAAATTTTCCTCGAAAAAAATCTCTTCTATCAGAATATCTTTCGTGCTTTTTGACTACTTCGTAAAGTGGGTCCTGGAAACGACGGAGTACACGTAAGCATCCAAGGTTGACCGAGCCGAGGGACTCCTACGCCTCCGGGACACGGATACCTCACTCATCACCTTCTGCGATAAGTAACTCGCGTTCGGATAAAGTGGCTCCGCGGATCGAACAAGTCTTTACGTTCGAAAGCCCTTCTGCCGAAGCGATCCTTCGAGCCTTCTCGACCGAGTCGGTGATAGGGCCTCATGGACGGGTGAAAGTACGCGTAAGCGGCAAGGCTGACCGAGCCGAGGGACTCCCACGCCTCCGGGATACGGATACCTCACTCATCACCTTCCGCGAGAAGCAGCTCTCGCTCGCACAAACATCCCTGTTACCGACAAAAAGTCCAGATACTCGAAACAAGAGGAAAAGAGACGCAGCTTTACAACGCAGCGAGGGTGTGTGTTCTGGCCTCGACGGCCGCACAAGGCACACGCTACAAGACAATCTGATCCTGCAGGCTCGGGTCTTGGCGCTGGAAGGGGGCAGCAACACCCTCGGCATCAGCGACACCTTCGGCGAGGCCCGACCTAGCCTCGGATGGCGACGTGGTCCGAGGTTCTCCGCTCCGAAGGACGACGTCATCACCACGCCCGGGCTATCGCTGCTAGGGACTTCTCCGGGAATCCGGCCCGAGCAGGCGGCTCAGCCGGTCACCCCCGGGGCCTCGGCCAACCATCTTCCAAGGGCGCCAGCCCGGTTCGAAGCCTCGGCTGATCAGCTCCGACGTCGATCCGGCCAACGGACAACCCGGCTAGGCTCCGGCCAACCAGGTTCCATTTTCGAGCCGACTCCACCTCTGTTCATGCTGATATCGCTACCCCTGGCCTCGGCTCGACGAAGAGCGGCCGAGGGGTCTCTTTAACTAAGCTAGAGGAACCTCGGACAGCAAGGCCGACCGAGCCGAGGGACTCCTACGCCTCTGGGATACGGATACCTCACTCGTCACCTTGACACGGGGTGACTCATGCTTGGTGAAGCGGTTCAGATAGTCAACAGACGAGTCTTAGTGCTCAAGAATGAGGAAAAAATACGGCTCTGTGCCGACGTTACATACATGTTCAGGCCCCGAAAGCCGAAATGAACAAAAAACCCTGGCATTCGAAGTGCCATTACAAACGGAACTCCGGTTTCCCCTCCGCAGGTACGAACAACCCCACTCGATAGGGGTGGGCCTGCGGAGCAACAAAAGACCGACGAACGGCATGTCATCGCCCGCCCCGACAGCGGCGACGATGAAGACTTCTGTCCCAGGGGGCCGAACAGCAGCAGTGATAACCTCAGGGCGGATGCTGCTGCTGGGAGGCCCCCGCCCATGCCCGAACTCGAGAGGCAAGGACGGGCAGAAGGCCGTAGAGTTGGAGGTTGGTCCGTGGCCAGCCTTGGCTATCACGCCGGCGGAAGAACCTCTTCCAGCTGCCGTGGCGGACGCCGGCGCCGCGAGCGGCTCCGAAGCCACTCGCGTCCGAAGGCCAGGCACGCTGCAGATGCCAGCGCCACGGACGACGACCGCTCCTCCCTCCGATCACTGAGTAAAGGAGCGGGCCGCCGCCCACGCGGGGGCCGACCTCAACTCGGCACACTCCCCTCCCCAGCCCTGGTGATGAAAATCCTTGAGGCTGAGGGAGGGGCAGAGGCCGCAGCCCGGCTCGCTTTCCCCCACCATCAAGCCGGAGGTCACCATCTTGAGTGACCGCCGGTGGAGGGGTGCAGCCGGGCCGCATGATGAAAATCCTTGAAGCCGAGCGATGGCTGAAAGGTACCAACTCCCACGGAGTTGTGTTCCTCCAACGATGGGGCGAAAGGACGGCGGTTTCCCCCATCCGGGGGGCTTGGAAGGTGGAAAGACACAGTGCATAAGGGAGGAAGAAGACATGGTCGCCTTACGAAAGGGGTCGCCCTCCTTTTAAAGGCGACTCTCCCTGCTTGCGCCCCCAACCGTCACGGGCTGAGTCTTCTCCAACACGCTCCAAAGCCCTCCCCTGCAGCGCGGGGGCTAGGTCCCGCATGTCATGCAGACCGGCTCCGAGCAGAAGAAGCCAAACCGCCGCGCATGGCGCACGCGACCGCCCAGCGGTTACAAGTGACCCTCCACTTTTTCCCAGACCAACGGGCGAAAGGGGCGGGCAGCCATGCAGGCGGCATGCAACCGCGACAAGTGGACGCGCCTCTCCGACTCCCGACACGCCAGCATGGAGGCCCAGGCCCACGCGTCGCGCGACCGGCGCGCCGGATGCTGCATGCAAGCAACTGTACCACTTGCGCCACCACCGCACCTCCTCGATTACGGAACCGATACCGCGACTCGAGGCGACCCAGCGCGCGACCAGGCAGCGCCAGCCTGACGCAGCGGTCAACGCGGTCAAAAGTGGGCCGGCAGTGATGACGGTGGCAGGCACGCGGGAGCAGCAGTCACGTCGTCAGCCAAGCTCACGTCCCATCCGGAGGCAGCGAGAGAACCCCCTCTCACGGCGTGAAGACAACGCGCCCGTGACCCGTTCCTCGAACGGCTCGCGCACGCGCAACGGCAGCCCCGCCAACTACTCGCCCCGTCGCATTAACTCCGCGGCTGGACAGGCGGCGCTTCTGGCAGGAGCAGCGGGCGACGCTTCGCCTTCGCCAAAACAACCGCACCAAAAAAGGTACGCCGCGTCGTTCGGTTTCGTATCCTTTTTCCTTTTTTTCCTCTTTCTCTATCTCTTGCAACAGGGACCGGGAAAGGGGATACCCCGAAAGGGATCCTTCCCCGTGAAGGAACTAGGCTCCGAGCCTCCTTACTGATCAGGGGTTCGAAGGCTGGCCCCCCGAAGGGTTCAACAGCCGCCTCAGATCGCGTGGGCCCGACACCCACTACTGGTCAGAGGTTCGAAGGCCGGCCCCCCGAAAGGTTCCATGGCCGCCTCAGGCTACTCGGGCTCCGCGCCCATTACTGATCAGGGGTTCGAAGGCTGGCCCCCCGAAGGGTTCACAGTCGCCTCAGACACCGAGCGAGGGATGACCAGGGGTACGTTCGATACATAACCGAGGCTCGGGCTGCGCTCCCGAGGTACCCTAGGACATTTCCGAGACCAGCGGGAGCGATCCTGTAACGGAATCCCATCGGAGGGAGGCATCGAGCCCTCGGACCCCGTCGCCAGGGGACCGGGTCCGGCAGATCACCCGCAGGTACTTTTGGGCGTGCCTCTGGGCCCCTAGCCGACCCCCAACGAACGGGGCACGGACGTCCACTCGGATTACCCGCTTGCAGCTCACCGGAGACACCATGTTCGGTGCCCATCGAGGGTAACATGGCGCTCTCCCCCCCTCCTCCTTGCGGAAAGGCGACGTAGGGGCGTATGTAAAAAGCCGAGTCTGTCCCTGATCGCCCTCTCGCCCTGTGCGGAGGCTCGGGGGCTGCTCTCGCAAACCCGGCTCCGACCAAACCGTTGACAGCGTCAACATACCAGCCCGAGAACTTGGGCCCCGA
Organism: Zea luxurians; assembly: GCA_029449295.1. Taxonomy (NCBI): domain Eukaryota; kingdom Viridiplantae; phylum Streptophyta; class Magnoliopsida; order Poales; family Poaceae; genus Zea; species Zea luxurians. Next base: position 52,250,144 of record JAOPSE010000021.1, on the reverse strand, counting down.
CCGTGCACCCGGGCTACGGCCAGTTCGCATGAGGGAACCACCAGACCAGCCGAAGCATTACGCAAGGCATTAAGACCTCGAAGGAGTGAAACCACTCCTCCGAGGCCTCGGGGGCTACACCCGGCGGGTGCGCTCGCGCGCACCCACCGGAACAAAATGCAACCGAGAAAGGTTGGTCCCCCTTGCAAAAAAGTGCGACGAAAGCCTCCAAGCGAGTGCTAACACTCCCTTCGAGGCTCGGGGGCTACTGTCGGGGACCATAATTAGGGGTACCCTCAAGACGCCTAATTCTCAGCTGGTAACCCCCATCAGCATAAAGCTGCAGAGGCCTGATGGGTGCGATTAAGTCAGGGATCAGTCCATACGAGCGACTCGATCACGCCTCGCCCGAGCCTAGCCTCGGGCAAGGGCAGCCGGCCCTGAGGTGTTTCCGTCTCGCCCGAGGCCCCCTTTTTTACGGCAGACGCATCTCCGGCTCGCCCGAGGCCTTGCCTTCGCTAAGAAGCAACCCTGACTAAATCGCCGCACCAACCGACCGAGTTGCAGGGGCATTTAACGCAAGGGTAGCCTGACACCTTTATCCTGACGCGCGCCCCCTGGCAGAGCCGAAGTGACCGCCGTCACTTCGCCGCTCCACTGACCGGTCTGACAAAAGGACAGCGCCGCCTGCGCCATCCCGACTGCAGTGCCACTTGACAGAGTGAGACTGACAGGCAGCCAGGCCTTGCCAAAGGCGCCATAGGAAGCTCCGCCCGACCCAGGGCTTGGACTCGGGCTAAGGCCCCGGAAGACGGCGAACTCCGCTCCGCCCGACCCAGGGCTCGAACTCGGGCTAAGGCCCCGGAAGACGGTGAACTCCGCTCCGCCCGACCCAGGGCTCGGACTCGGGCTAAGGCCCCGGAAGATGGCGAACTCCGCTCCGCCCGACCCAGGGCTCGGACTCGGGCTAAGGCCCCGGAAGACGGCGAACTCCATTCCGCCCGACCCAGGGCTCGGACTCGGGCTAAGGCCCCGGAAGACGGCGAACTCCGCTCCGCCCGACCTAGGGCTCGGACTCGGGCTAAGGCCCCGGAAGACGGCGAACTCCGCTCCGCCCGACCCAGGGCTCGGACTCAGGCTAAGGCCCCGGAAGACGGCGAACTCCGCTCCGCCCGACCCAGGGCTCGGACTCGGGCTAGGCCCCGGAAGACGACGAACCCCGCTTCGCCCGACCCTAGGGGTCGGACTCCACCCTGGCCTCTGCCGAACGACCTCCGCCTCGCTCGACCGAGGAGCTCGGGCTCGGCCTCGGCCATGCACGACAGACTCGACCTCGGCTTCGGAGGAGCCTCCACGTCGCCCAACCTAGGGCACAAGTCTGCCACGTCAACGGAAAGCGCCATCATCACCCTACCCCGAGCCGACTCGGGCCGCAGAGAACAAGACCGACGTCCCGTCTGGCTAGCTCTGCCAGATAGGCAATGATAGCGCCCCACTAGACCCATGACGACGACGGCTCTCAGCTCCCTTACGGAAGCAGGGGGACGTCAGCAAGGACCCAACAGCTCCGACAGCTGTCCCTCCACCAGGCTCCGTTGCTCCACCGACAGCCACGACACCACACTAGCTGGGTGCCAAGATCTCTCCGGCTGCCACCTTGGCATGTACTTAGGGCGCTAGCTCTCCCCCGCTAGACACGTAGTACTCTGCTGCACCCCCATTGTACACCTGGACCCTCTCCTTACGCCTATAAAAGGAAGGACCAGGGCCTTCTTAGAGAAGGTTGGCCGAGCGGGAACGAGGACGGGGCAGGCGCTCTCTTGGGGCCGCTCGCTTCCCTCACCCGCGTGGACGCTTGTAACCCCCTACTGCAAGCGCACCCGACCTGGGCGCGGGACGAACACGAAGGCCGCGGGATCTCCACCTCCCTCACGACTCGGCTCCGGCCACCTCGCTTTCCCCCTTCGCGCTCGCCCACGCGCTCGACCCATCTGGGCTGGGGCACGCGACACACTCACTCGTCGGCTTAGGGACCCCCCGGTCTCGAAACGCCGACAGTAAGTGCACGTATCAATATAAATAAGCCACTTTGATTGATGGTGTTTGATCGACTAGATCTATATATTTGATAGAAAGTTCCATAAAGGTTCACATATTGATCATCAAGCTCACGCCTTCAGGGCATAGAATATGACATTTATTGTCTCACGGTTGTGATCAATATAAGCATTCGCTCCCCCTGACGATGACATCTGTCAAAGTCTTTATCCCTCATAACTCAAGCATATTCTTCAAGATATATGTCTCATTGTTCATCTGGAATAACGAGAATGAATGAGGTTGGGGTGCTATCATTTTCTATCTTACACCACAATTTATACATAGTTGTGCAAAGCAAATAACATGTCCTTCAATAGGACTTAGGGGATAATATAGTTGCAATAGTACATATTCTAAATATGACACATCGCTCGAGGCGTTCATCCATTGCAACATCTATGATGGTGTAACAAAAGTCCATCTAAGATCGTAATCCATCAGGGATTTTTCATCGATCAGATACATCGTTATAGTATGTCATTCTGGCACAATGGGGATATTTTGCCAGTAACACCTAAACCTTATAGTTTTCTATGAATACCGTAATTCCACATCTAGTGGAAATTACCATGAGTAAAACTCATGGAATGCACATGTGCTTATTCGGTGAACTTCAAGTCCTTTGGTACCTCATCTTATTCCTTTTTCGGGTCTGTATGGGTCTTTATCCCTTTATAGGGATTATCAAACTTTGGTGTTCAACATAGACTTTGTTTCTCCCAGATAGGTTCCATCTGGGAACGATAGTCTCAACTAGGAGATATTCTCCCTACATAGGAGAGTGATCATTCATCAGGAATGTATTATTCGGTATAAGATTTATATGTTGCATATTTATAATTCAAAGATATGAGTCTTCCTAGGATCTCATGACGGATCTTCAGAATCCTATTAACTGCATATTTTAATTCATGCCATTTGCCAGATATATTGCATAGCGGAACTGTGTTTATTCAACAAATATGTGGGATGGATCTCTCACAAGACCACTTGAACCATCGCATTCACCACACATTATTTCAGTAGTGCCCATAAATGTCCGAACTTCAAGCTCGCGACTTTCATTTTGCGATTATTGGTTCAGCCTCGATTGCATTTATCAATGACACGATAAGAGAGCTTCAAGCACTCATGCCTAGGGCTTTGTTTTGGATCCCATTGCAATATATAGAGGCAAGATAGGTGTCGACATATTTGTCTCCCACATTTAATAATGATCTCCGTCATTTCCCAAAACGAAAGATTCATTGTTCCGTATTCCCAGCACAATGATATTGCGCACATTGCTAGGAACTTCATCATCAAGATGAACCTCTTCGTGAGGCAAATCACCAGCAGGGCGAGTTCATCGGAGGAGAGTTATTACAGACCACGTGAATCTGCAATAAGAACATATGCTTTGACTAAGGCCAATGGATCATATTCGCAGGCGTCCCCGAGAATAGATCAAATGCCAATGAGTCAAATGTGGATATGATATTAATCCCGGGTATATCCACATCTACATCAGGTAGAAGCATTCAAACCAATATGGTTACTCCTCAACGATTTCTGGCAAACTCCATATACACAGGAGTACACTCCGAACGACAGGTGCAGTTTAACTTTTGTGCGTTTAATAGAATATTGAGGCATTACATTATATGGGCATTCCTCCCCCTAATGCCGAGATGTTCTAAAAGCATACAGATAAAATCCCCAACCACAATCATCCAGTTGTGGGCAATGTATGCTATTGTGGTGATTTATTTGGGAAATCTTACACACATTACAGATAGGGGTTTTATGCAGTGAGCTTTTGACTTAGATTAATGTAGTGGCATGAATACTACATATTTGTCCTTCAACGTGAAGGATTAGTCTCAACTTCCAGCAAGACACGCAACAACAAGTCGCTTTGTGGTTACAATTATGCAAACTTGCTGTTATTATCACCAAATATACAGTCAATCATCAGGATTTAGACTGATACGCGCAACAATATGTTAGCCATAAAAACAAAAAACTTTAGGACTCATGCACACCATTTGTCATTTGGAGCAAGTAGTTGACTTCAGATCAACAAGGACAATGACCATCAGGTCGAGCGCTCACAAGAACATTCATTGGTTGCATTGTGCTTTCAAGCACATAGGAGAATTTGCGCATATACAATGGTGGTAAAGTGCACAGTATCAGGCCAATGCTGCCAAGCAAAGATTTTTATATGCAGAGATGTATAGTCCAGCTCATTTTTATCATTGCCCATGGGTTACCCAATTACTCATACCATTCTGAAATTGGGTATCGATTTATGCAACATTTCTAGGTATAATAATTTTGAGAGAGAACTTATAACAATAGTTAATTATTTGTGGTGTTGCCAGCAGGGCAAACATTTCTCCTCATATTATATACCAAATTGTTCTATATAGCATTATTTCGATCTCTTCATTGTTCAGCAAAAAGAGAAGCTTTGGAATAGAACAGACAAGGCCAAGAATTCATTTTATCTGGGAAATATCACCATATAACTAGCTTTTGATGAAGCAAATGATGATAACTGCTTGGCAAGAACGAAACAATACTGGTATCCGTCTAGGATCCATCTTCAACAACAGATATTACTGCTCTCATACGAAGAAACCATGAGGAGTAGAGAGGATACAACAGGACTCTACAAGATCTTCATATTTCTATCACAAATTATCACCACTTACAATCTCGTGGTCAAGACTTATGGCTCTTCTGGTGCCAAGGACCAAGGACATATTAATGCCCAATTTAGCTTCAAGCTTTGTGGTGATGTGGGATTTCATGGCTATTTTTCTACTCTTCTTATTTCTGGTAGATCAGATATAGATTATGGTAAGCATGCCAAGGGGTGGAATACAATGTAGTTCTGCTACATAAACCCCAGATATATGTCTATTCAGAATCGACCTTTACCATTTGGTTTATAGTATACACCATACCAGTCAAAGGACTATTCCAAGTCAATTCAGCGGCTATAAGTATTTAAATTCTGAGAGATGTATGCAATACAAGCATAGAGGTCCTAGATAGGCCGAGTAAAGTGGTTCGACGAGAACACACAATGTTTTTTCACACCAACGTTGTGAAAAAATTCTCAGAATTACCTTTCGATGTACTCGCAACTTCGTGTTGCTAAGGTACTAGCCATTTATCTCAAAGTTCGCTTCATGCCGTTCAGCGACAAATAGCAATGTGCCAACATCTGGTTGAGCAATGTATAACTGAGATTCTAGCATTTATTCATCTGATAAGGTCTTATTGCTTACTAATAAAATCCCAATTTGTGATGTTTTCTGTGCCACAAAAGGCTTTCATGCATTAATATTGAATTTCTTCAGGTTACTTCGGGTAAAACTTTATGCGCGAGGAGAGAGCAGAGATTTAACTTATCTGTGTTTCATTGTATTTCGATTTAATTTTCCAGATTTAATATAGTTGTTATGGCCACTTGGCGATATATATAAATATACGATGCCACACAACACAATCAAACAAAATATAGAACGAAAACAAAATTATTTACGAAGGTTGCACATAATGTGACTTCAGGGGCTTGAACAACGCACCACAATCTACGCCAGTACAAGCTCTAGTGTATCTGGTGTCAACGCGTGTGCGGCCATCAGGGCTACGACAACACAACAAGCCTTCGTAATAAGTGCAACAGGCAAAATTATTGCTCAGTAATTGGGGTACACGATAAATCCACGCAACATGCGCAGGCGCAATTGTGGCTCGCGACAGACAGACAGTGCCTACAGAGCATGCAAAAAATACGCGACTCAGCGATGGCGGTCTGACTCAACGGGAGTGATCCGATTAATGGAGAGCGCGACATAGCAATCACATGACGCAGCTAAGTTCGAACGACACAAATATTGCGTCGTGTTGCCAGAGCGCAGTCAATATTCAGCTAATGTCATAACTCAGCCGATTACCAACGCAGCCTGATCGGCGTGTCTGAGTACCCATTATACAATTTAATCGCTCGACGTGAGTACAAAATCTTAACATAATATAAATATTTAGAGCGATTTAAGTATGCACAATATAGACTTTACATGTATTTTAATATTTTCTACTAAATATCTCCCACGATAAATAAAAGCAGAAAAATGAACACCAAAGTTAATGCGTGAGCATAACACATCAGGTGTAAAAAGTACATTTTCTCATATTTAATCATTCATGATTAAGACAGAAAAAGTGCAAACATTTAATAAATGATCAATCAATTAAACGCTATCATTTAATAAAGCACGAAGGATAAACACTGCATGCTGCCATGCACATGCAAGCCATTTTTTCTTTTCAGTCTTCTGGATACGAGACTGCGACCAAGCGGTACATGCGGGATTCAGAACTGATTTTTTTTCAGTTTGCGAGCACCCCGGCCGTGTGTGCACAAAATCGTAGGTGGAACGGATGCAAGTGCGGCCTGCTCAATCTGTTCTCTTCAGTTACGCATGCCGATTCTTTCGTTGCACAGCGACAACCACAACATGTATTGTCTTCCACTATGGCAGCCACAACGAGTAGCAGGCCTGGTCAAAGCAACCGCCGCACACTGCTTCCCTCTCCCAGATCCACATATGTTGCTGCACTACCGGTGCGTAGGAGACACCGACGGCCATCGGCGGTCGGCTGTTTCCGTTATGTTGCGCGTAGGCCAACGTCGCCACCAGGGTTGGCTATGGGTATGAGCAAGGTGCACCAGGCAACCCTTTGACCGGATCTGGGGAGGCCGCACTTGGTGAAAAAGCTGAAAGGAAGAGTCGGCATCGTTCTCGGCCAGGAGCCGGTGCACAAAATAAAAAAGAAGCGCGCGGACGTCATGGATGACGACAGTACAACAGACAGTGCTCTCTTCACCGCGAATATAAATAAATAAATTGTAGTTCTGCTGCAAATTCCATACCACTCGATCATGTAATGGATTCGAAGGCTGTCGCGTAAGACAGTTGGCAAGGCCGGGAACCTGCCGACTTGACGGAGAGTTGATGCAGATCTGATATCGCAGCAACGTCGAGGTAGAGCGTGCTGATAACGTGTTGAGAACTACGTTACCACGGATCACCAGATCCGCTCCCTTCCCTCCCGTCAGCAGTAGAGGCGCAAGAAGTTGTAGAAGACCCGTCTCCCTTCCCATAAGCACGAGAGAGGAAACACACGAGACACTGGATATAGGGTTGGGCCTCTGGCCTCTTTCTGATCTCTGTAATATGAAGGGGTGTACAGGTTCCTTATATAGAGATGTGAGACCCCTCAGGGGTAAAGCAGATATTTGCTCACATAACCCTAACTAGAGTTACTTGACACGAGATACACAAGCCAATGTGAATCTGCATTTAGTCATTTACCAGCTCGAACAGCACAAAGAGGCAGGAAATGCTAGAGCAAGTCAAGGTCCACAGACTGCGAGGGTTGCTATACTATATACATCAAATGAATACAAGAGAAATTAAGGCAACAACCTTAAAATAAAAACAGTTAGGTAGGAAAATTTCAAGCATATAAATATCAGTGGCGTCAGATATATTCTGAGCAGTGCTCTGCGGAGCAAAACTATCTTTCGGCCCATATGGAAACCAACCAAGCCCGGCCCCGTGTGTGTGCAAGTCACGCACGGCCCAGCAATTCCATTCCGTTCCGTGGCGTCAGATATATTCTGAGCCCGGACAGCATTGTGGGCTTTCAGACTCCTTTGATACAGAATTGCTATCTCTACGGATTTGTAAGACCGTGTCCACCATTTCACCTATATAATTATCTAAAATTCTGTTTTGCAATATATATACTATATTGTTTGTAGAGTGAGGTTTAAATATAGATATGAAAATTAATAAGCGGCCGGAGATAGCCGCCAGATACATGATAATATGATATACACCTCTCCCCTTGGCTCCCCCCTCTCTCTCGCCCATAAAACGAGGTATCGTCTCGATAGCAAGAATCTCTATGTTTTATTTACTAACTCGACATAAATCCTCACAAGTGACCCCCTCTTTTTCAATCTACTGTCGATTTCCTCAAACTAAACACCATCTCCGTGCTCTGCCCTTTGTAGGTCCAAACTTTTTCTATGCCGTGACATATACTATCCTCCAGCACCAGCAGCACATGGATTGATTATAGCACGTGAAAGAGAGAAAGAAAGAAAAAAAACGACACATGATGCTAGGCCATCCGTGGTCCACTGGCATGGCATGGCATGGGCATGGGCATGTAACACCTAATCAAATGGTGGTCGGTTGGTTCAGCTCCAACGACTCAAAAAAACCAGGAGGCTTCCTCTTGTCGCTACAAACTCATCAGTTGGCTATGGGCATGCCCATATGGTCATATGGATAAAAAAAAAAGAACCTGCACGACTTCCCATATATACACATACATATCGTGCAGTGTCCAGCAACCAGCATGCTATTCACGTGTGCGCATTCAGCGGGCAAAGGATCATCACAGCGATGTTATGTTTTTTTCCCAAGAGATTAGACCAACAAACAAATCAAGCATGGTGGGTGGGGTACAACAAACAGGCCTCAATATCGTAATTTCCCATCCGTCCACACATAAAAGAACGTACGGTATCCAACATCCATGTTCGTCTAAAACTAGTTTAGATTTTGTTCGGTTATTTCCATTATACATGGATTGGATGAGATTGGAAAAAAAAAATTAGAAGAAGTTTAACTTGTTTGGTATTTAAACCCATCCAAATTCACTCAATCCATATAGATTGAGAACTAACCGAACAAGCCCTTAAGGGGGGTTTGTTTAGGACTATAATCTATCTAAATTATATATATAATGTGGATAAATTATAATCCCAAACAAACCCCTCACTAATTTTCATAAATTTATAGTAAATAGAATTCATATTTTTTTGTCTTCAAATTTAAAACATTTTCTTTTAGCTTTCCTTCTCTGCAGGGACGGATAACGACTACGGATAAGTTAAAATGGTCGCAAACCGATCGAGCCGGTGGGACCAGCACTCCACTGGATTGGAAAACGTACCAGCAGCAGGACAGGAGCAGCACCTGTTGCTCGAAGCTTTTACCTTTACCAATGAAAGCGAAAGGCTCGGAAGGGAGAGGCGTACATCCAGCAGCTTCGCAAGTGCCTTGCGGCCACGGAAAGCGGCAAGGCAAGCCAGTGATGTGTGGACTTCGTGTTGGTTCTCTTATCATTGCTCGCAAGACCCGACCCGGTCGAACGTAGTTGCTGCCACTTCTCCTGCACCTTGTGGATAAGGGGCTTTTTTTTTTGACAGATTCAGGACGTGTTTGGCTTCTTAAGACTATTTTTTAGTTTCTCTATTTTAGAGTATGTTTGGTTTAATTGTGGATTAAAACTGTTTGGTAGAAACTACTGAGGACTAGTTTGAGAACCCAATTTTTCCAAGGGATTTTAATTTTCTTAGGAGAATAAAAATTTCTTAGAAAAATATGGTTCCCAGACTAGCCCTAAAGCCGCTAAAAATTTTCCATATATATTTTCACAGTTACATCCAAAAGCCGCTAAAAGAAGATCCAGAGAGACTCTCAATTTTGCACCGTAAGAAAGTCTTAGAAAAAGTTGTTTTCTGGATCCAGCCTTTGGTTTGGCTTTTAGGGAGTAAATGTCAAAGCAAAAATCCAAATCAAACATATTTAGAGTCTCTTTTAGTCTTTAAATTGTCAAACGATTAAAATAGATATAATCCATCTTTTAGTCATTGTGTTTAACAATTTAGAGACTAAAACAGACTAAAATAAAAATGATTAAAAATTAGTCCCTAGAAACTAAACACTGCTCGGTCGTAGGACAATAATGGACGTAGTGTATTAGAGGCTGTTTAAATGCACTAGAGCTAATAGTTAGCTACTCAAATTAGCTAAAAACATTTAAACAATCTAGCTAGTAATTCAACTATTAGCTACTTTTAGTAAATTAGCTAATAGTTAGTTAGCTAGCTAATTTTACTAGCAATTTTTTAGCTAACTACTACCTATTAACTTTAGTGCATTCAAACACTCTGGTTACATAAAAAAGAACGTCGTAGTATAATCAACTCATACTTCAAACACTGAAATTTGATGCATACTGTTATGAAATTACAGTCATCTACTATAAAGAAGTTGTATCGATTAATTCATCAAAACCCACGCTTAGAGACTAAATACACTTCCATAGTTCTATTATTTTGCGTCGAGCATATTTTATATTTGCAAAACAAAAAAAAACAAAAGGGCTTTTGTATTTCACGATAAAACATCAGAAAATAACCCTATTCTGAATGTTTCATGTCACATATCGGAGCGTGTACAGCCCATTCTTCGTTCTCCTCTCCAAGAAAATGGTTGATGCCCTCATGATCAAGTGCGCGCACCAAGAAGGGTCTGGCATCCCTTTTTGCACGAGGAGAGGAGCAGATGGCCGACAGCAGTTTGAGGCTTACGTAGATGGATCTATCCATATTCACCAAGCAATGGACTTTCTTTTCTTTTTATGATGGAGCAAATTGGCATGTGCATCTGTCCATCTCTGCCTGACGTGACCCTGACCCAGGGCTTCGTGTTGCACTCTGCACTGCAATAACATGGTTCAAGATCATTCGTCAAATAAAAGATGCCTCCAATCTATAACACTGTCTTCAGCAATTTATCCATCGTCACTGCTATATTCAAACTTTACTTTACAAACAATACAGTCTATAATACAGAACAATATAAAATAGTGTTTTTAGTGACCATATATGTGATATAGGTGAACTGTTCCAGAGGTAACCTTAGCTTTCACATAGATATTGCCTAGACATAGGAGATATATATATATATATATATATATATATATATATATATATACATAGACTCTTAATTTTTCTCCTTTTAATAAAAGAATCGCTAAATTATGGAGGTATGGTTTTTAAATTATATTTAGGCGACGAGCATCCTTTTAATCTAAATCTAGAGGTACTCTCATCCTCATTCTTCGGACCAAATAGTGTCTTTCTTGATGTTAGTTTATCTTTACTTTCAAGCAGTAGTATGGTAGAAAATATGTTTTGTTAAACATATTCTATGAAAATATACCTAAAGTGGTAGCCTTTTTTTCAACAAAAAATGTAAGGAGAAAAAACTTTACTCCTTACTACTCCTTACAATTTTTTTATATAATTTATAGAATAAAATAGAGGGACTAAAAATTAGTCTCTACAAAACCAAACATCCCTTTAACTCGTCATACAAAGTTCTAAATTTACAGAGTCTGTTGAACTAGTATATTTTTTTTTGAAATCTATTTTAGAGAGTAACTAAATCAATAAATTTGACTAATTTTTTGGAGTTGCTCTATGCATGTAACTCTCAATCGGGGCAACATATATTTTATATAAACATGACTAAAACTTGCTTAAACATATCCTTATATGGGTCTGATTAATCGCCTATATTACTTTATATCGAAGCCTAGCCTGTGTAGTGTAACTGTGTAAGTTGTACACTTTTGCTGACGGCAAAGGCTTATATATATGCCACTTATATGGAGGCCTGGAGGGACAAAATCTCTACTACTAATTATGTGCCTATGTAGGCGTCCACAATTTCCAGTGGCGCACGGTTCTGCCATCTCCCTCCGCCACCCTCCGCGCTCCATCCGCGCTGCATCAACGCTCGCGGGTTCTGCCTCTCCCTCTCACTACGGCGCCTGCCCCGCCGCACCCCTCCACCGCGCCCCTTCCCCCGCCGCCGCGGATCCACCGTACCCCTGCCCTAGCGCCGCGGTTCCCCGCCATGGACGCCCTAGATCCACCACCTCCTCCTCCTCTCCCCATCACTGCGCCGCCTGCCCCCGCCGCACACCTCCACCGCGCCCTCGTCCCCGTCTCCGGCGCCGGTTGCGGGGCCTAGGCCGGCGGCAGTGAGGTCCAGGAGCGAGACCCCCACGGCGGCAGTGAGGCCCACGCGGCAGTGAGGTCCGGGAGCGAGACCCCCACGCCGGCAGTGAGGTCTGGGAGTGAGACCCCCACGGCGTCCCCGTCTGCGTCCCCTTCCCCGTCCCCATTCGCGCCCGGGATGCCCACGGCCGCGGTCGCGTCTCCGGCGCCGGTTGCGGGGCCCAAGCCGGCAGTGGGGTATACGGTGGTGGACGCCACGATGGACAAGAAGGAGGACATAGACGGGGAACGGTTCTGCCGTTGTCGCGCTGCAGATCCCCCCACCCTCCTTCCCTCTCCCCGCCATCAACGCCGATCTGCCATCAACGGCCACCCCTGCCTCGTGGAGCTCCACTCTGCGCACCACGTCTCCCACTCCTCCTCCTCGTCCTGCCCCTCCCTCCGTCTCTACGCTCGGATCTGCGCTCGGCCTCCTCCCTTCCTCCGTCTCTGCGCTCGGATCTGCGCTCGACCTCCTCCCTTCCTTCGTCTCTGCGCTCCGCGCCCTCACCTCCTCTCCCTCCGCCTCTGCTCCACCTCCCCAGCCGCCCACAACTACAGCGGCGGCGGACGCGGCCCCTGGCCTTAGCATCGGTGGGCGTGGCCCCTGGCCTCGGCGTCAGCGGGCGCGACCCCTGGCCACAACGTCGACGGGCGTGACCCCTGGGCCACAGCGGCGGGCGCGACCGACATCCTCGCTGTGCATCGTGCCCTCGCCCCCGTCAACCACCCCGTGCGTCGATGCCTGCCCCCGCCCCCGTCAACCACCCCATGCGTCGATGCCTCCCCCCGACGCGCTCTGCGCGCCATGCCTGCTAAGCAAGGCCACAGCGCCTAGAGCAAGGGGGAGGATGACGACCTTGCATGGCCCCGGCGAGGGCGGCCCCTGCACGGACGCGGTCCCCGGCCTCAGCCCCGGTTGTGAGGTTCTTGATTGAGCGGGGGAGCAATGCATCTTAAGAATCGAATTGATTTATTATTCTATGATTTTTTGCAGGTTGTGAGGTTCTTGATTGAGCGGTCACAAGACCTGTCACTGCAATGGTCACCAAGATGTTGTCATGCTCATGGATCTCCATCTTACCCGTGGAATAACCAATACTGCTAATTGAGGCTTATAGAGTGAACTTTGGTCTAACGATTCAGAAGCAAAAGCTGCTAACTGAAGTTGTACAACTGAGAATAATTCCAGTGGTAAGATGGAGGTCGTGCTTTGTTTTTCCTATTCGCGATCCATTATACTGCATGCATAGTCCTATGGCAATCTTTAATTCCAGGGGTAAGATGGAGATATGTGTATCCTTGTCATTCATGGAAATTGTATCCTTGTTGTCCTCTTTTTGCTTCCCATGTTTTACTGCGTCTTGTGTAGCATGAAAGCTAAAATCTTTTCTTTGGCAGAACAACAGTTATTGCTTTGCTACAACCTGCACCTGAGACATATACGGATTAAGGTGAATACATGGGCATCCAAAAGGTCTTGTGTATGTTTCACTGCTACTGTGGTGATTGGTTAGGTTGGATCGTTTCAACTTACTTCTGATTCGCAAATTCTAGGGCAGATGCTATTCAGAGGAATTATGGTGGATCATGTGTGCAGATGAGGCTGTCGTTCAGCTCCCTGGCTCCATTGTTTTTGTACTTCATCTAATGGCTGGACTGTGACTGCTGTTATGCCCTTCCCAGCTATTTAGGACTATTTCACATTCTCATATGCAAGGTAAAATTGCAGTATGTGGTTCTAAAATTTGGACCTCTTATATATATTTTTCTGTACAAGAGACCTGGGTTTCATGCATTAAAATCTGTTATGTTTTGTTTTCGCAGGTTTATGCTGATGGAGATAGCTCAGTGTCGACATATGAAAGGCAGGCAAGCCTTAGGGAATTCTATGGTAGTCTCTAGCCTATATGGGTGTGTTGTAACCCCTGCATCAATCTGCTTTGGACTGGAATTCTCATAAGGCTTCTTCCATTGCAGCAATTGTCTATCCGATTGCAGCAGCTTGAGAGTAGTTTGATCGAGAGGGACCTGAAAGGGAAGGGCCAATGCAAGGATATAGTAAGTAGGAGGAGGATGGAGGATTGGAAAAAGGTAATTACCTCTCACAATTTTCATTATCTGTATGTGAATTTGGACAAACTATGCAATTTGGATATGGATTTCAAGTCTAATTAAAGTGCTACATTTTAGTTATTTAATGTGTAGCCGATAAATTAATACTACAATGTATGCCCATGTGTTGGTATAACTTTTTGTTGGTATAGCTTTGCTTAGTGTTATCTTGTCGTTGGTCTATAGGTATAAGAGATCAGAGTCATGCCTGTACCTGTCCCTGTCGACATCCTCATGTCCGTCGGTAATAACAACAGATCCTTGTGATTCATCCCCCTTCACAATATGTGATGTGCCTGCAGTGGTTCCTTCTCTTCTTCTGTTTGTGTAATTCATCTAGCGGCTTTCCTGTATTTATGAAATCTTTACTTTTACCACTGTTTATTGTCTTGGCGTTCTTGAAACGACCAATATTCTCCTCTGTTATGGCCTTATGGGCCTCGTCGTGCTGACGTGTCAATAATATTCCTCTGTTCCTCAAAGTCCATCACTTCTTTTCTTGCGCTCTTTTCAGTTTCAGGAGCAGTTCTAATCCTTGCAGGAGCCAGACCTTCTCTTTTCATGGCTTTTGCTGCTCTCGATGTTCTTTGGGCAATGTCATTTTTGCGACATATTTATGTTCGCACCTACACCTAAATGATAGCAGGGCGCTGCAATTTTCCATGTGAAAAAGTCCGCACAGCATGTGCCTCCCCAATCCTGCACTTGGTGTCGCTTTTAGCGCCATTTAGGATTTAGCCGCCTAAGAGAAACAGGATAAACCTAGAGGAACTAATCATTGTTCTTGTCCTTTCTCCTTTTCTAGAGGCTAAATCACATTCTGGAGCCAAAATGTTGGTACCTGGTTTTGTTACGTGCTTTGCATATCGTTGTTTAAATATGGTTTGTTTGAAGTTTCCGACGACCATTAGTTCCTCCATGTTTCTCCATGGAAGTATAGATTATCACATATTTCTCCATGTTTGACAGACTGATAGACCGTGTTTATATTTTTTTCTAATACTAGCATGTTTCTACTACGCTGTATCCTGGCTTCCTACTGGCCTGTTGGGTGTGATTTGGCTGTTAGTTTTTAGCGACCTTTCACGAATAGCTGTTTAGTAGGGAAGGTGTAACCTGGACCAGTTATTTAGTATTCAGCACAAGTTCCAGTATTTGCATATTTTATTTGAACTACAAATTATGAAAGGTCACCACCCATTTAACAAGTGATTGAATAGTTTGGGTCAAAAATAAATTGTAGTATCCAACACAGATGATCATGCTAGTGGCCTAATTGTTGAATTCATTAGGCCCTTGCTGCTAGGTAGGGATAATGCAGGAGCCTTAGGAGTTGATTGGTCGTGGGATGAATTTTGAACCCTTAATATTTGCAGAACTCTACCACTCTAAAGGGACAACATGTTATGAAATTATGAATATCTTAGTTTTGTTGCTCCAGATTATGCCAGACTTCTCATGCTATTGCATTTTTTATTTTGGGATCCATTGATTATTTTTAAATAAAAAAGATACTACATGTATTGTCTTATTGTCACGATCCCATAGCAGTTTTCATATGTGAAGATAGTTTATTTTCTAGATAAACTTCGTCTTTCATTTAAACCAGTCATCAGCACTATAGTTATTCTTGTTTTCTCCATGTACTGGATTCCATTTGAAGAGTATTACATTTACTTATTCCTTATTTTTTATGTATGATGAAGCTGGAGACATGAAATCGCTCTGCTATACTTGTTTTGGTGTCATAACTACCCAATTCTTCCTTTGGAGAGTTGTGAGACATGTTTATGCACTTATTTGCATAATTGACAGGTTTATCTCTTGCTTACTGTTCCCTGCTTTATTGAGTGCCGCCCAAATATCACGTTATTGTTAGAAATGTTATTTGATCTTACTGTGTGGTATATTTGTTTTTCTATTGTGTGACCATGATACAAAGTCATAAGCACCCCCTTGATATTAATATTTTTAGTTATTGTCTTGTGGTTGCAATGCCAACCTTAATAAGGCTCTTATGTAGAGATGTTGAATGTGTCTCTGCACTCTGTTAATGACTGGTTTCCAAAATAAGTTTTGGTGTGAGTATACTTGCTGACCGTCTTTTTGTTCACCTATACTGTACGACTACAATTGATCAATACCACATGTGGGCGCCGCGCGTGAGCGGGCTAGCGACTGCGCATGAACTGGTGAGGAGCGGCTCCACAAGGGTGACCGTGTATGAGAAGGAGAACTGCCTCGGCGGGCATGCAAAGACCATGGCCGTCGAGGACGCCGACGCCGCCGGCATCGTGCAGCTCGACCTCGGCTTCATGGTCTTCAACCGGGTACGTACACATACATGTAGTAATGATACTATAATATAGAAGCGTGTCGCGATGGTCTCTTCTCATGCACGTCTGCGGCATATCCACGGGCATTCTGTGCCATTCGGTATGAAGTATGAACAACTGTTTGAACCATTTCAGAGAAGAAAAGAAATGTAATGTACAGTTTGAATTAGTTAAAGTACATATATATCGTTAATCTTGAAACCTGATATCCTGCATTGGGACTCATTTCTATGTCCAACAAGACGTTGCTCGCTTTCAGATCTCTATGAATTATCATTAATCTTGAATCCTGGTGGAGATAAAGAAGACCTCATGCTACACCTTGAATTACAGATTTTGTGTCATCATTCTAGATACCTGACTATCATGACATTATAAAGCATCCAATGGATTTTTCGACAATAAGAAAGAAGCTTGATAAGGGGGGTATTCCAACTTGGAGAGATTTGAGGTGAGTTACATGATTTGTTTAGATTGATATTTTTATTGGATAATGGAAAATCTATTCAAAGTAATCTGTAAGCTTGACTGTGAAAAACAATATGGTTGAATGCAAGCGTACTAGAATCTTTGGACCTTTTGTGATATTTGGATTATTTGGATTTCTCTGGGTGTTGGTGTGGATACCGGCTATATCTGACACACCAGGTGAACATGCACAGATATCAGCATATGAACTGAAGTATATAACCAAAGGCCAGAAATTGGTGAAACCACAAATTGGAAGTGAAAAAACAAAAAAGGTTCCCCTTTCAGTAAACTGCTTTCCAAATGGCCAACATGGGCTTTGATTTGTGCAAACGCCATGCATAGCTGGGTAACTTAACATTTAAGTTTTCATCAATTCTTTGTAAGATTGTGCCAAATACAGACACATTTTAGGGAATAATATTTTTTGTCTCATGATCTTTTTCAGGGTTATTTTGTTATCCTTTCATGGATGCCAGTCTATTTCAAAACTGTAAGACTTCACTCTGCTTCAATTTTCTTGAGTATATAAATTACTTTTCCAGTATTTAACTTGATATTGCTTTCGTGGTGATCAGATATATCATGTCAATCTGAGAGAAGCAGCTTGGTTCAGTGCACTCCCTTGGGTGATGATGGCAGTTTTAGGCTATATGACTAGTGTTGTGTAATACCCACTTTGTAAGAAAATCTAAAAGGAGAAATTATACTCCTTTATATACATGTGTGTCATCTAAATCTATCATTTCATGTGAACACCTCACTTTCACAAATAAATAATCAAATAAAGAACACTCAAATAAATCGTGCATCATGCTGGATCTTACTTTGTGTGCATTTTGTGATGATATAAAACTATAGTAAAAATAATAATAATAATAATAATAATAATAATAATTATGTTAATACCCCAATAGGAAATTAAATCCTAAAAGAAATTCTAGAGTTTGGAAAGGAAGAAAGGAAATTCTAGAATTGAAACCAAAAGGAGAAAAGATTAAAAAATTAATATATATAATAATATATCTTCAAAGTAGTGCTATATATGGCGCAATATCATCTGAGAATATTTGGTCACAAGAGTTTGAATTAAATTTGAATACAAATTGAATTTGAAAAGGGAGAGAAAAGGAAAATAAAAAGAAAAAGACTAAAGACTAGTTTGGGCCGGCTCAACGCAATTCGGCCCACTTCGCTGTTTTCCCCGCGCGGCCCATGCTCCCGCCTCCGCGCGTAGCCGACAAGCGGGGCCCACCGTCAGCCTCTCCGGTTCCTTCGCGCGGCTCGCGCATGTGTCGCTGCGTCGCGGTCCCACCGGTCAGGATAGTCTCCCTCCTCTTGCGGGTGCTCTGTTCAACCTCCGCGCGAGAAGACCGGGTTCGAGCGCCCGAAAGCTGGGATAAAACTCGAGCGGCCTGCGGGCTTCCTCTCCTCATCCGCTAATCCTCGCGCTAGATCAAGCCACGTCTCGCACCCCCCTACCCGCGTCCGTCGTCCCTAACCCCCCTCAACCGTGCGCCGCCGTGGGATTTTGTTCTGCCGCCGCCGCCGAATTGATCCACGCCGCGGCGAGTTCGGGGCCGTAGTGTTGCACCGGCGGGTTTCTGAGTGTCTATCGAAGCTAGCCGGGGCCTCCATTGGCGAATAAAACTACAAGTGCCCCACTAATTTCTCGTCGTCGCGTCTACGCCTCCGTGGATCCGCCCCATAGCGTGGCCAGGGCATCCTGCTGCATACCATGAGGTAATAGCGCCGCCAAGCTCTTCACCATCATGTCTGCTTCGTGTATCCTTCCTCCGATTTGAAGCTGGCACACCGTTGCGCCTGGTGCACCCTCGCCGGCATGGTCGCCGCCGTGCGTAGCCTGCGTCGTCGCGGCTCACCAGGAGGTCGACGAAAGAACCTGTGTCGTCGATCGCGTAACTGACGGCCAGGATTAGGAGATAGACACCCCCTTCGCCCAATTGAAGCTTAGCCGTTGGATCGCGGGTGTGGGGTTTAGATCGAGCCAGGACGTGGTCGTCCCTTAACCGTTGATATCAGATCTGATGGTCAGGGCGGGTTGCAACGTGTTACTGCGCCGTGTTCTAATCTCGTCCGATCGGGTGTGATCGGACGGCTCTGGCCTGCCGATACCCCTTCGCGGTTGCTGCTTTGCGAATGAGCCCCGGCGAAAGATAGAAATTAACCCGCCGTCCACGCCAGGAACTCTCTGAGTCTTAGGAACATTTACACCGTAGCCCCTGTACTCATCACTATTTGATGCCCAACCCAGTAGGTATTGAAAATCAGGAATTAATATCAGAAATTAGTTTTAATACATAAATAAATTGCAGAAACTTGTTTAATTCATAGAAAATGCATATGAACTCCAAATTGGTCCATTCCAGTTCCTAAATTTTTGTAATATTATTGTATATCCTTTTGTGCCTCTGTTTTGGTATGAAAGACACATTAACATTTACTTAGTACTTAATCTTGTATTAAATACATAAAACATTAGAAAATTCATAACTTAAAATATATAACTCCAAAATTAATAATTCTAGTTCCTATGATCTTATTTTAATGTCTAGACTATGATTGTGTATTTTATTTAAATGTTTGGTGTGATGTTAATTTTTGCTATACTGTGTATGTATTGTGTTGATGCGGGTAGACGAGCAAGCTAAAGAGGATTCCAGGGTTCAGCTGGTAGAGATTGCTGAGCAGGAGCTCGTTGAAGGCAAGTTGTGTCCTTGATCACTTCTTTTACCCATTCATGTTCTTATTAATCATAATGATCTGCATAGGATAATTTTGATGGGACCCAATAGGTTACCCTAGACTTTGACTATCTTTATACCTTGTTTCACCACTGGTTTTACTACTAAATTTTTGGGTAGTACATGCTATTGCTTTACATGGCTTTGGGTATAGAGATATTCATCACTCATTGTCATACTTTTTAGTATCTGTTTATTATTTACTATTCATGAAAGATCATTATGTTAATGGGAACATGAAGAACCACCCGGGAAAACAGTGCTACCACAAGGGTTTAATGGGACGCCCTGGCTGATTAACTAGGAAAGCTAGTGGATGGCTACCTTACCCGAAAGGGGCAAGGGCAGTAGGGGAGTGGTCAGTGTAGGGAGGTCCTTGGGTTGATTTTGCTGCGATGGCGGTCAGGCGAGGGATTCCTGCACTGGAGCTTCCTATAAACTGTAGCGGGTAGTTTGAAGCTAGTGGAACTTTGTAAAGGTCTCGTAGTGGTACCCTGCCTCGCTTCCTTGGTAGAGGTGTATGGGGTCTGATCAACTCCGTGGCAAATGGGTAACACGACTTGTGGGTAAAGATGTGCAACCTCTGCAGAGTGTAAAACTGGTATACTAGTCGTGCTCACAGTCATGAGCGGCTCGGACACTCACATGATTAATTTATGTAACTTAAACTTAATTTATCATTTCATTGCATCTGGGATTATTTTACTATTACTTTTATTTATTATTTCTAAGGTTCGGTATTTACTTACACTTAGTAACTGCTAATAAAATTTTGACCAACTTATAAAAGCAATGCTCAGCTTCAACCTTTATTTCATTGATCAACCTTACACTTCATGAACTCCCACCTTTGGTGAGTTCATGCCACATTATTCCCCACAACTTGTTGAGCGATCAACATGTGTGAGCTCACTCTTGCTGTCTCACACCCCCCACAGGAGAAGAACAGGTGGTCGAAGAGGAGCCGCCTAACAATGAGGCTTTCGACTTGATCTAGGTGGCGTCTCCTAGTCAGCTTTCTGGCGCCATGGATAAATTTTAGTTCCTGCGATAATCATATTTTATTTTTGTAAGACTTTCGCTATGTAATAAGTACTCTGATTTTATTATGACATTTATCTATATACACTCTGTTATTATATATGTTGTCTTCTTTGGCGCATGTATGAGATGCACCCGGCTTTGTTCCTTAAAACCGGGTGTGACAGAAGTGGTATCAGAGGAAATGTTGACTGTAGGACGGAACCTAGATAGAAATGGACAAAATCCTTACCTACTTATCTTATTCTGATTCATTCTATACTTACCTTACTCTAGTTCTTTCTATACTTATCTTGATCCTGTCTCACCTTCTATTGTTCTACTCTGATCATTCTTACCTTTTCTACTCTGAGACAAGATGGATTTCACACCTTGGAATCCTACACTTATGATCTTTTTAAGAGATAGGAGGCCTAAGACCAAACCAAAACTATTTTCTATATTTAAAAATGTTGTTTGATTGTTCTGATGATAAATGTCTGATTTGCTTATTTGATTGATTGAGATATTATATATGGACATCTTAGTATGTACCACTATAAGGTATTGAATTAGGTATGGTAGATAAAACATTAAACTGCTTAGCTAATAAATCCCCAAAGTAACATGATTCGTAATTACTACCTTGTCCACTATTCCCTCTTACCATATGTATCTAACCCAGATGGTCAATACCAGGAGGGGTGGTGGAATTGATTTACCTCCCAGACGACACACTCGGAGGATATTTAGACAACCCCAGCCACAACCAGCAGAGATGAATCCTCCTAATCCTCCACCAGGCGGAGTTGACCTACTGATTGCAGCTCAAATGAGGTTGATGCAGCAAATGGCGGACACTATGGCAGATATGCATGCTCAGATGCAGCAAGAACGCCAGGAGATGCGTCAGGAAAGAGAAGAGATATGCAGGAGTTGCGCCAGGAGCGAGGAGAGATACGCCAGGAGAGAAGGGCGCAACAGCAGCTGCAACAGCAACTCCAGCAACAGCAGCAACAACAACAAGTACCATTGCCTCCACCACCACCACCAGTCCCATCTCGTGATAAGCACCGGGAATTTATGAGTCATAAGCCGCCGACCTTCGCCAGTTCGCCAGATCCACTTGATGCAGATGATTGGTTGAAGTCAATTGAGAAGATGCTCAACATCGCCCAATGCTCAGACCCGGAGAAGGTTCTTTATGCTTCTGGTCGTCTGACAGGTCCTGCTGCTGATTGGTCGGATTCTTATACTGTTGCCCATGATGCTGCTGATACTATTACTTGGGCAGAGTTTAGTGCACAGTTCAGGAACTACCACATTCCAGCTGGTTTGATGAAGATCAAGAAGAAGGAGTTTCTATCATTAAAGCAAGGCAACATGTCTGTCATCGAGTACAGAGATAAATTCATTCAACTCTCCAGATATGCTCCGAATGAAGTTGCAGAGGATGAAAGGAAGCAGGAACATTTTATTGAAGGACTTAATGGACCCCTACAGTATGCACTGGTGGCACACACATTTCCATCATTTCAGAGGCTGCTGGATAAGGCTCTTGCTATTGAACGCAAGCGTGTTCAACTAAGTGATTTGAAGAGGAAGGCTATCTCACAGGGACAGGGTAGCAACAGTGTTCGTCCTCGCTATGTTTCGCCACAGGGTACACCTACTCGTCCAGGAGGAGGACCACGCCCAGCTCAGTATGCTCCACAGGGTCTCCACGGACACCTCCTACTCATCAGGCTACTCCCACTAGCACCCCGACGAGGTCTGCAGGACAGAAGACCGGCCCTACATGCTTCAAGTGCAGTCAAACTGGGCACTATGCTAATGCTTGTCTAATGGGGAATTCTGGTACACCAGCTAAGAACAAGCAATAGACTCCTGGCAAGGGATATTCTATAGCCAGAGTTAATCAAGTCAGCGTTGATGCTACTCCTGATGGTGCGGACATCGTACTTGGTATGTTTTATGTTAATGCAATTCCTACAACCATATTATTTGATTCTGGTGCTACACATTCATTCATGTCTGCTCGATATGCAAACACAAATGAAATACCACTGCTAAATATGAAAAAACCAATGATAGTAATCACACCTAAAGGGCCTATTGAGGCAAATCAAATGACACGTAGATTGACATTAACAATTATGGGAAGAGAATTTGGAGCTACAGCTATAATATTAGAAGCCAGCAGTATAGATATGATTCTTGGTATGTCATGGTTAAGGAAGGCAAAGGCCATTATAGCATGTGGTAGAGGTACTATAGAACTCACTAGCCCTAAAGGAGAAACATTTCAAGTTCAAATTGCAGTAACCACCTCTTCCAAACGGGCGATATACTTTATAGCGGAGGAGTTTATTGGTGACAACATCCGGGTGGTTAGAGATTTTCTGGATATATTTCCAGAGGAATTACTAGGGATTCCACCGGATAGGGAAGTTGAGTTTGTGATTGATCTTCTACCTGGAACTGCCCCTATTTCTAAGCGACCATACAGGATGTCTGTAGAAGAATTAAAGGAGCTGAAGAAGTAGTTAATGGAGTTACAAGAGGCTGGATACATTCGTCCGAGTTCCTCACCATGAGGAGCACCGGTGTTATTTGTACAGAAGAAGGATGGATCGCAATGGATGTGTGTGGACTATAGATCACTTAATGATGTTACTGTGAAGAACAAGTACCCGTTACCCCGCATTGAGGATTTGTTTGATCAGATGAGAGGTGCTAGGGTATTCTCGAAGATTGACCTCCGATCGGGATACCATCAAATGAAGATTAGACCATCGGATATTCCTAAGACGGCTTTCTCAACCCGATATGGATTGTATGAGTTCACTGTTATGTCGTTTGGACTAACCAATGCACCAGCTTATTTTATGAATTTGATGAATAAGGTGTTTATGGAGTATTTGGACAGATTCGTCGTGGTGTTCATCGACGATATTCTTATCTATTCTAGGAGTGAAAGTGATCATGAAGAACATCTAAGGTTGGTGCTATAGAAGCTACGAGATAATCAACTTTACGCCAAGTTTAGCAAGTGCGAATTTTGGATTGACAAGGTGCCATTCCTGGGACATATTATTTCTAATGGAGGAATAGCAGTGGATCCTGCTAAGGTCAAGGAGATTATGGAGTGGAGAGTGCCCACTACAGTTACTGAGATTCGGAGTTTCTTGGGGCTTGTAAGATATTATCGGAGATTTATTGAAGGATTCTCTAAGATTGCCAAGCCTATGACCTCGCTTCTGGAGAAAGGAAGAGAATTTAAGTGGGATGAGAAATGCTAAGACTGCTTTGATCAATTGAAGAAGAGATTGATGTCACCACCAGTGTTGATTATGCCAGATCTGTAGAAAGGATTTGACATTTATTGTGATGCATGTGGCCAAGGATTGGGATGTGTGCTTATGCAAGAAGGACATGTGATCGCCTATGCGTCTCGTCAGTTGCGGAAACATGAATTGAACTACCCCACTCATGACTTAGAACTGGCAGCAGTTATGCATGCACTTAAGATTTGGAGACACTACATTATGGGAACCAAGTGCCAAGTATACACGGATCATAAGAGTTTGAAGTACATATTCACTCAGAAGGATCTCAACCTTAGGCAACGCCGTTGGTTGGAGCTCATTAAGGATTATGATTTGGAGATTCACAATCACCCAGGCAAGGCAAATTTGGTCACAGATGCCTTGAGTCGGAAGGAGCACGTTCATTCCGCTATTGTTGTCCAGGTACCCGATGAATTAGCAAAAGATTTTGAGAGGCTCAACCTGGGGATTGTTACACATAAGGAAGGAGTTACCATTGAATTGGAACCTACCTTGGAGCAAGAAATTCGTAAAGGTCAGATTGGTGATGCCAAAATCCAGGAGATTAAGGATCTGATAACAGAGGGTAGAGGCTCGGATTTCACAGAGGACGAGCAAGGCACGATATGGTTCAAGAATCGGATCTGTCTTCCCGATATTGATAGTCTTCGGGAAACCATATTGAAGGAGGCACATGACTCAGTTTACTCTATCCACCCTGGTAGCACTAAGATGTATCAGGATTTGAAGCAAAAGTATTGGTGGTATGGATTGAAAAGAGATATGGCTGCACATGTGGCTAAGTGTGATGTGTGTCAAAGAGTCAAGGCCGAACTTCAAAGACCTGCTGGACTATTGCACCCATTGAAGATACCCGAGTGAAAATGGGAAGAAATTGGTATGGATTTCATTGTTAGACTACCCCGCACTCCAGCAGGATACGACTCTATTTGGGTAATTGTGGACAGGGCTCATTTCATACCTGTGAGGACTAATTACATGGGAGACAAGCTAACAGAATTGTATATGACTCGGATAGTTTGTCTACATGGAGTGCCTAAGAAGATCGTGTCTGATCGAGGATCACAGCTTACTTCTCGGTTTTGGAAGAAGTTGCATGAGAGCTTGGATACAAAGTTGAATTTTAGCTCAGCCTACCATCCCCAGACTGATGGACATACAGAGAGGACTAATCAAGTGCTAGAAGATATGTTAAGAGCTTGTGCCCTAAAGCATGGTGGCAGTTGGGAGAAGAGCTTACCCTATGCTGAGTTTTCTTATAATAATAGCTACCAGGCCAGTTTGAAGATGTCACCATTTGAGGCTCTGTATGGTAGAAAGTGTAGGACTCCAGTATATTGGGATCAGACTGGAGAAAGACAGTTCTTTGAGCCTGAACTTATACAAGAGGCAGAAGAACAAGTTCGAATGATAAGAGAAAATTTGAGAATTGCACAATCAAGGCAAAAGAGCTATGCTGATAATATAAGGAGACTACTGGAGTTTAAGGAGGGTGATCACGTGTATCTGAAGGTGTCACCAATCCGGGGTATGAGGAGATTTAAAATTAAAGGAAAGTTGTCCCCTCGCTTCATTGGACCTTTCTTGATCTTAAAGCCAGTGGGAGAAGTTGCATATCAACTGGAGTTACCCGATCATCTGTCAGATGTACATGATGTATTCCATGTGTCCCAGCTAAAGAAGTGCCTCAGGGTACCTGAGGAGCAGCTACCACTGGAGGACCTTAGTGTTCAAGATGATCTGACTTATGCTGAGCACCCTATCAAGATTCTGGACACTTTGACTCGAGTTACGAGGAATAAGGTGATTAAGATGTGCAAGGTACAATGGAGTCACCACAGAGAAGATGAAGCTACTTGGGAGAGAGAAGAAGAGCTTCGCATAGACTTCCCCCATCTTTTCCCTAGACCTTCTTAAATCTCGAGGACGAGATTATTTTTAAGGGGGGTAGGATTTGTAATACCCACTCTGTAAGAAAATCTAAAAGGAGAAATTATATTCCTTTATATACATGTGTGTCATCTAAATCTATCATTTCATGTGAACACCTCACTTTCATAAATAAATAATCAAATAAAGAACACTCAAATAAATCGTGCATCATGCTGGATCTTACTTTGTGTGCATTTTTTGATGATATAAAACTATAGTAATAATAATAATTATTATTATTATTATTATTATTATTATTATTATTATTATTATTATTATTATTATTATTATTATGTTAATACCCCAATAGGAAATTAAATCCTAAAAGAAATTCTAGAGTTTTGAAAGGAAGAAAGGAAATTGTAGAATTGAAACCAAAAGGAGAAAAGATTAAAAATAATATATATAATAATATATCTTCAAAGTAGTGCTATATATGGTGCAATATCATCTGAGAATATTTGGTCACAAGAGTTTGAATTAAATTTGAATACAAATTGAATTTGAAAAGGGAGAGAAAAGGAAAATAAAAAGAAAAAGACTAAAGACTAGTTTGGGCCGGCTTAACGCAATTCGGCCCACTTCGCTGTTTTCCCCGCGTGGCCCATGCTCCCGCCTCTGCGCGTACCTGACAAGCGGGGCCCACCGTCAGCCTCTCCGGTTCCTTCACGCGGCTCGCGCGTGTGTCGCTGCGTCGCGGTCCCACCGGTCAGGATAGTCTCCCTCCTCTCGCGGGTGCTCTGTTCAACCTCCGCGCGAGAAGACCGGGTTCGAGCGCCCGAAAGCTGGGGATAAAACTCGGACGGCCTGCGGGCTTCCTCTCCTCATCCGCTAATCCTCGCGCTAGATCAAGCCATGTCTCGCACCCCCCTACCCGCGTCCGTCGTCCCTAACCCCCTCAACCGTGCGCCATCGTGGGATTTTGTTCTGCCGCCTCCGCCGAATTGATCCATGCCACGGCGAGTTCGGGGCCGTAGTGTTGCACCGGTGGGTTTCTGAGTGTCTACCGAAGCTAGCCGGGGCCTCCATTGGCGAAGAAAACTACCAGTGCCCCACTAATTTCTCGTCGTCGCGTCTACGCCTCCGTGGATCCGCCCCATAGCGTGGCCAGGGCATCCTGCTACATACCACGAGGTAATAGCGCCGCCAAACTCTTCACCATCATGTCCGCTTCGTGTATCCTTCCTCCGATTTGAAGCTGGCACACCGTTGCGCCTGGTGCGCCCTCACCAGCGCGGTCGCCGCCGTGCGTAGCCTGCGTCGTCATGGCTCACCAGGAGGTCGACGAAAGAACCTGTGTCGTCGATCGCGTAACTGACGGCCAGGATTAGGAGATAGACACCCCCTTCGCCCAATTGAAGCTTAGCCGTTGGATCGCGGGTGTGGGGTTTAGATCGAGCCAGGACGTGGTCGTCCCTTAACCGTAGATATCGGATCTGATGGTCAGGGCGGGTTGCAACGTGTTACTGCGCCGTGTTCTAATCTCGTCCGATCGGGTGTGATCGGACGGCTCTGGCCTGCCGATACCCCTTTGCGGTTGCTGCTTTGCGAATGAGCCTCCGCGAAAGATAGAAATTAACCCGTCGTCCACACCAGGGACTCTCTGAGTCTTAGGAACATTTACACCGTAGCCCCTATACTCGTCACTATTTGATGCCCAACCCAGTAGGTATTGAAAATCAGGAATTAATATCATAAATTAGTTTTAATGCATAAATAAATTGCAGAAACTTGTTTAATTCATAGAAAATGCATATGAACTCCAAATTGGTCCATTCCAGTTCCTAAATTTTTGTAATATTATTGTCTATCCTTTTGTGCCTCTGTTTTGGTATGAAAGACACATTAACATTTACTTAGTACTTAATCTTGTATTAAATACATAAAACATTAGAAAATTCATAACTTAAAATATATAACTCCAAAATTAATAATTCCAGTTCCTATGATCTTATTTTAATGTCTAGACTATGATTGTGTATTTTATTTAAATGTTTGGTGTGATGTTAATTTTTGCTATACTGTGTATGTATTGTGTTGATGCGGGTAGACGAGCAAGCTACAGAGGATTTCGGGGTTCAGCTGGTAGAGACTGCTGAGCAGGAGCTCGTTGAAGGCAAGTTGTGTCCTTGATCACTTCTTTTACCCATTCATGTTCTTATTAATCATAATGATCTGCATAGGATAATTTTGATGGGACCCAATAGGTTACCCTAGACTTTGACTATCTTTATACCTTGTTTCACCACTGATTTTACTACTAAATTTTTGGGTAGTACATACTATTGCTTTACATGGCTTTGGGTATAGAGATATTCATCACTCATTGTTATACTTTTTAGTATCTGTTTATTATTACTGTTCATGAAAGATTATTATGTTAATGTGAACATGGAGAACCACCCGGGAAAACAGTGCTACCATAAGAGTTTAATGGGACGCTCTTGGCTGATTAACTAGGAAAGCTAGTGGATGGCTACCTTACCCGAAAGGGCAAGGGCAGTAGGGGAGTGGTCAGCGTAGGGAGGTCCTTGGGTTGATTTTGCTGCGATGGCGGTCAGGCGAGGGATTCCTGCACTGCAGCTTCCTATAAACTGTAGCGGGTAGTCTGAAGCTAGTGGAACTTTGTAAAGGCCTCGTAGTGGTACCCTGCCTCGCTTCCTTGGTAGAGGTGTATGGGGTCTGATCAACTCCGTGGCAAATGGGTAACACGACTTGTGGGTAAAGATGCGCAACCTCTGCAGAGTGTAAAACTGGTATACTAGCTGTGCTCACGGTCATGAGCAGCTCGGACACTCACATGATTAATTTATGTAACTTAAACTTAATTTGTCATTTCATTGCATCTGGGATTATTTGACTATTACTTTTATTTATTATTTCTAAGGTTCGGTATTTACTTACACTTAGTAACTGCTAATAAAATTTTAACCAACTTATAAAAGCAATGCTCAGCTTCAACCTTTATTTCATTGATCAGCCTTACACTTCATGAACTCCCACCTTTGGTGAGTTTATGCCACATTATTCCCCACAACTTGTTGAGCGATGAACATGTGTGAGCTCACTCTTGCTGTCTCACACCCCCTACAGGAGAAGAACAGGTGGTCGAAGAGGAACCGCCTAACACTGAGGCTTTCAACTTGATCTAGGTGGCGTTTCCCAGTCAGCTTTCTAGCGCCAAGGATAAATTTTAGTTCCTGCGATAATCATATTTTATTTTTGTAAGACTTCCGCTATGTAATAAGTACTCTGATTTTATTGTGATATTTATCTCTATACACTCTGTTATTATATATGTTGTCTTCTTTGGCGCATGTATGAGATGCACCCGGCTTTGTTCCTTAAAACCGGGTGTGACATGTTGTATCGGACATGCTTATTAGAAATGGTACAGACATTACTTTAACACGGAAGATAATGCAGGTGTATTGCTTCAACAAAAATAGTAGTGCAAGTCAGTAAAGTTTTCATTTGTTTTATTCGTATGATCTTGTGCACCTCTCCGCGCTCTTACCAAAAGGTGACATGCTTCCTGATATGTTGTCATCTATTATATATTAACCAAACATGTTAAGTCTTACATGAACATTGGCAGTTTATTTTCATCAACACTGGCAGTTTATTTTCATCAATATTGGTTTTGTCATTTCAAATGTACACTTCCTGTTGCATTAACTTCTCTTCGTGACTATTCTGTAGTCAATTGGCTTTCTAGGGCCATGTATTGTTTTGCTCTGTCTGAATGCAGCAAAGAGTCCAATCATTGCTTCAGCCTGGCTTACAGTTGCTGTTGGATGGAAATCCTTCGGCCACTCAGGTTTCTTAGTAAATCTACACGTACTTTAGTTTAGTGATGGAACAGACACTCGTTCTTCTCGATTTGGATCTTCTTTTTTTCCATCTGATATATATCATTTTTAAAACATAATTAACAGGAGATTGCCCCACAATATGCTGCAGCCCACTTTTACTTTTTACATCTGGAGAATATGACTAAGAATCTGGTTTTACTTGATTCTTGACTTGTAGATACCTTTTTCTTCGTATGAGACCCCACAAACTGCGTCGACCCCGACCCGGCCACCACGCCGCCATACCCTCACAGTACTTGCATTTGTTTCATAGAAATAATCTACTGTTCCTCGCAAGACGGAAGTTTATTTTGTATTGTAAGGTTAACCTTCATTTATTTTTTTCAAATGATGAAATTCTGGAATCAATAGTATGTGTTTGTTTGATTTGAAGTCATATGGATTATTTTTAGGTGTACTGTGTGTCTGGGGTTTGCGTTTTTTTGTTTAGTAGCATATATGTAATTGTGTTATTTGGTGAGTCTCATCCTCCCTTTACAGGAAGGCTTGTACTTCGGACATTCTTTTCTTTCTTATAAATATAAAGATTTATGACTCTATTGCAAGTTAGAGATAAAAATAGTGTGTTTGTGCAAGCTCAAATCTTTTCTCATAACAGTATAACACACATTTATACATAAGTTATTGTGGTATTATATATTTCCGTTGCAACGCACGGGCACTCAACTAGTAAAAGAAAGAAGTGTCTCTCTCCGCCACTAGCTAGCTACTGCTTGCGCAAGAGATAGAGATAACTACGAACATTATATGCGGCCTTTTTCTGTTAGCTGATGGTTGCATTGCACGCTGAACCGCAATCATCACTTTCGGTAATGGCCTATATAGTATCTTGCTTTGATGCGATTTGCCAAAAAAGAGATCTTGCTTTCGTGCTAAGAGCATATATGCCTGGCCTCTGACCACGCCACTGCACACACAACCCAACCCCCCAAGTGTAAGCACACAAGACAACCTTGTGGTAAATTATGGTAAATGCAAGGTTACAAATTCTAATCCCCTGTCCCAAAATCTTGAGGACAAGCCACCTCTCAAGTCAGCTGAACCGCTCAAATTATAAACTAGAGCTAGAGAATGACATTTCAAGTAGTTTAGGTGGTATTTGGTTCCCTGTAATTTTTTTAAGAAGTTGGATACTGCACAAAATCATCCAATATAAATTCCATTGTTAACTTATGTATAGTGAGATTCTAGCACAGAATTCAAGATAAAATCTAGAAACTTTTATCGACATCTCCTTAACTCCTATACATGTCTGACCAAGCACCGAGAAAACAACACTGGAATAAGTAGATCTATGGAATCACCGAAAACATTGCGTAAATCTCGGTGCACTCAACAAGATGACGAATGCAACAGGGAAGGGGTCTGTGACATGCCTGCACTGCGAGGGAATAAGCGTGGACCCACAAAGCGAGATCCATCAGCTCAGGTTCTCCCCTTCCCTCACCCACTTTTGGCCAGATTCCATCGGCCACTACTACGGCTTGGTTCTAATCCACGTCTTGGATAAAAGGCAAAGAAGAAGGCCAACAAGGTTTGGATTGTTTGGTTTGCTGCTTCACTTGCAATAATTTACTTAAAGATTAGGAAAGTTTGACCAAGTTAGACATGTGTTTGGTTTGAAGCCACGATTGTGGCAAGATTTTTTTCCTCCTACGTAGGTCCTACTCGTCAATGCCTTGTAAAAGTGTGGGAAGATTTCTTTAGACGTAGCAAACTGTGGTGCAAAATTTAAGCGTCTAAGCTTAGACACCTTAGACAAGTGTGACATAAAATTGTGTGGTAATTTTGACACCTTAGGTATAGAACCAAACAACTGTCAGCGTCATCGAGGGCGTTCCTGCCATTTCCTTCGCCCAACCGAGTAACTTCTCCGTCGTCATGGGTGAGCCGTGAGCGACAGAGAATGAAACTATGAAAGGATGGTATATACCGAGCTGGCAGTGGCAAGCTTCGGTGCAACTAGGCTTAAGCTAGGACTTGACTGGTCGTCATATGTTGATCTGATGCTGTTCGTTGCTATTATTGTACTATGAGTGCTACAGTCTTGAAGATCAGAGAAGAATGTGCTTAGGATCAACGACCTCGAGGAACACAATCTATTTTGTAGTTTTGATGAGACCGACGGTGCTTCTTTAGACTACAAATTTGGCGTCCAAATGCTTGTCCTCGTGGAACACTAAGCCTCCTCATTTAGAACGTAGGAATTTTATATAAATGAATTAGGAATTTTATAGGAATTGGTTGAAAAACACAGGGAAAACGTAGGATTTAGAAAATCATCCTTTGATCCAAATTAAGGAGACCTAATGGAGTAAGGCTGATAGTGTAAATAAAATTTAAAATGCATATTCCTAAATATTCTCATACTCTTGGTAGTACTTTCATCCATGAGCTAGGGTAAAAATTCACATTGATTATTGGTTGATGAGAATGCTAAAACTAGGGATGTAAAAATCACATGCTTCGATGTTGACCAATTAGTGGAGGTGTACAATCTTAAAAGGATAATGCATATAAGTTTTTGTAACTCTAACTATAGGGTAAGATATTCTGTTTAAGATAGAAAAAAGATATTCTCATGGGGTTAAAAACAGTTTTATTAACTCTTGCACCATTGCCATGTTGAGATCTAGATCAGTGCTTAGATCACTACAAGAATTCAGGTAATCCCCATCGGCCCAAAACCGACGAGAATTAGCCTTAAACCGACGGAAATTACTAATTCCCATCGGTATATGGTTAATTCCTGTCGGTTTTGAGCCGACGGGGATTAATGGTCGGCGTTAAGTTAATTCCTATCGGTAGCTGACGGGAATTAACTAATTCTCGTCGGCTTCTAGTTAGCCGACGGGAATTACTAATTCCTATTGGTTTACGGGCAGCCGACGAGAATTAATTAGTATTCCTATTGTGGATCCGTGTTTTTATCGAATATATAATCAAGAGAATCATGATCTATAAGAATACTAATAGGCCTTTTGGGTTAAAGTATATTAGTAAGAGTCTACAAATACGAAGAAGTTGGGTATACTAGAGATGATCATCCCAAGCCATAGTCGTCGTTGTTATTTCTCTCGTTACACGCACGGTGATAGCACACCAACGTTATAGAGTTTAATCACTGCATGTGTGGACACCATATAGATGTTGACGCGGTGTTGGTCAGCAACGAACTTAAGGAGCATAGATGGTCATGTTGTTATTGTCGTTACTCGAGGATGTACAACAATGGCACCATTGCTACATTGAGATCTAGACTATTCTTTAGGCCTGTATTTTTGTTGAATGTATGCCTAAGAAACAATCATAACCCATAAGAATGCTAATGAACCGTTAGGGTAATATTCCATTAGTAAGGGTCTATGTATGTGAAGGAGTTGGTGTGTTAGAGAGGATCATATTAAGCAACAGTTCTCATATCTTTAATTTCTGGTATTGCAGGTGCCCAAGATATTGTTGATGTTTCTTTGCCCAAGATATTGTTGACGTTTATTTCTTTGCATGTGCCGTGATAGCACACCAATGTCATAGAGTTTAATCCCCGCACATACAGATACTATGGAGACAATGTTGTTGTTGCTATAGTGTTGATCAGCATCGAACTTCATGAGCACGGTTGAATGTGTTGATGTCGTTACTGGTACGCGAGGACGTATGACTACTTTCACTACTTCAATGGCCTTCTTCCGATATGTTGTACATCCAATGGTAATGATCCATGATCCTCTACTCGCATCCTATCTTGATTGAATATTGTAGATATGCTAGTGTGCAACGTACACATATTCCTATAGTGGTATTGTCGGGTACCGTAATTAGGGGTACCCCCAACACTCCTAAACACGGCTGGTAAACACCTTCAGAGCAAACCATAAAGACTGACAGTTCGGGTCAAAGTCAAAGCTTCGTTTACCAAGGGACGCGATCTCGCCTCGTCCGAGCCCGGCCTCGGGCGGGAACTGTGGTCACGGACGAATTCACGTCTCGCCCGAGGGTCTCCTCGGGCAGTGAGCACACCCTCGGCTCAGCCAAAGGCAAGCCTTGTCGTGCAAGCGACCTTGGCCAAATCGTCTTACTAGCCGACCGTATTGCATGCGCATTCAATGCTGGGATCGCCTGACATCTTATCCTGACACGCGCGCCTCAGTCGGCAAGGTCGAAGTGACCGCATTCACTTCGCCCTTTCACTGACCGATCTGACAGGAAAACAGCGCCGCTCGCCCTGCTTCGGTTGCCGTGCCAACCACCCGGGTGAAACCGACAACAGCCAAGTTCAGCCTCGGACGCAACAAGAAGCTCTACCTCGCCCGACCTCAGGCCTCAGCCTCAGGAGGAGATCTCCGCCTTGCCCGACCCCAGGGCTCGGCCTCAGCCTCGGCCTCGGGAAGAGTCACGTCCTCGCCCGACCCTAGGCCTCGGCCCCAGCCTCGGCCTCGGAGGAGCCGCCGCCTCGCCCGACCTCAGGCTCAGATCGACCGCGCCATAAGGGATACATCATTACCCTACTCCTAGCTAGCTCAGGCTACGAAGGAACAAGACCGGCGTCCCATCTAGCTTACCCCGGTAATAGGCAATGATGGTTCCCCGCGTGCGTCCATGACGTCGGTGGTTCTTAAGCCCCCTACGGAAGCAAGGAGATGTCAGCAGGATCCATGCAGCGCCGACAGCTGTGCGTCTATAGGGCTCATGCACTTCTCCAACGGACACGTTAACACGTACATAGTAACCAGGCACTTCCCCGCTGGCCACGTAGCACATAGCTACACCCCCATTGTACAGCTGGGCCATCTCCTTATGTTTATAAAAGGGGATGTCCAGGAAAGAGAAGGGAGAGACGCACGGCAAAAGGGACGGGAGAAGACGAGCAGGGCCAGACTCTCTCTCTCTCTCTCGCTCTCGCTCTCTCGCAGCGCTCGTAACCCCTACTACGAGCACCCTGGTGCAGGATAATACAAGGCTCATTCCCCTCTTGTGTTCCATCTCGCACCAACCCATCTAGGCAGGGACACGCAGCGACAAATTTACTAGTCGGTCCAGGGACCCCCCGGGTCCGAAACGCCAATAGTTGGCGCGCCAGGTAGGGGCATGCTGCATGTTAACGAACACTTTCCCGTTGAGTTCCAGATGGGTAGACTTCAGCAACCTCTTCAGCCCGGGATGATGCTCCGCTTCGGGAGTCTCGAGTTCATGTCCCTCGATGGCAGCTACGACATGGTACTCCTCCCCTCACAGCACGACAACAACGACAGTCGACTCGCCCGGCGGCGGCGAACTCGATGATGGCTTCCCCCCGTGGCGAAAGAGGAACACCCGGGTTTGCCCCGCCACCTTCCTCGCCATAGGAGGAGGAGACAGGGTAACCATGGCCAGGCAGGAGGCGGCACCTCGTCGGCTGTCGGACCAGAGCGAGTCGACGATTCCGGCACTCCTCCGGGGGACATGTCGGGTGTTGTCCTCGCGCCTGAGACAACGACGAGCATCACTTCCCCGCAACGTGCTAGCCCCAAGCGGACTGATGACGCCAGCACCCTCGCAAAGGACCTATTGGGCATTAGCCTCGTACCTGCGATAACGGTGCAGTCTGTCCCCAATGCGACTTCACCACCGTCCATCAACCAAAAGGTATCGTCCATTTTCCATCCTGTTCCCTTTAAATTTAGTTTTGATCCACCAAGCGACCCCGCTTCGGTGAGCGCTTTCGCAAGGGCGTATCCAGACCTTTCGGGGTACCATATGTGGTCAACCTGGGACCGACTGACAGCCGTCTCAACCTCCGGACCGGCGGATTCCGAGGAAGAGGATGACCCTGACTTCGGTTGGGATTTCTCTGGCCTCAATGTTCCCGGTGCCATGCGGGACCTCATGTCCGCATGTGACCACTACCTCTCTGGTTGCTCTGACGATGGCCATGGCCTTGACGACGAGGGTTATGGCCCAAGTCGTGAATGTTTCCACATCGATCTGGGAGATCACGACGAAGGCAACCAGCTCGGCATGCCGGACGTTGGCGATCCCCCTGGGCCCGCATCTCGCGTTGACATCCCACGGGAGCTAGCTGTGGTCCCAGTCCCTACAGGGGGTCAGGACACACAGCTCGAGCAAATCCGCGAGATGCAGGCCAAGGTCGACGAGGAAGCAGGGCGGCTTGTGCAGCTCCGACAGAACATCGAGCAGGAGTGGGCAGGCCGAAGACTCGCCGGAGGAGCCCGTCATCGGGCCCGGGATGTCCAGCGCCATATCATTGACAATGCCAGGGCAGCGCTGCCCCCGGCCGTCAGCGGGTCCGGCCAGGACCTAGCTGCAGCGGCGATGCTACTTCGAACCATGCCGGAGCCATCCACCACCGAGGGACGGCGTATCCAGGGCGAACTCAAGGATCTCCTGGAAGGTGCCGTAGTTCGACGAGCCGAGAGCTCTGCCTCTCGAAGGCGAGCTGACCCCTCGGAGCTCACGCGGCGTCCTCCCGACGCATGCGGGAGGCCTCGGTCCGTCCCAAGCGCACGCGGGACAAGACACCTGCCGCCCGGGATCGCCTCGGCGACGAGCAACACCATCACGACCATCGAGCCCGCCTCGAGGAGAAGGTGCGCCGAGGCTGCCACCCCAGGCGCGGGGGACGCTATGACAGTGAGGTGGATCGGAGTCCCTCGCCCGAGCCACCAGGTCCGCGAGTCTTCAGCCGGGCCATACGACGAGCGCCGTTCCCCGCCCGGTTTTGAGCCCTAACTACCATCACCAAGTACTCGGGGGAGACGAGGCTAGAGTTGTGGCTCGCAGATTACCAGCTAGCATGCCAGTTGGGAGGGGCAGACGATGACAACCTCATCATCCGCAATCTTCCCCTTTTCCTCTCTGACGATGCCCGGGCCTGGCTGGAGCATCTGCCTCCTGCGCAGATCTCCGACTGGGATGACCTAGTCAAAGCCTTCGCTGGAAACTTCCAAGGTACGTACGCACGCCTTGGAAACTCATGGGATCTCCGAAGCTGCCGCCAGCAGCCAGGAGAATCCCTCCGAGAGTACATCCGACGGTTTTCGAAGCAGTGCACCGAGCTGCCTAACATCACCGACTCAGACGTCATCGGAGCTTTCCTCGCCGGCACCACTTGCCGAGACCTGGTGAGCAAACTAGGGTGCAAGAATCCCACCAAGGCGAGCGAGTTGATGGACATAGCCACCAAGTTCGCCTCTGGTTAGGAGGCGGTCGAGGCTATCTTCCGGAAGGACAAGCAGCCTCAGGAAAGGCAGAAGGAAGACACCCCAAGGCATCCATCCAGCGCGGCGTGAAGAAGAAGACCAGGAAGAAGGCGCAAGCAAAGCGCGACGCCGCTGACGTGAATCTCGTCGCTGCTGCCGAGCGCAGGAACCCTCAGAAGCCTCTCGAAGGGGCCAACATGTTCGACAAGATGCTCAAGGAGTCGTGCCCCTATCACCAGGGTCCCGTCAAGCACACCCTTGAAGAATGTGTCATGCT
This sequence comes from Zea luxurians, assembly GCA_029449295.1. Lineage (NCBI taxonomy): Eukaryota > Viridiplantae > Streptophyta > Magnoliopsida > Poales > Poaceae > Zea > Zea luxurians. Next base: position 52,212,797 of record JAOPSE010000021.1, on the reverse strand, counting down.
CCGACGCTACTTCCATAAGACCGGGCCCCGGCGGAAGATGGCAAGGGCCAAGGCAATAACAAGAAGGAGGGCGACAAGGAAGAGGAGTTCCTGGAGGTCCACAACTGCTTCATGATCTACGGCGGGCAGGTGGCGAACGCCTCAGCTCGGCACCGCAAGCAGGAGCGCCGGGAGGTCTGCTCGGTGAAGGTGGCAGCGCCAGTCTACCTAGACTGGTCCGACAAGCCTATCACCTTCGACCGAGGCGACCACCCCGACTTCGTGCCAAGCCCAGGGAGGTACCCGCTCGTCATCGATCTGATCATCGGCAACGTTAGGCTCTCCAAGGTCCTCATGGACGGAGGCAGCAGCCTCAACATCATCTATGCTGAGACCCTGAAACTCTTGGGGGTTGATCGGTCCGAGGTCCGGGCCGGTGCGGCACCCTTCCACGGGATCGCACCTTGGAAGCGTATCCTGCCCCTCGGGCAGATTGACTTACCCGACTGCTTCGGAACTCCCTCCAACTTCTGAAAGGAAACCCTCACCTTCGAGGTAGTTGGGTTCCGAGGGACCTACCACGTGGTGTTGGGAAGACCGTGCTACGCCAAGTTCATGGCTGTCCCCAACTACACCTACCTCAAGCTCAAGATGTCAGGCCCCAACGGGATCATCAACGTCGGATCCACGTACCGCCACCCGTACGAGTGCGACGTGGAATGCGTGGAGTACGCTGAGGCCCTCGCCGGGTCCGAGGCCCTCATTACCGACCTGGAATGCCTCTCCAAGGAGGCGCCCGATGCGAAGCGCCACACCAGCAACTTCGAACCAGCTGAGGTGGTTAAGTCTGTCCCTCTCGACCCCAGCAACGACGCCAGCAAGAAAGTCCGGATCGGCTCCAAGCTTGACCCCAAATAGGAAGCAGTGCTCGTCGACTTTCTCCGCGCAAACGCCAAAGTTTTTTGCGTGGAGTCCCTCGAACATTCCAGGCATACCAAGGGATGTCGCCGAGCACTCATGTCACACCCGGTTTTGGAAGGTAAACCGAATGCGAACCATGTACGTGCCAGGATCAGAACTCACGTACACAGCGATTACATAAATGAACATCAATGCACATTGATCGAATAATAACTTAAAAGAGTATTAACTTATTACATCACAGAGTCATAGACATACACATAGTCATCGTCTTAACAGGTAAATCAAAGTGCTAGCGAAACGCAGTAAAGATAAGGCCTTCACAGGCAGCTGACTGGGGGTTGCCGCCAACCCACACCTAGAATTCGTCGTAGTCTTGGAACTCCTGGAAGTCTCCTTCCACGACTTCGCCTTCTCCGGAGCAGTGGTTACAATGCGGACAACCTGGTGTTTTGTGGTAAAGCAAGGATGAGTACACATCAACGTACTCAGCAAATGTCCCGTTTGGCTGAAGTGGACTAGCTTTATGTGGGGTTAGGCTCAAGCAGTTGCTTTTAGTTGGACAGGTATTTATCATTAGTAGAAGCCAGATTTTAGCATTCACCAACCCATGAACCATTTCCTCATCGAGGAACAACATCATCATATTCGAACCAAAACCATAACATAATCCTTGTATCTCGAACCATCTGTATCTCTAATCAAAGAGGATCCCAAGGCTGCTCTTAACCGTGAGCACAGCTGATATATCAGTTTCACTACCCTCTGCAGAGGTCGCACACTTTACCCATGAGTCGTGATTCCCTTTCTGCCCGGAGAGAGCTATTCTCCATTGACCACTACCTAGGTGGCCTGGCAGGGTATCACTACGTAGCTTTTACAAAGATTCCCTAGAGATCATAGCTGCCCGTTAGGTTTCTCCAGTTTGATAAACACAGTACCCCTCCCCGCAGGAGAGTGACTAACAAAAAGCAAAACGAAAGAACCTCGGCACTCAGCCTCGGCAGAGCAAGCACTGTGCCTGGACCCCATTGACGGCACGACGGCGAAGCAACTACACCTCTAGTTCCTCTAATTAATTAGCTAAGGGCACCCCATTTCACCCTCATGGTTGCACTGTTATCCCGGGTGGTCTCTCAACGAACAGGTCCTTACGGAGAGGTACTCAGGAAACAGCCTGAGCCCCCTAGAGTATCACAAGATCATCAACATCATCAGGATAACAGTATCATAAATATTCACATCATGTTCATTGATTAAGTTAAGGCAGTAGCAGAATGCTAACCATAATAGCCCATAAGGTCATCAAGGATAAAGTAAAGTGTAAAGCTAGTCAATCCTTAGGTTCCAAGTAAGTAATGTGGGGTAGTAAGTTATAAATGAATAGGACATAATGGGTCAGAGGACACTTGCCTTCACCAAACTGCTGATCAGGGACTTCCTCTGCAACTTCCTCGGGAAACACAGACTGCTCGTTGTCTACGTAAAGTAATCATTCACACTATGCACTTGGGAAATAACAAACAAAAACAATATACCAAACATATGCAGCAGAGAGATCACAAGTTCATAATAGAAAAGGGATAGGCACTCTGGTATTCTCTAGGTCTAGGTGGTAGAGGACTATACAAAAGGACTCATTATCCACTACTCAAGTTTAAGTCAGTGGTGGGATTAAATCATTATCTGGTTTTAAGTTCCTAAACTTAGGTGTTTTAAGTCCATAAACTTAAGTGCTCCAACTTTTATTAAAGTCTACCAACTTCTAATTATCTCAAATAAGGTTCCAATAACCTTAATCCTATCCTAATGATTAACCATTAATTGGGACATGGAAACAGCAGGGAAACATTGTTTAAATAGATAGACAAAAACATCATGAGCATTTTGCAATTTGAAGCACCTAATTTGGAGTTCATATGGCAAAGTTATGAATTTTACAAGTTTAGGGGTTAAAAATATACCCTAAGTACCTATTTTGAATTAAATAAAAGGTCCGAGGACCTAACTGTAAGAAACCAGGGACGGCGGGCGCAATTTCCAGAAAACAGGGGGGTTCTTTAAGAAAACGCGCGGGCGAAGGGGTATCGGACTCCTACGGCCGTCGGATCTCAGGCGGACGGACAGGATTAGATCCTGCGGGCGGGCGCGCGGGCGCGCGGCGGCCTGGGTGGCTGACAGGCGGGACCGGCGGGCAGCGCGAGCGCGCGGGCGGGCTGACAGGCGGGACCGGCGGGCAGCGCGAGCGGGCTGACAGGCGGGACCCAAACGGCAGGGAGACGGGGTGTGGGGGAAGCGGGCCTGGGCCGCTGGATCTCCGGCGGACGGCCAGGATCGGGTTTGGCCTAATTAAAACGGGACCGCCCGATCTGGGACGGACGGTGCGGATTGGGTGGCCGGCCTGGGCTTCTCCTACGGCTAGATGGGGCGGCGGCGCTCGTCCCCGCGGCGGAGGGCTCGCCGGAGACGAGGGGCGCGGGCACTTGGCGGGTCTCTGGGGCGTCCTGAGTGGCCGGGAAGGTTGGGAAGGGCACGGGGAATTCCTTGGTGGGGTCTGGGTCGGGGCAGGGGCACCGGAGGGGGGCGGTTCACGGCGGAGCGGCTCGGCGGCGGCGTTGAACAACTCCGGCGAGGAATCAAACGCGATAGAGTGCAATAGAGGGGAAGAGAGGGGGCATGGGAGGTTCCTTACCTCAAGGCGAACTCCGGGGACTCCTTGGTGGCGGCGATGACGCGACGGTGGCCCGGGGCGACGGTGGCAGACCCCCGCGGCTACACGGAGGACGGCGGGTGAGCGCGGGCAGAGAGAAATAGGGAGGGGGAGAGGGAATTGGGGCGCGTCTCGGGTTGCGGACGCCGGGGCGAAGCTTACCGTGGCAATGGACACGGCGGAGCTCCAACGGCGACGGAGGAACGAGCTCGGGACGGCGGTGGTTTAATGGCGGCGGCGCTTTGGCGTGCGCACAGCAAGGGGAAGGTGAGGGAGGGGTCGGCAGGTGCGCAAATGAGGGAGGGGGAGAGGGCGAGTGGGGCTCCGGGCTCAAGTGGCCGAGGCGAGGTGGGGGCGAGCTCCACGCGCGACGTGGGCGCGGAGTCCGCGGCACGCGCGGCGGCGGTTACGCGGGGACGGAGGAGCTGACAGCTCGGGCCCGCGAGCAGAGAGAGAGAGGAAAGCGGGAGCGGGCGCGGAGAACGGTTGCCTGACGGGCGGGACCGGCAGGGCAGAGAGAGCGGGGGAAGCGGGCGCGCGGGCGGGGAACGCGGCTGCGCTGACGGGTGGGCCCGCCAGGGCAGAGAGAGGAGGGGGGAGAAGGCGCGCGCGCGGGATGGGCCGATTGGGCCGAAAGGCCGAGGGGGGGCGGGGTATGGGCTTCTTTTCCTTTTCTTTTTTAATCTGGAATTGTTTTCTCTTTTCTTTTTATTTTCTCTATTTGATTCAAATTCAAATGTGCCACAAATTCAAATTAGACTTTCTAAGAGTTATGCACCAAACAAAAGTGAAATCTAGGGTTCAACATGATGCAACAATTCATACTCCCTTGGAGTTTGAGCTAATAGACTATAGTTACAAATAAAATAACCACTTTTCTCCTATAGAAATGAGAAAGAGAAGATTGGGGAAGGATGAGAAAAGGGAAGTAACACCTGAATTTGTGAATATGAGCAAAGAAATTTTATACCCCCAAATTCAGGGTGTTACAAACCTATCCCCCTTAAAAGAATCTCGCCCCGAGATTCAGGGTTGGTCAGCAAAGAGTTCAGGGTATTTGGCTTTCAGATCATCTTCTCGTTCCCAGGTTGCTTCTTCCTCTGTGTGGTGACCCCATCTGACTTTGCACATTCTGATGGTATTCCTCCGGGTGACTCTGTCTGCAAACTCCAGAATCTGCGTTGGCTTCTCTATGTATGTCAGATCCTCCTGGACTTCCAAACCCTCCACTGGCAACTGTTCTTCTGGTACTCGCAGACACTTCTTCAATTGCGACACGTGGAACACATTGTGCACTGCCGACAAACTTTCTGGTAGGTTGAGTTGGTAAGCCACTTCTCCACGCTTTGCCTGAATCTGATATGGTCCAACGTACCGGGGTGCTAACTTGCCTTTAACTCCGAACCTTCTGACTCCCCTGATAGGTGACACCTTCAGATAGACGAAATCCCCCACTTCGAAACTCAGTTCTCTTCTCCTTCGGTCCGCATAGCTTCGCTGTCTTGACTGGGCTGTCTTCAGGTTCTCCCGAACCATTTTGATATTCTCTTCGGCTTCAAGCAGGATGTCGGGGCCAAACACCTGTCTCTCTCCAGGCTGGTCCCAATGCAGCGGAGTCCTACAACTCCGCCCATAGAGTGCCTGAAACGGTGACATCTTCAAGCTAGCCTGGTAGCTATTGTTGTAGGAGAATTCTGCATAAGGTAACCTTTTGTCCCATCCTGACTTGTCTTGCAACGCACAGGCTCTCAGCATATCTTCTAGGATCTGATTAGTTCTTTCAGTCTGACCGTCTGTCTGCGGATGATAAGCCGAGCTGAAATTCAAATGGGTGCCCAAAGCTTCTTGTAGCTGCTGCCAGAAATGAGAGGTGAACTGCGTTCCTCGATCTGACACTATCTTCTTCGGCACACCATGAAGGCAGACTATCCGTGACATGTATAACTCAGCTAACGTTGCTCCGGTGTATGTGGTCTTCACAGGTATGAAATGGGCCACCTTTGTTAAGCGGTCCACAACCACCCAGATGGAATCATAACCGGCCCGGGTACGAGGTAGGCCAACTATAAAATCCATACCGATCTCATCCCACTTCCACTGAGGAATCCGCAATGGCTGCAACAATCCGGCGGGCCTTTGATGCTCTGCTTTGGTCCTCTGACAGCTATCACAGATGGCGACATATTCTGCGATTTCTCTTTTCATGCCATACCACCAAAACCTCCTCTTTAAATCCTGGTACATCTTTTCACTTCCCGGGTGTATGGAGTAGGCTGTTTCATGAGCTTCCTTTAGGATCAGCTCCCGAATAGGTTTGAGGTCGGGGACACACAATCGGTCCTTGAACCATATTACTCCCTCTTCATCCTCTCGAAAGTCTTTGCCTCTTCCTTCCAAGATTAGCTGCCGGATCTTGTTGATGCTTTCATCATCCTTCTGCCCTTCTTTGATCTCCCGCTCTAGGGTGGGCTCTAATTCCACTGTTACTCCTTGCGTACTGTTCAGGAAACCGAGACTCAGTCTGTCGAACTCCTTGGCTAACTCATATGGCATTGGGTACGTGGCCATCATATTGACTTGACTCTTCCTGCTCAGAGCATCTGCAACAACATTGGCTTTACCTGGATGGTAATGTATCTCCAACTCGTAGTCTTTGATCAATTCCAACCATCTTCGTTGTCTCATGTTTAACTCTGACTGGGTGAATATGTACTTCAGACTTTTATGATCTGTGTAGATGTCGCACTTCTGCCCATACAGGTAATGTCTCCAGGTCTTCAAAGCATGAACTACTGCTGCCAACTCCAGGTCATGTGTGGGATAATTTTTCTCATGGATCTTCAGCTGTCGGGATGAGTATGCTACAACTCTTCCTTCTTGCATTAGCACACATCCCAATCCGGTGTAAGAAGCATCGCAATACACTGAGAATGGCTTGTGAACATCAGGCAGGACTAACACCGGAGCTGTAGTCAGTCTATTTTTCAGTTCTTCAAATGCTTCCTGACACTTTTGGGTCCACTTAAACTCAACTTTCTTCGCTAGTAACGCTGTCATTGGTCTAGCAATCTTTGAGAAGCCTTCGATGAAACGCCTGTAATACCCAGCCATTCCAATGAAGCTCTTGATCCCACGAACATCCTTTGGTGCTTTCCTGTTCAGGATATCTGCCACTTTCTTTGGATCCACTGCCAACCCATCTTGATTTATGATGTGACCCAGAAACAGGACTTCATGAATCCAGAACTCGCATTTGCCCAGCTTGGCATACAACTGATGCTCTCGAAGTCTTTGCAATACCATCTTCAAATGCTCTACATGATCTTCCTTACTTTGAGAGTATATAAGAATATCATCGATAAACACTACCTCAAACTTGTCCAGATAATCCATGAACACACTGTTCATCAGGTACATAAAGAAGGCTGGCGCATTTGTCAAACCAAAGGACATAACTGTGAATTCATATAACCCGTACTTGGTGATGAATGCCGTCTTTGGTATGTCCGAGGGTCGGATTCTGAGTTGATGGTAGCCTGACCTCAGATCTATCTTCGAGAATACGCTGGCACCTCTGAGCTGGTCGAACAAATCTTCTATCCTTGGCAGGGGGTACTTATTCTTGACAGTGACTTCATTCAAAGCTCTGTAGTCTATGCACATCCTTTTGGTACCATCTTTCTTCTCTACAAACAACACCGGAGCGGCCCAAGGCGAGGTACTTGGTCTGATGTAACCCTTCTCTAACATCTCGTCTATCTGCTTCTTGAGTTCCACCAATTCCGGTCCAGACACTCGGTAGGCTCTTTTGGAAATGGGGGCGGTACCAGGGATAAGCTCTATGGCAAATTCGACTTTTCTCTCGGGTGGCATGCCCGTTAGCTCCTCGGGAAATACGTCCGGAAAGTCCGACACAACCTTGATAGCCTCGAGCGGGTTGGGCTCCTTACTATCAACTGAAATCTGGTGACAGACACCCTCCGCTGATTTAGGCATCCTTAGCTCGGCCACTACCTCTTCTCCTGACGGGGACTTCAATGTTACAGTCCTCTTGTCACAGCTAACATTCGCTTCATACTTCATTAACCAATTCATCCCTAGAATAACATCTATCCCAGGGGTGTCTATTACTATTAAGTCACTGGGGAATCCTATCCCCCTTATTTCCACCCTTATATTTGAGCATATTTTATCTGTTTGCACCTTGCCACCAACCGAATTAATCCTCATGGGCGGCATCATTGCCTCTACTGAGATGTTATGCAATTCTACCCAGGTTGCAGTGACAAATGAATGAGTTGCACCAGTATCAAATAGCACTTTCGTGGGATGAGATTCGACTGAGAACATACCTACTGCCACATCTGGTGCATCCTGGATCGCTTCGGCCTCCAAGTGGTTCACCTTTCCACGGTTGTACGCTTGGTTACGATTGCCTGCTGTCGGCTGCAGTACACCTTGCCTTGTTGGAGCATTGGGGTTGGTCTGCTGCTGCGCCGCCTTCTTTGGGCACTGTATCGCCCAGTGGCCTTGTTCTCCACAGTGGAAACATCCTCTGCCTCCTCCTTGCGCTGGGGCTGCTTGGTTGCTCTGGTTTGCTGCTGGGGCAGGAAGGCGAGGTGCCTGGTTGTTCTGCTTCTGATACTGATTACCTCCTTGCTGGCTGTTCTGACGATACTGCTGCTGCTGTGGGTACTGCCTCTGAAACTGCTGCTGATGCGGACGCTGATTCTGATTCTGATATCCCCGTGGGTGACCAGGCCTGCCTTGCTGAGATGAACTGCCTGAGAAACGTGGACGGCTGATGCCTCCGGTCTGGGGTCCACTCATCTTGCGCTTCCGATCTTCCATATCCTTACGCTTCTTCTCAGTCATAACTGCCCTATCGATCAGGTGCTGGAAGGTGGGGAAGGTGTGATTCATCAGCTGGTAATGCAGGGGATCCACCAAACCCCTCATGAACCTGTACTGCCTCTTAGCATCAGTGTTGACATCCTCAGGTGCATAACGAGATAGCTGCAGAAACTTGTCTCTGTATTCACTAACAGACAGGGGTCCCTGCTTCAGAGCCAGAAACTCCTCCTTCTTCACGATCATCAGTCCCTCCGGCACATGGTACCTGCGGAAACTCTCGCTGAATTCTTCCCAGGTGATGGCTTTGGGGTCAGCATGTGTGGCGAGGTAGGACTCCCACCAGGACTGGGCTGCTCCCCTTAGCTGACGGGGACCATACAGAACCTTCTCCCTGTCGTCACATTGGGCGGTGCGCAGTTCTCTTTCCACTGCGTGTAGCCAGTCTTCTGCATCCATGGGGTCGGCAGAATGGGCGAAGGTAGGAGGGTGCCCTCTCATGAACTCACCACGCTTATCCCGTGGCATCTGGGGCATCTGCACTTGCAACTGGGGTTGGGGTTGCTGTTGAGCCTGCTGCATGGATGCCAGAGTCTGCCCAATGGCCTGCACTGCCTGAGTCTGCATCAAGAACATCTGCTCCACTGTCATCGGGGGTGGCGGAGGAGGCTGCCTCTGTTGTTCCTCCTGCTGGTCTTGCTGCTCTTGCTGAGCACGCCTGTTGCATCGGCGCCTGTTGTCAGACATCTGTGGAAGACATTCATGCATCAGCATTGATCTTACAACCCTCCAGCATAAGAAAAGAGAATACAGAATTCTTCATGACACTGAGTGAACAAAGAGCTTCACTGATCCTCATTACGATTCAACACAGCTTCTCAGATAAGAAGGAAAGTAGAAGTAAATGGCTTCCCAACTAAATAACTGACTTTACTAACATTATAGCTAGGCCAAACTGCAGGGGAAACCCACAGGTCGGCAACAGTCATTACAAAGATTCAAATCCAGCACAAGTTCATCATAACAAGCATGCAAGCAACTAATAAGCAAACTAAGCTAATTGGAAACAACTGATAAGCAAACTAAACTAACTATCTAAGACTGGGACATCTGACTTAAGAATTATTACAAACTTCGACGCTAACGATCTAAGGATCCAGATCTATCCTGGTCTTACAGGCAGGGGAACCATAAGTGTGGTGACCACGTGGCGGCGAGCGGTATGGGTGCTGAGTCCCAATAGGAGCGGGAGAACCACCCTCCTGGTGATGGCGCTCTGCCAGCTCAGCACGCAACTCCGCAATCTCCGTTCGAGCCCTGCTCAGCTCGTCCAGAGAGTGGTCCAGCTCAGTGTTAAGCACTGCGACTAGGTTGACTGTGCTGCTCAACCTAGGGTTAGCCTCACCAACAGGTGAGACAACCACACTCTCTGTGCTGCCAGTAGGGCGGCGGGGGTAGTACCGAAGGTTAAGACCGTCGGCCACGCCACCGAACAAGGAACAGTACTGGGAGAGTGCACGTCGTGCTGCATCCTGCATGGCCGCCTCTGCAGTGTCCCTCTCGGAGATGGAATAGTGCTCCGAAACGGCCTCCGCACCCCGGAGGTCATCCTCCGGACGGCGAACTAGGCAGGTAGCCTCCCAGCGGTCCGGGTACCTCCCGCGACTGTGCTGGTAGACTACACAACGATACTCGATCGACCAGGTGTGCCGGTCGAAAGCCTGGCGCAGCAAGGTGTCGAGTGCGTCGTGGAAGTGACAACCGCGAGCGGCATCACGGGTGATGGGTCGGGCGACCCATCCTTCCGCCTCCTGCGGCTCAGAGGACTCCGTGCTGTGGTCTGAGTCGTCGTCGTCGGGATCCCCTCCAAGACCTCCTCCAGTAGCTCCTCCAACAGCCGGGGCGTCCCACGGTGGTGCAGGGGGCGCCTCCAGCTGGGCAACAGAGGAACGGGGCCTCACGGACTCCACCTCATGCTGGGGTGGGGAGGAAGAGCCCTGCTGCTCTCTGTGCTGGCGCTGGCGCTCCTGCTCCTCACGCAGGCGGTGGTGCAGTCTCTCCAGGTGACTCGACTGACCGGACACGGTGCGACGCAGAGGACGCTCCGCAAGTCGAGATGGCAGGAAAGGAATCACCGACTCACGTGCAGTGTGTCTAAGACGAGCCATCTACAAAAGACACCGTAAGCATAAGAGTAAGAGCAGAACTAATATGACAAGTGAATAAACCATAGACAGAATAAGATAAAAATTTTAACAAGGTATAATATAGTATATATATATGTAGTAAAACATAGGGTTGGTCGAGGTGACCGACTTTTGAAGTAACATCAGAGGTCAAGGTGAGAGGGAAGGTCAATAGTCCTTAGTACGACCAGTGCTACTCTAGGTCAGCGGTCCTACAGTCAGCACGGCTTTGATACCACTTATGTCACACCCGGTTTTGGAAGGTAAACCGAATGCGAACCGGGTACGTGCCAGGATCAGAACTCACGTACACAGCGATTACATAAATGAACATCAATGCACATTGCTCGAATAATAACTTAAAAGAGTATTAACTTATTACATCACAGAGTCATAGACATCCACATAGTCATCGTCTTAACAGGTAAATCAAAGTGCTAGCGAAACGCAGTAAAGATAAGGCCTTCACAGGCAGCTGACTGGGGGTTGCCGCCAACCCACACCTAGAATTCGTCGTAGTCTTGGAACTCCTAGAAGTCTCCTTCCACGACTTCGCCTTCTCCGGAGCAGTGGTTACAATGCGGACAACCTGGTGTTTTGTGGTAAAGCAAGGATGAGTACACATCAACGTACTCAGCAAATGTCTCGTTTGGCTGAAGTGGACTAGCTTTATGTGGGGTTAGGCTCAAGCAGTTGCTTTTAGTTGGACAGATATTTATCATTAGTAGAAGCCAGATTTTAGCATTCACCAACCCATGAACCATTTCCTCATCGAGGAACAACATCATCATATTCGAACCAAAACCATAACATAATCCTTGTATCTCGAACCATCTGTATCTCTAATCAAAGAGGATCCCAAGGCTGCTCTTAACCGTGAGCACGGCTGATATATCAGTTTCACTACCCTCTGCAGAGGTCGCACACTTTACCCATGAGTCGTGATTCCCTTTCTGCCCGGAGAGAGCTATTCTCCATTGACCACTACCTAGGTGGCCTGGCAGGGTATCACTACGTAGCTTTTACAAAGATTCCCTAGAGATCATAGCTGCCCGTTAGGTTTCTCCAGTTTGATAAACACAGTACCCCTCCCCGCAGGAGAGTGACTAACAAAAAGCAAAACGAAAGAACCTCGGCACTCAGCCTCGGCAGAGCAAGCACTGTGCCTGGACCCCATTGACGGCACGACGGCGAAGCAACTACACCTCTAGTTCCTCTAATTAATTAGCTAAGGGCACCCCATTTCACCCTCATGGTTGCACTGTTATCCCGGGTGGTCTCTCAACGAACAGGTCCTTACGGAGAGGTACTCAGGAAACAGCCTGAGCCCCCTAGAGTATCACAAGATCATCAACATCATCAGGATAACAGTATCATAAATATTCACATCATGTTCATTGATTAAGTTAAGGCAGTAGCAGAATGCTAACCATAATAGCCCATAAGGTCATCAAGGATAAAGTAAAGTGTAAAGCTAGTCAATCCTTAGGTTCCAAGTAAGTAATGTGGGGTAGTAAGTTATAAATGAATAGGACATAATGGGTCAGAGGACACTTGCCTTCACCAAACTGCTGATCAGGGACTTCCTCTGCAACTTCCTCGGGAAACACAGACTGCTCGTTGTCTACGTAAAGTAATCATTCACACTATGCACTTGGGAAATAACAAACAAAAACAATATACCAAACATATGCAGCAGAGAGATCACAAGTTCATAATAGAAAAGGGATAGGCACTCTGGTATTCTCTAGGTCTAGGTGGTAGAGGACTATACAAAAGGACTCATTATCCACTACTCAAGTTTAAGTCAGTGGTGGGATTAAATCATTATCTGGTTTTAAGTTCCTAAACTTAGGTGTTTTAAGTCCATAAACTTAAGTGCTCCAACTTTTATTAAAGTCTACCAACTTCTAATTATCTCAAATAAGGTTCCAATAACCTTAATCCTATCCTAATGATTAACCATTAATTGGGACATGGAAACAGCAGGGAAACATTGTTTAAATAGATAGACAAAAACATCATGAGCATTTTGCAATTTGAAGCACCTAATTTGGAGTTCATATGGCAAAGTTATGAATTTTACAAGTTTAGGGGTTAAAAATATACCCTAAGTACCTATTTTGAATTAAATAAAAGGTCCGAGGACCTAACTGTAAGAAACCAGGGACGGCGGGCGCAATTTCCAGAAAACAGGGGGGTTCTTTAAGAAAACGCGCGGGTGAAGGGGTATCGGACTCCTACGGCCGTCGGATCTCAGGCGGACGGCCAGGATTAGATCCTGCGGGCGGGCGCGCGGCGGCCTGGGTGGCTGACAGGCGGGACCGGCGGGCAGCGCGAGCGCGCGGGCGGGCTGACAGGCAGGACCGGCGGGCAGCGCGAGCGCGCGGGCGGGCTGACAGGCGGGACCCAAACGGCAGGGAGACGGGGTGTGGGGGAAGCGGGCCTGGGCCGCTGGATCTCCGGCGGACGGCCAGGATCGGGTTTGGCCTAATTAAAACGGGACCGCCCGATCTGGGACGGACGGTGGGGATTGGGTGGCCGGCCTGGGCTTCTCCTACGGCTAGATGGGGCGGCGGCGCTCGTCCCCGCGGCGGAGGGCTCGCCGGAGACGAGGGGCGCGGGCACTTGGCGGGTCTCTGGGGCGTCCTGAGTGGCCGGGAAGGTTGGGAAGGGCACGGGGAATTCCTTGGTGGGGTCTGGGTCGGGGCAGGGGCACCGGAGGGGGGCGGTTCACGGCGGAGCGGCTCGGCGGCGGCGTTGAACAACTCCGGCGAGGAATCAAACGCGATAGAGTGCAATAGAGGGGAAGAGAGGGGGCATGGGAGGTTCCTTACCTCAAGGCGAACTCCGGGGACTCCTTGGTGGCGGCGATGACGCGACGGTGGCCCGGGGCGACGGTGGCGGACCCCCGCGGCTACACGGAGGACGGCGGGTGAGCGCGGGCAGAGAGAAATAGGGAGGGGGAGAGGGAATTGGGGCGCGTCTCGGGTTGCGGACGCCGGGGCGAAGCTTACCGTGGCAATGGACACGGCGGAGCTCCAACGGCGACGGAGGAACGAGCTCGGGACGGCGGTGGTTTAATGGCGGCGGCGCTTTGGCGTGCGCGCAGCGAGGGGAAGGTGAGGGAGGGGTCGGCAGGTGCGCAAATGAGGGAGGGGGAGAGGGCGAGTGGGGCTCCGGGCTCAAGTGGCCGAGGCGAGGTGGGGGCGAGCTCCACGCGCGACGTGGGCGCGGAGTCCGCGGCACGCGCGGCGGCGGTTACGCGGGGACGGAGGAGCTGACAGCTCGGGCCCGCGAGCAGAGAGAGAGAGGAAAGCGGGAGCGGGCGCGGAGAACGGTTGCCTGACGGGCGGGACCGGCAGGGCAGAGAGAGCGGGGGAAGCGGGCGCGCGGGCGGGGAACGCGGCTGCGCTGACGGGTGGGCCCGCCAGGGCAGAGAGAGGAGGGGGGAGAAGGCGCGCGCGCGGGATGGGCCGATTGGGCCGAAAGGCCGAGGGGGGCGGGGTATGGGCTTCTTTTCCTTTTCTTTTTTAATCTGGAATTGTTTTCTCTTTTCTTTTTATTTTCTCTATTTGATTCAAATTCAAATGAGCCACAAATTCAAATTAGACTTTCTAAGAGTTATGCACCAAACAAAAGTGAAATCTAGGGTTCAACATGATGCAACAATTCATACTCCCTTGGAGTTTGAGCTAATAGACTATAGTTACAAATAAAATAACCACTTTTCTCCTATAGAAATGAGAAAGAGAAGATTGGGGAAGGATGAGAAAAGGGAAGTAACACCTGAATTTGTGAATATGAGCAAAGAAATTTTATACCCCCAAATTCAGGGTGTTACAACTCACTGGACATCAGAGCTGGAGCCCGACCCGTGAAGCAGTCCCTGCGCCATTTTGATGAAGAAAAGCGCAGGGCCATAGGCGAGGAGGTCCACAAGCTACTGGCTGCAGGGTTCATCAAAGAGGTATTCCATCCCGAATGGTTAGCTAACCCTGTGCTTGTAAAGAAAAAGGGTGGGAAATGGAGGATGTGCGTAGACTACACTGGTTTAAACAAAGCATGTCCGAAGGTTCCCTACCCTCTGCCCCGCATCGATCAAATTGTGGATTCCACTGCTAGGTGCGAAACCCTGTCTTTCCTCGATGCCTACTCAGGCTATCACCAAATCAAGATGAAAGAGGCCGACCAGCTCGTGACTTCTTTTATCACACCTTTTGGCATGTATTGTTATACTACAATGCCATTTGGCTTGAGGAATGCAGGTGCCACCTACCAGAGGTGCATGAACCATGTGTTCGGAGAGCACATCGGCAGAACGGTCGAGGCTTACGTCGATGACATCGTTGTCAAGACAAAGAAAGCCTCTGACCTCCTCTCTGACCTTGAGACGACATTCAAGTGTCTGAGAGCGAAAGGTGTGAAACTCAATCCTGAGAAGTGTGTCTTGGGAGTCCCCCGAGGCATGCTCCTGGGATTCATCGTCTCTGAGCGGGGCATAGAGGCCATCCCGGAGAAAATCGCGGCCATCACCAATATGGGACCAATCAAAGATTTAAAAGGAGTACAGAGGGTCATGGGATGCCTTGTGGCTCTGAGCCGCTTCATCTCACGCCTTGGCGAAAAAGGATTGCCCCTATACCACCTCTTAAGGAAGGCCGAGCGCTTCACTTGGACCCCCGAGGCCGAGGAAGCCCTTGGAAACTTAAAGGCACTCATTACCAATGCGCCCATCTTGGTGCCCCCATTGCGGGAGAAGCCCTCTTAATTTACGTAGCCGCAACCACTCAGGTGGTCAGCGCCGCGATCGTAGTCGAGAGACGAGAAGAAGGGCATGCACTGCTCGTCCAGAGGCCAGTCTACTTCACCAGCGAAGTGCTATCCGAGACCAAAGTCCGCTACCCATAGATTCAGAAGCTGCTCTACGCAGTGATTCTAACACGACGAAAGTTGCGACACTACTTCGAGTCCCATCCGGTGACTGTGGTGTCATCCTTCCCCCTGGGAGAGATCATCCAGTCCCGAGAGGCCTCGGGTAGGATAGCAAAATGGGCAGTGGAACTCATGGGCGAAACACTTTCATTTGCCCCTCGGAAGGCCATAAAATCCCAAGTCTTGGCCGACTTCCTGGCTGAATGGACTGACACCCAGTTACCGACGGCCCCAATATAGCCCGAACTTTGGACCATGTACTTCGACGGGTCGTTGATGAAAACCGGAGCGGGCGTGGGCTTGCTCTTCATCTCACCCCTCGGAGAACATGTTCGTTACGTACTGCGCCTCCATTTTCCGGCGTCAAACAACGTGGCCGAGTATGAAGCCTTGGTTAATGGCCGGCGCATCACCGTCGAGCTAGGGGTTCGGTGCCTCGACGCTCGTGGCGACTCGCAGCTCGTCATTGACGAGGTCATGAAGAACTCCCACTGTCGCGATCGAAAAATGGAGGCCTACTGCGACGAAGTTCGGCACTTGGAAGATAAGTTCTATGGGCTAGAACTCAACCATGTTGCTCGACGGTACAACGAAACCGCAGATGAGCTGGCAAAAATAGCCTCGGGGCAGACGACGGTTCCCCCGAACATCTTCTCTAAGGATATATATCAGCCATCCGTCCAAATCGACGACGCGCCCGAGCCCGAGGAGGCCTCGGCCTAGCCCGAGGTACCTACGACCGCCGAGGGTGAAACCCTGCATGTCGAGGAGGAGCGGAATGGGGTCACACCGGTCCCGAACTGGCAGACCCTGTACCTGGAATATCTCCTCCGAGGAGAGCTGCCCCTCGACAAGGCTGAAGCTCGGCGACTGGCTCGGCGCGCCAAGTCGTTCGTTTTACTAGGTGATGAAAAGGAGTTGTACCACCGCAGCCCCTCGGGCATTCTCCAACGATGCATATCCATTGCCCAAGGACAAGAGTTGTTACAAGAAATGCACTCGGGGGCTTGTGGCCACCATGCAGCACCTCGAGCCCTCGTGGGAAACGCTTTCCGACAAGGTTTCTACTGGCCAACCGTGGTGGCTGACGCCACTAGGATTGTACGCTCCTGCCGGGGGTGTCAGTTCTACGCGAGACAGACGCACCTGCCCGCTCAGGCACTGCAGACAATACCTATCACTTGGTCGTTTGTCGTGTGGGGTCTGGACCTTGTCGGTCCATTGCAGAAGGCACCCGGGGCTTCACGCACCTGCTGGTCGCCATCGGCAAATTCTCCAAGTGGATCGAGGTTCGACCCTTAACCAGCATCAGGTCCGAGCAGGCGGTGGCGTTTTTCACAAATATCATCCATCGCTTTAGAGTCCCAAATTCCATCATCACCGACAATGGCACGCAGTTCACTGGGAAAAAGTTCCTGGACTTCTGCGAGGACCACCACATCCGTTTGGATTGGGCCGCCATAGCTCACCCGATGATAAATGGGCAGGTGGAGCGCGCCAACGGTATGATTTTGCAGGGACTAAAACCGAGGATCTACAACGACCTCAACAAGTTTGGCAAGCGGTGGATGAAAGAGCTACCCTCGGTGGTCTGGAGTCTGAGGACGATGCCGAGCCGGGCCACGGGATTCTCGCCGTTTTTCCTAGTCTATGGGGCTGAGGCCATCTTACCCATGGACTTGGAATACGGTTCCCCGAGGACAAAGGCTTACGAAGACCAAAGCAACCAGACCAGCCAAGAGGATTCATTGGACCAGCTAGAAGAGGCTCGAGACATGGCCTTACTACACTCGGCACGGTATTAGCAGTCTCTGCGATGCTACCACGCCCGAAGGGTTTGGCCCCGAGACTTCCAAGTGGGGGACTTGGTACTTCGGCTGCGACAAGACGCTCGAGGGCGCCATAATCTTACACCTCCCTGGGAGGGGCCATTCATCATCGCCAAAGTTCTGAAGCCCGGGACATGCAAGCTGGCCAACGATCAAGGCGAGGTCTACGGCAACGCTTGGAACATCGAACAACTACGTCGCTTCTACCCTTAAAATGTTTCAAGTCGTTTGTGTTCCTCGTTTTCTTTACATACATAAATAAAGTCTTACTGTCAAGGAAGGATCAGCCTTGCCTCAGCAAAGCCCGACCCTCCCTCGGGGGCTAGAAGGGGGGAACCCCCTCTGCGTCAAAATTTTCTTCGGAAAAGTTTTCTACCAAAAAAAGTTTTCTACCAAAACGACTTTCGTGCTTTCCGACTATATCGATAACGGAACCTTGAAAACGAGCAGGAGAGACCTTGAACGGCAAGGCCGACCGAGCCGAGGGACTCCTACGCCTCCGGGATACGGATACCTCACTCATCACCTTTCGTGAAAAGTAAATCACGCTCGGATAATCGGTTCTGCTATCGAACAAGTCCTAATGCTCGGGTAGAAAACGACTTTCGTGCTTTCGACTATGTCGATAGCAGGATCCTACAAACGAGTGGGAGAGCACGTAAACGGCAAGGCCGACCGAGCCGAGGTACTCCTACACCTCCGGGATACGGATACCTCACTCATCACCTTCCGCGAAAAGTAACTCACGCTCGGATAAGCGATCCTGTTACCGAACAAGTCCTAACGCTCGGGTAGAAAACGACTTTCGTGCATTTTCGACTATATCGATAATAGGATCCTAAAAACGAGTGAGAGAGCACGTAAACGGCAAGGCCGACCGAGCCGAGGGACTCCTACACCTCCGGGATATGGATACCTCACTCATCACCTTCCGTGAAAAGTAACTCTCGCTCGGATAAAGCGATTCTGCTACCGACAAACAAGTCCTAATGCTCGAAACGAGAGGAAAGAAAACACAACTTTATAATCCATACGCTAGATATGTTTAGGCCTCAGTGGCCACAAAAAAACATACACATATTTCAGACGAACTGTTCCTGCAGGCTCAGACATTGGCAGGGGGAGGAGCAGCACCCTCGGCGTCGTTTCCACCCTCGGCAAAATCTGGCCCAGCCTCAAACGGCGACATGAGCAGACGCCTCGGCTAGCCGCTCCGTAGCCTCAGCCAGCTGTCCCCCGAGGATCTCAGCCCGGCTCACGGCTTCGGCAGCTTGGCTCTGGGATTGATCCCGCTCGCGGATGAACTGGCCAATCTCCAGCTTCCGCTGCTGCATCTCCCCGGCCTGGGAAGCCACCTGCTCCCGCACCAAGAAAGCCTCTGTTCGAGCCGACACAGCCTCTATCCACGCCACCGCTGCCTTCAGCTTCAGCTCATCGCAGAGCGACTGAAGGTTCTAAAACCGGGCGAGAGAGACCTTGAACGGTAAGGTCGACCGAGCCGAGGGAATCCTACGCCTCCAGGATACGGATACCCCACTCGTCACCTTCCATGAAAAGTAACTCGCGCCCAGTTAAGTGGTTCGGCTACCGACGGGCAAGTCTTAATGCTCGAAACAAGGAAGAAGCACGGCTTTATACTCAAATACCCAAATGTTCAGGCCTCAGCAGCCACAAACAACAAACACACGTACTCGGGATAACAACGCTATGTAGATGTCGGCAGCTTTCCCGACCTACAACAGATACCTCAGTACTTGGAGCACACGGGCCCCCGAGCCCTCCTACTGATCAGGGGTTCGAAGGTTGTGCCCTGCAGGGTCCAGCGACCGCCCCAGGGCACTCGGGCTCCGCGCCCATTACTGATCAGGGGTTCGAAGGCTGGCCCCTCGGAAGGGTTCGACAGACGCCCCAGAGCACTCAGGCTCTGCGCCCATTACTGATCAGGGGTTCGCAGGCTGGCCCCTCGGAAGGGTTCGACAGCCGCCCCAGAGCACGCAGAGTGAGGGATGACCCTAGGTACGTCCGTTACATGGCCGAGGCTCGGGCTACGCTCCCGAGGTACCCTAGGACATTTCCGAGACCAGCGGGAACGATTTGTAATGGAATCCCACCGGAGGGAGGCACCAAGCCCTCGGACCCTATCGAAATGGGTCCAGGTCCAGCAAATCCCCTGCCGGTACTTTTGGAGCGCGCCTTTGGGCCACTAGCCGACCCTTAACGAACGAGGCACGGGCGTCCACTCGGATCACCCATTAGCAACTCACTGGAAACACCATGATCGGTGCCCTCCGAGGGTAACGTGGCGCTTTCCCCCTTCCTCCTTGCGAAAAGGCAACAAAGGGGCGTATAATAAAAGTCGAGACAGTCCTTGATCGTCCTCTCACTCCGTGCAGAGGCTCGTGGGCTGCCCTCGCACCCGGCTGCGGCCAAAACTGTTGACAGCATCAACAAATTAGCTCAAAAACTCGGAGCCTGACCATGCACCCGGGCTGTGGCCAGGCCACATGAGGGAACAACTAGGCCGACCGAGGCATCACAGCAAGAATTAAGACCACAGAGGAGTCAAACCACTCCTCCGAGGCCTCGGGGGCTACACCCGGCGGGTGCGCTCGCACGCACCCACCGGAACGAAACATAACCGAGAAAGGCTGGTCCCCTCACAAAAATCTGACAAAACCTCCAAGCGAGTGCCTACACTCCCTTCGAGGCTCGGGGGCTACTGTCGGGTACCGTAATTAGGGGTACCCCCAACACTACTAAACACGGCTTGTAAACACCTTCAGAGCAAACCATAAAGACTAACAGTTCGGATCAAAGTCAAAGCTTCGTTTACCAAGGGACGCGATCTCGCCTCGTCCGAGCCCGGCCTCGGGCGGGAACTGTGGTCCCGGACGAATTCACATCTCGCCCGAGGGTCTCCTCGGGCAGTGAGCACACCCTCGGCTCAGCCAAAGGCAAGCCTTGTCGTGCAAGCGACCTTGGCCAAATCGCCTTACTAGCCGACCGTATTGCATGCGCATTCAATGCTGGGATCGCCTGACACCTTATCCTGACACGCGCGCCTCAGTCGGCAATGTCGAAGTGACCGCAGTCACTTCGCCCTTTCACTAATCGATTTGACAGGAAAACAGCGCCGCTCGCTTTGCTCCGGCCGCCGTGCCAACCACCCGGGTGAAACCGACAACAACCAAGTTCAGCCTCGGGCGCAACAGGAAGCTCCGCCTCGCCCGACCTCAGGCCTTGGCCTTGGCCTCGGCCTCAGGAGGAGATCTCCGCCTCGCTCGACCCTAGGGCTCGGCCTCAGCCTCGGCCTTGGGAAGAGTCACGTCCTCGCCCGACCCTGGGCCTCGGCCCCAGCCTCGGCCTCGGAGGAGCCACCGCCTCGCCCGACCTCAGGCTCAGATCGACCGTGCCACAAGGGATACATCATTACCCTACTCCTAGCTAGCTCAGGCTACAAAGGAACAAGACCAGAGTCCCATCTAGCTTACCCCGGTAACAGGCAATGATGGTTCTTCGCGTGCGTCCATGACGTCGGTGGTTCTCAAGCCCCCTACGGAAGCAAGGAGACGTCAGCAGGATCCATGCAGCGCCGACAGCTGTGCTTCTACAGGGCTCATGCACTTCTCCAACAGACACGTTAACACGTACATATCAACCAGGCACTTCTCCGCTGGCCACGTTGCACATAGCTACACCCCCATTGTACAGCTGGGCCATCTCCTTATGTTTATAAAAGGGGATGTCTAGGAAAGAGAAGGGAGAGACGCACAGCAAAAGGGACTGGAGAAGACGAGCAGGGCCAGACTCTCTCTCTCTCTCTCGCTCTCTCGCTCTCGCTCTTTCGCAGCGCTCGTAACCCCTACTA
Source organism: Zea luxurians (assembly GCA_029449295.1). Classification (NCBI taxonomy): domain Eukaryota; kingdom Viridiplantae; phylum Streptophyta; class Magnoliopsida; order Poales; family Poaceae; genus Zea; species Zea luxurians. The sequence goes on along the minus strand of JAOPSE010000021.1, from coordinate 52,191,518 downwards.
CAAGCACCCTGGTGCAGGATAATACAAGGCTCATTCCCCTCTTGTGTTCCATCTCGCACCAACCCATCTGGGCAGGGACACGCAGCGACAAATTTACTAGTCGGTCCAGGGACCCCCCGGGTCCGAAACGCCGACAGGTATCAGAGACAAGTCATGCACAATTTTTTTGTCTCAATGATTTGCATATTGGTGATATGTTACTTTGGTTGTAACACAAACCGAAATAGTTGAGGTAATTGTCGGTATAGTCGGACAACTTATTTGTCCTTATCGTTTAGAATCATCGTTAGGGAGAATTAATATTCCAGGAAATGTATGAAGATATGAGGATTTTATATAGATTGACCTCTATAGATTTAATATGAAAATTACTTGCGAGTGAACGTTAGAAATATTTGACTTTGGACCAATCTAGATGGACTTATTTGTGGTCCAGTGGAAGTGTTATAGTATGGTGGAGGTACATAAAAAGTTATACCCATATTCTTGTATAGTTGGTACTTCATTCCAAATTGCAATTCGTTTTGGCTTCTCTAGATACACAGACGTAGCATATATCTAGGTGCATATCAAAAGCTATGTACGTAAACAACTTATAATTTGGGACAGAGGGAGCAATTAACTAGTTGACACCATATTGTTTATGTTTTGGTTGTGCAATACTTTTTTAGCTACTCATGATTTGTCATATTGTTACTTCTCATTATCTTTTGTTGATGCATCTCCTACAATAGTTTTTAGGTCATTCTTCAGACACTAAATCACTTCTAGACCCACAGACATTTCAGCTATGGTTTTTTATTATGTTTGGCTCCTTAAGGGCATCCCTAATGGTATCAAACGATGACTCCTAAAAACCTAGCTTTGGGATCTTTCTTAAAACTATTGCGCATACAGGGAGTATTGGCCAGCAAGGGTGTCACACCCGGATTTAAGGGATAAAGCCGGATGCGTCTTATATGTGCGCCAAAGAAGAACATCACATATAATGACAAAGTGTATAGATATAAATGTCACAAGTATCATTATTACATAACGGAAGTCTTACAAAAATAATTGATAACAATAAAACAAACTAAATATTATTCCTTGGCGTCATCAAGCTGACTGGGAGACGCCACCTAGATAAGCTCATATTCCTCATTGTAGGGCTCCTCTTGGACCATCTGCTCTTCACCTGGGGGTTATATATCGCAAGAGTGAGCTCACAAAATATCATAGCTCAACAAATTGTGGGGAATAATGTGCATGAACTCACTAAAGGTGGGAGCTCATGTGAAATGTAAGGCTGATCAACAAATAATAGTTAAAGCTGAGCATTGCTTTTAATAAGTGGTCAAGTTTTATTAGCAGTTACTAAATGTAAGTAAATACCAACCCAAAGTAATAATAGATCAAATTAATAATAAACCACAATGCGATGCAAATGACAAATTGAATTTAATTCCATAAATTACTCATGTGAGGGTTCGAGACGCTCATGACCATGAGCACGGCTGATATACCAGTTTTACACTCTGCAGAGGTTGCACATCTTTACCCACAAGTCATGTTACCCATTTTCCAAGGGATCGCGACTTCCCATTCATCTCTACCAAGGAGACGAGGCAGGGAAGCACTACGAGGCCTTTACAAAGTTCCATTAGCTTCAGAAAACCCGCTACAGTTTCTAGGAAGCCCCAATGCAGGGATCCCTCGTCTGACCACCATCGCAGTAAAATCAACCCGAGAACCTCCCTACACCGACCACTCCCCTACTGCCCTTGCCCCTTTTGGATAAGGTAGCCATCCACTAGCTTTCCTAATTAGTCAACCAAGGGCGTCCCATACCACCCTCGTGGTAGCACTGTTTTCCCAGGTGGTTCTCCATGTTCCAACTAACAATATGATCTTATCATGAACAATAAATAACAAATTGATAATAAAAGCATGATCATGAATAATGTGTGTCTCAATACCCAAAACCACATGAAGCAATAGCAGGTACTACCCAAAAGTTCAGTGGTAAACAAGGTATAAAGATAGTCAAACTAGGGCAACCTATTGGGTCCCATCAAAACTAACCTATGCATATCATAATGATTAACAGGAACATTATTGAGTAAATAGAAGTGATCAAGGGCACAACTTGCCTTCAACGAGTTCCTGCTCAACAGTCTCCACCTGCTGAATACCTGGGTCCTCAGTGGCTTGCTCATCTACTCGCAACAATACAAACAAGCATAGTATAGCAGAAATTAACATCACACTAAACAGCAGAACCGAATGCATGATAATATTCTACGCATCATAACGAGATCGTACAAACAAGAATCACTAAATTCGGAGTTACGGTTATCGAGTTATAATTTTCTGAAGTTATTAAGTGCTTGGCATGGGATAAATTAAGTAGATAATTTTAATCTATGTTTCATGTCTAAACAGAGTTATCAGGTGATAAACAATATTAAAACAAAATTAATGCAACTGTAATGGATTAAAAAAGGCTTTAAATGGATTTTCTATGAATTAAATGAGTTCTGGAATTATTTTTACACTAGAAATCCATTTTCTATATTCTTTTTCCTATTTTCTCATATCCCTGAACCGCGCGCATAATAATCAAAGAGTATGGGGTCAAAACTGTAAGGAACAGGGACCCGCATTAAACTCTGTTCTACTATTCCAGGACGACGGGTTGATAACTCAAATCGTCAGGGGCTCTTGTGTAAAGTTTACACAACGAAGAGGTATCCTCTGATTCTGGCCAATGGATCAAATATGTGCGTCCCAGATTAGATCACGCTTAATCGAATCGGTACTTGATCTGGATCCCAATTTGACAACCATAATTGTATTACGCCCTCACCCCTCGGATCTAGATCCAATGGCTTTCAAGATAAGTTTATTCAGGACGTATTCTGAACCACTCCTGGTCGTCCATCCCAGGATCGATGACCCGCCCACTTCTTCCCCAATTCAACACCAGCGTGTTGGGTCTCCCCGTGACGGTGCATCACCAACGATGCTTCAATTGGTCTACACACGACCCTAGCCCATAATCCACTGATGCTACAACACTAGCGGAAGACGACAAACATGCAGAGGGAAACATATTGACGATAGGGGGCGCGGACGCTGAGCCGCGGCGAGGAGCGGTCACACGTGCGCCCCTAGTTTCGGCTAGCAATCCGGAAGCCCCCAGCCAATTTCCGAGCCACTCAAGTTGATCGATCGATAGCACATGCTTACGCATATCCTTCCACTACAGGAAACACATAAAATTTCGTGGGCCCGGATATTTTCGTCGGCCGGCCCACGAAAATAAGGAAGGTATTTTCGTCGGCCTCGTCACCGACGAAAATACAGAGTATTTTCATGGGCCGGGGGCTATGTTCGTCGGCAGGCGCACAAAAATACTGAATATATTTTCGTCGGACGCGTAACCGACGAAAATATATGTTATTTATGTGGGCCGAGGCCGTGCCGACGAAAATACGACACTATTTTCGTCGGCCCCACTGAGGCCGACGAAAATACGACAACTATTTTCGTCGGCCCCAATTCGGTCGACGAAAATAAAAGACCTAAATCGCCCGCGCGCCCGCACCTTCTCTCTCGCTCGCTCATTTCTCTCGCTCGCTCGTTTCTCTGTTTCGCCGCGCCGCCGCACGCCGCACCACCACCGCACGCCGCGCTGCCGTCGCACGCCGCGCGCTCGCATGCCCGGCCCTCCCCCTCTCGCGCGCTCGCACGCCGCGCTGCCGCCGCTCTCCGCCGTCATCTCCACCCCCATCGCTCGCCCGTCGCCCCCACCCCTCGATATATCCTCCTCCGCCCGGCGCCTCCCTCGGCCACCTCTGCTCCGCCCTGCCACCGCAAGGATCCAACCTCCATACGTCGCCTTCTCCGCCGCCTTTCTTCCCGAGGTACGTCATCTCCACCCCCGTCGTTGCTCACTTGCTCTGCCTGGGTACACACATACAGGGTTTAAGCTCGGGATGGATTGGGCAGCGCCAACCGAGGTTTTGAATGCGCCCGACCGCAGCGGAATTCTGAAACCCTGTACGGCAATTGGCAATGGGAGGGTTACTGGGGTGGGTGAATGGTTTCGGGATAGACAATTGTTTGTGGGAGCTACGCTGGCGAAATGTAGGCTGTCTATTGTTGCAATTGCAGGATGGATGGGTAGCCTCTGGCCGGCTCTGCTAGTGTGTAGTGTTGCTGTCTGTGGTCTATTCAAGGATGCCCATGTCCATACCCATGCAGATTGCTAGGTTCCGTTCTGTCGGTACATGGTTGGTGGCGTGTCTGCGTCTTTGCTGTCACTGGGTTTAAGGTTTAAGGTGTAGTATCAGTGGGTACCCTCATGAATTAGGGGTTAAGCCCAATGTTCCTTTGTGGGTACATAATGCATGCACTTGGCCTTGTTCCCTGTTAGCTTTTGCTTATGTGTCATTCTAGCAAGTGGGTTACTGTAACATTTGCACCCTTTGATGGTTGATGGCTCTGCATCTTTTCGCTTCCCCTCGTTATTTAATACCTGAGTGTAACTGATGACCTACTTTTGTGTACCATATACTTTACATCCTTTTGTGGTACATATCAATTGTGAAAAAAAAATAATGTTTTGCATTCTTAGTATGCTGTACACAAAAAAGGAGGCTTTACCTGCAACTTTTGAGAAAAAAACCAAACCTTTCTGAAAAGTAGTGATGGTTTAGTATGAAGAAAATCTGATTTACTTTCTTCAGAGAGAATATTTCAAACCAACATTTATCTTATTGTCTGGGCTACTGAAATTTGATTTTTATCTTACTTGCACAAGCCACATGAAACCTTACCATCCCCATGATAGAAATAGAAAAGATCAATTTGGTGATTAGTAGAATGGGTAAAAGAATCTATTGCCATTTCGGGAGCTTGTTGTTTACTCATTATTTCCCCCTGCTCAGGTTGGGATTTTCTTGTCACTGCCACCGCTCCTACACAACCATCTCCACTGAAAAGATTTTGCACTAAATTTGGGCCTCGTATGACAAAAATAAGAAATAAAACTAAACAGCAGACACATAGTAGAATTATAGAAAAAAGGTGCTGATAAGTTTTATTGGCAGAGACCTTTATATATTTGGACATAGTTTACTATGAAATAGTTTTCGGTAATCTTTATGAAAGGTGGCTAATAAACTTGATAAGTTACTTACTTAGTCATTTTTTATTTTCATTAATTGTTATCTTGTCATCTTGTGATTATGATTTGAGTTAACTTGTCAAGTTTAACTGTTGATTGCTTTAATTCAAATTCATATTTGTCTCCGAGATATTTTTTAATGTTTAGAGTTTAGTTCTAATCGTTAACCGTAGCGAACCGTATGCGTCACCCGTTCGGGAACGGCGAACGTCACATTGGCTTGTGAGGTTCGCCGTTCCGGAATTGTCCACGTATTTTGGACAGCCTGAGAGTGTAAGCCGATGCTTATGATTTGTGACATGTGCCTTACGATTGACGCGGAATGTCGGTTGTGTAACCCAGTTGTTCTCCAACACACCATGTTCAGGCGTGTGCTTGGAGAGCAGCGGGGTTATGCTGCCGAAATTTCGCAGCAATCATAGGCTACACGTCACAAATCACAAGCATCGGCCTACACTCTTGGGTGGGTTTAGGGCCTTTACCAAATAGGGAGTTCACCTAAGCCATGGAAGATCGTTGATGTTCTTTGTCTTTTGTTTAGCCTTTGAAATGGACGGTGATCGGAGGGTGATGTATGACGGGTGGAGAAAGGATGGGGCACATTCGAATGAATGGATGGGTGTAACAAAGGCTTTTCTTGAGCACGCTTTCAAATATGCAACTGGTCGTCTAGTGAAGTGTCCTTGCAATCGCTGCGAGAACAAGTGGCCTCAGAAGAAGGAAGAAATAGAGAAACACCTTTGCAAAAGTGGGTTTATGCCGAACTACCTTGTATGGTACCGGCATGGAGAGTCTATTAGACACATTGACGCGGAGGTGGAACTTGATGACGATCATGATAGGATGGACGACATGTTGCATGATCTTGGTAGGGATGTTGAAATGAACGCTGAAGCATAGCTCTAGGATTCCGAGCAGTATGAGCGATGTTGTCCTTGCAAATCAGGCAAAACAGGTGTACTACCTGTCATATCCTCACCCAAGCCTTAGGGCTTGGTGGGTTGCAATCAAAGTCAACCCACAAGTCGTCGCTCCAGAGAGTGCTGACTACGTGAGTACGAGCAGGGACAATGATGATGTTGTTTTTCAACCAGAAGCGGCGTCGAATCAAGACATAGCTCACCGATTCCATGTGACCAATGGAGAAGGCCTTGAAAATCTCTGTTGCAATTCAAGCGACTTAATTGAAGAACCTAGGTCAAAGCGCAAACTACCTGTCGTCGTTAGAAGATCAGTAAGGATCCAACGAAATCAAGAGCGTATGAATAAACAACGAGCCGAAGAAGCATCATCGGATGCGGATGACTTTTGATTAGTATGTTTCTTTTAGTTAATCAATTAAGCTATGTATTCCAATTTTCACATTATTAATTTTCTTATTTGTTTCATATACTGTGGTTTGACATTAATTTATCTACAGTTGAACATGTTCAAGCATAGGAGATCGAGGAGGAGTGGGGGCAGCGCGGCCAGCGAGGACAGCTCGGGCAGTGGGCTTTTTCAGGGCACCTCACAGAGCTGACAGAGGCAGCAGCAACTTCTCGACTGTCTAGACGAAGTGTAGGGTGAGGAGGGTGAGCAGGAGGCTCCTCAGCAGGATGCTCATGTGCAGGGTGAGGAGGGTGAGCAGGATGATGAGGGTGAGCAGGATGAGGAGGTTGACCCTATGGGGGCAGGCAGCGCGGGCGACGCGTCAGATGGTTCTACGTCCTTCAGGTATTATTATGCATATTAGTTTAATTGATATTAGTTTTTAATCATTTCATCATATTGAATTTACTTGTATACTTAGGTATAAAAAGAGCAATGCGCTTGGTCCAAGACCTGCCGAGAGGAGGCTCATCCGGCCGCATGGAGAATGGTGGGGCTTATTTCTGTTGTGTTAATTTTTTAATGTGAACGTGATTGCACTGGTTTACTTGTTTTATTAATGTTTGTAGGTCATGGGAAGACTTGAATTGGGACGGTACAGGCAGACGTCCCAAGGTGAACGCGGTGTTGGGTAGCCTCTGTCGCTTCTACTACCCTGGCATGGTGGAGCTCAATGGCGAGAGGTTCGCGGCTATGCAGTGGGCCGACTGGGGTCTAAAGGACTATGTCCAGCCAGGGGAGCCAGGGGAAAGCAGTAGCGGAGGGGGAAGTTCGGAACAAAAACGAAGGACTTGTCACGTGGCTGTGTGGGACGAGTTCTGGGTGAGTTTACTTTCGTATATAAGCAATTCACTGAATTATTGCTTCTCCTAATCTTACTTTGACTTAACTTCTCCATTGATATGTAGGGGAGGTTCCAATTGCCGAATGAGATCGAGGAGGATCAGGCTCAGTGGGCACGTGTGAAGAGGCACTTTCGGAAGTGCACTGATAAGGTAATCAAGGATGCCATGTACAATGCTCGCATCGCGGCCGTCAACTACTACTACAAGAAGATAAAGGGGCAGAAAATAAGCAAAGCATTAGGGGCCAATGAGATCTACCTCACAGAGGAGCAGTACCTAGAGAGCATTGTGGATTGGCTGGCGAAGGACATGGAAGCCTGGAGGTGGTTGGCTAAGAGATGGGCGTCGCCAGAGTGGATTGCAGAGTCCCAGAAGCACCGTACCAACCGTGGCACTGAAGGACCGGGGCACAGGTACGGCGCCGATGGACACCTTGGTGCCGCACACCGCATGGTAAGTATATAAATCAAACTTGTATGTTACATCTATGAAAATTATATGGTTTAACTCTTCTTTTTCATGCAGGAAGCTGAAAGTGGAGTTGCTCCAAGTTTTATGGAGGTTTACGTCCGTGGTCACCGTGGCCCTGATCCGGCGAACCCTGATGTGCTATGCAGCGAGGCGGCAAGGGAGAAAATGGTAAACAAGTTTGTATTTACGAATTAAATTGCATGTTTTGTGTCTAACTCCAACTCTAACTTTCTTTGCAGAATGCATATGGGGAGGAAATGACTCAACGCCATAGGCCTGACTTCGATTGGATGCATTCAGACTTAGATGCCTCGGCGTTGTACCACAGTGGTGGGGTAGAAAGCATGGCAGGTGAGGTGTTTGTGTTTGATTCGACGATTTCATTAACAAGAATGTGTCCACTTAATGGCTCAACCATGTGTATCATGCAGGTTTGCCTTTGGCACCGGCGTTGTGGAGTATAACAGGACAATAGGTCAAGGGAAGGCATCATCTTCGGGAGGGAGTTCTCGCTCCTCCATGTCTGCTCGAGAGGCTCAGCTGGAGGAGGAGACTCGGGCAGCACAGGAGCAGGCTCGAGCAGCACAGGAGCAGGCTCGAGCAGCGCAGGAGCAGGTTGGGCAGCTGACGCAATATATGGCTTCTTATTTTCAGGTAATTCGTCTATCTCATCACGTGTCGTCATTGAATTCAAAGTATAATGTCGCGATTCTAACATTGCATCCATTTGCAGGAAATGACTACTAGACTCGGCCCTGATATGAACTTGCCCGCTTTTCGCCCTCCCCAGGTAACACTATCTGAACACTTCAATTCCATAGCAACTCTTTTTTTATTATCAAAAATGGCTCGCAGGCACAAGGATGGGGACAGTGGCCAGGACAAGCTCCAGCGTCGCAGCCACAGTGGACCGGTGTTGGGTGGACGCAGGCACCTCCAGGCACTTGGACGCCTCCACCACCCCAAGGATCGCAGCCAGTCCCGGGATGGGTGCCACCGGTCTCCCAGCCACCGGCGGGCTCTCAGCCATTTCAAGCGTGGATGGCACTGCCACCGACGGGGTGGGTGCCACCACCTCTGGGGTGGCCAGCACAACAGTACCCGTGGATGCATGCACAGCCTCCTCCTCACCATGGATCACAGGTGACGTTCCATGTTTAGTTTTATGCAAATATTGACCAAACACAACAATGTATAGGTATAGGGATAGCAAAATACAGCCTTATTTGAATGATTGATGAATTGCAGGGTTCAGCGTCACATGCTCATGGATCGGAGGGTGCTGTCAACGCCCAAGACTTCCTCGTCCATGGTTCTAGAGGGAGTGGCCACCTTCCTGGTGGCGGAGGAGGGAGTGGCCAAAACTCCCACATCCCGCCGGAGTGAGTAGTGAGCAGTGAGTAGTGAGTGTGTTTTGTGAATTGTGTATTTGAATGGACAATGGACTTATGGACTTATTTGAATGGACTATGGACTATTTATGTATATGTGAATGTGTTTTGTGAATTGTGTATTTTGCTTGTGAATCTGTATATGTGAATTGCGATATTGTGTATTTTGCTGTAAATTAATAAAAGGTGCAGAAAAATCTGTTTTGGGGGCGGGAACCATCAATTTTTGTCGGCCTCGGTGGTGGCCGACGAAAATATCCTGGGAACATATTTTCGTCGGCCACCATCGGGCCGACGAAAATATGGGGCACGTATTTTCGTCGGCCACCACCTAGCCGATGAAAATAGCCTGGGCACGTATATTCGTCGGCCACCACCGGGCCCACGAAAATATCGGGCACGTATATTCGTCGGCCACCACCGGGCCCACGAAAATAGTGAGTCGACCAACTATTTTTGTCGGCCTTGGGAAAGCCAACGAAAATAGGTCTTTTTCGTCGGTACCGACGAAAATATTTGCCTATTTTCATCGAACTTATTTTCGGCGGCTATTTTCGTCGGCCTGCCTACGAAAATATGCTATTGTCGTCGGTTTAGGCTTATGTTCGTGGGTTTTTGGCCCACGAAAATTTAGGCGTTTCCTGTAGTGTTCCCAGGCAATGGAAGGAGCATGGACGAAGGGTGGGCGTGAGGCCCGTGCTATGGCTGGGTTGCGGCACGATGAGCTCACGGCGCCCCAATTCCTATGGTCAATTGGAGAGGTAGATGGAGGCGAGTGAAAGGGAAATTGGGTTAACCATTTCCTATAATTAATTTTGGTGGTTGATGATCAACACAAACATTTAGACTAATTAGTTTGCTCTAGATTTCATGTATTACAGGTGCATAAGGTTCAACACAAAACCAATAAAAGAATCAAGTTAGGGACTCAATTTGAGATGGAGCAAAGAACTTGAGTGTGCTGAGGATTGGCGCACTGGACTGTCTGGTGTGCCACCAGACAGTGTCCGATGCACCAGGTCCGTACAGGGGCCAACCGGCCACTCTCGGGAAAACGCAGGCGCGCTCCGCTATAATTCACAGGACTGTCCGGTGCGCCAGCGGGCAACGGCTCTCCAGCGCGTAACGGTCAACTCTGACCGCATGAAAGTGCAGCACAGTGCGTGGCAGAAGTCAGAGCAACGAGTCAGAGGGGCATTGGATTGTTCGGTGCACCACCAAACTGTCAGGTGCCACAAGAAAACAAAGGCGCCAACGGTCAACTTCTCTAGAACCCTAACGATTGGGTGACGTGGCAGCGACTAGACACTGAACAGTGAGTGTCTAGTGGCGCACCGGACTGTCCGGTGCACCCATCGCCAGCAGCCTCCCCAACGGCTACCTTGGTGGTTGAGGGCTATAAATACCCCCCAACCACCACAACTTCAAGCATCCAAGTTTTCTGAAGATCACATTCAATACAAGAGCTCTAGCATTCATTCCAAGACACAATACAAAAGATCAAATCCCTCCGAGTCCCAAATTCACTCCAAACACTTAGTGGCTTGTGAGAGTGAGATTTTTGTGTTCATTTGAGTTCTTGTCGCTTGGATTGCCTTTCTTCTTTTCCCATTCTTATTCCCAAGTGCTTTGTAAGCGAGGCAAGAGACACCAAGTGTGTGGTGGTCCTTGAGGGGTCTTAGTGACCCGTGAGATTAAGGAAGAAGGCTCACTCGGTCTAAGTGGCCATTTGAGAGAGGGAAAGGGTTGAAATAGACCCCCTCTTTATGACCTCCTCAACGGGAACTAGGTTCTTTGGAACCGAACCTTGTTAAAACAAATCATCGTGTTCACTCGCCTTATTTCTTGTTGATTTGTTTTCCCCTCTCTTTCGGACTTGACTTTAATTCTAACACTAACCTCGTCTTGTAGTGTGTGTTTAAGTTTGTAAATTTTAGGTTTCGCCTATTCACCCCCTCTAGGCAACATTCAATTGGTATCAAAGCCAGTGCTTCATTAAGAGTCTAACCAACTCGAAGTGATGTCTGGAACTCAAGCCAAGAGGGAGATCATGACCGGTGACAAGCCCGCAAGCTCGGGGAAGACTCTTTCAAGAGAGTCCGGCAACAAGCACAAGGAGGAATCCTTTTCCTCCATCAAGTCCCATCGGAGAGGTGACAAGAAGAAGATGAAGAAAGTGGTCTACTACGAGAGCGACTCATCGTCGCCCTCCACATCGAGCTCCGACTCGTCCATCGCTTCTAAGCGCCATGAGTGCAAGAAGTATAGTAAGATGCACCTACGCTATCCCTGTATTTCAAAACGCGCTCCATTACTTTCCTTACCCCTAGGCAAACCACCATATTTTGATGGTGAAGATTATTCTATGTGGAGTGATGAAATGAGGCATCATCTAACCTCACTCCATGAAAGCATTTGGGATATAGTTGAGTTTGGAGCGCAGGTACCAAAGGTGGGGGACAACGACTATGACTCGGACGAGGCCGCCCAAATTAGGCACTTTAACTCCCAAGCCACATCTATACTCCTCGCCTCCTTGTGTTGAGAGGAGTATAACAAGGTGAAAGGATTAAAGACCGCCAAGGAAATTTGGGACATCCTCAAAACAGCGCACGAAGGGGACAAGGTGACCAAGATCACCAAATGCGAAACGATCGAGAGAGAACTCGGTCGATTCGTCCTCAACAAGGGAGAGGAGCCGCAAGCGATGTACAATCGGCTCAAGACCTTGGTGAACCAAGTACACAACCTCGGGAGCACCAAGTTGGATGACCATGAAATGGTCAAGGTTATTCTTAGATCACTTGTTTTTCGTAATCCCACTCAAGTGCAACTAATCCGTGGAGACCCTAGATATAAACAGATGTCTCCCAAGGAAGTTATTAGCAAGTTTGTGAGCTTTGAACTTATGATCAAAGACTCCAAACATATTGTCAACTTGGAGCAAGGTGCCACCTCAACACCCGAAGTGCAACCCGTTGCATTCAAAGCAACGGAAGAAGAAAAGGAGTCTACACCAAGTAGGCTTCCAATCGACGCCTCCAAACTCGATAACGAGGAAATGGCGCTCATCATCAAGAGCTTCCGCCAAATCCTCAAGCAAAGGAGGGGGAAGGACTACAAACCGCGCTCCAAAAGGATATGCTACAAATGTAGTAAGCCCGGTCATTTTATTGCTAAATGTCCAATGTCAAGTGAAAGTGACAGAGATGACGATAAGAAGGGGAAGAAGAAGGAGAAGAAGAGGTACTACAAGAAGAAGGGCAGCAATGCCCACATATGTCGGGAATGGGACTCTGATGAGAGATCCACCGACTCCTCCTCCGACGATGACGCCGCCAACATCGCTGTCAACAAAGGCCTCCTCTTCCCCAACGTCGGCCACAAGTGTTTCATGGCTAAGGACGGCAAGAAAAAGAAGGTACACTCTAGAGCCACCCCCAAATATACAACATCTAGTGATGAGGGTAGCTCTAGTGAAAATGAAGATGATTTACTTACTCTTTTTGCCAACCTCAGCATGGAACAAAAGAAAAAAATTAAATGAATTAATAGAAGTTATTCATGAGAAGGATGAACTCTTGGATAGCCAAGAGGACTTCATTATTAAAGAAAACAAAAAACATGTTAAAGTGAAAAATGCTTATGCTCAAGAAGTAGAAAAATGTGAGAACTTAACTAAGGAGCTTAGCACTTGCCATGATTCAATCTCTAGCCTTAAAACTGAGAATGCTAGTTTAATTTCTGAGATTGAAGAATTGAATGTTTGCAATGATACTATCTCCTGTCTTAGAAATGAAAATGCTATGTTAAAAGCTAAGATAGAAGAATTGAATGCTTGCAAACCGTCTACATCCACTATTGAACATGTTTCTATTTGCACTAGATGTAGAGATGTTAATGTTGAAGCTATTGATGATCACCTTGCTATGATTAAACAACAAAATGATCACATAACCACATTAAATCCTAAAATTGCTGAGCATGATCTCGAAAATGAAAAATTTAAATTTGCTCGTAGTATGCTTTATAATGGGAGACGCCCTAGCATTAAGGATGGCATTGGTTTCCAACAGGGGAGCAATGTCAAGCTTAATGCCCCTAAAAATTGTCTAACTTTGTAAAGGGCAAAGCTCCCATGGTTTAGGATAATAAAGGCTACATTTTATATCCTGCTAATTATCCTGAGCATAAAATTAGGAAGATTCATGCTAGGAAACCTCATACTATTTCTCACCATGCATTTTTGTATAAAAATGAGGCTTCTAGCTCTAGGCATACCACTCATGTTAAATTGCCTAGAAAGAAAATTCCTGCTGCATCAAATGAGCATAATGTTTCATTTAAGACTTTTGATACATCTTATGTTTTAACTAACAAATCAGGCAAAGTAGTTGCCAAATATGTTGGGGGCAAACACAAGAGTTCAAAGACTTGTGTTTGGGTACCCAAGGTACTTGTTTCTAACGTCAAAGGACCCAAGACTGTTTGGGTACCTAAGAACAAGGCCTAAAATTGTTTTGTAGGTTTATGCATCTGGTGGTTCAAGTTGGATAATCGATAGCGGGTGCACAAACCACATGACAGGGGAGAAAAGGATGTTCTCCTCCTATGAGAAAAACGAAGATCCCCAACGAGCTATCGCATTTGGGGATGGAAATCAAGGTTTGGTCAAAGGATTGGGTAAAATTGCTATATCACCTGACCATTCTATTTCCAATGTTTTTCTTGTAGATTCTTTAGATTACTACTTGCTTTCAGTTTCTCAATTATGCAAAATGGTTACAACTGTCTTTTTACTGATATAGGTGTTACTGTCTTTAGAAGAAGTGATGATTCAATAGCATTTAAGGGAGTGTTAGAGGGTTAGCTATATTTAGTTGATTTTAATGATAACCGAGCTGAACTCGACACTTGTTTAATTGCTAAGACTAATATGGGCTGGCTCTGGCATCGCCGACTTGCCCATGTTGGAATGAAGAATCTTCACAAACTTTTAAAGGGAGAACACATTTTAGGACTAACAAATATTCATTTTGAGAAAGACAGGGTTTGTAGCGCATGCCAAGTAAGGAAGCAAGTTCGCGCTCATCATCCACACAAAAACATAATGACGACGGACATGCCACTTGAGCTACTCCACATGGATCTATTCGACCCGATCGCTTACATAAGCATCAACGGGAGTAAGTATTGTCTAGTTATTGTGGATGATTATTCTCGCTTCACTTGGGTATTTTCTTTTTGTAGGAAAAATCACAAACCCAAGAGACCTTAAAAGAATTCTTAAGACGAGCTCAAAATGAGTTCGGATTGAGGATCAAAAAGATAAGAAGCGACAATGGGACGGAGTTCAAGAATTCATAAATAGAAGGATTTCTTGAGGAAGAGGGCATCAAGCATGAGTTCTCTTCTCCCTACACACCTCAATAAAATGGTGTAGTGGACAGGAAAAATAGAACTCTACTGGACATGGCAAGAACCATGCTTGATGAGTACAAGTCACCGGACCAGTTTTGGGCTGAGGCGATTAACACCACCTGCGACTCCATCAACCGGTTATATCTTCACTGAATCCTCAAGAAGACATCATATGAACTCCTAACTGGTAAAAAGCCCAATGTTTCATATTTTAGAGTCTTTGGGAGTAAATGTTTTATTCTTATTAAGAGAGGTAGAAAATCTAAATTTGCTCCTAAGGCTATAGAAGGCTTTTTACTTGGTTATGACTCAAACACAAGGGCATATAGAGTCTTCAATAAATCCACTGGATTAGTTGAAGTTTCTTGTGACATTGTGTTTGATGAGACTAATGGCTCCCAAGTGGAGCAATTTGATCTTGATGAACTAGATGATGAAGAGGCTCCATGCGTCGCACTAAGGAACATGTCCATTAGGGATGTGTGTCCTAAGGAATCCAAAGAGCCCACACAAGCACAAGATCAACCGTCATCTTCCAATCAAGCATCTCCACCAACTCAAGACGAGGATCAGGCTCAAGATGATGAAGATAAAGATCAAGAGGATGAGCCACCTCAAGAGGAGGACAATGATCAAGGGGGAGATGAAGATAATGAAGACAAGGAAGATGAGCAAGAAATTCAGGGCCAAAGACCACCACACCCAAGAGTCCACCAAGCAATTCAACGAGATCACCCCATCAACTCCATCCTTGGTGACATTCATAAGGGGGTAACCACTAGATCTCGAGTTGCACATTTCTGTGAACATTACTCTTTTGTGTCCTTTATTGAGCCATACAGGGTGGAGGATGCACTAAGAGATCCGGATTGGGTGTTGGCTATGCAAGAGGAGCTCAACAACTTCACAAGGAATGAGGTATGACATTTGGTTCCACGTCCTAATCAAAATGTTGTAGGTACCAAGTGGGTATTCCACAACAATCAAGATGATGTAAAGCCCAAAATTGGTCCAAAAATGATGATAAAATAAATGAATCAATATATTTAAGGATTTTGGAACCTTGGTAAATTTATTTGGACCCTTATATCTTCATAGCCAATTAATGGAGCATTATTAATCGATTACCCCATAAACAAATAGGAATGTGCATCCCATGCTTAAGATTACGTTGGGATACATTTTGTTCGACCTCAAATTATAAAGGAAAATATAAAACAGAAAAGAAAAAGGGTTTCTAATAAAGATCTAATTCAAGGATGCATATAAAATTTTATCTGATCCTTGTTCAAATATAAGGATTACCTACAAAGTATTTTTTATACATTAGAAACTACCTTTAAAAAATATATAACTTTGTGTGTACGTATAGCATATTTGAAACACATGCCTAAATAAATAACTAAAAATTTAGATTCGTCAATCATGATGAAGAATTTTTGTTGGTATTTAAACATGTGTGAAGTTTGAACTCATTCAAAAATTTGAACCTTGGTTTGAAAAACAAAAGAAATAGGAAATAAAACAGGAAAATAGAAGAAAAACAAAGGAGAACAAGTCCCTGCGCACTTGGGCCGAAATCCTTCAGCCGGCCCAAATATTTTTTCTCCCCGCGCCGGCCCGCTTCTACTCCCCCCGCGCACGTTTCCACTGAGCAAAACCCTAACCGCCGTGCCTACTCATGTTCCCGGCACACCGTGGACGGATCCGACCTCGGGTGTTGCTGTAGCGCATGCAACCAGTGAGGGAGAGAGATAGAGGAGTGTCTCACCGTCGCTCCTAGGGGTAGGAGTCATCATCTACATGAGGATTTCAACGTGGTGCTTCATCAAGGCGCTCAATGAGGGACGCGCTCCTGCCGGGCGTGCCTGGGGGCGGGACGCTCTTATTGCCTTGACAACACTGTGGTTGGCCGTGTATTCCTGCTCTCTGCGGCCGACGTCGTCTACACCTGGGTTACCGGTAAGAATGCCTGTTTCTTTCGCTGGGCCCCTTGCATCATATGGCGTTAGGTGCGGCGGGTGACGGGGCATTGGTTCGCCTGGGACATCGCGCCTGGAAAGCGCCATCGTGGGCTGGCGAACGCCATGGCTGGTGGGCAGTCAATCGGAGAAGGGTGTTTAGCACGGTCGGCTGTGTCTGGACGCCGTGAGGTAGAAGAAGGGCGCCTGTCCGAGCGATTAGTTGTGGACGGCTGTGATTAGATGTGTGGTAACGTTTTGGTGTTTTAATCTAGTTCCTCTATTCACGATCGGGCGGTCGGCATTCATCCACGTGAAATAAAATCTCGGCCGTTGGGTTATCATCGGATGGGTAGGATTGTATACCGGTTTGGCGGAGGCTCGGTCTAATCTCCACCACAGATGGTTGATCCAACGGTCCAGACTCCGCGATACCTCTTCGTCGTGCCATTCTTGCGTAAGAGCCCCTCAGTTATTGAGAAACCAACCCACCGTCCAAGTGTGGGTGTAGACTGAGTCTTGAGACTTTTGTGGGTTAGCCCTGTACTCTCTGACAATTGATGCGCAGTCCAAATAATGGGAAAACCATATAAATAATATTAGAAATTAATTTTAACACAAAAATGATTCTAGGAACTTGTAAAATCCATATAAAATTTATTTTAGCTCCTTTTCAATTTATTCCAATTTCTATAATTTTGTAATATTATTGTTTATCACCTAGTGTCACTGTTTTAACATGAAAATGGTATTAAAATTTATTTATTAATTAATCTTGTATCAAATACATGAAATCTTAGGAAATTCATAACATCCCCATTTTAATTCCAAATTGACTCGTTCCAGTTGCGTTGTTTTCGTAATAAAATTTTCTACACAGTAGCGAACCTTATTTTGTTATATCACATACTTTTATAATTAGGTATTCGTGTACCCTATGTATAATAGATCTATTTTACTAAATAGGGTTAACATGTCTACAATTATAATTTAACTATAATAGGTTTTCTAAACAAGTATAATTTGGAGTAAAATTGAATTGATTATTTAAGAGTATATTTTCTCATATGATGTATATTAATCAATTTATAATATAGTTTAAACCACGTAGATCTTCCATAGATCATAACTTCGTGATCTCTGACTCCAATCTTAGTAGTTCTCGATCCCACGATCTCGTAGCAACGCGTAGATTATTATTATGTTGTATGTTCTTATGTTTGGTGTGATGTTAATTTTGTCTATACCATGTCTGTTTGTATTGCTATGGCTAGCAATGAGGTCACGAGGATCTGAAGAATCACCTTGGTACCTGGAATCTCAAGTGCCAGGCAAGTTGTGCCCTTGACCACTTTTTACCCAATAATGTTCTTTATTATCACTTATTCATGCATAGGCTTCATTTTGATGGGACCCAATAGGTCACCCTAGTCTGTTTATCTTTTACCTTGATCACCCCTGAATCATTGGGTAGTTTTTCCTATTGCTCTATATGGTTTTGGGATTAATACTACATTATGTCCATGTTCCAATTATCCTGTTATTTTATTTATGTTCATGTCAAGATCATTATATTTTTAATTGGAACATGGAGCTTAACTTGAGAAACACGTGCCACCACAAGGGAGGAATGAGACCCCTTGGCTGACTAATTAGGAAAGCTAGTGGAAGACTACCTTACCCGAAAGGGGCAAGGGCAGTAAGGGAGTTGCATGCAGGGAGGTTCTCGGGTTGATTTTGCTGCGATGGCGGTCAGACGAGGGATTCTTGCAAGTGCTCTTCCCATAAACTGTAGCAGGTTTTTGGAAGCTAGTGGAACTTTATAAAGGCCTCGTAGTGGATCCCTAGCCATTCACCTCGGTAGTGTCTAAGGGTCTAGCTAACCCTGGCGGCATGGGATACACGACTTGTGGGTAAAGGGTACAACCTCTGCAGAGTGTAAAACTGGTATACTAGCCAAGCTCACGGTTAAGAGCAGCTCAGGACTCTCGCATGATTAATTTATGAAACTTAAATTCAATTTGTCATTTGCATTGCATGGGATTATTTATTAATTTTGTTCTATTGTTTCTATTATGGTTTGGTATTTACTTACATTTAGTAACCGCTAATAAAATTTTGACCAACTTATTAAAAGTAATGCTCAGCTTTAACCCCTATTGTTGATCAGCTTTACACATCACATGAACTCCCACCTTTGGTGAGTTCATGCACACTGGTTTCCTCACAACTTGTTGAGCTATGATCATGTGTGAGCTCACCCTTGCTATCTCACACCCCCACAGGAGAAGAACAGGTGGTTCAAGAGGAGCCACACAATGAGGAGTTCGATGCGATCTAGGTGGCGTCTCCCAGTTGACTTTCTAGCGCCAAGGATGGATTTTAGATCCTTTTATATTTATCTTTTATTTTGTAAGACTTCCGCTATGTAATAAGTACTCTGATTATATTGTGACATTTATCTCTATAAACTCTGTTATTATATGTGTTGTCTTCTTTGGCGCATGTATGAGATGCACCGGCTTTGTCCCTTAAATCCGGGTGTAACAGATGAGCATGGTGTGGTGACAAGAAACAAAGCCCGACTTATGGCCAAAGGATATTTACAAGTCAAAGGTTTGGATTTCGATGAAACTTAAGCACCCGTAGCTAGGCTTGAGTCAATTCGTATATTACTTGCCTATGCTACTTACCATGGCTTTAAGCTTTATCAAATGGACGTGAAAAGTGCCTTCCTCAATGGACCTATCAAGGAAGAGGTCTATGTTGAGCGACCTCCAGGCTTTGAAGATAGTGAATACCCTAATCATGTTTACAAACTCTCAAAGGCACTTTTATGGGCTCAAGCAAGCCCCAAGAGCATGGTATGAATGCCTACGAGATTTTCTTATCACTAATGGCTTCAAAGTCGGTAAAGCCGATCCTACTCTCTTTACTAAAACTGATGCAAATGATTTGTTTGTATGCCAAATTTATGTTGATGATATTATATTTGGGTCTACTAACAAGTCAACTTGTGAAGAGTTTAGTAGGATCATGATTCAAAAATTCGAGATATCAATGATGGGGGAGTTGAAGTATTTCCTAGGATTTGAAAGCAAGCAACTCTAGGATGACACCTTCATCAGCCAAACCAAGTACATTCAAGATATACTTAAGAAGTTTGGGATGAAGGATTGCAAACCCATCAAGACTCCTATGGGAACAAATGGGCATCTCGACCTCGACACGGGAGGTAAATCCGTAGATCAAAAGGTATACCGGTCGATGATAGGATCTTTACTCTATTTATGTGCATCTCGACCGGATATTTTGCTTTCTGTATGCATGTGTGCAAGATTTCAGGCAAATCCTAAGGAAGTTCACCTTAGGGCCGTGAAGAGAATCATGAGATACTTAGTTTACACTCCTAAGTTTGGGCTTTGGTATTCCAGGGGATCCACATTTGATTTAATAGGATATTCCGATGCCGATTGGGTAGGGTGTAAAATTGATAGGAAGAGCACATCAGGGACTTCTCAGTTTCTGAGAATATCCCTGGTGTCTTGGGCGTCAAAGAAACAAAACTCCATAGCTCTTTCTACCGCCGAAGTCGAGTACATTGCCGCAGGTCATTGTTGTGCGCAATTACTTTTAATGAGGCAAACCCTTAGGGACTATGGCTTCAAATTGAGCAAAGACCCTATCCTATGTGACAATGAGAGTGCAATCCGCATGACGGATAATCCCGTTGAACACAACCGCACTAAGCACATAGACATTCAGTATCACTTTCTAAGGGATCACCAACAAAAGGGAGATATCGGAATAGCTTATGTAAACACCAAGAACCAATTAGCCGATATCTTTACAAAGCCACTAGATGATAAAACCTTTAGCAAACTTAGGAATGAGCTAAATATACTTGATTCTTGGAATTTTGATTGAAACATTGCACACATAGCTCATTTATATACCTTTGATCATGTCTCTTTCATTTTGGTACAAATGCATATTTTTTATCATTCTTGTGCCAAGGTTAAGACTAATGTGTTTTCAAGCATATTTTTATCCTTAGTCTTATATTGAAAGGGAAATGGAGTATTCGGCAAAGACAAGGCTTCCACTCCAAACTCTGACAGTATCACTTAACCTTTGTCGTTACTCTGCCATCTCTCCAATTGGTATAATCGTTCACTCATATTTATTTTAGCAATGGGGGAGGAAATATAAAAGGGCTCTCAAGGTCTCCGTTTTTTGTGCTTAATGCCAAAGGGGGAGAAAATATTAAGCCCAAAGCAAAAGGACCACATCACCACCAATTTCAAAAAATTTTGAAATGAAGTTTTAATTGACATTTTTTAAAATTGGTATCTTTCTAGAATTAGCATTTCAAGTGATGTATTCTCAATTGGTATCTATGTTTCACTTGATTTGTGAAAGTAAAGTTTTAAATTGATATCTATCTCAAAACCCTCTTGAAAGCTAAGAGGAGAATTTCATTCAGGGGGGGTTTATTTAGTCAAAGGAAAAGCATTTGAAACAGGGGGAGAAATTTCAAATCTTAAAAATGCTTCTTGCAATCTTATTCCTATACCTTTGACTATTTGCAAAAGGACTTTGAAAAGATTTCCCAAAAGAATTTGCAAAAACAAACTTGTGGTGCAAAAGTGGTCCAAAATGTTAATTAGAAGAAAAAGCAATCCATTCATATTCAATGAAATTTTCAATTGGTTTAAACTCCAAGTAACCTATGCACATTCTAAATGCAAACTAGTTACATTTCTGAACTTTATATTTTCTTTGGTTTGTGTTGGCATCAATCACCAAAAAGGGAGAGATTGAAAGGGAAATTGGGTTAACCATTTCCTATAATTAGTTTTGGTGGTTGATGATCAACACAAACATTTAGACTAATTAGTTTGCTCTAGATTTCATGTATTACAGGTGCATAGGGTTCAACACAAAACCAATAAAAGAATCAAGTTAGGGACTCAATTTGAGATGGAGCAAAGAACTTGAGTGTGCTGAGGACTGGCGCACCGGACTGTCCGGTGTGCCATCGGACAATGTCCGGTGCACCAGGTCCGTACAGGGGCCAACCAGCCACTCTAGGGAAAACGCAGGCGCGCTCTCCTATAATTCACCGGACTGTCCGGTGTGCCACCTAAAAGGGAAATAGGGTTAACCTTTTCCCATAATTAATTTTGGTGGTTGAGTGCCCAAACAAACAAATGGACTAACTAGTTTGCTTTAGAATACATGTTCTACAGGTACACAAAGGTTCAACACAAACCAATAAATATTTAAGTTAGGGATCAAATACAAAGGAGCAAAAGAAACTTGAGTGTGCTGAGGAACGGCGCACCGGACAGTGTCCGGTGCACCAGGACAGTACAACTCAAACCAGCCACTCTCGGGTTTTTCCAAGCACACTCCGCTATAATTCACCGGACTGTCCGGTATGCCACCGGACTGTCCGGTGCACCAGCGGAGCAACGACTCCTTCGCGCAACGGTCGACTGCAAAAGCTGAAGAACAGATGAACAGTGCGCAACAGTGCGCGGCAGTGTCAGAGGCGCACCGGACAGTGAACAGGACCTGTCCGGTGCCTCAAGAGGACAAGTGCTCCAACGGTCGACTGAGTCAGAACCCTAACGGTTGGGTGACGTGGTGGCGCACCGGACTGTTTGGTGCGCCCATCAACAGCAGCCATCCCCAATGGCCATTTGGTGGTTGAGAGCTATAAATACCCCCCAACCACCACAACTCCAAACATCCAAGATTTCTGAGCATCACATTCATTACAAGAGCTCTAGCATTCACTCCTAGACACGATTCAAAAGATCAAAGCCTCTCCAAGTCCCAAATCCATCTCAAATACTTAGTGACTTGTGAGAGTGATTTTATGTTCTTTTGAGCTCTTGCCTCTTGGATTGACTTCTTTCTTTCTCTTTCTTGTTCTCAAGCAACTTGTAATCAAAGCAAGAGACACCTAAGTGTGTGGTGGTCCTTGCGGGGTCTAAGTGACCCATTTGATTAAGGAGAAGGCTCACTCGGTCTAAGTGACCATTTGAGAGAGGGAAAGGGTTGAAAGAGACCCGGTCTTTGTGACCACCTCAACGGGGACTAGGTTCTTTAGAACCGAACCTCGGTAAAACAAATCACCATGTCCATACGCTTTATTTCTTGGTTGATTCGTTTTCTCCTCTCTCCCGGACTCAGATTTGATTCTAACGCTAACCCCGGCTTGTGCCAGCGGGCAACAGCTCTCCAGCGCGTAACAGTCGACTATGACCGCATGAACAGTGCAGCATAGTGCGTGGCAGAAGCCAGAGCAGTGAGTCAGAGGGGCACCGGACTGTCCGGTGCACCACCATACTGTCCGGTGCCACAAGACAAAGGCGCCAACGGTCAACTGCTCCAGAACCCTAACGGTTGGGTGACATGGCGGCGCACCGTACACTGAACAGTGAGTGTCCGGTGCGCCCATCGCTAGCAGCCTCCCCAACGGCTACCTTGGTGGTTGAGGGCTATAAATACCCCCCAACCACGACAACTTCAAGCATCCAAGTTTTCTGAAGATCACATTCAATGCAAGAACTCTAGCATTCACTCCAAGACACAATACAAAAGATCAAATCCTCTCCGAGTCCCAAATTCACACCAAACACTTAGTGGCTTGTGAGAGAGATTTTTGTGTTCATTTGAGTTCTTGTCACTTGGATTGCCTTTCTTCTTTTCCCATTCTTATTCTTAAGTGCTTTGTAAGCGAGGCAAGAGATACCAAGTGTGTGGTGGTCCTTGCAGGGTCTTAGTGACCCGTGAGATTAAGGAAGAAGGCTCACTCGGTCTAAGTGGCCGTTTGAGAAAGGGAAAGGGTTGAAATAGACCCGGTCTTTGTGACCTCCTCAACGGGGACTAGGTTCTTTGGAACCGAACCTTGATAAAACAAATCACTATGTTCACTCGCCTTATTCTTGTTGATTTGTTTTCCCCTCTTTTGGACTTGACTTTAATTCTAACGCTAACCCTGGCTTGTAGTGTGTGTTTAAGTTTGTAAATTTCAGGTTTTGCCTATTCACCCCCCTCCAGGCAGCTTTTAGCGAGAGGAACAACGGCGCGGGTTTTATCGGCGCAGGGGTAGGGAAGGGGGTTTCGGAACCCAACTGGCACAGAGGTCGGCGAGCAGCTCGGGCGGGTTGTTACCACCACGAGGAAACATGGAGGAAGATCTACAGGGGTGTCTTTGACGTGCGGGGCCCATGTGACAGTGGCAGACGAATGCGGCTAACTGGTGAACGGGCCCGATCTGTCAGGGCCGGCGCGCGAGTGTGGTCGTGCGGCTGCCTGGTGGGTTCCACATTTCCGCCGTACACGAGACGAGCGCGAGCGCATGAGAATGACGAGTGGGGGCCAGGTTTCGGCACTCCTCCCCGGCCGAGTACTGGACAGAGGCTAGTTGGGCCGGCTCTCAGGTTTGGGCCCAAGTGGCGTTTGATTCCTTTCTTTTTTCTTTTTCTCTTATTTTCTGTTTTCTTTTCTTTCTATTTTTAAATTTCCAATTTGAATTCAAATTTTTTGGTGAAGTTCATGCTTAGATAACATGCTCAAATTCATATACCAGTATGAACAGGTCTATGTGTGTAATACCCAATTTGTGAATATTGAG
The DNA here is from genome assembly GCA_029449295.1 of Zea luxurians. NCBI lineage: Eukaryota > Viridiplantae > Streptophyta > Magnoliopsida > Poales > Poaceae > Zea > Zea luxurians. The sequence continues at coordinate 52,167,234 of JAOPSE010000021.1, read as the reverse complement.
AGAAGGGATTGTTTCCCCTTATATATATTACTCTCTATTCAATATAACATGTGAACAACCGCATGTTAAATTGATTAACTAGCTAGTGACATCAAAAATAAGTTGTGCATCATGCTGGAGTTATGTGTTTGTGCACCAAATAAAAGTAATAATAATAAAAAATAGATGAGTGCCTAAATCTAGAAGTTTGAAATAAAGAAAATAGAATGCAAATAAAATTTTATAAATAAATATACCATGTCATACTAGTAATTTGTTCATATTTTAATTATGCACGTAACCTCTAGGATGGATCCACAACTCAAATTTGAAATTCAAACACTAGAATTTGAATATATGAGAAAGAATTCAAAATAGAATAAAAAGAAAAGAAGAAATTTAGGCAAATACCTATGTGGGCTGCTTCTCCCTGGCTGGCCCACCAAATCTTAGCCATACGCTGCCCATACCGAGAACCACACGCGTGGGGTGTGTATGACCAATGGACCCTACTCACCAGGAACCCCCTTCATCGCTTTGTATGCTCCCTATCTTCTCACTGCACGGCGGGCCCGCTTGCCATTCACTCATGAGTGCGCCTGACCAGTGCTACGTCTCTATGCCATGTGGACCCGGGGAAGTCAGCCGTAAATCCTCAACAAACCGACCGAGCTCGCCGCCGCGTTCTCCTCGCCACGCCTGTGATTCTCACCCTCACTTACACGTGGGACCACCTAGACGGGAGCGCGCCCACGCGCTTGGCATGTCCGCTGGCGCTAGCAAATGGGCCCCAGAAGACAGACCTTTCTTCCAGCCTATAACAAACTCACGCAAATGCGGTGCCTCGCGGTGGGATCATCTGAGCTGTGGTGGCGGTAGTTGTTACCGATTCCTTAGGGTGGTTAAGCTCGGACGATGTGGGGGAATAAATACCTAGATCCCGTGACCCTCTTCCTTCCCATCAAGAGAACAGACTCACGAGCGGGCTGCGCAATCTCCAGCTAGTTTGTCGCACGGAGAACCAGGGGATAGAATGGGGCTGTGAGCTTGTGCGAACGGTCAAAGTTTGGGGAGTCAGAAGACCGCAAGGGCGGGTCGACGTCGGGGCGCGTGAGTGGAACCTGCTTGGCATCGTCGCAATCCACCCTGTGCCGTGGCCAAAGTCCTCCGCGCCATTATTCCTAGGTAAGACCTCTGAATTAGCTCGAGTTAATCTCTTTGTCGCGTTACTGTGATCGATGGTAGGGAGATTATCATGTTCGGGATCGCCGGGGCTATGTTTAGGTGGCATTAGGATTAGGATCCGAGCATTGAACCAGCGTGTTCTCTGGGTGAAGCGCCGTGCGGTCGTCGAGTCTCAGCGGCGGAAGCTTGAAGATGTGCCTAGGCCATTGATCTCCCTGTGTTCGGCTTAGATTAAATGGTCGATGTTTCTTCAGCCCGATCTGATCTGAACCGTGGGTCTTAGGTTGTGTGGCTAAGATTGGTGGCCGCGTACCCTTTCACGGCTTATGATCTATGCCATTAGATTTAGATCCGATGTCGAATAGTTGTGGGCCGTTTGATCGGGATCGGGCGCTCGGAAATCAATTTGGGCGTTATAAAATCCGCGGCGTTGATTTCTAATCGGACGGCCGAGATCTTGAGATACCCCTTCGGCCATGGCATTTTGCTAAAGAGACCTTGGACTTGTAGGAAATGAACCTGCCGTCCATGCGACTGTAACCTGAGACTTGAAATGTTTGCAAGTTAGCCCCTGCAGTTTTCAGTAATACTGTGCGGGGTCGATACAATTAGTAAAACAGAGGAAATAATCCAGAAAAATGATTTGTAGTGTAAAATTTATTGCAGAAACTTAAATAATTCGTAGAAAATTTATTTTAACTCATTTTTAACCCATTCCAGTTTCTATAATTTGGTATTAATATTGTTTATCACTTAGTAACATTGTTTTAGCATGAAACCCCTAGTAAAATTGATCACTTAATTAATCTCGTACCAAACACATAAATACTTCAGAAAATCATAACTTCGTCGTTCTAATTTCGATTTGGTCCATTCAAGTCGCGTTAGCTTCATATGAATATTTACTATGCAAAAACAACATTTATTATACCTATAATTAGATCTTTATTTTAACTTATATTGGTTAATCTTGTTAATACGCCTATCAATATAATCTACTAAAATATGATCTATGGTCAATTTATAATTTTGGTTAAAATTGAATTAGTTACTACTTTAGGTTATCTTTTCTCTAGATTTATAAAATAAACATAAGACCTAGTTGTAATTACTTAATCACGTGGGTCTTCTGTAAATTATACCTCTCACTCGTATCTCCGGTATTAGTGGTTCTCGAAACCACGATCTCGTAGTGATGCGTAGATCATTATTATGCAGTATGTTCTTATGTTTGGTGTGATGTTAATTTTGTCTATACCATATCTGTTTGTATTACTACGACTAGCGCGAGGTTCGTGGATCTGAAGAATCACCCAGGTAACTGGAATCTCAAGTGCCAGGCAAGTTGTACCCTTGATCCACTTTTGTTACCCAATAATATTCTTTATTATCATTATTCAATGCATAGGTTTAATTTTGATGGGACCCAATAGGTCACCCTAGTCTGTTTATCATGTTTACCTTATTTATCCCTGAATCACTTGGGTAGTTCTACTATTGCTTTATTTGGTTTTGGGTTAATATTTCATTATATCCATGTTCCAATTATGTTGTTATTCTATTTATGTCCATGTAAAGATCATTATTATCTTTAATTGGAACATGGAGCTTAACTTGAGAAACACGTGCCACCATGAGGGAGGAATGGGACCCCTTGGCTAACTAATTAGGAAAGCTAGTGGAAGACTACCTTACCCGAAAGGGGCAAGGGCAGTAGGGGAGTTGCATGCAAGGAGGTTCTCGGGTTGATTTTGCTGCGATGGCGGTCAGACGGGGGATTCTTGCAAGTGCTCTTCCAATAAACTGTAGCGGGTTTTCAGAAGCTAGTGGAACTTTGTAAAGGCCTCGTAGTGGATCCCTAGCTGTTCACCTTGGTAGTGTCTAAGGGTCTAGCTAACCCTGGCCACATGGGAAACACGACTTGTGGGTAAAGGGTACAACCTCTGCAGAGTGTAAAACTGGTATACTAGCCAAGCTCGCGGTCATGAGCAGCTCAGGACTCTCTGATGATTAAATTATGGAACCTAAACTCAATTTGTCATTTGCATTTGCATGGGTTTATTATTAATTTTGTTCTATTATATTATTATGGTTTGGTATTCACTTACACTTAGTAACTACTAATAAAATTTTGACCAACTTATAAAAGCAATACTCAGCTTTTGTCGATGTTTCGGACCCAGGGGACCCTCAACCGGGCCGACTAGTGAATTTTAGTGCCGCGTGCCCCTGTCCAGATGGGTTGATGCAAGATGGAACACAAGAGGGAAATGAGGCTTATGTTATCCTGCACCGGGGTGCTCGTAGTAGGGGTTACAAGCGTTGCGGGGGAGCGAGAACGAGAGAGAGAGGAGGAGAGGGTTCGGCCTTGAGGTGAGCCGTCTGAGGCTGCCTCTACCGCGTCTCTCCTACTCTGCCTGCCTCCACTCGTCTGCGTCGTGCGTCCGTGTGTTCGTACATCGCACGTTCGCCTCCCTCTTTTTTCTTTCGTTGGAAGGCCCTGGACATCCCCTTTTATAGATACAAGGAGATGCCCAGCTGTACAATGGGGGTGTAGCTATGAGCTAACGTGGCTACCAGGGAAGTGCCTTGAGCCCTATATAGGTAATAACATGGCCGTCGGAGAAGTGCCTTGAGCCCTATAGATGTACCAACGTGGTCGTCGGGGAAGTGCCTTGAGCCCTGTAGATGTACAGCTGGCGGTGCGGCATGGATCCTGCTGACGTTTCCTTGCTTCCGTAGGGAGTTGAGAGCAAATGACGTCATGGGCGCACGCGGGGAACCATCATTACCTGTTACTGGAGTAACTTAGATGGGACACCGGTCTTGTTCCCTCGTAGCCTGAGGCGGCCAGCTAGGGATAGGGTCATGATGTATCCCCTATAGCGTAGTTGATTCCGAGGCCTGAGGTCGGGCAAGGCGGAGACTTCTCCTGAGGCCGAGGCCGAGGTCGGGCGAGGATGTGACCCCTCCCAAGGCCGAGGCTGGGGTCGGGCGAGGCTGAGTCCTTCTCCCGAGGCTGAGGTCGAGCGAGGCGGAGTCCTTCTCCTGAGGCCGAGGCTGAGGCCTGAGGTCGGGCGAGGCGGAGCTCCTTGTTGCGCCCGAGGTTGAACTCGGGAGAGGCCACGACTTACTATTGCTAGTCTTGCCCTGGTGGTTGGTACAGTTGCTGGAGCAGGGTGAACAGTGTTGCTTTCCTGTCAGAACGGTCAGTAAAGGGGCGAAGTGACTGCGGTCACTTCGACCTTGCCGACTGAGGCAGGCGTGTCAGGATAAGGTGTCAGGCGATCCCCACATTGAATGCGCATGCGATACGGTCGGTTGGTAAGGCGATTTGGTCGAGGTCGCTGCACGAAGAAGTCTGCCCGAGCAGGGCTTTGGGCGAGCCGGGGGTGCGCCCACTGCCTGGGGAGGCCCTCGGGCGAGGCGTGAATTCGTCCGGGACTACTGTTCCCGCCCGAGGCTAGGCTCGGATGAGGTCGCGTCCCTCGGTAGATGTGGCCTTGACTTGAACCGTGCCTTATCAGTCGTGTATGGTTTGTTCTGAAGATGTTTTCCAGCCGGATTAAGGAGCATCGGGGGTACCCCTAATTATGGTACCCAACAGTAGCCCCCGAGCCTCGAAGGGAGTGTAGGCACTCGCTTGGAGGTTCTGCCGAATTTTTTGCAAGGGGACCGGCCCTTCTCGGTTATGCTTTGTTTCGGTGGGTGCGCGTGTTGGTGACTTGTTCTCAAATACTTCGGATTAAGAACAAGGCAACATAAAAAGTGTTAAATGATAAGGTCCTTCGTCCTTTGAAACATTATTTCCCTTCGGGATATAATGTGCTCCGGACGAAGGTCACAAACAATATATCTTCGTAAGTGCAATAAGCTATGACGAAGGACTTACACGCAACATAAAAAGTAATATAAACATTTAAATTTTATCACAATGTCATTTCTATGTTATTATCATATAATAATAGAAATGACTTTAAATTACAAGTGTACCTTCGGATTGCAGGAAGACAAAGGTACAAGGATGACGCAAAAGCAAATGCCAAGTCAGCGTGAACAGTACGGGAGTACTGTTCATCTATTTATAGACGTGGGACGCAGCCCATGTAAAATTACATTCATGCCCATTACATTTGTTAATAACTTATGGGAATCTGTCAAGGCCTAAGTAGTCTTTTCATCTTTAAGTCGGTTCCCCTTTCTGCTATCGCGACGAAGCTTTCCTGCGCACAGCTTCGGCTGTGCACCATCCTTCGTACAGCTTGGTAATCAGCCCGTCCTTCATCTCAATCCCCCTTCGTCTGGCTTAGGCTTCGTCCTGACCGTACTCCATGTTCATAATTCTGAGTCCGAAGATACCTATTCATATAATCCACTTGGAAAACATTGTCAAATCATGTTTTTGAGGACCTTCAGAGGACGAAGGCCCCCAACAGTAGCCCCTCGCAATATTAATTTGTTTAATGATAAATTCAGATTGCGATATGGACGAAGACCTTAAGCCGAAGGTCCGAAAAAACACCTTCCCTTTGCTAGAATAGCAAAAGTCACTGACACGTGGGACCACACAGTTTCCGTTATATCGAGTGTATAAATAGGGACCCGCCACAATTTGTTTGGTACGCTTCATTGCCATCTGCTCCCGCTTACTAAATTTTTAGCTCTTGCGCACTAAGATTTGCTGATCTTTTGGTTTTGAAGCTTCGGCCTTGAAAACAGTTTTTTAGTGTTTCCGAAGATGTCTGAAGATAAGAAGGTTACTGCTGAGATGAAGCTGAGTCTCGACGAAGAGAAGAACTTGGGGTTCCTTATAGCGATGGCGGAGACCAATACGGAAAAAATCACCAAGGAGATTCTGGAAGGTTTATCTGAAGATACTGGTGACAGCGACAGTTATGATGCAGAAAGCTGTGGGGGAGAGTCCGAAGATCGACCATGGCGGCTAAGTCACACGGTTTTCGGGAAAACCACTGTTAAGCAGAGTCATATTGACAATATGAGGGGGAGATATTTTCGAGATATATCTATTGTGAGGGCTGATGCTGGAGAAAAAACTTCTCCCACCCCCGAAGAAGATGAAGTCGTAATCTTCCGAAGCTTTCTCAAGGCTGGGCTTCGATTCCCCCTAAGCAGCTTTGTTGTCGAAGTCCTGAAGACATTTCAAATCTACCTTCATCAAATTACTCCCGAAGCTATCATTAGAATGGGGATCTTTGTCTGGGCTGTAAGAAGCCAAGGTTTAGAACCAAATGCTAAAAGCTTTTGCAACATTCATGAGTTGTTATATGAGACGAAGCCCTGGGGGAAAGAACAATATCACAACAACTTTGGTTGTTACAGCTTCGGTGCCCGCACCGGGTCAAGCTGCCCCGTGCCAACCTTTCGGAAGAGGTGACCCGGTGCCTGGATGACAGAATGGTTTTATGTAAAGAATGACTTGACAGCGCAGGAAGATATTAAAAGTATCATTATGCGTCCTATTTGGCAACGCTTCGGTCTCCGAAAACCGAAGATTGAAATGGATGAAGCAGCCGAAGAATGCCAAAGAGCCTTCGGCGTAGTCTGCTCTTTTATTGGGACAAGGGATCTGGTCCAAGAGCATATTGCCTTCAGGGTGTGGCCACTTGCAGGAAAGTGGGAAATGCCGAAGGAGACCATCAAAGAGTCTGACGAAGGTGGACTAGTCAGACTAAAATACTCATTCAAATATGGGGATAAATTTGTTGAACCTGATGACGACTGGTTAAAAAGCATTGAAACATTAAGTGACGAACTGCTTGGGGGATATTCGAAGGCCGAGAACACTGCATTATCGGCGGCCTTCGGAGGCCGAAAGAAGAAAAGGCTCAACCGGATATTTGATGCAATCGGGTTTGTCTACCCTGACTATCATTATCCGGTGTCGGGCCGCAAAAGAAAAAATACTTCTCCTGCAACAGAAGTTGCCACCAGTGCTTCAGCGCCGCAAGGAAAAAAGACGAAGGTGCTCACCCACCGGGCACGTTTTATTGAGCCGGCCACAGTGCCTGAATTTATCGGTAAAGTCCCCTCGGCCACTGCAAGTACAGAACTAGCTCCAGTGCCGAAGATCGAAGAAAAAACTGAAACGCCTTCAGCAGAGAAGGCAGAAAAACCGAGAACTGAAGGACCAAAAATATTGGAAATCTTAAGCCCTTCAGCAAATGTTGAAACAATAAAAAATCAAAAGGGTCCATTGGTGACTCCGAAAAGAAAAAGAATGGTGAATGTGCTAGATGTTTTGGAGACAATTAAGTCTTCAAGCATAACCCCAAAGAAGACTGCTGAACTTGCTGAAGCGTCTACTGAAGCTTTAGTTGCTGAAGCTTCGAAGCAACAACCTGAAGCTGAAGCTGGGCCTTCAGAGCCCACCAAGGAACAATCTTTGGAAACCGAAAAAATAAAAATACCAGAACCAGTTTTGGTTGAAGAAATTGACACTGCCGCCCCCGAAGCTCCTTCCAACATATGCGATTACATCGTGCGACATGCTTCGGGGAAGAAATTATCTGAAGAAGAGACGTATGAAGCCAATCACTATGCCAGAGAGTTAAAATATCCGAAGGGGGCAGTAGTGTTCAATGGGACAAATGAAGATGACTTCCTATACTGCCTCCCTGATAACAAAGAATTATCTGTCTGCCGGGAGATGGCTAGAAGTATGGGGTTCCCGAAGCTCGAAGCTGGCTTATGTGCTATGACGAAAGAAGATCTCGCGGATAGTCTTGCATATAATAGCCTGAAGGTATGGGATTTAGACGTTTGAAAAATTTTACAATTCGTAATTCATTCTTTTATTCTTATATGGATTCTTTTTCGTATAGGGTTTAATTCTAAGCAACGCATTAAGAGCACAAAAGAGTGCCGAAGATGAGAGCTATGAAATTGCGTTCAACACCCTACGGTCAGAAGTTATTAAACTGAGAAACGAAGCTCTGGAAAAGGATAAGATTCTGCTTACATTGGTAGACAAGGTAAAAAAGGACGAAGCTGCCTCAAAGATCCAGGCCGAAGCCCAAAAACGCGAGATTAAAGATCTTCAGAAACAGCTAGCTAGAGCTAACGAGGAACGTATGCTTGAAGAAACAAAATGAGAGCTTATCGATCAACTGGCCAATCATTTAGAGATAAGTGTTAAGGAGCTTCGCGCATCCCAGAGAAAATGCTATGTTAAATCTATAGAATGCGTCAAAAAGATAAAATCCAGCTTCGCCGGCGTTGGCGCATTCTCTAGTGAAGAGAATTTCTCTAGAGGCAATCCCGAAGGTCCATTGGAATGGATCAGTCACGAAGCAGAGGCCTTCGAGGAAATCCTGAGTAGTCGCGGTGACATCTGCGCTTTTTCGGGCGCCAGAGGGGTTGCTACTGTTTTAGAGAGGAAAGGTCGTGAGCATGTAAAATCCTTAGCTCAGTCCGAAGCTGCCTTGTCCTCCGAAGACATCAAAGACCCCTCGGCCGAAGCAAGCGTGGTTGGCGGAAAATTCTTTACTGATATCTGGGACAACGGCGGCCGAGAAATGGCGCAAGAAATTATTCAAAAGAGTGAAAAAGGCATCCATGATGCTAGGAAAGTGGCAGAAGTTGCCGAAAAAAGTACAGAGCCCGAAGGGCAAATAGGTATTAATTAGTCGTTCTTATTGTGTTGTAATTTTTAATTTCAAACTCTGTTCGCGGTCTGTGATAGTAATGTAGACATATTCTCTTTCCTCAGAACCTGCTGGATCGTCTGTTGACCCTCACACGAAAGGGGATGACGAAATTAAACAAATGGCTGAAGCTATCATGGATAAAGTTGTTGAACAACTTCTAAATGAGGCTGCCGAAGTAGTACTAAGAGAAGACTAGATGTTATTAGAAAAAACATTTGAAGTGTGGTCTATGTAATATTGTGTACATTTGAATGTAATACACAAGTTTCTTTTCATTATTCAATTCTTTACGATGCATGAAACTTTACATACGTACCGTTTTTGAGCCTTCGGCGAAAAAACCCCTTCCCTTCTTTTCATGCTTCGTGAAGAAGACATTCTCCTTTAATACTATTCTGATGAATCACGTCCACGCTTCGTGAAAATATTCTCCGAAGCTGTACAATTTCGATATTACTCTGATGAAGCACGTCCATGCTTCGTGAAAACATTCTCCGAAGCTGTATTCCGAAGATCAACATTGTATTCCCTCGTGACTTTGCAGAATTTTCACTTTCTCAAAGCGTCCTTTCGAAGGTTGATACTGTGTCCCCTTCTTTTGCCATATGCAACATGATGTATGATGCTTATGCTATGCAAAATGATGTGATGATGCTATGTTATGTAGATGACATTTGTTCCGAAGATACACACATATCCCCGTAAAACACAAAATATCTTTGTATCAGCGCTGACTTTTCGCTGTAAGCTCTGCATTCCCTTAGGAACGTCTTTGGAGCTTCTTCGCCTTTTACTTAGGCGGTATCAGCGTTGACTTTTCGCTGTAAGCTCTGCATTCCCTTAGGAACGTCTTTGGAGCTTCTTCGCCTTTTACTTAGGCGGTATCAGCGTTGACTTTTCGCTGTATGCTCTGCATTCCCTTAGGAACGACTTTGGAGCAGAAAACTTACACTGCGCTCCCTTTGGAACGGCTTTTTGTGACTTCAGCAACTTACTCTGCGTTCCTTAGAACGACTTTTTGTTGCTTCGAAGGATTTTTAATAATTCGAAGGTCCTTCTTGTTATCGCAAATTTTTAAGCTTCAGCAACTTAAGCCTGTGGAGAAAATAGGTTTTCCTCATGACCAACCACGAAACTGTTACATGAAAACTGAAATGTTCTTTATTACACAGAAAATAGAACTAAATGGAAAAAACTGCTATCAAGGTAGGATATTTGTCAATAAATGTGCTTCGACTCTGGCACAGTGCTATTGACTGTGCGAGCTTCAGATTGTTCTCTGAGATCCCTTTGGTGTGGAACATATTGGCTCCCTTCCGGCTGTTGGCCTTGTTGCAGCGGTGGTGGAGGCGGGGGCTGTTGCCATGAAGCTTGAGGTTGACTCGCCGAAGCTACAGAAACTGCAGGGTGGTTGCCCACGTATTCTGGGATGTAAGGCTGATGGTACGAAGCAGTATGCATGACCTGCTTCGGCTGGCCCTGTTGCGCTGCAGCTTCTGCTAGCTCCTTTTGCTTCTGGATGGTAACATGGCACATCCTGGTGGTATGGCCCTTGTTTTCACCACAGAATAAGCAAAATACTCTCCTTGGTTGATCTCCAAATCTTCCGCCGAAGCCCCTGGCGCCTCTGCCTCTTGGAGCTGGTGGCCGGAAAAAATTTTAATGTTGCCCCGAAGCCTGGGAGGAGCACTGCGGCCTGCTCTGCTGACTCCCCTTATCATCATTTTGAATAGAGTTGTGGATGGACCTGACATGCCTCGGATAGAATCTTCCTCCGAAGCCCCTGGTCATTTTAGAAAATCTGAAAGCCTCCTCCCTTCTTTGGCGAAAATCATTGTCGGCACGAATGTACTCGTCCATCTTCTGGAGCAGCTTCTCCAAGGTCTGAGGAGGCTTCCTAGCAAAGTATTGAGCTGAAGGTCCAGGACGAAGCCCCTTGATCATGGCTTCGATGACAATTTCATTGGGCACCGTTGGTGCCTGCGCCCTCAAACGCAAGAACCTTCTGACATACGCCTGAAGGTATTCTTCATGATCCTGAGTGCACTGAAACAAGGCTTGAGCAGTGACCGGCTTCGTCTGAAACCCTTGAAAGCTGGTTAACAACATGTCCTTCAGCTTTTGCCATAAAGTGATCGTTCCTGGTCGAAGGGAGGAATACCAGGTCTGAGCAACATTCCTGACAGCCATAACAAAAGACTTTGCCATGACTGCAGCATTGCCACCATACGAAGACACTGTTGCTTCGTAGCTCATCAAAAACTGCTTCGGGTCTGAATGGCCATCGAACATGGGAAGCTGGGGTGGCTTGTAGGACGGAGGCCAAGGTGTAGCCTGCAGCTCAGCGGACAGGGGAGAAGCATCATCGAAAACAAAATTTCCATGATGGAAATTGTCATACCAGTCATCTTCGTTGAAGAAGCCCTCCTGATGAAGGTCTTTTTGTTGAGGCCTTCTGTTCTGCTCATCGTGAGTAAGATGGCGAACTTCTTCAGAAGCTTCGTCTATCTGCCTTTGCAGCTCAGCTAGCCTGGCCATCTTTTCCTTCTTCCTCTGCACCTGTTGATGAAGCATCTCCATATCCCTGATCTCTTGGTCTAGCTCATCCTCCTGAAGCGTCGGGCTGACGGCCTTCCTCTTCTGGCTTCGGGCCTCCCGAAGAGAGACAGTCTCCTGGTTGGGGTCAAGCGGTTGCAGAGCTGCAGCCCCAGTCGCTGAAGCTTTCTTCGGCGCCATAGCGAGGGTCTATGGCTTCCGAAGGTGTTCAAAAAACTCAAAGTGGAAGTGAGTTCACCGGAGGTGGGCGCCAATGTTGGTGACTTGTTCTCAAATACTTCAGATTAAGAACAAGGCAACATAAAAAGTGTTAAATGATAAGGTCCTTCGTCCTTTGAAACATTATTTCCCTTCGGGATATAATGTGCTCCGGACGAAGGTCACAAACAATATATCTTCGTAAGTGCAATAAGCTATGACGAAGGACTTACACGCAACATAAAAAGTAATATAAACATTTAAATTTTATCACAATGTCATTTCTATGTTATTATCATATAATAATAGAAATGACTTTAAATTACAAGTGTACCTTCGGATTGCAGGAAGACAAAGGTACAAGGATGACGCAAAAGCAAATGCCAAGTCAGCGTGAACAGTACGGGAGTACTGTTCATCTATTTATAGACGTGGGACGCAGCCCATGTAAAATTACATTCATGCCCATTACATTTGTTAATAACTTATGGGAATCTGTCAAGGCCTAAGTAGTCTTTTCATCTTTAAGTCGGTTCCCCTTTCTGCTATCGCGACGAAGCTTTCCTGCGCACAGCTTCGGCTGTGCACCATCCTTCGTACAGCTTGGTAATCAGCCCGTCCTTCATCTCAATCCCCCTTCGTCTGGCTTAGGCTTCGTCCTGACCGTACTCCATGTTCATAATTCTGAGTCTGAAGATACCTGTTCATATAATCCACTTGGAAAACATTGTCAAATCATGTTTTTGAGGACCTTCGGAGGATGAAGGCCCCCAACAGCGCGCGAGCGCACCCGCCGGGTGTAGCCCCCGAGGCCTCGGAGGAGTGGTTTGACTCCTCTGAGGTCTTAATCCTTTTTGTGATACCTCGGTCAGCCTTGTTGTTCCCTCATGCGGCCTGGCTGTAGCCCGGGTGCACGGTCAGGCTCCGAGTTTTCAAGCTGGTTTGTTGACGTGGTCAACAGTTCGGCTGTAGCCTGGTGCGAGAGCAGCCCTCGAGCCTCTGCATGGAGCGAGAGGACGATCAAGGACCGTATTGACTTTTATTGTCTATCCCTTCGTCGCCTCTCCGCGAGGAGGAAGGGGGGAAAGCGCCATGTTACCCTCGGAGGGCACCGAACATGGTGTTTCCAGTGAGTTGCTAGCGGGTGATCTGAGTGGACGCCCGAGCCCAGTTCGATAAGGGTTGGCTAGTGGCCCAGAGGCGTGCTCCAAAAGTACTTGCAGGTGATTTGCCAGACCCGGACCCATTCGATAGGGTCCAAGGGCTCGATGCCTCCCTCCGGTGGGATTCCGTTACAAATCGTTCCCGCTGGTCTCGGAAATGTCCTAGGGTACCTCGAGAGCATAGCCCGAGCCTCGGCCATGTAACAGACGTACCCAGGGTCATTCCTGACTCTGCATGCTCTGGGGAGGTGTCGAACCCTTTCGAGGGGCCAGCCTTCGAACCCCTGATCAGTAAAGGGCTCGGAGCCCGAGTGCTCTAAGGCGGTTGTCGAACCCCAGAGCGCGCAACCTTCGAACCCCTGATCAGTAGGAGGGCTCGGGGCCCAATTCCTTCACCGAGAAGGATCCTTTTCCCAATATCCCCTTTCCCGGTCCCCGTGGCAAGAGAGAGAGGAAAAGGAAAAGGATATAAATTTAAATAATGTGGTGCACCTTTTTTGACGCGGTCATTATGACGGAGACGAAACGGTGCCCGCTTCGCCTGCCGGAGGTGTCGCTTGTCCTATAGGTGATTGGACCGCTGCTTCCGCCCGTGTCGCCGTCTGAGGCCGTGCCAGATTCTGCCGAGGGTGGAAACGACGCCGAGGGTGCTGTTCTATCGGCATCTAAGTCTAGGTACCATTGTTACCCCAAGTGCATATGTTTGTTCTTTGTGGCTGCTGAGGCCTGAACATTTGGGTATAAAGCCGTGCTTCTTTTCTCTTGTTTCGAGCATTAGGACTTGTTCTTCGGTAGCAGAATCACTTATCCGAGCGTGAGCTACCCTTTGCGGAAGGTGACGAGTGAGGTATCCATATCCCGGAGGCGTAGGAGTCCCTCGGCTCGGTCGGCCTTGCCGTTCAAGATCTCTTTCGCTCGTCATTAGGATTCTGTTATCGATGCAGTCAAAAGGCATGAAAGTCGTTTTGGTGGAAAACTTTTCCGAGGAAAGTTTTCGGCACAGAGGGGGTCCCTCCTTTCTAGACTCCGAGGCTACCGCCCGGGCCGGGACCCTTGCGGAGGGTCTGGCCGTGGCCGTCGGGTCTGCTTGGTCCGCCCAAGCTATGGCCTCGCAGTAGCGTGTCCGGGCCGAAGGTTGTTTTGCCCGCTTTGTGACTTTGTTTCTGTATCCATTCTTCTCCTTGCATCTGAAGAATGTTGTCCGGCTATCTGCAGGGTTCGAGACGGCTCTTAACGAGTCCGTCAAGAGCTACAAGGCGCTTGCTGAGGCGGCTGAGCAAAAGGAGGCCGACCGCATGGCCATGTCCGAGGCTATCTCGGCTTTCTGCTGGGCCTTTGGCCTCGATGATGTCCCCTCAGGTAGCTCCCCTCAGAGTCACCTACGGGCCTTGGGCTGCCATGTGCGCAGCAGACTCCGCGGGGCACTGCACCATGGCGTTAGGCAGGCCTTCGCCGTGCTCGCTTCCCACTACGACGTGGATCTGGAGCGGGTCAGCGAGGGGTACTGCTTACCCGACGAAGAGGAGGCTGCCTTAGCCGAGGTCCAGAGGCTTGACGCGGCTGTCGAGGGCCCAAGCGTGGCGCTGGCTTCCTCTTTTGAGGTGGAGGTCCTTCCGCCCGTGTCACCGTCTGAGGCCGTGCCAGATCCTGCCGAGGGTGGAAACGACGCCGAGGGTGTTGTTCCTCCCCCTACCGATGTCTGAGCCTGCAGGAACAGTTTGTTTGAAGTATGCGTATGTTTTTTGCGGTTGCTGAGGCCTAAACATTTTAATTGTTAAAGTTTAAAGCTGCATTTTCTTTCCTCTCGTTTCGTGTATTAGGACTTGTTCGGTAGCAGAATCGCTTATCCGAGCGTGAGTTACTTTTCATGGAAGGTGATGAGTGAGGTATCCGTATCCCGGAGGCGTAGGAGTCCCTCGGCTCGGTCGGCCTTGCCGCTTACGTGTTCTCTCGTCGTTTTTAGGATTCTGTTAGCGACACAGTCGAAAAGGCACGAAAGTCGTTCTGGCAGGAAAGTTTTCGAGCGTTAGGACTTGTTCGGTAGCAGAATCACTTATCCGAGCATGAGCTACTTTTCGCGGAAGGTGATGAGTGTATCCGTATCATAGAGGCGTAGGAGTCCCTCGGCTCGGTCGGCCTTGCCTCTCAAGGTCTCTCTTGCTCGTCTTTAGGATTCTGTTATCGATGCAGTCGAAAAGCGCGAAAGACGTTTCAGCAAAAGACTTTTCCGAGGAAAATTTTGACGCAGAGGGGGTTCCCCCCTTCTAGCCCCCGAGGGAGGGTCGGGCTTTGCCGAGGCAAGGCTGATCCTTCCTTGATGGTTAGACTTTATTTATGCATGTAAAGAAAGCGAGATACATGAACGACTTGAAACGTTTTGAGGGTAAAAGCGACGTAGCTGTTCGATGTTCCAAGCGTTGCTGTAGACCTCGCCTTGACCGTTGGCCAGCTTGTATGTCCTGGGCTTCAAAATCTTGGCGATGATGAAGGGCCCTTCCCAGGGAGGGGTAAGTTTGTGGCGCCCTCGGGCGTCTTGTCGCAGCCGAAGTACCAAGTCTCCCACTTGGAAGTCTCGGGGCCGAACCCTTCGGGCGTGGTAGGGTCGCAGAGACTGCTGATACCGCGCCGAGTGTAGTAAGGCCACGTCCCGAGCCTCTTCTAGCTGGTCCAATGAATCCTCTCGACTGGTCTGGTTGCTTTGGTCGTCGTAAGCCTTTGTCCTTGGGGAACCGTATTCCAAGTCCGTGGGCAAGATAGCCTCGGCCCCATAGACTAGGAAAAACGGCGTGAAGCCCGTGGCCCGGCTCGGCGTCGTCCTCAGACTCCAAACCACCGAGGGTAGTTCTTTCATCCATCACTTGCCAAACTTGTTGAGGTCGTTGTAGATCCTCGGCTTTAGTCCCTGCAAAATCATACCATTGGCACGTTCCACCTTCCCATTTGTCATTGGGTGCGCTACGGTGGCCCAGTCCACACGGATGTGGTGGTCCTCACAGAAGTCTAGGAACTTTTTCCCAGTGAACTACGTGCCATTGTCGGTGATAATTGTGTTTGGGACCCCAAAGCGATGGATGATATTTGTGAAGAACGCCACCGCCTGTTTGGACCCGATGCTGGTTAAGGGTCAAACCTCGATCCACTTGGAGAATTTGTCGATGGCGACCAGCAGGTGCGTGAAGCCCCCGGGTGCCTTCTGCAAGGGACCGACAAGGTCCAGACCCCACACGGCAAACGGCCAAGTGATAGGTATCGTCTGCAGGGCTTGAGCGGGCAGGTGCGTCTGTCTCGCGTAGAATTGACACCCTCGGCAGGAGCGTACAATCCTAGTGGCGTCGGCCACCGCGGTCGGCCAGTAGAACCCTTGTCGGAAGGCATTTCCTACGAGGGTCCGAGGCGCCGCATGGTGACTGCAAGCCCCCGAGTGTATTCCTTGTAATAGCTCTTGTCCTTGGGCAACGGATATGCATCGTTGGAGGATGCCCGAGGGGCTGCGGTGGTACAGCTCCTTTTCATCACCCAGTAAAACGAATGACTTGGCACGCTGAGCCAGTCGCCGAGCTTCGGCCTTGTCGAGGGGCAGCTCTCCTCGGAGGAGATATTCCAGGTACGGGGTCTGCCAGTTTTGGTTTGGCGCAACCCCGTTCTGTTCTCCCTCAACGCGCAGGGCCTCACCCTCAGCGGCCGAGGGTACCTCGGGCTAGGCTGAGGTCCCCTCAGGTTCGAGCGTGTCGTCGAGTTTGACGGATGGTTGATATATGTCCCTGGAGAAGACGTCCCGGGGAACCGTCGTTTGCCCCGAGGCTATTTTCGCCAGCTCATCCGCGGTCTCGTTGTACCGTCGAGCAACATGGTTGAGCTCTAGCTCGTAGAACTTGTCTTCCAAGCGCCAAACTTCGTCGCAGTAGGCCTCCATTTTTTGGTCACAGCAGTGGGACTTCTTCATGACCTAGTCAATGATGAGCTGCGAGTCGCCACGAGCGTCGAGGCACCAAACCCCTAGCTCGACGGCGATGCGTAGGCCATAAACCAAGGCCTCGAACTCGGCCACGTTGTTTGACTCCGGAAAATGGAGGCGCAGTACGTAGCGCACATGTTTCCCGAGGGGTGAAACGAAGAGCAAGCCAACACCTGCTCCTGTTTTCATAAGCAACCCATCGAAGTACATGGTCCAAAGTTCGGGCTATATTGGGGCCGTCAGCAAATGGGTGTCAGTCCATTCAGCCTGGAAGTCGGCCAAGACTTGGGATTTTATGGCCTTCCGAGGGGCAAATGAAAGTGTTTCGCCCATGAGTTCTACTGCCCATTTCGCTATCCTACCCGAGGCCTCTCGGCTCTGGATGATTTCTCCCAGGGGGAAAGATGACACCATAGTAACCGGATGAGACTCGAAGTAGTGTCGCAGCTTCCACCGTGTCAGAATCACTACGTAGAGCAGCTTCTAGATTTGCGGGTAGCGGACTTTGGTCTCGGATAGCACTTCACTGATGAAGTAGACTAGCCTCTGGACGAGCAGTGCGTGCCCTTCTTCTCGTCTCTCGACTACGACCGCAGCGCTGACCACCTGAGTGGTTGCGGCGACGTAAATCAAGAGGGCTTCTTCCGCAGCGGGGGGCACCAAGATGGGCGCATTTGTAAGGAGCGCCTTTAAGTTTCCGAGGGCTTCCTCGGCCTCGGGGGTCCAAGTGAAGTGCTCGGCCTTCTTTAAGAGGTGGTACAAGGGCAATCCCTTCTTGCCGAGGCACGAGATGAAGCGGCTCAGAGCCGCAAGGCATCCCATGACCCTTTGCACTCCTCAAGGGTGTGCTTGACGGGACCCCGGTGATAGGGGCACGACTCCTTGAGCATCTTGTCGAACGCGTTGGCCCCTCCGGGAGGCTTCCGAGGGTTCCTGCGTTCGGCAGCAGCGACGAGATCCGTGTTGACGGTGTTGCGCTTCGCTTGCGCCTTCTTCTTGGCCTTCTTCTTCGTGCCACGCTGGGTGGACGCCTCGGGGGCGTCTTCCTTCTACCCTCCCTGAGGTTGCTTGTCTTTCTGGAAGATGGCTTCGACCGCCTCTTGACTAGAGGCGAACTTGGTGGCGATGTCCATCAATTCGCTCGCCTTGGTAGGTGTCTTGCGTCCTAGTTTGCTCACCAGGTCTCGGCAAGTGGTGCCAGCGAGGAAAGCCCCAATGACATCCGAGTCGGTGATGTTGGGCAGCTCGGTGCGCTGCTTTGAAAACCACCGGATGTACTCTCGCAGGGAGTCCTCGGGCTGCTGGCGGCAACTTCGGAGATCCCATGAGTTCCCGGGGCACACGTACGTACCCTGGAAATTTCTAGCGAAAGCCTTGACCAGATCGTCCCAATCGGAGATCTACCGAGGAGGCAGATGCTCCAGCCAGGCCCGGGCAGCGTCGGAGAGGGAAAGGGGGAGGTTGTGGATGATGAGATTGTCGTCGTCCGCCCCTCCCAACTAGCACGCCAGCCGGTAGTCCGCAAGCCACAACTCCGGCCTTGTCTCCCCTGAGTACTTGGTGATGGTAGTCGGGGCTCAGAACCGGGCCGGGAACGGCGCTCGTCGTATGGCCCGGCTGAAGACTCGCGGACCTGGTGGCTCGGGCGAGGGACTCCGATCCTCCTCACTGTCGTAGCGTCCCCCGCGCCTGGGGTGGTAGCCTCGGCGCACCTTTTCCTCGAGGCGGGCTTGACGGTCGCGGTGGCGCTGATTGTCGCCGAGGCGATCCGGGCCACGGGCGTCCCGTCCCATGTGCGCTCGGTGTGGACCGAGGCCTCCCGCATGTGTCGGGAGGGCGTTGCGCGATGCTCCGAGGGGTCTCCTCGCCTGCGGGAGGCAGAGCTCTCGGCTTGTCGGACAGCGACGTCTTCCAGGAGGCCCTTGAGCTCGCCCTGGATACGTCGCCCTTCGGTGGTGGATGGCTCCGGCATTGTCCGAAGCAACATTGCTGCTGCGGCTAGGCTCTGGGTGGCCCCGTTGAAGGCCAGGGGCGGCATTGCCCTGGCATCATAAACAATGCGGCGCTGGACGTCCTGTGCCTGACGACGCACTCCTCCGGCGAGTGCCTGGCCTGCCCACTCCTGCTCGATGTTTTGCCGGAGCTGCACAAGTCGCCCCGCTTCTTCGTCGAGCTTGGCCTGCATCTCACGGAGTTGCTCAAGCTGTGTGTCCTGACCCCCCGCAAGGACTTGGACCACAGCGAGCTCCCGCGGGATCTCAACGCAAGTTGCAGGTGCAAGGGTGCCGTCACTTCCTGGCATGCCAAGGTGGTTTTCTCCGTCGTGATCCTCCTGATCGATGTGGTAGCACTCGCGAGTTGGGTCGCAACCCTCATCGTCAAGGCTGTGACCATCATCAGAGCAACCGGAGAGGCAGTGGTCACATGCGGAGATGAAGTCATGCATGGCATTGGGATCACGGAGTCCGGAGAAATCCCAACTAACGTCGGGGTCGTCCTCTTCCTCGGAACCCGCGGGTCTGGAGGTTGAGACGGGCATCAGTCGGTCCCAAGTTGACCACATATGGTACCCCGGAAGGTCATGATATGCCCTAGCGAAAGCGCTCATCGAAGCGGGGTCGCTTGGCGGATCGAAACTAAATCTAAAGGGAACAGGGTGAAAAATGAATGGTACCTCTTGGTTGATGGATGGTGGCGAAGTCGCATCGGGGACGGACTGCACTGTTATCTTAGGTACGAGGCTAACGCCCAACAAACCCTTCGTGAGGGTGCTGGCATCATCAGTCCGCTTGTGGTTGCCATGTTGCGGGGAAGCGACGCCCGTCGTTGTCTCAGGTGCAAGGACGACACCCAACATATCCCCCGCAGGGGTGCCGGCGTCGTCGACTCGCTCTGGCCCGACAGCTGACGAGGTGTCGCCTCCTGCCTGGCCACGGTTGCCCCCCGTCTCCCCCTCCTTAGGCGAGGAGGGTGGTGGGGTAAACCCGGGTATTCCTCTTCTGCCACGGTGGGAAGTCGCCGTCGAGTTCGCCGCTGCCGGGCGGGCCGACGACCGTCATTGTTGCCATGCTGCGAGGGGAGGAGTACCATGTCGTAGCTGCCGTCGAGGGACATGAACTCGAGACTCTCAAAGCGAAGCACTGTCCCGGGCTGAAGAGGTTGCTGAAAGCTACCCATCTGGAACTCAACGGGAAAGTATTGTCAACACGCAGCGAGCCCCTACCTGGCACGCCAACTGTCAGTGTTTCGGACCCGGGGGACCCTTAACCAGACCGACTAGTGAATTTTAGTGCCGCGTGCCCCTGTCCAGATGGGTTTATGCAAGATTGAACACAAGAGGGAAATGAGGCTTATGTTATCCTGCACCGGGGTGCTCATAGTAGGGGTTACAAGCGTTGCGGGAGAGCGAGAACGAGAGAGAGAGAGGAGGAGAGGGTTCGGCCTTGAGGTGAGCCATCTGAGGCTGCCTCTACCGCGTCTCTCCTACTCTGCCTGCCTCCGCTCATCTGCGTCGTGCGTCCGTGTGTTCGTACATCGCACGTTCGCCTCCCTCTTTTTTCTTTTGTTGGAAGGCCCTGGACATCCCCTTTTATAGTTACAAGGAGATGCCCAGCTGTACAATGGGGGTGTAGCTATGAGCTAACGTGGCTGGCAGGGAAGTGCCTTGAGCCCTGTACAGGTAATAACGTGGCCGTTGGAGAAGTGCCTTGAGCCCTGTAGATGTACCAACGTGGCCGTCGGGGAAGTGCCTTGAGCCCTGTAGATGTACAGCTGGCAGTGCGGCATGGATCCTGCTGACGTTTCCTTGCTTCCGTCGGGGGTTGAGAGCAAATGACGTCACAGGCGCATGCGGGGAACCATCATTAGCTGTTACCAGAGTAACTTAGATGGGACACCGGTCTTGTTCCCTCGTAGCCTGAGGCGGCCAGCTAGGGATAGGGTCATGATGTATCCCCTGTAGCGTAGTTGATTCCGAGGCCTAAGGTCGGGCAAGACGGAGACTTCTCCTGAGGCCGAGGTCGAGGTCGGGCGAGGATGTGACCCCTCCCGAGGCCGAGGCTGGGGTCGGGCGAGGCTGAGTCCTTCTCCCGAGGCTGAGGTCGGGCGAGGCAGAGCTCCTTGTTGCACTCGAGGCTGAACTCGGGGGAGGCCACGACTTACTGTTGGTAGTCTTGCCCTGGTGGTTGGCACAGTTGCCGGAGCGGGTGAATAGTGCTGCTTTCCTGTCAAAACGGTCAGTAAAGGGGCAAAGTGACTGCGGTCACTTCGACCTTGCCGACTGAGGCACGCGTGTCAGCATAAGGTGTCAGGCGATCCCCGCATTGAATGCGCATGCGATACGGTCGGTTGGTAAGGCGATTTGGTCGAGGTCGCTGCACGACAAAGTCTGCCCGAGCTAGGCTTCGGGCGAGCCGGGGGTGCGCCCACTGCCTGGGGAGGCCCTCAGGCGAGGCATGAATTCATCCGGGACGACTGTTCCTGCCCGAGGCTGGGCTTGGATGAGGTCGCGTCCCTCGGTAGACGTGGCCTTGACTTGAACCGTGCCTTATCATCCATGTATAGTTTGTTCTGAAGATGTTTTCCAGCTGGATTAAGGAGCATCGGGGGTACCCCTAATTACGGTCCCCGACAGCTTTAACCTCTATTGTTGATCAGCCTTACATTTCATGAACTCCCACCTTTGGTGAGTTCATGCCACATTATTCCCCACAACTTGTTGAGCGATGAACATGTGTGAGCTCACCCTTGTTGTCTCACACCCCCCACAGGTCAAGAACAGGTATCAGTGGAGGAGGAGCATGGTGGATGTGCGCTGTGTTCATGAGAGGTCTAGGTCGTCGTCTCTCAGTTGACTTTCTGGCGCCAAGGATGGATTTTAGATCCTGTTATATTTATCTTTTATTTTGTAAGACTTCCGCTATGTATTAAGTACTCTGATTATATTATGACATTTATCTCTATACACTCGTGTCGGGGACCGTAACTAGGGGTACCCCCGATGCTCCTTAATCCGGCTGGAAAACATCTTCAGAACAAACCATACACAACTGATAAGGCACGATTCAAGTCAAGGCCACGTCTACCAAGGGACGCGACCTCATCTGAGCCTAGCCTCCGGCGGGAACAGTAGTCCCGGACGAATTCACGCCTCGCCCGAGGGCCTCCCCAGGCAGTGGGCGCACCCCCGGCTCGCCCGAAGCCCAGCTCGGGCAGACTTTGTCGTGCAGTGACCTCGACCAAATCGCCTTACCAACCAATCGTATTGCATACACATTCAATGCGGGGATCACCTGACACCTTATCCTGACACGCGTGCCTCAGTCGGCAAGGTCGAAGTGAACGCAGTCACTTCACCCCTTTACTGACCGTTCTGAAAAGAAAGCAGCACTGTTCACCCCGCTCTGGCAACTATGCCAACCACCAGGGCAAGACTAGCAACAGTAAGTCGTGGCCTCCCTCGAGTTCAGCCTCGGGCGCAACAAGGAGCTCTGCCTCGCCCGACCTCAGGCCTCAGCCTCGGCCTCGGGAGAAGGACTCCGCCTCGCCCGACCTCAGCCTCGGGAGAAGGACTCTGCCTCGCCAGACCCCAACCTTGGCCTCGGGAGGGGTCACATCCTCGCCCGACCTCGGCCTCGGCCTCAGGAGAAGTCTCCGCCTCGCCCGACCTCAGGCCTCGGAATCAACTACGCTACAGGGGATACATCATGACCCTATCCCTAGCTGGCCGCCTCAGGCTATGAGGGAACAAGACCGATGTCCCATCTAAGTTACTCCGGTAACAGGTAATGATGGTTCCCCGCGTGCGCCCATGACGTCATTTGCTCTCAACCCCCTGCGGAAGCAAGTAAACGTCAGCAGGATCCATGCCGCACCGCCAGCTGTACATCTACAGGGCTCAAGGCACTTCCCCGACGGCCACGTTATTACCTGTACATGGCTCAAGGCACTTCCCTGCCAGCCACGTTAGCTCATAGCTACACCCCCATTGTACAGCTAGGCATCTCCTTGTATCTATAAAAGGGGATGTCCAGGGCCTTCCAACGGGGGGGAGAAACAAAGAAAGGGAGGTGAACGTGCGATGTACGAACACACGGACGCACGACGCAGACGAGCGGAGGCAGGCAGAGTAGGAGAGACGCAGTAGAGGCAGCCTCAGACGGCTCACCTCAAGGCCGAACCCTCTTCTCCTCTCTCTCTCTCTCTCTCTCTCGTTCTCGCTCTCCCGCAACGCTTGTAACCTGTCACACCCGGTTTTGGAAGGTAAACCGAATGCGAACCATGTACGTGCCAGGATCAGAACTCACGTACACAGCGATTACATAAATGAACATCAATGCACATTGCTCGAATAATAACTTAAAAAGAGTATTAACTTATTACATCACAGAGTCATAGACATCCACATAGTCATCGTCTTAACAGGTAAATCAAAGTGCTAGCGAAACGCAGTAAAGATAAGGCCTTCACAGGCAGCTGACTGGGGGTTGCCGCCAACCCACACCTAGAATTCGTCGTAGTCTTGGAACTCCTGGAAGTCTCCTTCCATGACTTCGCCTTCTCCGGAGCAGTGGTTACAATGCGGACAACCTGGTGTTTTGTGGTAAAGCAAGGATGAGTACACATCAACGTACTCAGCAAATGTCCCGTTTGGCTGAAGTGGACTAGCTTTATGTGGGGTTAGGCTCAAGCAGTTGCTTTTAGTTGGACAGGTATTTATCATTAGTAGAAGCCAGATTTTAGCATTCACCAACCCATGAACCATTTCCTCATCGAGGAACAACATCATCATATTCGAACCAAAACCATAACATAATCCTTGTATCTCGAACCATCTGTATCTCTAATCAAAGAGGATCCCAAGGCTGCTCTTAACCGTGAGCACGGCTGATATATCAGTTTCACTACCCTCTGCAGAGGTCGCACACTTTACCCATGAGTCGTGATTCCCTTTCTGCCCGGAGAGAGCTATTCTCCATTGACCACTACCTAGGTGGCCTGGCAGGGTATCACTACGTAGCTTTTACAAAGATTCCCTAGAGATCATAGCTGCCCGTTAGGTTTCTCCAGTTTGATAAACACAGTACCCCTCCCCGCAGGAGAGTGACTAACAAAAAGCAAAACGAAAGAACCTCGGCACTCAGCCTCGGCAGAGCAAGCACTGTGCCTGGACCCCATTGACGGCACGACGGCGAAGCAACTACACCTCTAGTTCCTCTAATTAATTAGCTAAGGGCACCCCATTTCACCCTCATGGTTGCACTGTTATCCCGGGTGGTCTCTCAACGAACAGGTCCTTACGGAGAGGTACTCAGGAAACAGCCTGAGCCCCCTAGAGTATCACAAGATCATCAACATCATCAGGATAACAGTATCATAAATATTCACATCATGTTCATTGATTAAGTTAAGGCAGTAGCAGAATGCTAACCATAATAGCCCATAAGGTCATCAAGGATAAAGTAAAGTGTAAAGCTAGTCAATCCTTAGGTTTCAAGTAAGTGTTGCAGGATAGTAAGTTATAAGTGAATAGGACATAATGGGTCAGAGGACACTTGCCTTCACCAAACTGTTGATCAGGGACTTCCTCTGCAACTTCCTCGGGAAACACAGACTGCTCGATGTCTACGTAAAGTAATCATTCACACTATGCACTTGGGAAGTAACAAACAAAAACAATATACCAAACATATGCAGCAGAGAGATCACAAGTTCATAATAGAAAAGGGATAGGCACTCTGGTATTCTCTAGGTCTAGGGTAGAGGACTATACAAAAGGATTCATTATCCACTACTCAGGTTTAAGTCAGTGGTGGGATTAAATCATTATCTGGTTTTAAGTTCCTAAACTTAGGTGTTTAAGTCTATAAACTTAAGTGCTCCAACTTTTATTAAAGTCTACCAACTTCTAATTATCTCAAATAAGGTTCCAATAACCTTAGTCCTATCCTAATGATTAACCATTAATTGGGACATGGAAACAGCAGGGAAACATTGTTTAAATAGATAGACAAAAACATCATGAGCATTTTGCAATTTGAAGCACCTAATTTGGAGTTCATATGGCAAAGTTATGAATTTTACAAGTTTAGGGGTTAAAAATATACCCTAAGGACCTATTTTGAATTAAATAAAAGGTCCGAGGACCTAACTGTAAGAAACCAGGGACGGCGGGCGCAATTTCCAGAAAACAGGGGGGTTCTTTAAGAAAACGCGCGGGCGAAGGGGTATCGGACTCCTACGGCCGTCGGATCTCAGGCGGACGGCCAGGATTAGATCCTGCGGGCGGGCGCGCGGGCGCGCGGCGGCCTGAGTGGCTGACAGGCGGGACCGGCAGGCAGCGCGAGCGCGCGGGCGGGCTGACAGGCGGGACCGGCGGGCAGCGCGAGCACGCGGGCGGGCTGACAGGCGGGACCGGCGGGCAGCGCGAGCGCGCGGGCGGGCTGACAGGCGGGACCCAAACGGCAGGGAGACGGGGTGTGGGGGAAGCGGGCCTGGGCCGCTGGATCTCCGGCGGACGGCCAGGATCGGGTTTGGCCTAATTAAAACGGGACCGCCCGATCTGGGATGGACGGTGGGGATTGGGTGGCCGGCCTGGGCTTCTCCTACGGCTAGCTGGGGCGGCGGCGCTCGCCCCCGCGGCGGAGGACTCGCCGGAGACGAGGGGCGCGGGCGCTTGGCGGGTCTCTGGGGCGTCCTGAGTGGCCGGGAAGGTTGGGAAGGGCACGGGGAATTCCTTGGTGGGGTCTGGGTCGGGGCAGGGGCACC
Organism: Zea luxurians; assembly: GCA_029449295.1. Classification (NCBI taxonomy): domain Eukaryota; kingdom Viridiplantae; phylum Streptophyta; class Magnoliopsida; order Poales; family Poaceae; genus Zea; species Zea luxurians. Next base: position 52,141,765 of record JAOPSE010000021.1, on the reverse strand, counting down.
GGAGGGGGGCGGTTCACGGCGGAGCGGCTCGGCGGCGGCGTTGAACAACTCCGGCGAGGAATCAAACGCGATAGAGTGCAATAGAGGGGAAGAGAGGGGGCATGGGAGGTTCCTTACCTCAAGGCGAACTCCGGGGACTCCTTGGTGACGGCGATGACGCGACGGTGGCCCGGGGCGACGGTGGCGGACCCCCGCGGCTACACGGAGGACGGCGGGTGAGCGCGGGCAGAGAGAAATAGGGAGGGGGAGAGGGAATTGGGGCGCGTCTCGGGTTGCGGACGCCGGGGCGAAGCTTACCGTGGCAATGGACACGGCGGAGCTCCAACGGCGGCCAGGAAACGAGCTCGGGACGGCGGCGGTTCGCGGCGACGGCGCACTGGCGTGCGCGCAGCGAGGGGGAGGTGAGGGAGGGGTCGGCAGGTGCGCAAATGAGGGAGGGGGAGAGGGCGAGTGGGGCTCCGGGCTCAAGTGGCCGAGGCGAGGTGGGGGCGAGCTCCACGCGCGACGTGGGCGCGGAGTCCGCGGCACGCGCGGCGGCGGTTACGCGGGGACGGAGGAGCTGACAGCTCGGGCCCGCGAGCAGAGAGAGAGGGAAAAGCGAACGCGGGCGCGGGGAAGGTGGGGCTGACAGGCCGGGCCCGCGGGCAGAGAGAGAGGGGGCGGGCGCGGAGACGGCGGCCGCGCTGACAGGCCGGGCCCGCGGCGCAGAGAGAGAGGAGGGGGGGAGGGCGCGCGCGCGGGATGGGCCGAGCTGGGCCGAAAGGCTGAGGGGGGCGGGGGTTTGGGCTTCTTTTCCTTTTCTTTTTTAATCTGGAATTGTTTTCTCTTTTCTTTTTATTTTCTCTATTTGATTCAAATTCAAATGAGCCACAAATTCAAATTAGACTTTCTAAGAGTTATGCACCAAACAAAAGTGAAATCTAGGGTTCAACATGATGCAACAATTCATACTCCCTTGGAGTTTGAGCTAATAGACTATAGTTATAAATAAAATAACCACTTTTCTCCTATAGAAATGAGAAAGAGAAGATTGGGGAAGGATAAGAAAAGGGAAGTAACACCTGAATTTGTGAATATGAGCAAAGAAATTTTATACCCCCAAATTCAGGGTGTTACATAACCCCTACTACGAGCACCCCGGTGCAGGATAACGTAAGCCTCATTTTCCTCTTGTGTTCCATCTTGCATCAACCCATCTGGACAGGGGCACGCATCACTAAAATTCACTAGTCAGTCCGGTTGAGGGTCCCCCGGGTCCGAAACACCGACAGTTGGCGCGCCAGGTAGGGGGACGCTGCATGTTGACAATACTTTCCCGTTGAGTTCCAGATGGGTAGCTTTCAGCAGCCTCTTCAGCCCGGGACGGTGCTCCGCTTTGGGAGTCTCAAGTTCATGTCCCTCGACGACAGCTACGACATGGTACTCCTCCCCTCGCAGCACGGCAACAACGACGATCGTCGGCCCGCCCGGCAGCGGCAAACTCGACGGCGACTTCCCACCGTGGCAGAAGAGGAACACCCGGGTTTACCCCGCCACCCTCCTCGCCTAAGGAGGGTGAGATGGGGCAACCATGGCCAGGCAGGAAGCGGCACCTCGTCGGCTGTCGGGCCAGAGCGAGTCGACGACGCCGGCACCCTTGAGGGGGACATGTCGGGTGTCGTCCTCGCACCTGAGACAACGACGGGCGTCGCTTCCCCGCAACGTGCCAACCCCAAGCGGACTGTTGACGCCAGCACCCTCACAAAGGGTTTGTTGGGCATTAGCCTCGTACCTGAGATAACGGTGCAGTCCGTCCCCGATGCGACTTTGCCACCGTCCATCAACCAAGAGGTACCATTTGTTTTTCACCCTGTTCCCTTTAGATTTAGTTTCGATCTACCAAGCGACCCCGCTTCGGTGAGCGCTTTCGCTAGGGCATATCCTGACCTTCCGGGGTACCATATGTGGTCAACTTGGGACCGACTGACGGCCATCTCAACCTCCGGACCCGCGGGTTCCGAGGAAGAGGACGACCCCGACGTCAGTTGGGATTTCTCCGGACTCCGTGATCCCAGTGCCATGCACGACTTCATGTCCGCATGTGACCACTGCCTCTCCGGTTGCTCTGATGATGGTCACAGCCTTAACGATGAGGGTTGCGACCCAACTTGCGAGTGCTACCACATCGATCAGGAGGATCATGATGAAGAAAACCACCTTAGCATGCCAGGAAGCGACGGCACCCTTGCACCTGCAACTCGCGTTGAGATCCCGCGGGAGCTAGCTGTGGTCCAAGTCCCTGCGGGGGATTAGGACACACAGCTTGAGCAACTCCACGAGATGCAGGCCAAGCTCGACGAAGAAGCGGGGCGACTTGTGCAGCTCTGGCAAAACATCAAGCAGGAGTGGGCAGGCCAGGCACTCACCGGAGGAGCGTGTCGTCCAGCCCAGGACGTCCAGCGCCGCATTGTTGACGATGCCAGGGCAATGCCGCCCCCGGCCTTCAATGGGGCCGGCCAGAGCCTAGACGCAGCAGCAATGTTGCTTCGGACAATGCCGGAGCCATCCACCACCTAAGGGCGACGTATCTAGGGTGAGCTCAAGGGCCTCTTGGAAGACGCCGCTGTCCGACAAGCCGAGAGCTCTGCCTCCCGCAGGCGAGGAGACCCCTCGGAGCATCGCGCAACGCCCTCCCGACACATGCGGGAGGCCTCGGTCCACACCGAGCGCACACGGGACGGGACGCCCGTGGCCCTAGATCGCCTCGGCGACACTCAGCGCCACCACGACCGTCGAGCCTGCCTCGAGGAAAAGGTGCGCCGATGCTACCACCCCAGGCGCGGGGACGCTACGACAGTGAGGAGGATTGGAGTCCCTCACCTAAGCCACCAGGTCCGCGAGTCTTCAGTCGGGCCATACGACGAGCGCTGTTCCCGGCCCGGTTCCGAGCCCCGACTACCATCACCAAGTACTCAGGGGAGACAAGGCCAGAGTTGTGGCTTGCGGACTACCGGCTGGCATGCCAGTTGGGAGGGGCGGACGACGACAATCTCATCATCCGCAACCTCCCCCTTTTCCTCTCCGATGCTGCCCGGGCCTAGCTGGAGCATCTGCCTCCTGCGTAGATCTCCGACTGGGACGACCTGGTCAAGGCTTTCGCTGGAAATTTCCAAGGCACGTACATGCGCCCCGAGAACTCATGAGATCTCCGAAGTTGCCGCCAGTAGCCCGGGGAATCCCTGCGAGAGTACATCCGACGGTTTTCAAAGCAGCGCACCGAGCTGCCCAACATCATTGACTCGGATGTCATCGGGGCTTTCCTCGCCGGCACCACTTGCCGAGACCTGGTGAGCAAACTAGGACGCAAGACACCTACCAAGGCGAGCGAATTGATGGACATCGCCACCAAGTTTGCCTCTGGTCAGGAGGCGGTCGAAGCCATCTTCCGGAAAGACAAGCAGCCTCAGGGAGGGCAGAAGGAAGACGCCCCCAAGGCGTCCGCCCAGCGTGGCGCGAAGAAGAAGGCCAAGAAGAAGGCGCAAGCGAAGCGCAACACCGTCAACACGGATCTCGTCGCTGCTGCCGAATGTAGGAACCCTCGGAAGCCTCCCGGAGGGGCCAATGCGTTCGACAAGATGCTTAAGGAGTCGTGCCCCTATCACCGGTGTCCCGTCAAGCACACCCTTGAAGAGTGCGACATGCTCCGGCGCTACTTCAACAAGGCTGGACCCTCGGCAGAAGGTGGCAAAGACCAAGGCAACAACCAGGGGGCGACAAGGAAGAGGAGTTCCCGGAGGTCCACAACTGCTTCATGATCTACGGCAGACGGGTGGCGAACGCCTCGGCTCGATACCGGAAGCAGGAGCGCCGGGAAGTCTGCTCGGTGAAGGTAGTGGCGCCGGTCTACCTAGACTGGTCCAACAAGCCTATCACCTTTGACCAAGGCGACCACCCTGACTACGTGCCGAGCCCAGGAAGGTACCCGCTCGTCGTCGATCCGATCATCGGCAACGTTAGGCTCTCCAAGGTCCTCATGGACAGAGGCAGCAGCCTCAATATCATCTACGCCGAGACCCAGGAGCTCTTGGGGGTTGATCAGTCCGAGATTCGGGCTGGTGCAGCACCCTTCCACGGGATTGCACCCGGAAAGCATATCCTGCCCCTTGGGCAGATTGACTAACCCGTCTGCTTCGGAACTCCCTCCAACTTCCGAAAGGAAACCCTCACCTTTGAAGTAGTTGGGTTCTGAGGGACCTATCACGCGGTGCTGGGAAGACCATCCCCAACTACACTTACCTCAAGCTCAAGATGCCTGGCCCCAAGGGAGTCATCACTGTTGGACCCATGTACCGCCACGCTTACCAGTGCGATGTGGAATGCATGGAGTACGCCGAGGCCCTCGCTGAGTCCGAAGCCCTCATCGCCGACCTAGATTGCCTCTCCAAAGAGGCGCCCGACTCGAAGCGGCACGCCGGCAACTTCGAGCCAGCTGAGGCAGTCAAGTCTGTCTCCCTCGACGCCAGCAAGAAAGTCAGGATCGGCTCTGAGCTCGACCCCAAATAGGAAGCAGTGCTCGTCGACTTTCTCCGCGCAAACACCGAAGTTTTCACGTGGAGTCCCTCGGACATGCCAGGCATACCGAGGGATGTCGCCGAGCACTCACTAGACATCCGAGCTGGAGCCCGACCCGTGAAGCAGCACCTGCGCCATTTTGATGAAGAAAAGCGCAGGGCCATAGGCGAGGAGATCCACAAGCTGATGGCTGTATGGTTCATCAAAGAGGTATTCCATCTCGAATGGTTAGCTAACCCTGTGATGGTAAAGAAAAAAGGTGGGAAATGGAGGATGTGCGTAGACTACACTGGTCTAAACAAAGCATGTCCAAAGGTTCCCTACCCTATGCCTCGCATCGATCAAATTATGGACTCCACTGCTGGGTGCGAAACTCTATCATTCCTCGACTCCTATTCAGGCTATCACCAAATCAAGATGAAAGAATCCGACCAGCTTGCGACTTCTTTTATCACACCTTTTGGCATGTATTGTTATACTACTATGCCATTTGGCTTGAGGAATGCAGGTGCAACCTACCAGAGGTGCATGAACCATGTGTTCGGAGAACACATCGGCAGGACGGTCGAGGCTTACGTTGATGACATCATCGTCAAAACAAGGAAAGCCTCAGACCTCCTCTCTGACCTTGAGGTAACATTCAGTTGCCTAAAAGCGAAGAGCGTAAAACTCAATCCTGAGAAGTGTGTCTTTGGAGTCCCCCGAGGCATGCTCTTAGGGTTCATCTCTCCGAACGAGGCATCGAAGCCAACCCGGAGAAAATCACGGCCATCACCAACATGGGGCCAATCAAAGATTTGAAAGGAGTTCAAAGGGTCATGGGATGCCTTGCGGCCCTGAGCCGCTTCATCTCGCGCCTCAGCGAGAAGGGATTGCCCTTGTACCACCTCTTAAAGAAGGCTGAGCGCTTCACTTGGACCCCCCGAGGCTGATGAAGCCCTCGGAAACTTAAAGGCGCTCCTTACAAATGCGCCCGTCTTGGTGCCCCCCGCTGCGGAAGAAGCCCTCTTGATTTACGTCGCCGCAACCACTCAGGTGGTCAGCGCTGCGGTCGTAGTCAAGAGACGAGAAGAAGGGCACGCACTGCTCGTCTAGAGGCCAGTCTACTTCATCAGCGAAGTGCTATCCGAGACCAAAGTCCGCTACCCGCAAATCCAGAAGCTGCTCTACACAGTGATTTTGACACGGCGGAAGCTGTGACACTACTTCGAGTCTCATCCGGTTACTGTGGTGTCATCTTTCCCCCTGGGAGAAATCATCCAGGGCCGAGAGGCCTCGGGTAGGATAGCGAAATGGGCAGTGGAACTTATGGGCGAAACACTTTCATTTGCCCCTCGGAAGGCCATAAAATCCCAAGTCTTGGCCGACTTCCTGGCTGAATGGACTGACACCCAGTTGCCGACGGCCCCAATACAGCTCGAACTTTGGACCATGTACTTCGATGGGTCGCTTATGAAAACAGGAGCAGGTGCTGGCTTGCTCTTCGTTTCACCCCTCGGGAAACATGTGCGCTATGTACTACGCCTCCATTTTCCGGTGTCAAACAACGTGGCCGAGTATGAGGCCTTGGTTAATGGCCTACGCATCGTCGTCGAGCTAGGGGTTCGGCGCCTCGACGCTCATGGCGACTCACAGCTCGTCATTGACCAGGTCATGAAGAACTCCCACTGCCGCGACCAAAAAATGGAGGCCTACTGCGACGAAGTTCGGCGCTTGGAAGACAAGTTCTACGGGCTGGAGCTCAACCATGTTGCTCGACGGTACAACGAGACAGCGGATGAGCTAGCGAAAATAGCCTCGGGGCGAACGACGGTTCCCTCGGACGTCTTCTCCAGGGACATATATCAACCATCCGTCAAACTCGACAACGCGCCCGAACCTGAGGGGACCTCGGCCCAGCCCGAGGTACCCTCGGCCGCCGAGGGCGAGGCCCTGCGTGTTGAGGGAGAACAGAACGGGGTTGCGCCAAACCAAAACTGGCAGACCCCATACCTGGAATATCTCCTCCGAGGAGAGCTGCCCCTCGACAAGGCCAAAGCTCGGCGACTGGCTCGGCGCGCCAAGTCGTTCGTTTTACTGGGTGATGAAAAGGAGTTGTACCACCGCAGCCCCTTGGGCATCCTCCAACGATGCATATCCGTTGCCCAAGGACAAGAGCTTTTACAAGAAATACACTTGGGGGCTTGCGGTCACCATGCGGCGCCTCGGACCCTCGTAGGAAATGCCTTCCGACAAGGATTCTACTAGCCGACCGTGGTGGCCGACACCACTAGGATTGTACGCTCCTGCCGAGGCTGTCAATTCTACGCGAGACAGACACACCTGCCCGCTCAAGCCTTGCAGACGATACCTATCACTTGGCCGTTTGCTGTGTGGGGTCTGGACCTCGTCGGTCCCTTGCAGAAGGCACCCGGGGGCTTCACGCACCTGTTGGTCACCATCGACAAATTCTCCAAGTGGATCGAGGTCCGACCCTTAACCAGCATCGGGTCCGAGCAGGCGGTGCCGTTCTTCACAAATATCATCCGTCGCTTTGGGGTCCCAAACTCAATTATCACCGACAATGGCACACAGTTCACTGGGAAAAAGTTCCTGGACTTCTGCGAGGACCACCACTTCCGTGTGCACTGGGCCGCCGTAGCACACCCAATGACAAATGGGCAGGTGGAACGCGCCAACGGTATGATTTTGCAGGGACTAAAGCCGAGGATCTACAACGACCTCAACAAGTTTGGCAAGTGATGGATGAAAGAACTACCCTCGGTGGTTTGGAGTCTGAGGATGACGCCGAGCCGGGCCACGGGCTTCACGCCGTTTTTCCTAGTCTATGGGGCCGAGGCTATCTTGCCCACGGACTTGGAATACGGTTCCCCGAGGACAAAGGCTCACGACGACCATAGCAACCAGACCAGCCGAGAGGATTCATTGGACCAGCTGGAAGAGGCTCGGGACGTGGCCTTACTACACTCGGCGCGGTATCAGCAGTCTCTGCGACGCTACCACGCCCGAAGGGTTCGGCCCCAAGACTTCCAAGTGGGAGACTTGGTACTTCGGCTGTGACAAGATGCCGGAGGGCACCACAAACTTACCCCTCCCTGGGAAGGGCCCTTCATCATCGCCAAGATTTTGAAGCCCGGGACATACAAGCTGGCCAACGGTCAAGGCGAGGTCTACAGCAACGCTTGGAACATCGAACAGCTACGTCGCTTTTACCCTTAAAATGTTTCAAGTCGTTCATGTATCTCGCTTTCTTTACATGCATAAATAAAGTCTAACCATCAAGGAAGGATCAGCCTTGCCTCGGCAAAGCCCGACCCTCCCTCGGGGGCTAGAAGGGGGAACCCCCTCTGCGTCAAAATTTTCCTCGGAAAAGTCTTTTGCCGGAACGTCTTTCACGCTTTTCGACTGCGTCGATAACAAAATCCTAAAGACGAGCAAGAGAGACCTTGAGCGGCAAGGCCGACCGAGCCGAGGGACTCCTACGCCTCCGGGATACAGATACCTCACTCATCACCTTCCGCGAAAAGTAGCTCACGCTCAGATAAGTGATTCTACTATCGAACAAGTCCTAACGCTCGAAAACTTTCCTGCCAGAATGACTTTCGTGCCTTTTCGACTGCGTCGCTAACAGAATCCTAAAAACGACGGGAGAACACGTAAGCGGCAAGGCCAACCGAGCCAAGGGACTCCTACGCCTCTGGAATACGGATACCTCACTCATCACCTTCCGCGAAAAGTAACTCACGAAACGAGAGGAAAGAAAACGCAGCTTTAAGCGATTCTGCTACCGAACAAGTCCTAATACACGAAACGAGAGGAAAGAAAACGCAGCTTTAAACTTTAACAATTAAAACGTTTAGGCCTCAGCGGCCGCAAAAAACATACGCATACTTCAAACAAACTGTTCCTGCAGGCTCAGGCATCGGCAGGGGGAGGAACAGCACCCTCGGCGTCGTTTCCACCCTCGGCAGGATCTGGCACGGCCTTAGACAGTGACACGGGCGGAAGGACCTCCACCTCAAAGGAGGAAGCCAGCGCCGCGCTTGGGCCCTCGACAGCCACGTCAAGCCTCTGGACCTCGGCTAAGGCAGCCTCCTCTTCGTCAGGTAAGCAGTACCCCTCGCTGACCCGCTCCAGATCCACGTCGTAGTGGGAAGCGAGCACGGCGAAGGCCCGCCTAATGCCGTGGTGTAGCGCCCCGTGGGAGTCTGCTGCGCACATGGCCGCCCAAGGCCCACAGGTGACTCTGAGGGGAGCTACCCGAGGGGACGTCGTCGAGGCCAAAGTCCCGGCAGAAAGCCGAGATAGCCTCGAACATGGCCACGCGCTCGGCTTCCTTCCACTCAGCCGCCTCGGCAAGCGCCTTGCAGTTCTTGACGGACTCGTTAAGAGCCGTCTCGAACCCTGTAGATAGCCGGACAACATTCTTCAGACGCAAGGGGAAGAATGGAGACATAAACAAAGTCACAAAGCGGGCAAAACAACCTTCGGCCCAGACACGCTACTGTGAGGCCATAGCTTGGGCGGACCAAGCAGACCCGACGGCCATGGCTAGACCCTCCGCAAGGGTCCCGACCCGGGCGGTCGCCTCAGAGTCTAGAAAGGAGGGCCCCCCTCTGTGCCGAAAACTTTCCTCAGAAAAGTTTTCCACCAAAACGACTTTCATGCCTTTTGACTGCGTCGATAACGGAATCCTAATAACGAGCGAGAGAGACCTTGAACGGCAAGGCCGACCGAGCCGAGGGACTCCTACGCCTTCGGAATACGGATACCTCACTCGTCACCTTCCACGAAGGGTAGCTCGCGCTCAGATAAGTGATTCTGCTACCGACGAACAAGTCCTAATGCTCGAAACAAGAGGAATGAAGCACGGCTTTATACCCAAATGTTCAGGCCTCAGCAGCCACAAAGAACAAACACACATACTTGGGATAACTATGCTACGTAGATGTCGGCATCACCCTCGGTGGCTTTCCCGACCTACAGCAGATATCTCTGTACCTAGGGCAATTACATTTTGCTCTTACATTCCCTTACAAACGGGACCCAGCTCCATTCCTGCAGGAATGAACTACCTCCACACCGGAGGGGCTGCAAGATAACGAGCTCCAAGCGGCTCGCCGGTGACCACTGCACCAGCAGCGCGACAACAACCTCCGCCTCGGGCAGCTAGACAGCAGCAGCGATGGCCTTAGGGCAAATGCTACTGTTGAAAGGCCCTCGTTCACGTCCCCTCACGGGGGACGAGAACCAGCCATTAAAGCCAAAGAGCCGGAGGTCCGGAGCGCAGGTGGCACTAACGGTCTCGTCGGTGGAGGCAATCGCTGCGGAGGGAAGCCTCACCAGCGGCGGCCGCCACTTCAGCACTGGTGACAGCAGCCACCTGCGCATGGCACGACCGTCGCCCGGGTGGAGGATGGACAGCTACACCCTGACCAGGCAACAGTAGTTCGCCTTCCCCCACATGGCTGGAGGACGTCACCTCCGCAGGGCTGGAGGATGCCCTTCTCCCCCGAATGCTGGAGGAAGAAGCGGGTCACCGGCCCACACGGGAGGTAGGACCCAACTCGGCGCGCCCTCCTCCTCAGCCCGGATGATGAACATCCTTGAAGCTGAGGGCGGGGCAGAGGCCGCAGCCCGGCTTGCTTCTCCCCACATAAGGCTGGTGATCATCCCTACGGATGACCATTGGTGAGGGACTGCAGCCGGGCTGCATGATGAAAATCCTTGAAGCCAAGCGACAACTGGAGAGCATCGACCCCCACGGGGTCGCGCTCCTCCAACAGCAGCAAAAATAAGGCAACACAGGTGCACCCCATCTGGGGGCTCGGAAGGCGGAAAGGCGCGATGGATGCGAGGAGTGTGAAGGCATGGCTACCGCCCAGGGGGTCGATCCCTTTTTAAAGGCAGATCTCCTCACTCGCACCCCCAAGTGCCACGGGCAAAGTCTCCACCGACGCGCTCCAGGGTTCTCACCCTCAGACGCAGGGGCTGGGTCCCACACGTCATGCGAGCTGACCCAAAACGGAAGAAGCCAAATCGCCGCACACAAAGCATGTAACCGCCCCACGGTTATAAGCATTCCACCATCCTCACCGAAACCAGCGGTCGAAAGGGCAGACTACCACGCGGGAAGCATGCAACCGCACCACGGTTGTGCACCCTTTTGGCTTCGCCGCATCCGGCGGTTCAGCATGGAGGCCCAGGCCCACATGTCATGTAACCGGCGCAACGGTTACTACATGCAAGGAAACCGCACTGCCACTTGCGCCAATGTTGCATCTTCTCGACCACAGAACCAGTGCCGTGACTCGAGGCAGCCCTGCACGTGACCCAACAGTGCCAATTAAGTGCAACGATCATGGGTCACTCAGCCGCGGAGATAGGCACGACGGTCGATATGACCAGAGGCGGACCGACAGTAATTGCAGCAACAGACGGGCGGAAGCAGCGGACCAATCACCTATAGGACAAGTGACTCCTCCGGCAAGCGAAGCGGGCACCGTTTCGTCTCCGTCATAATGACCGCGTCAAAAAAGGTGTGCCACATTATTTAAATTTATATCCTTTTCCTTTTCCTCTCTCTCTCTTGCCACAGGGACCGGGAAAGGGGATATTGCGAAAAGGATCCTTCTCGGCGAAGGAAACGGGCCCCGAGCCCTCCTACTGATCAGGGGTTCGAAGGTTGCGCCCTCCGAGGTTCAATAACCGCCTCAGAGCACTCGGGCTCCTAGCCCTTTACTGATCAGGGGTTCGAAGGCTGGCCCCTCGGAAGGGTTCGACAGCCGCCCCAGAGCACGCAGAGTCAGGGATGACCCTGGGTACGTCCGTTACATGGCCGAGGCTCGGGCTACGCTCCCGAGGTACCCTAGGACATTTTCGAGACCAGCGGGAACAATTTGTAATGGAATCCCACCGAAGGGAGGCATCGAGCCCTCAGACCCTATCGAATGGGTCCGGGTCCGGCAAATCACCTGCAGGTACTTTTGGAGCGCGCCTCTAGGCCACTAGCCGACCCTTATTGAACGGGGCTCGGGCGTCCACTCGGATCACCCGCTAGCAACTCACTGGAAACACCATGTTCGGTGCCCTCCAAGGGTAACATGGCGCTTTCCCCCCTTCCTCCTCACGGAGAGGCGATGAAGGGGCGTACAATAAAAGTTGAGACGGTCCTTGATCATCCTCTCGCTCCATGCAGAGGCTCGAGGGCTGCTCTCACACCAGGCTACGGCCGAACTGTTGACCACATCAACAAACCAGCTTGAAAACTCGGAGCCTGACCGTGCACCCGAGCTGCAGCCAGGCCGCATGAGGGAATAACAAGGCTGACCGAGGCATCACAAAAAGGATTAAGACCTCAGAGGAGTCAAACCACTCCTCCGAGGCCTCGGGGGCTACACCTAGCGGGTGCGCTCGCGCGCACCCACCGAAACAAAGCATAACCGAGAGGGGTCGGTCCCCTTGCGAAGAATCCGGCAGAACCTCCAAGCGACTGCCTACACTCCCTTCGAGGCTCGGGGGCTACTGTCGGGGACCGTAACTAGGGGTACCCCCGATGCTCCTTAATCCGGCTGGAAAACATCTTCAGAACAAACCATACACGGCTGATAAGGCACGGTTCAAGTCAAGGCCACATCTACCGAGGGACGCGACCTCATCCGAGCCTAGCCTCGGGCGGGAATAGTAGTCCCGGACAAATTCACGCCTCGCCCGAGGGCCTCCCCAGGCAGTGGGCGCACCCCCGGCTCGCCCGAAGCCCAGCTCGGGCAGACTTTGTCGTGCAGCGACCTCGACCAAATCGCCTTACCAACCGACCGTATCGCATGTGCATTCAATGCGGGGATCGCCTAACACCTTATCCTGACACGCGTGCCTCAGTCGGCAAGGTCGAAGTGACCGCAGTCACTTCGCCCCTTTACTGACCGTTCTGACAGGAAAGCAGCACTGTTCACCCCGCTCTAGCAACTGTGCCAACCACCAGGGCAAGACTAACAACAGTAAGTCATGGCCTCCCCCGAGTTCAGCCTCGGGCGCAACAAGGAGCTCCGCCTCGCCCGACCTCAGGCCTCGGAATCAATTACACTATAGGGGATACATCATGACCCTATCCTTAGCTGGCCGCCTCAGGCTACGAGGGAACAAGACCGGTGTCCCATCTAAGTTACTCCGGTAATAGGTAATGATGGTTCCCCGCGTGTGCCCATGACGTCATTTGCTCTCAACCCCCTGCGGAAGCAAGGAAACGTCAGCAGGATCCATGCCGCACCGCCAGCTGTACATCTACAGGGCTCAAGGCACTTCCCCGACGGCCACGTTATTACCTGTACAGGGCTCAAGGCACTTCCCTGCCAGCCACGTTAGCTCATAGCTACACCCCCATTGTACAGCTGGGCATCTCCTTGTATCTATAAAAGGGGATGTCCAGGGCCTTCCAACGGGGGGAAAAGAAAGAAAGAAAGGGAGGCGAACGTGCAATGTATGAACACACGGACGCACGACACAGACGAGCGGAGGCAGGCAGAGTAGGAGAGATGCGGTAGAGGCAGCCTCAAATGGCTCACCTCAAGGCCAAACCCTCTCCTCCTCTCTCTCTCTCTCGTTCTCGCTCTCCCGCAACGCTTGTAACCCCTACTACGAGCACCCCGGTGCAGGATAACATAAGCCTCATTTTCCTCTTGTGTTCCATCTTGCATCAACCCATCTAGACAGGGGCACGCGGCACTAAAATTCACTAGTCAGTCCGGTTGAGGGTCCCCCAAGTCCGAAACACCGACAACTCGGTTATTATATATGTTGTCTTCTTTGGTGCATGTATGAGATGCACCTGGCTTTGTTCCTTAAAGTCGGGTGTGACAGAAGTGGTATCAGAGGAAATGTTGACTGTAGGACAAAACCTAGATAGAAATGGACAAAACCATTACCTACTTATCTTACTCTGATTCATTCTATACTAATCTCACTCTGATTCTTTCTATACTTATCTTGATCCTGTCTCACCTTCTATTCTACTCTGATCATTCTTATCTTCTCTACTCTGAGACAAGATGGATTTCACACCTTGAATCCTACATTTATGACCTTCTTAAGAGATAGGGAACCTAAGACAAAAATAAAACTATTTTCTCTATTTTAAAATGTTGGTTGATTGTTCTGATGATCAATGCCTGATTTGCTTCTTTGATTGATTGAAATAGTATAAACGGGCATCTTAGTATGTACCATCATAGGGTAATGAATTAGCTATGGTAGGTAAAACATTAATCTACTTAGCTAATAAATCCCCCGCAGTAACATTTCTCGTAATTACTCGCCTTGTCTACAATTCTTTCTTTCTTACCCTATGTTTCTAACTCAGATGGGCTACCCCTATAGTGTTAGAAGAGAGCACTATAGACGTGATCCTTGGTATGTCATGGTTAAGAAAGGCAAAGGTAGTATATACACTATGCTAAGGGAACCGTAGAACTCACCAGTTCCAAAGGACAAAGATTTGAAGTGAAGTTGCAGTAACTACCACCATCAGACTAGTGGCATTCTTAGTAGATGAGAAGTTTGTGGGTGGCAACATCCGTGCAGTTAGGGATTTTCCGGATGTCTTTCCAGAGGAGTTACCAGGGACGCCACCAGATAAGGAAGTTGAGTTTGTCATTAATCTCTTACCTAGGACTGCCCCTATTTCTAACGGCCATACATGATGTCCATAGAAGAGCTAAAGGAACTTAAGAAGCAGTTAACAGAATTATAGGATGCTGGGTACATTCGTCCAAGTTCTTCACCTTATGGAGCGCCAGTTCTATTTGTACAGAAGAAAGATGGGTCGCAAGGGATGTGCGTGGATTATAGGACCCTTAATGATGTCACTGTGAAGAACAAGTATCCATTACCCCACATTGAAGATTTATTTGATCAGATGAGAGGTGCAAGGGTATTCTCGAAGATTGATCTCCGATCGGGTTACCAACAAATGAAGATTAGGCCATCGGATATTCCCAAGACAGGATTTCTCGACCCGATATGGTTTATATGAGTTCACCGTTATGTCATTTGGACTAACTAATGCACCAGCCTATTTTATGGATCTGAAGAATAAAGTGTTCATGATCTGGACAGATTCGTCATTGTTTTCATCGACAATATTTTTATTTTATTCCAAGAGTGATAGTGATCATGAGGAACATCTGAGATTGGTGCTACAGAAGCTACGGGATAACCAACTCTATGCCAAGTATAGCAAATGCGAGTTTTGGATTGGAAAGGTGCCATTTCTTGGACATATCATCTCTAATGGAGGGATATCAGTGGATCCTACTAAAGTCAAGGAGATAATGGCGTGTAGCGTACCCACTACAGTTACTGAAGTCCGGAGTTTCTTGGGACTTGCAGGATATCATCGGAGGTTTATTGAGGGATTTTCTAAGATTGCTAAGCCTATGACCTCGCTTCTAGAGAAGGGAAGAGAATTTAAGTGGGACGAGAAGTGCCAAGATAACTTTGATCAACTAAAGGAGAGGTTAATGTCACCACCAGTATTGGTTATGCCGGATCTACAGAAGGGATTTGACATTTATTGTAATGCAGGTGGCCAAGGCTTGGGATGTGTGCTCATGCAAGAAGGACATGTGATTGCCTATGCGTCGCATCGGTTGAAGAAACATGAATTGAACTACCCCACTCATGACTTAGAACTAGCAATCATTGTGCATGCGCTTAAGATTTGTAGACATTATATTATGGGAACCAAGTGCCAAGCATACACGGATCATAAGAGTTTGAAGTATATATTCACACAGAAGGATCTCAACCTTAGGCAACGCCGTTGGTTGGAGCTTATTAAGGATTATGATTTGGAGATTCACTATCACCCGGGCAAGGCAAATTTGGTTGTAGATGCCTTGAGTCGAAAGGAGCATGTTCATTCAGCTGTTGTTGCCCAGCTACCCGATGAGATTGATGAGGATTTTAGGAGACTTAACCTGGGGATAGTTGCTCACACTAAAGGAGTTACTATTGATGTGGAACCTACCTTGGAGTAAGAAATCCGCAGAAGGATAGGTTGGTGATGCTAAGATACAAGAGATTATGGATCTGATTATCGAAGGTCGAGGTCCGGAATTCACGGAAGATGAGCAAGACACTGTATGGTTCAAGGATAGGATATGTATTCCTGAGATTGATAGCCTTCGTGAGACTATTTTAAAGGAGGCCCATGACTCGGATTATTCTATTCATCCTCGTAGCACTAAGATGTATCAGGATTTGAAGCAGAAGTACTGGTGGTATGGACTGAAGAGAGATGGGGTTGCACATGTGGCTATGTGCGATGTGTGTCAAAGAGTTAAGGCCGAACACCAAAGACCAACTGGACTATTACACCCACTAAAGATACCCGAGTGGGAGTGGGAAGAGATTGGTATGGACTTCATTACTGGATTGTCTCGCACCTCGAAAGGATATGATTCTACATGGGTTATTATGGATAGACTGACCAAAGTGGCTCATTTCATTCCGGTCAAGACTACTTATAAGGTATCTCAATTGGCAGAGTTATATATGGCTTGGATTGTGTCTCTACACGGTGTACCAAAGAAGATCGTTTCAGATAGAGGATCACAGTCTACCTCCAGATTTTGGAAAAAGTTTTCATGAGAATATGGATACGAAGTTGAATTTTAGTTCGGCCATCCTCAGACTGATGGACAGACTAAAAGGTCTAATCAAGTATTGGAGGAGATGTTGAGAGCTTGTGCCCTTCAGCATGGTAGTAGTTGGGACAAGAGTCTACCTTATGCTGAGTTCTAATATAATAGTTAACAGGCCAGTCTGAAGATGTCACCGTTCGAGGCTCTATATGGCAGGAAATGTAGGATTCCTCTACATTGGATCAGACTAGAGGAAGACAGTTCTTTGGATCTGAACTTATTCAAGAGGCAGAAGAACAAGTCTGTATAATCAAGAAGAATTGAGGGTAGCTCAAACCAGGCAAAAGAGCTACGCTGATAATAGAAGAAGACCACTGGAGTTTGAGGAAGGTGATCATGTGTATCTCAAGGTGTCACTGCTTCGTGGAATGAGGAGATTTAAAGTTAAGGGCAAATTGCCCCTCGCTTTATTGGACCATTCAGAGTTCTTAGGCGAGTTGGAGAGATGGCCTATCAACTCGAGCTACCTGATAATCTATCTGATGTGCATAATGTATTCCACGTGTCTCAACTTAAGAAATGTCTCCATGTCCCTGAGGAACAGTTACCAATGGAAGAGCTCAGTGTTCAGGGTGATTTGACTTATGCTGAGTATCCTACCAAGATTCTGGACACTTTGACTCGAGTTATAAGAAATAAAGTCATTGAGATGTGCAAAGTTCAATGGAGCCATCATAGAGAAGATGAAGCTACTTGGGAAAGAGAAGAAGAGCTTCGCACAGATTTTTCCCCCATCTTTTCACTAGACCTTCCTAAATCTCGAGGACGAGATTATTTTTAAGGGGGGTAGGATTTGTAATACCCTATTTGTGAATATTGAGAAAAGGGATTGTTTCCCCTTATATATATTACTCTCTATTCAATATAACATGTGAACACCCACATGTTAAATTGATTAACTAGCTAGTGACATCAAAAATAAGTTGTGCATCATGCTGGAGTTATGTGTTTGTGCACCAAATAATAGTAATAATAATAAAAATAGATGAGTGCCTAAATCTAGAAGTTTGAAATAAAGAAAATAGAATGCAAAGAAAATTTTATAAATAAATATACCATGTCATACTAGTAATTTGTTTATATTTTAATTATGCACGTAACCTCTAGGATGGAGCCACAACTCAAATTTGAAATTCAAACACTGGAATTTGAATATATGAGAAAGAATTCAAAATAGAATAAAAAGAAAAGAAGAAATTTAGGCAAATACCTATGCGGGCTGCTTCTCCCTGGCTGGCCCACCAAATCTTAGCCATACGTGGCCCATACCGAGAACCACACGCGTGGGGTGTGTATGACCAATGGACCCTACTCACCAGGAACCCCCTTCATCGCTTTGTATTCTCCCCGTCTTCTCACTGCACGGTGGGCCCGCTTGCCATTCACAAATGAGTGCGACTGACCAGTGCTGCGTCTCTATGCCATGTGGACCCGGGGAAGTCAGCCGTAAATCCTCAACAAATCGATCGAGCTCGCCGCCGCGTTCTCCTCGCCGCGCCTGTGATTCTCACCCTCACTTACACGTGGGACCACCTAGACGGGAGCGCGCCCACGCGCTTGGCATGTCCGCTGGCGCTAGCAAATGGGCCCCAGAAGACAGACCTTTCTTCTAGCCTGTAACAAACTCACACAAATGTGGTGCCTCGCGACGGGATCATCTGAGCTGTGGCGGCGATAGTTGTTACCGATTCCTCAGGGTGGTTAAGCTCGGACGACGTGGGGGAATAAATACCTAGATCCCGCGATCCTCTTCCTTCCCATCAAGAGAACAGCCTCACGAGCGGGCTGCGCAATCTCCAGCTAATTCATCGCATGGAGAACCAGGGGAGAGAATGGGGCTGTGAGCTTGTGCGAACGGTCAAAGTTTGGGGAGTCAGAAGACCGCAAGGGAGGGTCGACGTCGAGGCGCGTGAGTGGAACCTGCTCGGCATCGTCGCAATCCACCCCGTGCCATGGCCAAAGTCCTCCGTGCCATTATTCATGGGTAAGACCTCCGAACTAGCTCGAGTTAATCTCTTTGTCGCATTACTGTGATCGACTGTAGGGGGATTATCATGTTCGGGATCGCTGGGGCTATGTTTAGGTGGCATTAGGATTAGGATCCGAGCATTGAACCAGCAATTTGTGTGCACCGGCATGTTCTCTGGGCGAAGCTCCATGCGGTCGTCGGGTCTCAGCGATGGAAGCTTGAAGATGTGCCTGGGCCATTGATCTCCCTGTGTTCGGCTCAGATTAAATGGCCGATGTTTCTTCGGCCCGATCCGATCTGAACCGTGGATCTTAGGTTGTGTAGCTGAGATTGGTGGCCGCGTACCCTTTCACGGCTTATGATCTGTGCCATTAGATTTAGATCCGATGTCCGATAGTTGCGGGCCGTTTGATCGGGATCGGGCGCTCGGAAATCAATCTGGGTGTTATAAAATCCTCGGTGTTGATTTCTAATCGGACGACCGAGATCTTGAGATACCCCTTTGGCCGTGGCACTTTGCTAAAGAGACCTTGGACTTGTAGGAAATGAACTCGCCGTCCATGCGACTGTAACCTAAGACTTGAAATGTTTGCAAGTTAGCCCCTGCGGTTTTCAGTAATACTGCGCGGGGTCCATACATTTAGTAAAACAGAGGAAATCATCCAGAAAATTGATTTGTAGTGTAAAATTTATTGCAGAAACTTAAATAATTCATAGAAAAATTATTTTAACTCATTTTTAACCCATTCTAGTTTCTATAATTTGGTATTAATATTGTTTATCACTTAGTAACATTGTTTTAGCATGAAACCCCTAGTAAATTTGATCACTTAATTAATCTTGTACCGAACACATAAATACTTCAGAAAATCATAACTTCGTCGTTCTAATTTCGATTTGGTCCATTCAAGTCGCGTTAGCTTCATATAAATATTTACTATGCAAAAACAACATTTATTGTACCTATAATTATATCTTTATTTAACTTATGTTGGATAATCTTGTTAATACGCCTATCATTATAATCTACTAAAATATGATCTATGGTCAATTTATAATTTAGGTTAAAATTGAATTAATTACTACTTTAGGTTATCTTTTCTCTTGATTTATAAAATAAACATAAGACCTAGTTGTAATTACTTAATCATGTGGGTCTTCCGTAAACTATACCTCTCACTCGTATCTCCGTTATTAGTGGTTCTCGAAACCGTGATCTCGTAGTGATGCGTAGATCATTATTATGCAGTATGTTCTTATGTTTGGTGTGATGTTAATTTTGTCTATACCATGTCTGTTTGTATTGCTACGACTAGCGCGAGGTTCGAGGATCTGAAGAATCACCCTAGTAATTGGAATCTCAAGTGTCAGGCAAGTTGTGCCCTTGATCCACTTTTGTTACCCAATAACATTCTTTATTATCATTATTCAATACATAGGTTTAATTTTGATGGGACCCAATAGGTCACCCTAGTCTATTTATCCTGTTTACCTTGTTTACCTCTGAATCACTTGGGTAGTTCTGCTATTGCTTTATTTGGTTTTGGGTTAATATTTCATTATATCCATGTTCCAATTATGTTGTTATTCTATTTATGTTCATGCCAAGATCATTATTATCTTTAATTGGAACATGGAGCTTAACTTGAGAAACACGTGCCACCACGAGGGAGGAATGGGACCCCTTGGCTAACTAATTAGGAAAGCTAGTGGAATACTACCTTACCCGAAAGGGGCAAGGGCAGTAGGGGAGTTGCATGCAAGGAGGTTCTCGGGTTGATTTTGCTGCGATGGCGGTCAGACGGGGGATTCTTGCAAGTGCTCTTCCCATAAACTGTAGCGGGTTTTCGGGAGCTAGTAGAACTTTGTAAAGGCCTCATAGTGGATCCCTAGCCATTCACCTCGGTAGTGTCTAAGGGTCTAGCTAACCCTGGCGACATAGGAAACACGACTCGTGGGTAAAGGGTACAACCTCTGCAGAGTGTAAAACTGGTATACTAGCCGAGCTCGCGGTCATGAGCAGCTCAGGACTCTCTGATGATTAAATTATGGAACCTAAACTCAATTTGTTATTTGCATTTGCATGGGTTTATTATTAATTTTGTTCTATTATATTATTATGGTTTGTTATTCACTTACACTTAGTAACTGCTAATAAAATTTTGACCAACTTATAAAAGCAATGCTCAACTTTAACCTCTATTGTTGATCAGCCTTACATTTCATGAACTCCAACCTTTGGTGAGTTCATGCCACATTATTCCCCACAACTTGTTGAGCGATGAACATGTGTGAGCTCACCCTTGCTGTCTCACACCCCCCCATAGGTCAAGAACAGGTATCACTAGAGGAGGCGCATGGTGGATGTGCGCTGTGTTCGTGAGAGGTCTAGGTCGTCGTCTCCCAGTTGACTTTCTGGTGCCAAGGATGGATTTTAGATCTTGTTATATTTATCTTTTATTTTGTAAGACTTCCGCTATGTATTAAGTACTCTGATTATATTATGATATTTATCTCTATACACTCTGTTATTATATATGTTGTCTTCTTTGGCGCATGTATGAGATGCACCTGGCTTTGTTCCTTAAAGCCGAGTGTGACAATGTGTCTATTTATGTATATTTTCTTTATATTTATATTGTATTTCCCTACATCCTTGTTTCTTTTATTTTTCTAAGATGTAAGTTTGGTCTTAAATCCTAATTTAGGGCACTAACATATTTTCATTAATATTGCTAATACTGAATGCACAAACACAGAAATCCAATATGATGCATTGATTATTTAGGTGTTATTAACTAATTGTTCACCTTTAATATGGTTATTCTCATGTTATAATGAGTAGAAGACAAAACACCTAATGGGGATCAACTCTTTTCTTATTATTTACAAGTTGGGTATTACAATGGGCTGAGCAGCCCCGAAGTGCATGGGTGGCAGCACCAAAAGTGTCATTGGAGGCATGCCCATAAACTTCTTTAGTAGCCCGACACGGAAAACGTCACATCTTCCTATGCAAATGGTCTTAATGGAAGTGATATTTACATTATTCTATATTTAAAGGAAGTGTGTACATATGTCATATTTCTTCCCGATATTAAATAGGTATGCTTTGGTATGTTGTGTTTCGTGGTCACAAAATTAGAGCGTATGCGGACTGGACAGATTGCAATGAATAGGTGATAGACTTCCACGACTGCTCCTTGAAGCAGTATGAAAGGGAAGAAGAGGTCGACAATGCATTCAAGGCATTCATAGAGTGTGTATTATTAGATTGTCATGTAACCTGATGAAATGAATGAATAAATTGTACTAATATTTGGTGTAATGTAATAGTAATCACTCTTTCATTAAATGGCAATCAATACTTATTTTAAAACAACAACAATGTCAAAGTTCAACAAAATCGGATAACTTATCCACATTCTATAAACCTACTTGCAAAGACTTAGCCAAATTTTTCATAAGAAGTGGCCTGGCCAGCTCAACCAAACAACAATTCAACTTAAGTCAGTCGCATAGCCAGGTAAACCAAACAATAGCTAGGTTTGTGCAACACATCGGGCTATCTACAACCAAATAGATCACAATAGTTACATCCAGCCAGTCTGTGGCCAGCCTAGCTAGAAAATCTAGCAAGGTTAGATTCTAGCCACCCTACCAAATAGGTTCTAAATGTACCTATAGAACAACAAAGATACTAAAATGTATGGTTCCTATGTTTACATTCAAACTTAGAAAGAAATTGGGAAAATAATGCACATAGGGCTTGTTTGGTTGGTTATTTAGCCTTGATCTGGCTAGATTTCTAGACCAGACTATGTGTGATCATGCTAGTGTAATTCAGGTGGGTCTTTTACTTCTAATGGCTAGGCCAACTATTTAAGATTAGAGTCTGTTTGGTTGCCTATTTTTGGTCTAGTTTGTTTTTGATCTAGTCTATTTTGTATTTTAAAATTTATATGACAAGACTATTCTAGTTTGATTCGTGTCGGCGTTCCGAGACCGGGGGGTCCCCGAGCCGACGAGTGAGAGTGCCGCGTGCCCCAGCCCAGATGGGTCGAGCGCGTGGGCGAGCGCGAAGGGGGGAACAGAGAGAGAGGTCGGTGGCCGGAGCCGGGTCGTGAGGGAGTCGGAGAATTCCCGCGGCCTTCGTGTTCGTCCCGCGCCCAGGTCGGGTGCGCTTGCAGTAGGGGGTTACAAGCGTCCGCGCGAGGTGAGGGGAGGCGAGCGGCCCCTAGAGAGCGCCTGCCCCTGCCCTTCGTCCCCGCGAGGCCAACCTTCTCTAAGAAGGCCCTGGTCCTTCCTTTTATAGTCGTAAGGAGGGGATCCAGGTGTACAGAATGGGGGTGTAGCAAGGTGCTACGTGTCTAGCGAGGGAGAGCTAGCGCCCTAAGTACATGCCAAGGTGGCAGCCGGAGAGGTCTTGGCACCCTGTTGTTGTGGCGTCGTGGCTGTTGGAGGAGTAACGGAGCCGGACGGGGGGACAGCTGTCGGAGTGGCTGGGCCCTTGCTGACGTCCTCCTGCTTTCGTAAGGGAGCTGAGAGCCGCCGTCGTCATGATCTAGCGGGGCGCCATCATTGCCTATCTGGCGTAGCTGGCCAGATGGGATGCCGGTCTTGTTCTCTGTGACCCAAGTCGGCTCAGGGTAGGGTGATGATGACGCTTCCTGTTGACGTGGCGGTCTCGTGTCCTAGGTCGGGCGTCGTGGAGGCTCCTCCGAAGCCGAGGTCGAGTCCGTCCTGCAAGACAGAGGCAGAGTCCGAGCCCTGGGTCGGGCGAGGCGGAGATCGTTCGGCAGAGGCCGAGGCAGAGTCCGAGCCCTGGGTCGGGCGAGGCGGAGTTCGTCGTCTTCCGGGGCCTTAGCCCGAGTCCGAGCCCTGGGGTCGGGCGGAGCGGAGTTCGCCGTCTTCCGGGGCCTTAGCCCGAGTCCGAGCCCTTGGGCGGAGCGGAGTTCGCCGTCTTCCGGGGCCTTAGCCCGAGTCCGAGCCCTGGGGTCGGGCGGAGCGGAGTTCGCCGTCTTCCGGGGCCTTAGCCCGAGTCCGAGCCCTGGGGTCGGGCGGAGCGGAGTTCGCCGTCTTCCGGGGCCTTAGCCCGAGTCCGAGCCCTGGGTCGGGCGGAGCCTCCTATGGCACCTCTGGCGAAGTCTGGTCGCCCGTCGGTCTTACCTTTTGCGTTAAACGCCCCGGTGACTCGGTCGGTTGGCGCGGTGATTTAGTCAGGGTTTCTTCTTATCGAAGGCGGGGCCTAGGGCGAGCCGGAGATGCGTCTGCCGTGAAAGAGGAGGCCTCAGGCGAGACGGAGTCATCTTAGGGTCGGCTGCCCTCGCCCGAGGCTAGGCTCGGGCGTGGCGTGGTCAAGTCACTCGTATGGACTGATCCCTGACTTAATCAAACCCATCAGGCCTCTGCAGCTTTATGCTGATGGGGGTTACCAGCTGAGAATTAGGCGTCTTGAGGGTACCCCTAATTATGGTCCCCGACAGTAGCCCCCGAGCCTCGAAGAGAGTGTTAACACTCGCTTGGAGGCTTGCGTCGCACTTTTTTGCAAGGGGACCAGCCTTTCTCGGTGGTACTTTGTTCCGGTGGGTGCGCGCGAGCGCACCCGCCGGGTGTAGCCCCCGAGGCCTCGGAGGAGTGGTTTCACTCCTTCGAGGTCTTAATGCCTTGCGCAATGCCTCGGCTGGTCTGGCGGTTCCCTCATGCGAGCAGGGCGTAACCCAGGTGCACTGTCGGGGCCCAAGTTCTCGGGCTGGTATGTTGACGCTGTCAACGGTTCGGCCGGAGCCGGGTTTGCGAGAGCAGCCCCCGAGCCTTCGCACGGAGCGAGAGGACGATCAGGGACAGACTCGACTTTTTATATACGCCCCTACGTCGCCTTTCCGCAAGGAGGAGGGGGGGAGTGCGCCATGTTACCCTCGATGGGCACCGAACATGGTGTCTCCGGTGAGCTGCAATCGGGTAATCCGAGTGGACGTCCGTGCCCCGTTTGTTGGGGGTCGGCTAGGGGCCCGGAGGCACGCCCAAAAGTACCTGCGGGTGATCTGCCGGACCCGGTCCCCTAGCGACGGGGTCCGAGGGCTCGTTGCCTCCCTTCGATGGGATTCCGTTACAGAGTCGTTCCCGCTGGTCTCGGAAATGTCCTAGGGTACCTCGGGAGCACAGCCCGAGCCTTGGTTATGTATCGAACGTACCCCTGGTCATCCCTCGCTCGGCGTCTGAGGCGACTGTGAACCCTTCGACAGGCCAGCCTTCGAACCCCTGATCAGTAGGGGGCACGGAGCCCAAATAGCCTGAGGCGGTCGTGGGTCCTTTCGGGGGCCGACCTTCGAACCCCTGACCAGTAGTGGGTGTCGGGCCCACGCGATCTGAGGCGGCTGTTGAACCCTTCGGGGGGCCAGCCTTCGAACCCCTGATCAGTAGGGAGGCTCGGAGCCTAGTTCCTTCACGGGGAAGGATCCCTTTGGGGTTATCCCCCTTCTCGGTCCCTGTTGCAAGAGATAGAGAAAGAAGGAAAAGGGAAAAAGGATTCGAAATTGAACGTCGTGGCGTACCTTTTTCGGCGCGATTGTTTTGGCGAAGGCGCAACGTCACCAGCCGCTCCCGCCCGTAGCGCTGTCCGTCGAGCCGCGGAGTTAATGCGCCGGGGTGAGTAGTTGGCGAGGTTTCCGTTGCGCGTGCGCGAGCCGTTCGAGGTACGGGTCACGGGCGCGTCGTCTTCACGCCGTGAGAGGGGGTTCTCTTGCTGCCTCCGGATGGGACATGAGCTTGGCAGATGGCGTGACCGCTGCTCTCGCGCGCCTGCCACCGTCATTACTGCCGGCCCATTTTTGACCGTTTTTGACCGCTGCGCCAGGCTGGCGCTGCCGGGTCGCGGGCTGGGTCGCCTCGAATCGCGGTATCGGTTCCGCAATCGAGGAGGTGCGGTGGTGGAGCGAGTGGCATAGCGGTTCGCATGCAGCGCCCGGCGCGCCAGTTGCACGACGCGTGGGCTTGAGCCGTCGCGCTGGCCTGTCAGGAGTCGGAGAGGCGCGTCCACTTGGCGCGGTTGCATGCCGCCTGCATGGCCGCCTGCCCCTTTCGCCCGCTGGTCCGAGCAAAAGTGGAGGGTTACTTGTAACCGCCGGGTGGTTGCGTGCGTCGTGCGCGACGGTTCGGCTTCTTCTTAGGGCCGGTCTGCATGACAGGTGGGCCCCAGCCCCCGCGCCGCAGGGGAGGACTTCGGAGGCGTGTTGGAGAAGACTCAGCTCGTGACGGTTGAGGGCGCAAGCAGGGGGAGGTGCCTTTAAAAGGAGGGCGACCCCTTTCGCAAGGTGACCACGTCTCCTTCCTCCCCTATGCATTGTGTCTCTCCATTTTCCGAGCCCCCGGATGGGGGAAACCGCCGTCTTTTCGCCCCATCGCCGGAGGAACGCAACTCCGTGGGGGTTGGTACCTTTCAGCCATCGTTCGGCTTCAAGGATTTTCATCATGCAGCCCGGCTGCACCCCTCCACCGGCGGTCACCCAAGAGGGCGACCTCCGGCTTGATGGTGGGGGAAAGCGAGCCGGGCTGCGGCCCCCGCCCCTCCCTCAGCCTCAAGGATTTTCATCACCTGGCCAAGAGGGAGGACGAGGCGAGTCAGGGAGCTGTCTCCGTGTGGGTCGGTTGCCCTCTTCTTCCCCGTGCGCCTGGGGGAGAACGGCATCCTCCAGCATCACGGAGACTTCCTCCAGCCATGTCGGAAGTGGCGGGTCCCGAGGCGTCGGCGGACGGAAGTGGCTTCTCTTCCGACGAGATTGCCAACTCCGTCAGTAGCCCTGGGTCTCCGTCTCCCGGCCTGAATGGCTGGCTCTCGTCCTCGGGGGGCGAGAGTTTTTTCGCCGCCCCGCAGGCCCGCCCCTATCGAGTGGGGTTGTTCGCACCTGCGGGGGGGAACCGGAGTTCCGTTTGTAAATGGCACCTCGAGTGCCGGGTTTTTTTGCTCATTTCGGCTTTCGGGGCTTGAACATGTATGTAACTTACGGCACAGAGCCGTGTTTTTTCCTCATTTCTGAGCACTAGGACTCGCCTGTTGTTTGCCTGAACCGCTTCACCAAGCGTGAGTCGCCCCGTGTCAAGGTGACGAGTGAGGTATCCGTATCCCGGAGGCGTAGGAATCCCTCGGCTCGGTCGGCCCTGTTGTCCGAGGCTCCTCTAGCTTAGTTAAAGAGACCCCTCGGCCGCTCTTCGACGAGCCGAGGCCAGGGGTAGCGATATCAGCATGAGCAGAGGTGGAGTTGGCTCGGAAATGAAACCTGGTTGGCCGGAGCCTAGCCGGGTTGTCCGTTGGCAGGATCGTCGTCGGAGTTGCTCAGCCGAGGCTTCGGATCGAGCTGGCGCCCTCGGAAGGCGGTCGGCCGAGGCCCCGGAGGTGGCCGGCCCAGCCGTTCGCTCGGGCCGGGTTCTCGGAGAAGTCCCTGGCAGAGATTGCTCGAGCGTGGTGATGACGTCGTCCTTCGGAGCGGAGGCCCTCGGACCGCGTCGCCGTCCGAGGCTAGGTCGGGCCTCGCCGAAGGTGTTGTCGACGCCGAGGGTGTCATCGCCCTCTTCCAGCGTCAAGATCCGAGCCTGCAGGGTCAAATCGTCTTGTAGCGTGGGCCTTGCGCGGCCATTGAGGCCAGAACACATACCCTTGTCGCGTTATAAAGCTGCGTCTCTTTTCCTCTTGTTTCGAGTATCTGGACTTTTTTGTCGGTAGCAGGGATGTTAGTGCGAGCGAGAGTTGCTTTTCGCGGAAGGTGATGAGTGAGGTATCCGTATCCCGGAGGCGTGGGAGTCCCTCGGCTCGGTCGGCCTTGCCGCTTACGCGTACTTTTACCCGTCCATGAGGCCCTGTCACCGACTCGGTCTAGAAGGCTCGAAGAATCGCTTCGACAGAAGAGCTTCCGTACGTAAAGACTCGTTCAATCCGCGGGTTCGCCTTATCCGAGCGCGAGTTACTTATCGCAGAAGGTGATGAGTGAGGTATCCGTATCCCGGAGGCGTAGGAGTCCCTCGGCTCGGTCAGCCTTGACTGCTTACGTGTACTCCGTCGTTTCCAGGACCCACTTTTCGAAGTAATCAAAAAGCACGAAAGATGTTCTGGTGAAAGAGATTTTTTGTTCGAGGAAAATTTTGACGCAGAGGGGGTTTCCCCCCTTTTAGCCCCCGAGGGAGGGTCGGGCTCTGCCGAGGCGAGGCTGACCCTTCCTTGTTGACTAAGCTTTGCGTGGGTGCGAGGTATATAAACAACTTGGAAACATCTTAAGGGTAGAAGCGACGTAGCTGTTGGATGTTCCAAGCGTTGCCGTAGACCTCGCCTTGACTGTTGGCCAGCTTGTACGTTCCGGGCTTCAGAACTTTGGCGATGACGAACGGCCCCTCCCAGGGGGGCGTGAGCTTGTGCCTCCCTCGGGCGTCTTGCCGCAGCCGAAGCACCAGGTCGCCCACCTGGAGGTCTCGGGGTCGGACCCCTCGGGCGTGGTAGCGTCGCAGGGACTGCTGATACCGCGCCGAGTGTAGTAAGGCCCTGTCCCGAGCCTCGTCCAGCTGGTCCAGCGAGTCTTCTCGGCTAGCTTGGTTGCTTTCTTCGTTGTAGGCCCTCGTCCTCGGGGAGCCGTATTCCAGGTCCGTGGGCAAGATAGCCTCGGCCCCGTAGACCAGGAAGAACGGCGTGAAACCCGTGGCTCGGCTTGGCGTCGTCCTCAGGCTCCAGACCACCGATGGGAGTTCCTTCATCCACCGCTTGCCGAATTTGTTGAGGTTGTTGTAGATCCGAGGCTTGAGCCCTTGTAGGATCATGCCATTGGCACGCTCTACTTGCCCATTTGTCATGGGATGAGCTACGGCGGCCCAGTCCACCCGGATGTTGTGATCCTCGCAAAAATCCAAGAATTTTTTGCCGGTGAACTGGGTGCCATTGTCGGTGATGATTGAGTTCGGAACCCCGAAGCGATGGATGATGTTGGTGAAGAACGCCACCGCCTGCTCGGACCTGATGCTGTTCAGGGGTCGGACCTCGATCCACTTGGAGAATTTGTCGATGGCGACCAGCAGGTGCGTGTAGCCCCCGGGCGCCTTCTGCAGAGGGCCGACGAGGTCCAGACCCCACACAGCGAAGGGCCAGGTGATGGGTATCGTCTGCAGAGCTTGAGCGGGCAGGTGGGTCTGCCTCGCATAGAATTGGCACCCTTCGCAGGCACGGACAATTCTAGTGGCGTCGGCCACCGCCGTTGGCCAGTAGAAGCCTTGGCGGAAAGCGTTCCCGACGAGGGTTCGAGGTGCTGCATGATGACCGCAAGCCCCCGAGTGTATTTCCCGCAGGAGTTCCTGGCCTTCGGCGATGGAGATGCATCGCTGGAGGATGCCCGAGGGGCTGCGGTGGTAGAGCTCCTTCTCATCGCCCAGCAAGACGAACGATTTGGCGCGTCGCGCTACCCGCCGAGCCTCGGCTCGGTCGAGGGGCAGTTCTCCTTGGCGGAGATATTGCAGGTACGGGGTTTGCCAATCTTGATCTGGCACGACCCCGTTCTGCTCCTCCTCGATGCGCAGTGCTTCGCCCTCGGGCTCTGAGGGTTCCTCGGGGTGAGCCGAGGATGGCTCGGGCTGGACCGAGGTCACCTCGGACGAGGCCGAGGGTGCTTCGGGCTCGGGCGCGTCATCCATCTTGACGGAGGGTTGGTGCAGATCCCGGGAGAAGACGTCCGGGGGAACCGTCGTTCGCCCCGAGGCTATCTTCGCCAGCTCGTCCGCAGTCTCGTTGTAGCGCCGGGCGATGTGGTTAAGCTCGAGCCCGTAGAACTTGTCTTCCAGGCGTCGAACCTCCTCAAGGTAAGCCTCCATCTTTGGGTCGCGGCAGAGGGAGTTCTTCATGACTTGGTCGATGACGAGCTGCGAGTCGCCACGTGCATCGAGGCGTCGGACCCCTAGCTCGATGGCGATTCGCAATCCGTTGATCAGAGCCTCGTACTCAGCCACATTGTTGGACGCCGGGAAATGGAGGCGAAGCACGTAGCGCAGGTGTTTCCCGAGGGGCGAGACGAAAAGCAGGCCCGCGCCAGCTCCCGTCTTCATCAGCGACCCATCGAAAAACATGGTCCAGAGCTCTGGTTGGATCGGAGCCGTTGGCAACTAGGTATCGACCCATTCGGCTACGAAATCCGCCAGTACCTGGGACTTGATGGCCTTCCGAGGGGCGAACGAGATTGCCTCGCCCATGATTTCCACCGCCCACTTCGCGATCCGCCCCGAGGCTTCTCGGCACTGGATGATCTCCCCCAGGGGGAAGGATGACACCACAGTCACCGGATGGGACTCGAAGTAATGTCGCAGCTTTCGCCTCGTCAGGATCACTGCGTATAGCAGCTTCTGGACTTGTGGGTAGCGGATCTTGGTCTCGGACAGCACTTCGCTGACGAAGTAAACTGGCCTCTGAATGGGCAAAGCATGCCCCTCTTCCTGCCTTTCGACTACGATCGCGGCGCTGACCACCTGAGTGGTTGCGGCGACGTAGACCAGGAGGGTTTCTCCATCAGCTGGGGGTACCAAGATGGGCGCCTGGGTGAGGAGCGCCTTCAGGTTCCCGAGGGCTTCCTCGGCCTCGGGAGTCCAAGTGAAGCACTCGGCCTTCCTTAAGAGGCGGTACAGGGGCAGGCCTCTCTCGCCGAGGCGCGAGATGAAACGGCTCAAGGCCGCGAGGCATCCCATGACCCTCTGTACGCCTTTTAAGTCCTTGATGGGCCCCATGTTTGTGATCGCTGCGATCTTCTCCGGGTTGGCTTCGATGCCCCGCTTGGAGACGATGAACCCCAAGAGCATGCCTCGGGGCACCCCGAAGACGCACTTCTCGGGATTAAGCTTGACGCCCTTCGCCTTGAGACACCGGAATGTCAGTTCGAGGTCGGAGAGAAGGTCGGAGGCTTTCCTCGTCTTGACTACGATGTCATCGACGTAGGCCTCGACCGTGCGACCAATGTGTTGGCCGAACACATGGTTCATGCACCGCTGGTACGTCGCACCCGCGTTTCTCAACCCGAACGGCATTGTGACATAACAGTACATGCCGAAGGGCGTGATGAAAGAAGTCGCGAGCTGGTCGGACTCTTTCATCTTGATTTGATGATACCCTGAGTAGGCATCGAGGAAAGACAGGGTTTCGCACCCTGCAGTGGAGTCCACAATTTGGTCGATGCGAGGTAGAGGGTAGGGGACCTTCGGACATGCTTTGTTGAGACCGGTGTAGTCTACACACATCCGCCACTTCCCCCCTTTTTTCCTCACAAGTACAGGGTTGGCAAGCCATTCGGGATGGAATACCTCTTTAATGAACCCTGCTGCCATCAGCTTGTGGACCTCCTCGCCTATCACCCTGCGCCTTTCCTCATCGAATCGGCGCAGAGGCTGTCTGACCGGCCGGGCTCCGGCCCGAATATCCAGCGAGTGCTCGGCGACATCCCTCGGTATGCCGGGCATGTCCGAGGGACTCCACGCAAAAACGTCGGCGTTTGCGCGGAGAAAGTCGACGAGCACTGCTTCCTATTTGGGGTCGAGCCCGGAACCGATCCGGATCTGCTTGGAGGTGTCGCCACTGGGGTCGAGAGGGACGGCCTTAACCGTCTCCGCTGGCTCGAAGTTGCCGGCATGCCGCTTCACGTCCGGCACCTCTCGGGAGAGGCTTTCCAGGTCGGCAATGAGGGCCTCGGACTCGGCGAGGGCCTCGGCGTACTCCACGCACTCCACATCGCATTCGAATGCGTGTTTGTACGTGGGGCCGACGGTGATGACCCCGTTGGGGCCCGGCATCTTGAGCTTCAGGTAGGTGTAGTTGGGGATGGCCATGAACTTCGCGTAGCATGGCCTCCCCAACACAGCGTGGTAGGTTCCTCGGAACCCGACCACCTCGAACATCAAAGTCTCCCTTCGGAAGTTGGAGGGTGTTCCGAAGCAGACAGGGAGGTCGAGCTGTCCGAGGGGCTGGACGCGCTTCCCGGGAATGATCCCGTGGAAGGGCGCAGCGCCTGCTCGGACGGATGACAGGTCGACGCGCAGGAGCCTGAGGGTCTCGGCGTAGATGATGTTGAGGCAGCTGCCTCCATCCATCAGGACCTTGGTGAGCCTGACGTCGCCGATGACGGGGTCGACGACGAGCGGGTACTTCCCCGGGCTCGGCACGTGGTCGGGGTGGTCGTCCCGGTCGAAAGTGATGGGCTTGTCGGACCAGTCTAGGTAGACTGGCGCCGCCACCTTCACCGAGCAGACCTCCCGACGCTCTTGCTTACGATGCCGAGCCGAGGCATTCGCCGCATGCCCTCCGTAGATCATGAAGCAGTCGCGGACCTCTGGGAACTCTCCTGCTTGGCGATCCTCCCCTTTGTCGCCGTCGCGGGCCTTGCCACCCTCTGCGGGTGGCCCGGCCCTGTGGAAGTGGCGCCGAAGCATGACGCACTCCTCGAGGGTGTGCCTGACGGGCCCCTGATGGTAGGGGCACGTCTCCTTGAGTGCCTTGTCGAAGAGGTTAGCACCTCCGGGGGGCTTCCGAGGGTTCTTGTGCTCGGCGGCGGCGACAAGGTCTGCATCGGGAACGTCGCGTTTCGCTTGCGACTTCCTCCTGCCTTTCTTCTTGGCGCCGCGCGGAGTAGACGCCTCGGGAGTATCTTCCGACGGGCGGCCCTGGGGCTGCTTGTCCTTTCGGAAGATGGCCTCTACCGCCTCCTGGCCAGAGGCGAACTTGGTGGCGATGTCCATCAGCTCGCTCGCCCTGGTGGGGGTCTTGCGACCCAGCTTGCTCACCAGGTCGCGGCAGGTGGTGCCGGCGAGGAACGCGCCGATGACATCAGAGTCGGTGATGTTGGGCAGCTCGGTGCGCTGCTTCGAGAACCGCCGGATGTAGTCTCGAAGAGACTCTCCCGGCAGTTGCCGACAGCTTCGGAGGTCCCAGGAATTCCCGGGGCGCACGTACGTGCCCTGGAAGTTGCCGGCAAAAGCCTGAACCAGATCTTCCCAGTTGGAAATCTGCCCCGGAGGCAGGTGCTCCAACCAGGCACGAGCGGTGTCGGAGAGAAACAGGGGGAGGTTTCGGATGATGAGGTTGTCATCGTCCGTCCCACCTAGTTGACAGGCCAGGCGGTAGTCCGCAAGCCACAATTCCGGTCTCGTTTCCCCCGAGTACTTCGTGATAGTAGTCGGGGGTCGGAATCGGGGCGGAAACGGCGCCCGCCGAATGGCTCGGCTAAAGACCTGCGGACCGGGTGGTTCGGGCGAGGGACTCCGATCCTCCCCGCTGTCGTAGCGTCCCCCACGCCTGGGGTGATAGCCTCGGCGCACCCTTTCGTCGAGGCGTGCCCGACGGTCGCGATGAGGGTGCTCGTCGCCGAGGTGGCCCGGGGCCGCAGGCGCGGTGTTGCGCGTGCGCCCGGTGTAGACCGAGGCTTCCCGCGTGAGTCGGGAAGTCGCGGCACGAGGTTCCGAGGGGTATCCCTGCCTTCGGGAGGCAGAGCTCTCGGCCCGCCGGGCCGCAGCGCCTTCCAGGAGATGCTTGAGTTCTCCCTGGATTCGCCGACCCTCGGTGGTTGATGACTCCGGCATCGCGCGGAGGAGCATCGCTGCAGCGGCCAGGTCCTGACCGGTTCCGCCGGACGCGGGTGGCGGTCTGTCCCTGGCATCGTTGGCGATGCGGTGCTGGAGACCTTGGGGCAGGTGATGTATTCCTCCGGCCGGGGGTTGGCTCGCCCATACCTGCCCGATGTTCTGGCGGATTGCCTCGAGCGCTCCTGCTCCCTCATCGAGCCCGGCCTGCGCCCCGCGGACTTGCTCGAGCTGTGGGTCGTGACCCCCCGCCGGAACAGGGACCACAGCTAGCTCCCGCGGGATGTCGGCGCGAGGCGCTGGCCTAGGGGGATCACCATCCTCCGGTATGCCGAGACAGCCGCCTCCGGAGGGATCCCCTAGCTCGATGTGGAAACATTCGCGACTCGGGCCGCAGTCCTTGTCGCCAAGGCTGCGGCTGCCGTCGGAACAGTCGGAGAGGCAGTAGTCACATGCGGTCATGAAGTCCCGCATGGCACTAGGGTTGCCAGATCCGGAGAAATCCCAGCAGATGCTGGGGTCGTCATCTTCCTCGGACCCAGAGGGTCCGAGGGTCGAGACACCCGTCAATCGGTCCCAAGGCGACCGCACACGAAACCCCAGAGAGGTTGCACTCGCCTCAATGTGAGCGCCCGCCAAAGCGAGGTCGCCAGGCGGGCTGAGGCCGAGTCGAAATGACGAAAGATGGGGAGCAGTCGGTACCTTTTTGTCGACGAGGGGCGATGAAGTCAAGTCGGGGGCTGACCGCGCCGTCGTCTTGGGTACGAGGGCGACGTCCTGCAGGCCTTCCGTGAGCGTGCTGGCGTCGTCCACTTGCTCGGGGTCAACGTGTTGCGGGGGGATGGCGCTCGTGTTTGCCTCGAACGCGAGGGCGACGCTTGGCGTGTCCTCCGTTGAGGCGCCGGGAATGTCGATTTGCTCGACAGCCGTCGGAGCGCGGCCTCCCGCTCGGCCCTGGTTGCCCCGCCTCCTCCTCCTCCGATGGCGAGGGAGAGGATGGGGCGAGCTCGAAAGTTGTCCTTCCCCCACGCGGGAAAGACGTCGTCGATTCCGCCGCCGGCGGGCGGGCTGTCCGCCACCATTGTCGCTGCCGCGCGGCGGTGGAAGGAGTACCATGTCGTAGTTGCCGTCGAGAGACATGAACTCGAGGTTCCCGAAACGGAGCACCGTCCCGGGTTGAAGAGGTCGTTGGAGACTGCCCATCTGGAGCTTGACGGGAAATCGAACGTCAACACGCAGCGTGCCCCTACCTGGCGCGCCAACTGTCGGCGTTCCGAGACCGGGGGGTCCCCGAGCCGACGAGTGAGAGTGCCGCGTGCCCCAGCCCAGATGGGTCGAGCGCGTGGGCGAGCGCGAAGGGGGGAACAGAGAGAGAGGTCGGTGGCCGGAGCCGGGTCGTGAGGGAGTCGGAGAATTCCCGCGGCCTTCGTGTTCGTCCCGCGCCCAGGTCGGGTGCGCTTGCAGTAGGGGGTTACAAGCGTCCGCGCGAGGTGAGGGGAGGCGAGCGGCCCCTAGAGAGCGCCTGCCCCTGCCCTTCGTCCCCGCGAGGCCAACCTTCTCTAAGAAGGCCCTGGTCCTTCCTTTTATAGTCGTAAGGAGGGGATCCAGGTGTACAGAATGGGGGTGTAGCAAGGTGCTACGTGTCTAGCGAGGGAGAGCTAGCGCCCTAAGTACATGCCAAGGTGGCAGCCGGAGAGGTCTTGGCACCCTATTGTTGTGGCGTCGTGGCTGTTGGAGGAGTAACGGAGCCGGACGGGGGGACAGCTGTCGGAGTGGCTGGGCCCTTGCTGACGTCCTCCTGCTTTCGTAAGGGAGCTGAGAGCCGCCGTCGTCATGATCTAGCGGGGCACCATCATTGCCTATCTGGCGTAGCTGGCCAGATGGGACGCCGGTCTTGTTCTTTGTGACCCAAGTCGGCTCAGGGTAGGGTGATGATGACGCTTCCTGTTGACGTGGCGGTCTCGTGTCCTAGGTCGGGCGTCGTGGAGGCTCCTCCGAAGCCGAGGTCGAGTCCGTCCTGCAAGACAGAGGCAGAGTCCGAGCCCTGGGTCGGGCGAGGCGGAGATCGTTCGGCAGAGGCCGAGGCGGAGTCCGAGCCCTAGGTCGGGCGAGGCGGAGTTCGTCGTCTTCTGGGGCCTTAGCCCGAGTCCGAGCCCTGGGGTCGGGCGGAGCGGAGTTCGCCGTCTTCCGGGGCCTTAGCCCGAGTCCGAGCCCTTGGGCGGAGCGAAGTTCGCCGTCTTCCGGGGCCTTAGCCCGAGTCTGAGCCCTGGGGTCGGGCGGAGCGGAGTTCGCCGTCTTCCGGGGCCTTAGCCCGAGTCCGAGCCCTGGGGTCGGGCGGAGCGGAGTTCGCCGTCTTCTAGGGCCTTAGCCCGAGTCCGAGCCCTGGGGTCGGGCGGAGCGGAGTTCGCCGTCTTCCGGGGCCTTAGCCCGAGTCCGAGCCCTGGGTCGGGCGGAGCCTCCTATGGCACCTCTGGCGAAGTCTGGTCGCCCGTCGGTCTTACCTTTTGCGTTAAACGCCCCGGTGACTCGGTCGGTTGGCGCGGTGATTTAGTCAGGGTTTCTTCTTATC
This sequence comes from Zea luxurians, assembly GCA_029449295.1. NCBI lineage: Eukaryota > Viridiplantae > Streptophyta > Magnoliopsida > Poales > Poaceae > Zea > Zea luxurians. The sequence continues at coordinate 52,106,394 of JAOPSE010000021.1, read as the reverse complement.
GAAGGCGGGGCCTAGGGCGAGCCGGAGATGCGTCTGCCGTGAAAGAGGAGGCCTCAGGCGAGACGGAGTCATCTTAGGGTCGGCTGCCCTCGCCCGAGGCTAGGCTCGGGCGTGGCGTGGTCAAGTCACTCGTATGGACTGATCCCTGACTTAATCAAACCCATCAGGCCTCTGCAGCTTTATGCTGATGGGGGTTACCAGCTGAGAATTAGGCGTCTTGAGGGTACCCCTAATTATGGTCCCCGACAATTCGTAAAAGTGTCAATAACATAAATATGAAATTGGCTTAATGATAAAATATTTTAATTAAGAGATTTAGCAAAAGGAGCTAGTTGAGAAGGTATTTTGATTTTTTGTGCACTAAAGATTTTGCTCTGGCATAGTCTGGCCAGTTGGAAACGCTTAAATCTGACGTACTAACTTATCTAGTCTAGCATTCCTTTCTGCACTACTGAGTCTTAGATTTTAGGTAACCAAACAAACTTTGGCACATTATTGTAGCCTACCTAGGATGGTAGCCAAACAATCAAACAACCCATATGTCGGGGTTTCGGACCCGGGGGGGTCCCTGGACGGACGAGTAAATTTGTCGCTGCGTGTCCCTGCCCAGATGGGTTGGTGCGAGATGGAACACAAGTGGGGGAATGAGCCTTGTATTATCCTGCACCAGGGTGCTCGTAGTAGGGGTTACAAGCGTTGCGAGAGAGCGAGGGCGAGAGAGAGCGAGTAGGAGAGAGCGAGAGAGAGAGAGAGGGGGTCCGGCCCCCGCTCGTCTTCTCCCGTCTCTTTGTCGTGCGTCTACTCGTCTCCTCTACCGTGTGTTCGTGTGTTCGTATCGTTCTTTCCCCCCCTCCCTTCGTGGGGCCCTGGACACCCCCTTTTATAGACGTAAGGAGATGCCCAGTTGTACAATGGGGTGTAGCTGGGAGCTAACGTGGCTGGCAGGGAAGTGCCCTGAGCCCTGTATAGATAACAATGTGGCCATCGGGGGGGCGTCTCGAGCCCTATAGAGGTAGTATCGTGGCCGTCGGAGAAGTGCCTTGAGCCCTGTAGCAGTACAGCTGTTGGCGCTGCATGGATCCTGCTGACGTCTCCTTGCTTCCGTAGGGGGCTTGAGAACCACCGACGTCATGGTTGCATGCGGGGAACCATCATTGCCTGTTACCGGGGTAAGCTTGATGGGACGCCAGTCTTGTTCCTTTATAGCCTGAGCTAGCTAGGAGTAGGGTAATGATGTATCCCTTGTGGCGCGGTTGATCCGAGCCTGAGGCCGGGCAAGGCGGCGGCTCCTCCGAGGCCGAGGCCTAGGGTCGGGCGAGGATGTGACTCTTCCCGAGGCCGAGGTTGAGGCCGAGCCCTGGGGTCAGGCGAGGCGGAGATCTCCTCCCGAGGCCGAGGCCGAGCCCCAGGGTCGGGCGAGGCGGAGCTTCCTGTTGTGCTCGAGGCTGAACTTGACCGTTGTCGGTTTCGCCCGGGTGGTTGGCACAGTAGCCGGAGCGGGGCGAGCAGCGCTGTTTTCCTATTAGATCGGTTAGTGTAAGGGTGAAGTGACTGTGGTCACTTCGACCTTGCCGACTGAGGCGCGCGTGTCAGGATAAGGTGTCAGGCGATCCCAGCATTACATGTGCATGCAATACGATCGGATGGTAAGGCGATTTGGCCAAGGTCGCTTGCACGACAAGGCTTGCCTTTGGTTGAGCCAAGGGTGCTCTCACTGTCTGAGGGGACCCTCGGGCGAGACGTGAACTTGTCTGGGACCACTGTTCCGCCCGAGGCCGGGCTCAGGCGAGGCGTGACCACGTCCCTTGGTAGACGAAGCTTTGACTTTGACCCGAGTCGTAAGCCTTTATGGTTTGCTCTGAAGGTGTTCACCTGTCGTGATTAGGAGTGTTGGGGGTACCCCTAATTACGGTACCCGACAGTAGCCCCCGAGCCTCGAAGGGAGTGCAGGCACTCGCTTGGAGGTTCTGCCAGATTTTTGCGAGGGGACCAGCCTTTCTCGGTTATGTTCCGTTCCGGTGGGTGCGCGCGAGCGCACCCGCCGGGTGTAGCCCCCAGGCCTCGGAGGAGTGTTTTGACTTCTCTGAGGTCTTAATTCGTGCTGTGATGCCTCGGTCGGCCTAGTTGTTCCCTCATGCGGCCTGGCCGCAGCCCGGGTGTATGGTCAGGCTCCGAGTTTTTGAGCTGGTTTGTTGACGCTGTCAACAGTTTTGGCCGCAGCCGGGTGCGAGGGCAGCCCCCAAGCCTCTTCACGGAGCGAGAGGACGATCAAGGACTGTCTCGCTGTCAACAGTTTTGGCCACAGCCGGGTGCGAGGGCAGCCCCCGAGCCTCTGCACGGAGCGAGAGGACGATCAAGGACTGTCTCGACTTTTATTATACGCCCCTTCATCGCCTTTTCGCAAGGAGGAAGGGGGGAAAGCGCCACGTTACCCTCGGAGGGCACCGATCATGGTGTTTCCAGTGAGTTGCTAACGGGTGACCCGAGTGGACGCCCGTGCCCCGTTCGTTAGGGGTCGGCTAGTGGCCCAGAGGCGCGCTCCAAAAGTACCTGCAGGGGATTTGCTGGACTCGGACCCATTTCGATAGGGCCCGAGGGCTCGGTGCCTCCCTCCGGTGGGATTCCATTACAAATCGTTCCCGCTGGTCTCGAAAATGTCCTAGGGTACCTCGAGAGCGTAGCCCGAGCCTCGGCCATGTATCGGATGTACCCAGGGTCATCCCTCACTCTGCGTGTTCTGGGGCGGCTGTCGAACCCTTTCGAGGGGCCAGCCTTTGAACCCCTGATCAGTAATGGGCGCGGAGCCCGGGTGCTCTGGGGCGGCTGTCGAACCCTTTCGAGGGGCTAGCCTTCGAACCCCTGATCAGTAGGAGGGCTCGGGGGGCCGTGTGCCCTGGGGCGGCTGCTGGATCTCGCAGGGCGCAACCTTCGAACCCCTGATCAGTAGGAGGGCTTGGGGGCCCGTTTCCTTCGCGGGGAAGGATCCCTTTCAAAATATCCCCTTTCTTGGTCCCTGTGGCAAGAGAGAGAGAGGAAGCAGAAAAGGATATGAATTTAAAAATCGTGGCGCACCTTTTTTGACGAGACCATTATGGCGAAGGTGAAACGTTGCTTGCTTCGCCTGCCAACGGTGTCGCTGGTTCTGCCAAGGAGTTAATGCGACGGGACGTGCGATTCGTGGGGCGTCTGTTGCGCGTGCGCGGGCCGTTCGAGGAACGGGGCACGGGCGCGTCGTTCTTACGCCATGGGAGAGGGCTCCCCTGCTGCTTCAGGAGGACGCGAGCTAGGGGGTGATTTGACCGCTGCTTCCGCCCGTCTGTTGCGGCAGTTATTGCCGGTCCGCTTTTGGCCACGTCGACTGTCGTGCCTTCCCCCACGGCTGGCTAACCCGTGACCGTTGTACTCAGTTGGCACTGTTGGGTCATGCGTGGGGCTACCTTGAGTCGCAGCACTGGTTCCGCAGTTGAGAATACACAGCATTGGCGCAGGTGGCGGTGCGGTTTCCTTGCATGTAGTGACCGTCGCGCCGGTTGCATGGTACGTGGGACCGAGCCTTCATGCTGCTCCACCGGAAGTGACGAAGCCGAAAGGGTGCATAACCATGGTGCAGTTGCATGCTCCCTGCACGGCGGCTCGCCCTTTCGTCCGCTGGTTCCGACGAGGATGAGGGAACGCTTATAACCGCAGGGCGGTTTCATGCCTTGCGTGCGGCGGTTTGCCTCCTTCGCGTCTCGAGTCAGTTCTGATGACGTGTGGGACCCGGCCCCTGTGTCGGGGGGTGGGAACCCTGGAGCATGTCGGTGGAAACTTTGCCCGTGACGCTTGGGGCGCAAGTGAGGAGATCTGCCTATAAATGGGGATCAATCCCCCGGGCAGTGGCCATGCCTTCGCACTCCTCTCTTGTATTGCTCTCTTCAACCTTCCGTGTCCCCAGATGGGGAGCGCCTGTTTGGCTTTCTTCTTGCTGTTGTTTGAGAAGCATGACCTTATGGGGGTTGGCGCTCTCCAGTCGTTGCTCGGCTTCAAGGATTTTCATCATGCAGCCTGGCTGCATTCCCTCACCAATGGTCATCCGTAGGGATGATCACCAGCCTGGTGGTGGGGAGAAGCAAGCCGGGCCGCGACCTCCGCCCCGCCCTCAGCTTCAAGGATCTTCATCATCTGAGCTGAGGCGGAGGAGCGCATCGAGTGGGGGGGGCCGCCTCCACGTGGGTCGGTGACCCTTTTCTTCCCCTAGCGTTCGGGGGAGAAGGGCATCCTCCAGCCCTGCGGAGGCGTCCTCCAGCTATGCGGGGGAAGGAGAACTACTGCACCCTGGCCACAGTGCAGCTTTCCATCCTCCACTTGGGCACCGGTCGTGCCGCGCGGGTGGCCGCTGTCACCGGCGCTGGAGTGGGGGCTGCCGCTGGTGAGGCTCCCCACCGCAGCGGTTGCCTCCGCCGACGAGACCGTCGGTGCCAGCTGCGCTCCGGACCTCCGGTTCTTTGGCTTTAATGTCTGGTTCTCGTCCCCCATGAGGGGACGTGAACGAAGGCCCTTCAACAGTAGCGTTTGCCCTGAGGTCATCGCTGCTGCTGTTTTTTGCGCCCGAGGCGGAGGTCGTTGTCGCGCTGCTGGCGCAGTGGTCGCTGGCGAGCTGCTCGGAGCTCGTTATCCCGCAGGCCCTCTAGTGTGGAGGTAGTCCATTCCCGCGGGAATGGAGCTAGAGTCCCGTTCGTTAGGGAATGTAAGAGCAAAATGTGATTGCTCCATGTACTGAGATATCTGTTGTAGGTCGGGAAAGCCGCCGAGGGCGCTGCCGACGCCTACATAGCATAGTTGTCCCGAGTACGTGTGTTTGTTGTTCGTAGCCGCTAAGGCCTGAACATTTGGGTATTTGAGTAGAAAGCCGTGCTTCTTCCTTGTTTCGAGCCTTGAGACTTGCCCGTCGGTAGCCGAACCACTTAACTAAGCGTGAGTTACTTTTCACGGAAGGTGACGAGTGAGGTATCCGTATCCCGGAGGCGTAGGATTCCCTCAGCTCGGTCAGCCTTGCCGTTCAAGGTCTCTTTCGCTCAGTTTTACAACCTTCGGCTACTCTGCGATGAGCCGAAGCTAAAGGCAGCGGTGGCGTGGACAAAGGCGATGTCGACTCGAACAGAGGCTTTCTCGGCGCGGGAGCAGGTGGCGTCCCAGGCTGAGGAGGTGCAGCAGCGGCAGCTGGGGTTTGGCCAGATCACCAGCGAGCAGGACCAATCCCGGAGCCAAGCCGCCGAAACCGTGAGTCGGGCTGAGATCCTCAGGGGACAGCTGGCTGGGGCTTCAGAGCGGCTGGCTGAGGCGCCTGCTCGCATCGCCGTCTAAGGCTGGGCCAGATTCCACCGAGGGTGGAAACGACACCGAGGGTGCTGCTCCTCCCCCTTCTAATGTTTGAGCCTGCATGAACAGTTCGTATGAAGTATGCGTATGTTTTTTGCGGCCGTCGAGGCCTAAACATATTTAGCGTTCAGATTATAAAGCTACGTTTTCTTTCCTCTTGTTTCGAGCATTTAGGACTTGTTCGTCGGCAGCAGGATCGCATTATCCGAGCGAGAGTTACTTTTCACGGAAGGTGATGAGTGAGGTATCCGTATCCCGGAGGCGTAGGAGTCCCTCGGCTCGGTCGGCCTTACCGATTACGTGCTCTCTCACCCGTTCGTAGGATTCTGCTATCGATATAGTCGAAAAATGCACGAAAAGTCATTTTCTACCTGAGCGTTAGGACTTGTTCGGTAGCAGGATCGCTTATCCGAGTGAGAGTTACTTCTCACGGAAGGTGATGAGTGAGGTATCTGTATCCTGGAGGCATAGGAGTCCCTCGGCTCAGTCGGCCTTGCTGCTTACATGCTCTCTCACCCGTTCGTAGGACCCTGCTATCGATATAGTCGAAAGCACAAAAGTTGTTTTCTACCCGAGCGTTAGGACTTGTTCGATAGCAGAACCGCTTATCCGAGCGTGATTTACTTTTCGCGGAAGGTGACGAGTGAGGTATCCATATCTCGGAGGCGTAGGAGTCCCTCAGCTCGGTCGGCCTTGCCGCTTAAGGTCTCTCCCGCTCGTTTTTAGGGTTCCGTTATCGATATAGTCAGAAGGCACGGAAGTTGTTTCGGTAGAAAACTTTTCTTGGTAGAAAACTTTTCCGAAGAAAATTTTGACGCAGAGGGGGTTCCCCCCTTCTAGTCCCCGAGGGAGGATCGGGCTTTGCCGAGGCAAGGCTGATCCTTCCTTGACGGTTAGACTTTATCTATGTATGTAAAGAAAACGAGGAATATGAACGACTTGAAACATTTTAAGGGAAGAAGCGACGTAGCTGTTCGATGTTCCAAGCGTTGTTGTAGACCTCGCCTTGATCGTTGGCCAGCTTGTATGTTCCGGGCTTCAAGATCTTGGCAATGATGAACGGCCCCTCCCAGGGAGGAGTAAGCTTGTGGCACCCTCGGGCGTCTTATCGCAGCCGAAGCACCAAGTCTCCCACTTGGAAGCCTTGGGGCCGAACCCTTCGAGCATGGTAGCGTCGCAGAGACTGCTGATACCGCGCCGAGTGTAGTAAGGCCACGTCCCGAGCCTCTTCTAGCTGGTCCAAGGAATCTTCTCGGCTGGTCTGGTTGCCTCGGTCGTCGTACGCCTTTGTCCTCGGGGAACCGTATTCCAAGTCCGTGGGTAAGATAGCCTCGGCCCCATAGACTAGGAAAAACGGCGTGAAGCCCATGGCCTGGCTCGGCGTCGTCCTTAGACTCCAAACCACCGAGGGTAGCTCCTTCATACACCGCTTGCCAAACTTGTTGAGGTCGTTGTAGATCCTCGGTTTTAGTCCCTCTTTGATGAACCCTGCCGCGAGTAGCTTGTAAATCTCCTCGCCTACGGCCCTGCGCTTTTCTTCGTCAAAACAGCGCAGGGTCTGCTTCACGGGTCGGGCTCCAGCTCTGATGTCCAGTGAGTGCTCGGCGACATCCCTTGGTATGCCTGGCATGTCCGAGGGACTCCACGCAAAAACTTCGGTGTTTGCACGGAGAAAGTCGACGAGCACTGCTTCCTATTTGGGGTCGGGCTCGGAGCCGATCCGGACTTTCTTGCTGGCGTCGTTGCTGGGGTCGAGAGAGACGGACTTAACCGCTTCGACTGGTTCGAAGTTGCCGGCATGCCGCTTCGCGTCGGGCGCCTCCTTGGAGAGGCGTTCCAGGTCGGCGATGAGGGCCTCGGACTCGGCGAGGGCCTCAGCGTACTCCACACATTCCTCGTCGCATTCGTACGCGTGGCGGTACATGGATCCGACGGTGATGATCCCGTTGGGGCCTAGCATCTTGAGCTTGAGGTAGGTGTAGTTGGGGACGGCCATGAACTTGGCGTAGCACGGCCTTCCCAACACCGCGTGGTAGGTCCCTCGGAGCCCGACCACCTCGAAGGTGAGAGTTTCCTTTCGGAAGTTGGAGGGAGTTCCGAAGCAGACGGGCAAGTCAATCCGCCCGAGGGGCAGGATGCGCTTTCTGGGTGCGATCCCGTGGAAGGGTGCCGCACCGGCCCGGACCTCGGACCGATCAACCCCCAAGAGTTCCAGGGTCTCGGCGTAGATGATGTTGAGGCTGCTGCCTCCGTCCATGAGGACCTTGGAGAGCCTAACGTTGCCGATAATCGGATTGACGACGAGTGGGTACCTTCCTGGGCTTTGCACGAAGTCGGGGTGGTCGCCTTGGTCGAAGGTGATAGGCTTGTCAGACCAGTCTAGGTAGGCTGGTGCTACCACCTTTACCGAGCAGACCTCCCGGCGCTCCTACTTGCGGTGCCGAGCCGAGGCGTTCGCCACCTACCCGCCGTAAATCATGAAGCAGTTGTGGATCTTCAGGAACTCCTCTTCCTTGTCGCCCTCCTTCTTGTTGTTGCCTTGGCCCTTGCTACCTTCCGTCGGGGGCCCGACCTTATGGATGTAGCGCCGGAGCATAACACATTCTTTAAGGGTGTGCTTGACGGGACCCTGGTGATAGGGGCACGGCTACTTGAGCATCTTATCAAACACGCCGGCCCCTTCAAGGGGCTTTCGAGGGTTCCTGTGCTCAGCAGCAGCGACAAGATTCGCGTCAGCGGTGTTGCGCTTCGCTTGCGCCTTCTTCTTGGCCTTCTTCTTCGCACCACGCTGGGCGGACGCCTCGGGGGCGTCTTCCTTTGGCTCCCCCTGAGGCTGCTTGTCTTTCCGGAAGATGGCCTCGACCGCCTCCTGACCCGAGGCGAACTTGGTGGCAACGTCCATCAATTCGCTCGCCTTGGTGGGAGCCTTGCGCCCCAGTTTGCTCACCAGGTCTCGGCAAGTGGTGCCGGCGAGGAAAGCTTCGATGACGTCCGAGTCGGTGATGTTAGGCAGCTCGGTGTGCTGCTTCAAAAACCGCCGGATGTACTCTCGGAGGGATTCCCCAGGCTGCTGGCGGTAGCTTCCGAGATCCCATGAGTTCCCAGGGCGCACGTACATGCCCTAAAAATTTATCGTAAAAGCCTTGACGAGGTCGTCCCAGTCGGAGATCTGCGCAGGAGGCAGATGCTCCAGCCAGGCCCGGGCGGCATCGGAGAGGAAAAGGGGTAGATTACGGATGATGAGGTTGTCATCGTCCGCTCCTCCCAACTGGCATGCCTATCGGTAGTCCGCGAGCCACAACTCCGGCCTCGTCTCCCCCGAGTACTTGGTGATGGTAGCCAGGGCTCGGAAACGGGCGGGGAACGGCGCTCGTCGTATGGCCCGGCTGAAGACTCGCAGACCGGGTGGCTCGGGCGAGGGACTCCGATCTTCCTCGCTGTCGCAGCGTCCCCCACGCCTGGGATGGTAGCCTCGACACACCCTCTCCTCGAGGCAGGCTCGATGGTCGTGATGGTGATGCTCGTTGCCGGAGCGATCCCGGGCGGCGGGTGCGTCGTCCCGCGTGCGTTCGAGATGGACCGAGGCCTCTCGCATGCACCGGGAGGACGTCGCGTGATGCTCCGAGGGGTCAGCTCGCCTTCGGGAGGTAGAGCTCTTGGCTCGTCGAACTGCGGCACCTTCCAGGAGATCCTTGAGTTCGCCCTGGATACGTCGTCCCTCGGTGGTGGATAGCTCCGGCATAGTTCGAAGCAGCATCGCCGCTGCAGCTAGGCCCTGGCTGGACCCGCTGATGGCTGGGGGCAGCGCTGCCCTGGCATTGTCGACGATGCGGTGCTGGACGTCCCGGGCCCGATGACGGGCTCCTCCAGCGAGTGTTCAGCCTGCCCACTCCTGCTCGATGTTCTGTCGGAGCTGCACAAGCCGCCCTGCTTCCTCGTCGACCTTGGCCTACATCTTGCAGATTTGCTCGAGTTGTGTGTCCCGACCCCCCGCAGGGACTGGGACCACAGCTAGCTCCCGCGGGATGTCAACGTGAGATACGGGCCCAGGGGGATCGTCAACCTCCGGCATACCGAGGTGGTTGCCTTCGTCGTGATCTCCCTGATCGACGTGGAAACATTCGCGACTTGGGCCATAACCCTCGTCGCTAAGGCCGTGGCCATCGTCAGAAACAACCGGAGAGGCAGTGGTCACATGCGGACATGAAGTCCCGCATGGCACCGGGATCATCGAGGCCAGAGAAATCCCAACCGAAGTCGGGGTCGTCCTCTTCCTTGGAACCCGCCGGTCCGGAGGTTGAGACAGCTGTCAGTCGGTCCCAGGTTGACCACATATGGTACCCCGGAAGGTTTGGATACGCCCTTGCGAAAGCGCTCACCGTAGCGGGGTCGCTAGGTGGATCGAAGCTGAATCGAAAGGGAACAGGGTGGAATACGGACGGTACCTCTTGATCGATGGACGGTGGTGAAGTCGCATCGAGGACGGAACGCACCGTCATCTCAGGTACGAGGGTGATGCCCAGCAGGTCCTTTATGAGGGTGCTGGCGTCGTCAGTCCGCTTGGGGCTGGCACGTTGCGGGGAAGCGGCGCTCGTCGTTGTCTCAGGCGCGAAGACAACACCCGACATGTCCCCCGGAGGAGTGTCGGCGTCGTCGACTCGATCCAGTTTGACAGCCGATAAGGTGCCGCGTCATGCGTGGCCACGGTTGCCCCGTCTTCGTCTCCTCCGGTGAGGAGGGTGGCGGGGACGACCTGAGTGCTCCTCTTCCGCCACGGGGAGATGCCATCGTGGAGGGCGCCTCCGCCGAGCGAGCCGACTGTCGTTGCCGTCGTGCCGCGGAGGGAGCAGTACCATGTCGTAGCTGCCGTCGAGGGACATGAACTCGAGACTCCCGAAGCGGAGCACCGTCCTGGGCTGGAGAGGTTGCTAAAGTCTACCCATCTGGAACTCAACGGGAAAGTGTTCGTGAACACGCAGCAGGCCCCTACCTAGCGCACCAACTGTCGGGGTTTCGGACCCGGGGGGTCCCTGGACCGACGAGTAAATTTGTCGCTGCGTGTCCCTGCCCAGATGGGTTGGTGCGAGATGGAACACAAGTGGGGGAATGAGCCTTGTATTATCCTGCACCAGGGTGCTCGTAGTAGGGGTTACAAGCGTTGCGAGAGAGCGAGGGCGAGAGAGAGCGAGAGAGAGAGGGTCCGGCCCCCGCTCGTCTTTTCCTGTCCCTTTGTCGTGCGTCTACTCGTCTCCCCTGCCGTGTGTTCGTGTGTTCGTATCGTTCTTTCCCCCCCCCCCTTCGTGGGGCCCTGGACAACCCCTTTTATAGACGTAAGGAGATGCCCAGCTATACAATGGGGTGTAGCTGGGAGCTAACGTGGCTGGCAGGGAAGTGCCCTGAGCACTGTACAGATAACAACGTGGCTGTCGGGGGGGGCGTCTCAAGCCCTGTAGAGGTAGTATCGTGGCCGTTAGAGAAGTGCCTTGAGCCCTGTAGCAGTACAGCTATTGGCGCTGCATGGATCCTGCTAACGTCTCCTTGCTTCTGTAGGGGGCTTGAGAACCACCGACGTCATGGTTGCATGCGGGGAACCATCATTGCCTGTTACCGGGGTAAGCTTGATGGGACGCCGGTCTTGTTCCTTCGTAGCCTGAGCTAGCTAGGAGTAGGGTAATGATGTATCCCTTGTGGCACGGTTGATCCGAGCCTGAGGTCGGGCGAGGATGTGACTCTTCCCGAGGTCGAGGTCGAGGCCGAGCCCTAGGGTCGGGCGAGGCGGAGATCTCCTCCCGAGGCCGAGGCCGAGCCCGAGCCCCGGGGTCGGGCAAGGCAGAGCTTCCTGTTGCGCCCGAGGCTTAACTTGACCGTTGTCGGTTTCGCCCGGGTGGTTGGCACAGCAGTCGGAGCGGGGCGGGCGGCGCTGTTTTCCTGTCAGATCGGTCAGTGAAAGGGCGAAGTGATTGCGGTCACTTCAACCTTGCCGACTGAGGCACGCGTGTCAGGATAAGGTGTCAGGCGATCCCAGCATTAAATGCGCATGCAATACGGTCGGCTGGTAAGGCGATTTGGCTAAGGTCGCTTGCACGACAAGGCTTGCCTTTGGCTGAGCCGAGGGTGCGCTCACTGTCTGAGGGGATCCTCGGGCGAGACGTGAACTCGTCCGGGACCACTGTTCCGCCCGAGGCCGGGCTCGGGCGAGGCGTGACCGCGTCCCTTGGTAGACGAAGCTTTGACTTTGACCCGAGCCGTAAGCCTTTATGGTTTGCTCTGAAGGTGTTTAGCCGTGATTAGGAGTGTTGGGGGTACCCCTAATTACGGTACCCGACATCATACATACCAGGCGGAGGTGAAAGCGTAGTGACCTCCTAGATGAGGCATAAAGCGTGTGCGGTGAAAAGGATTAGGGATAAGGGGCTGATTGGTTGACTTTATGGTCAAGCCTTGCTCATATCTAGTAAATCTAGCTTAGATAGGCGTGGGTGAGAGAATATGCAACATATTATGTTTGGTTGTCTGTATGTGTCTAGTCTAATGCATTAGAGATGTTGTTTGGTTGTTTTGTATGAATACTTGGTGTATAAGCTCAAAATCTGTTAAAGTTTATTACATCTCTGTGTGATCCGACAATTCTCACCTCTATAAATTTACCATATCATGCCTCAAGATTAAATCCACTTTTAAATAATTTATAATCATTCATTATACATTAATGACATGTTAATACATCATTAGAAAAGATCAACAATATATCTATAAATTTACCCCAAGCCTCAATCCACTTTTAAATAAATTAAAATCGTTTAGTAGACATTAATAACACGTTAATACATTATTAAGAAAGATTAATGTTGCACCAGCATAGCTAGGCTCACCAGAAACACTTTGATTTTTGTTTCCGTGGAGTCTGGCTGAGAGAGGCTTCTTATATTGTATGTGCTAGATTTAACTGTTAGTTTAGACAATCAATCATCTAAAGGTTACATCCGAAGAGTCTATTTGAGCTATATACAGACAATCAATTAGACCCTAAATTTGTCATTAGCAGATCATGAATATAGTCGTACAAAATACTATTTTATATTGTAGATTTTATTGTTTACAAGGAAGTTTAAAATAAAGGATAAAATACGAGATGAGATGGATAATCAGCTGGACACCGTCTAAGACAACCCGCAAATACTATTTTATAGTGACACACTGCTTGTTTCTGCTTGTGTTACAGTAATCCACCGGTGGGCCAAATCATAACCATAGATACCCGATCAAATGATGGCGTGGACACCGTAGGTGCTCGGGAACCAAAACAAACTCCCTTGTAGAGTAAAAAAATTATGCCCTTACTTCAGCACTACTGATCAGTTTTACTTTTTTTTTCTGATAGCAATGAGTAAAATACATTTTCGGTCCTTAAACTTGTTTGACTGTATCATCCCAGTCCATAAACTTTTAAAAAATGTCTCTTAAAGGCTTAATTGTTATTCGGGTTTCAATTAAGTCCTAATGGATCTATTACCCTGATCTGGCTGTCTCAGACCTCCCTCTGCCTAGTTTTACTCTTACTCCTCCTTGTCTTTGTACAACGACTGGGTTGACCTCGCCGTGGCGCTCGACACCCTCTTTCATCTTCCCCTGTATCCTTCTCATTGCAGCACACCATGCATGGCCTCCTCGCCCTCCTCCTTGCAGCCACAGGCCCACAGTCCCCTCGCCACCGCTCTGCCCTCCACATCGATCTTGATGCCTAGGCCAAGGCCCATGCCTTGAGAGACCAGCTACTCTCTAGCGCCCACCCGAGCCTCCTTGCCCAGGGCGTCAATCGCATGCGGAATGTCGTCGCTGACGCTACCATAGTGGCCACTCAGCAAGGCGACACCACCCGCACCATGTCAGATGCACTCGTATCGCTTGGGGAGGTCGCCGACTTTCTCGATGCATGGGCTCACCACCGTGAGCCCTACATCGCCGACATCACATGTGAAGCCACACCGGTCTATCGAGCTTCTCTCCCCCTCCTACATCGGCTTAAGGAATAAGAAGAGAAAGACCTTTACGATACGAGCTAATTGAAACTCAGAACAATAATTAAGCCCTTAAGAGACATACTTTAGAAGTTTATGGACCAGAATGACATAATTAGACAAGTTTAATGACTGAAAATATATTTTATTCAATAATAATGTGTTGGACACCAAAATGAGCGGACGGTCCGGCCCTTGGGCCCGGACAGTCCGTGTGTCCCGAGATTAGATTAACTCAGGTGTTTATCCTTATCCCGTGTGTGGTTATCCATCTAATCACGTGAGAGTTTTGGCTATCTCTTAGGAAAAGGTCCAGACCTCCTCCCGTATAAATATAAAGGGGTACGGCCGATTGAGAACCCCCGAACACATTTCAATCGAATCAATTACTTTATTTACTTTTCCTGTCCTAGGAGTAGATGTAGCGTAGTTCTAGTTGTAGCCTTCCGCATATCCACCTCCACCTCTATTCGACTCTACGTCGTCTAGATCCATCTTGGGTGGCCTGCCGATCCCAAGACGACCCTAAGATCTCACCCCTCCCAGGGGACAAGATCTAGTTGTCCACTCAAGATCTCTTTCTCGAATTGATCTCTTAATTCCTAGGCGACTCCACGTCGTCTGGGGATACCCCGGGTGACCTATCGACCCGGAGCACCTTAAGATCTTTCCCCCCAGGGGACGAGATCTAGATTCCAGCAAGGAGGAGGAAGACGACCCTGTCGCCAGGTCGCAGACCGTCCAGCCCAGATCTATGGATCATCTGGTGTGATGCAGGGAAGGCACCGCTCCTGTGCCCAGGTCGTGGACCGTCCGGCCCAGGGCCGCGGACCGTCCGCGCCGCCGTAGAGGGCATCCCCAGGCGGTACACCACCTAGTGATTGGTGCTACCCAGATCGGCGCCAACATACTTTTTGGCGACTTCGCTGGGGACGAGGTTGCAGATCTACAAAATCAGGCTTACATGGCCGATTCTAAAGATCTCAACGGTGCTTCTCCAAACAGCAACACAAGGCTGACTAATTTATCGGCCGCTGAGCGTGAAAGATTAAAAGATGACATGTAGAAAATAGACGAGGAGGTCCAGCGACAAACAAATCAGGTGCTCAAGGTGGCGGATAAGTGGTTCCTCTCGCACTTCAGGATAGATTGCCACCAGAAGACCTTCCAAGAGAGGGAGATAAACGCTGAGTACATGTCAGCCGTGCTGCAACAGCTCCCCACGATAGGTGATGCCAGGTCAGCCGATGATATTCCATTTATTAAAATTTCTTTTGATAATCGGATTAAAAGTATCACAGAGGATATAGAAAGGATGGCGCATGCATTAGGAGAAACTCACATGCCTATTTTTTTATCACATAAATTAGGCGCCAAAACAATTGCGCCAAACACATCGGCAACAAATGGGTTTCCCCAGCCATATTCTGGTATGCCGATGGACTCATATCCAGGACGGCCGTCACCACCATTTTCGCTAAATGGTGAGTCAACTCTGAGCATGGCCGGACCTTCCGCACACAATCGCGGACCGTCCGCCCCTCCGTCAGACCGTCCGACACCCTACGCCGGACTGTCCGGAGTTACACAGAGCCCACCACAAGGGTCATAGGTGTTTCCTGACGTGACCGGACAGTCCGAGGATAGTACTGGACCGTTCGATCCACTCACAGACCGTCCGGCTACGCAGGTCGGACCGTCTAGAGCACCAGAAGTCACCTGTGATCCGCCTAGTGCGAAAGGCCGGCATAAATATAACCGGCCACCCAAGCCCTAAGAACCAAAAAAGTCACGTGTCCCTGAGCTTATTTGGCCCACTAAGGCCAAACCTTCTGTTCGCTCTCACCCGCACTTGACACAAAAGGAAAAAGTTAAGTTCACATTTAATATTACTAAGTGTGATAAAATATTTGATGAGTTGCTTAAACATGGTAATATTAAATTGTCACATGTAATTCCGCCGGTTGAACAATTAAAAGGGCGCGTTTATTGCAAATGGCATGGCTCCTTTCTCCATAACACCAATGATTGTGCCGTCTTCCGTCGACATATACAATCGGCTATAAACGAAGGCCGGTTGAGGTTTCAAAAAGAGGTGAAAATTGACAGGCCACCTGTTCCTGTCACCACATTAGAGCCAACGAGCAAAAAGGCCATAATTCGGCCTTATGCGGCCGATAAAAGTAAAGATAAAAATATCATCATTGGTGATCCTCGCACACCAAATATGTCACGCAGAATGGTTACTCTGAAGGCTCCGGACAAAAGAAAGACCGGAGGCACCGGGGGGCAAGCACGATCGGACACCCAATCACGGTCACCTGTCCTGCGTACGCCGGACGGTCCAGATACTAAGGACGAACAGTCCAAGACAGGAGCGGATGGTCCGGCTATAATGGTCGGATGGTCCGTAGACAGTCAGAAGCAGCAACCTCAGACCATCGGACCACAACGTTCCAAAACAAGTGTTAGGAAACAAAAATACTACTAAGACGTCTGGACGTCTCAGCAGAGTCGGCCCTACTTTTGGTTAGTTGCTTGCCAAATATACGGAGAAGGCCGTTCCACACAACTGGCCAATAAAACAGATGGAGTCAAAGGGCGATCTGTGCGAAAGCAAAAGCCGACTAAACGGACCCAAAAGGTAGCACAACCAAGATCGCCTTGTCATCCTCCTCCGAGGATAGCATGGTGCGTCCCGTTCTATCCATCGCGGATGTGTTGTCCTGCTCATGTGTGGGGTGGTACGGCGATGAATTCGTATTACTGGCCCAATCCGTTTGCTTATTTGGGCTGAGGCACCACAAGTTTTTGCCTATTGACAGGTTGATCAGGTAGACATGGCCGAAGAGGATGCAATCCGAAATGGCCTCTGTGCATTAAAGTTCCATCAAATATTTATATTATCTGATCGCAAGAGCCGATGACTTGCATCGAGCTGAGTTGGACACCAAAATGAGCGGACGGTCCAGCCCTTGGGCCTGGACAGTCAGCGTGTCCCGAGGTTAGATTAACTCGGGTGTTTATCCTTATCACGTGCGTGGTTATCCATCTAATCACGTGGGAGTTGTGTAACACCCACTTTGTAATTGCTAGATAAAACACCAATAGAGAAACATTTTCTCTTTATGTGAGTTTGATCTTTATTCATCATCATATGAGAACACCATGTCCAAGAACAAATAATGAAAAGATATGCTACTAAATTGTTGCATCATGCTGGATATTTTATTTTTGTGTGCATTTTGTGACAAGAAAAATATTAAATATCCAAATGAGAAATTAAATCCTAAAAGAAATGCTAAAATTTGGAAAGAGAGAAAGAAAAATGCTATGTAATACAAAGAAATAAAACTTACAAATAGATAAATTTGATCCACAATGATTTATCCAAATCATATACTCAGAAAGATTTGAGTGCAAGTTCATCACAGATTTGAAATTCAAAACTTAGATTCAAAAGTAAAAGAAAAGAAAACAGAAATTAAAAAGGAAAAAGAATAAAACCCTATCTGGGCCGGCTCTGCTCCAATTCGGCCCACCTAGTGATTCCCTCGCGCCAGCCCGCTACAAAGACTCCTGGAGCGCGCCGACAACCCGGGCCCGCTGCTCAGCCTCTCTCTCACCGCGCGTCAGCCACTCTGAGTCCTTCGCTCAGCTCGCGCGCGCCTCGCTGACTTGTGGGCCCGGCTTGGCAGTCTCTTCCGCGCGCGCTTGATACGCCGGGTCGCTTACGTGTGGGTCCGCGCCGTCAGCCCGTTCTTCTCCAAGCGCCGAACTTCCGCTCACCTCGCAACAAACTCCGAGCATGCCGGGTCCTCCGGGGGGGTCTTCGGGGTGGTTGTTACCACCGATTGGGGGAGCATAAGACCGCTGCCGTGCGCGTCGTGACCCGACCACATCGCGTACCGTGTGTCGATCCTCCACCATAGCCGAGAGGGCAAAGAAAGCTGGAGCTCGCGCCGCGGCCGCCATTGCCAAGGATTCCCGCTCTGACCGTGCTTATTCCGGGTGAGTAACTACCCCTATCCCTCCTCGTTCGTTTGCGCCCAGATTAGCTCATCGGGAGGTAGTTGGTAGCTGGCAATTTCTCGACGGGGCTGGGGCCTCCGCCGCGTGCGGTGAACTTCGTGGGCAGGGCGCGGGGCGCATTGTTTCGGGATTGTGAGTCAGCCATGCGGTTCGCAGTACCCACTAGATCGTGCAGCGCCTTTTAATTTGGGATTGGCGCTCGGGGTAACCGGATTCCGCTTCACCGGAGTTGGATCTCCGCCGTGCGCCGTGGGCCGAGCCCTGTGCTCGATGATGGTACAAATTGATGGGGGAAACGAGTTTATAGCGTCGTCAATCTCGTGGTGGCCGAACGAATTTAGGTCCGGCGCTCGGGTTGGCCGGATTCGTGAGCTCCGGTGACCCCGCCGCCGCCGCGCGCTGTGGCTGTTTGCACGGCGTGGGCTGAGTTGAAGACGAAGCCCCCGTGGCCGTCGGATCAAGATCTGGCGGTCACGGGCTTATACCGGTTCAACGCGTAGATCTGGCCGTTGATCTCAATCGGGCGGCTGGAACGAGTCTGGGGTTAAGGTAGATCTCTACCGTTGGGCTCCGATCCGACGGTAGTAATCGTGTACCGGTTCACTTAAGTCCTGATCTAATCTGAGCCATCCAAATCGGATCCAATGGCTCATCTCCACCGATACCCCTTCGGCCGACGACTTTGCATAAGAGCCCTCCTAAAATTAGTAAATCAACCCGCCGTCCAGTAGTCACTGTGCGCTGGGTCTCTGTAGTTTTACCCCGAGCCCCCTGGGTTTTCCAGGAATTGACGCCCAGTCCAGTCAACATGAAAACCAGAGAAAATAAATAGAAAATGAATTTTTAATATAAAAATAATTGCTAGAACTTTATAAATTCATAGAAAATTCATACTAACTCCAAATTCATCCATTCCAGTTCCTAAAATTTTGTAATTTTATTCTCTAGCACATAGTGTCTCTGTTTTGGCATAAAAACAGTAAGGAAATTTATTTATCACTTAATCCTATTTAAAACACATAAAACCTCTGAAAATGCATAACTTAAAATCCATAATTCAGAAAATTATGATTTCTGTTCCTAGGATTTTATTTTAATATGTAGAATATCTCTGTGAATTTTGTTTATATGTTTGGTGTAATGTTAATTTCTCTATATGCACTGTGTTTGTTGGTATTGTGGCGAGTAGAAGAGCCCGTTGCTGAGGATCCTGGTGAGCAGCAGGTTGAAGTAGCTGAGCAGGAGCTCATTGAAGGCAAGTTGTGCCCTTGACCACTTTTTACCCAATAATGTTCTTTAATATCACTTATCCATGCATAGGTTAATTTTGATGGGACCCAATAGGTCACCCTAGATTGTTTATCTCATTACCTTGTTCACCCCCGAATCACTTGGGTAGTTTGCTATTGCTTTATATGGTTTTGGGATAATCATTTATTACCTCTATGTTCCAATTCTTGTTGTTATTCTGTTTATGTTCATGTTGTTATCATTAATGTTAATTGGAACATAGAGCTTAACTTGAGAACCACGTGCCACCACAAGGGAGGAATGGGACCCCTTGGCTGACTAATTAGGAAAGCTAGTGGAAGACTACCTTACCCGAAAGGGGCAAGGGCAGTAGGGGAGAGGTCAGTGCGGGGAGGTCCCTGGTTGATTTTGCTGCGATGGCGGTCAGCCAGGAACCCTGTACTGGATCTTCCCATAAACTGTAGCGGGTTTTCGGAAGCTAGTGGAACTTTGTAAAGGCCTCGTAGTGTTGCCCTGCCGTGCTTCCTAGGTAGAGGTATATGGGATTCATGACCCCTTGGCAGATGGGTAACATGACTTGTGGGTAAAGGGTACAACCTCTGCAGAGTGTAAAACTGGTATACTAGCCGAGCTCACGGTCATGAGCAGCTCAGGACTCTCTGATGTTTAAATTATGGAACTTAAATTCAATTTTGTCATTTGCATTGCATGGGTTTGTTATTTAATTCTGTTCTATTACTTTACTTATGGTTTGGTAATTATTTACACTTAGTAATTGCTAATAAAATTTTGACCAACTACTTAAAAGCAATGCTCAGCTTTAACCCCTGTCATTGATTAAGCCTTACACATCACATGAACTCACACCTTTGTGAGTTTGTGTCCACTGGTTCCCCACAACTTGTTGAGCTATGATCATGTGTGAGCTCACCCTTGCTGTCTCACACCCCCCCACAGGAGATGATCAGGTGGTTCAGGAGGAGCCGCCTAACACTGAGGAGTTCGATCTGATCTAGGTGGCGTTTCCCAGTCGACATTGGCGCCGACGATCCTTAGTTTGTTTTATCTTTATTATTTTATTTTGTAATAAGTCTTCCGCTATGTAATAAATACTCTGATGTTTTATGACATTTATCTCTATACACTCTGTTATTATATATGTTGTCTTCTTGGCGCATGTATGAGATGCACCCGGCTTTGTTCCTTAAAACCGGGTGTTACAGAAGTGGTATCAGAGGAATGTTGACTGTAGGACGAGACCTAGATAGAAATGGACAAACCCTTACCTACTTATCTCATTCTGATTCATTCTACACTCACCTTACTCTGACTCTTTCTACACTCATCTTGATCTTGTCTCACCTTCTACTGTTCTACTCTGATCATTCTTACCTTTTCTACTCTGAGACAAGATGGATTTCACACCTTGGAATCCCTACCCTTATGACATTTCTAAGAGATAGGAAACCTAAGACAAAATTAAAACTATTTTCTCTATTTAAAAATGTTGTTTGATTTTGCTGATGCTAAATGCCTGATTTGCTTCTTTGATTGATTGAACTATGGACATCTTAGTATGTACCACCATAAGGTATTGAATTAGCTAGGATATGTAAAATATTAATCTGCTTAGCTAAAAAGTCCCCCAAAGTAACCTGATTTGTAAATACCTGCCTTGTCTATTATCTTCTTACCATATGTATCTAACTCAGATGGTCAATACCAGGCGGGGTGGTGGAATTGACTTGCCTCCTAACCAACACACTCGAAGACAACCTCAGCCACAACCTGCTGGGATGAATCCTCCCAATCCCCCACCAGGCGGAGTTGACCCACTGGTTGCTGCTCAGATGGCGGTGATGCAGCAGATGGCAGACACCATGGCTGATATGCGTGCTCAGATGCAGCAAGAACGCCAGGAGATGCGTCAGGAAAGAGAAGATATACGCCAGGAGTTGCGCCAGGAGCGAGATGAGATACGCTAGGAAAGGAGGGCGCAACAACAACAACTGCAACAGCAAATGCAACAACAGCAACAGCAGCAACAAGTGCCACTGCCTCCTCCCCCACCACCAGTTCCACCTCGAGATAAGCATAGGGAGTTCATGAGCCATAAGCCACCTACATTCGCCAGTTCGCCAGATCCACTTGATGCAGATGATTGGCTGAAAGCAATTGAGAAGATGCTGAATATTGCACAATGCACTGACCGGGAGAAGGTTTTATATGCTTCTGGACGTCTGATTGGTCCTGCTGCTGACTGGTGGGATTCTTATACTGCTGCCCACGATGCTGCTGATACTATTACCTGGGCAGAGTTCAGTACGCAGTTCAGGAACTACCATATTCCAGCTGGTATGATAAAGATTAAAAAGAAGGAATTTCTGTCGCTGAAGCAAGGAAGTATGTCAGTCAGCGAGTACCGCGACAAGTTTATTCAGTTATCCAGATATGCCCCTGAAGAAGTTGCTGAAGACGAGAGGAAGCAAGAGCATTTCATTGAAGGACTTAATGGACCACTGCAGTATGCTCTAGTGGCACACACATTTCCATCATTTCAGAGGCTGCTTGATAAGGCCCTGGCTATTGAACACAAGCGTGTTTAGCTGGGAGATTTGAAGAGGAAGGCAATATCTCAAGGACAAGGAAGCAGCAGTGTTCGTCCTCGCTACAGTTCACCACAGGGTACACCGACTCGACCCGGAGGACCACGCCCAGTTCCGCAATCACCACTGAGGACTCCACCTCCTCGACAGGCTACTCCCACGGGCACCCCGACGAAGTTTGCAGGACAGAGTCCGGGCACTCAATGCTTCAAGTGTGGGAAGATTGGTCATTATGCAAATGTCTGCCCACAGAGGATTGCGACTACTCCAGTTCAGAACAGGCAGCAAACTCCAGGAACTGGCAAGGGATATTCTATTGCCAAGGTTAATCAAGTCAGCGTTGATGCTACTCCGGATGGAGGGGACCTCGTAATTGGTATGTTTTATGTTAATGCAATTCCTGCAACCATATTGTTTGATTCCGGTGCTACACATTCATTCATGTCTGCTAGATATGCCAACACAAATGAAATACCACTGCTAAATATGAGAAAACCCCTGATAGTAATTACACCTAAAGGGCCTGTTGAGGCGAATCAAATGACACGTAGATTGACATTAACCATTATGGGTAGAGAATTTGGAGCTACTGCTATAATATTGGAGTCAAGCAGTATAGATTTGATCCTTGGTATGTCATGGCTAAGAAAGGCAAAGGCCGTTATAGCATGCGGTAGAGGTACCGTAGAACTCACTACTACTAAAGGAGAAAGGTTTCAAGTTAACATTGCAGTAACCTCCTCATCTATGCGTGCAATGTTCTTTATGCCTGAGGAGTTTGTTGGTGACAATATCCGGGTGGTTAGAGATTTTCCGGACGTCTTCCCAGAAGAGTTACCAGGAATGCCACCTGATAGAGAAGTTGAGTTTGTTATTGATCTCTTACCTGGAACCGCCCCTATTTCTAAACGGCCATATAGGATGTCCGTA
Organism: Zea luxurians; assembly: GCA_029449295.1. NCBI lineage: Eukaryota > Viridiplantae > Streptophyta > Magnoliopsida > Poales > Poaceae > Zea > Zea luxurians. Next base: position 52,084,199 of record JAOPSE010000021.1, on the reverse strand, counting down.
GAGGAATTGAAGGAACTTAAGAAGCAGTTAACTGAGTTACAAGAGGCTGGGTACATTCGTCCGAGTTCCTCACCTTGGGGAGCACCGGTCTTGTTTGTACAGAAGAAGGATGGATCGCAACGGATGTGTGTGGATTATAGATCCCTTAATGATGTTACAGTGAAGAACAAGTATCCATTGCCCCGTATTGAGGATTTATTTGATCAGATGAGAGGTGCTAGAGTATTTTCGAAGATTGATCTCCGATCCGGTTACCATCAGATGAGGATCAGACCATCGGATATTCCCAAGACGGCTTTCTCGACTAGATATGGATTATATGAGTTCACAGTTATGTCGTTTGGATTGACTAACGCACCAGCCTATTTTATGAACTTAATGAACAAGGTGTTTATGGAGTATTTGGACAGATTCGTCGTGGTATTCATCGACGATATTCTTATTTATTCTCAGAGTGATAGTGATCATGAGGAACATCTGAGGATGGTGCTACAGAAGCTACGAGATAATCAACTCTATGCCAAGTTCAGCAAGTGCGAGTTTTGGATTGGCGAAGTGCCATTTCTTGGTCATATTATTTCTAATGGAGGAATAGCAGTGGATCCTGCTAAAGTTAAGGAGATAATGGAGTGGAGAGTACCCACTACAGTTACTGAGATTCGGAGTTTCTTGGGATTAGCAGGATATTATCGGAGGTTTATCGAAGGATTTTCTAAGATTGCTAAACCTATGACTTCGCTTTTGGAGAAAGGAAAAGAATTTAAGTGGGACGAGAAGTGTCAAGACAGCTTTGATCTATTGAAGAAGAAGTTGATGTCGCCACCAGTTTTGGTTATGCCAGACTTACAGAAAGGATTTGACATCTATTGCGATGCATGTGGCCAAGGCTTAGGATGTGTGCTCATGCAAGAAGGACATGTGATTGCTTATGCTTCTCGTCAGTTGCGGAGACATGAATTGAACTACCCCACTCATGACTTGGAATTGGCTGCCGTTGTGCATGCGCTTAAGATTTGGAGACATTATATCATGGGGACCAAGTGCCAAGTGTATACGGATCATAAGAGTTTGAAGTATATATTCACTCAGAAGGATCTCAATCTGAGGCAACGCCGTTGGTTGGAGCTTATTAAGGATTATGATTTGGAGATTCACTATCACCCGGGCAAGGCAAACTTGGTTGCAGATGCCTTGAGTCGCAAGGAGCATGTTCATTTAGCTGTTGTTGCCCAGCTACCCGATGAGATTGTTGAGGATTTCAGGAGACTTAACCTGGGGATAGTTGCTCATACTGAAGGAGTTACAATTGATGTGGAACCTACTCTGGAGCAAGAGATCCGCAAAGGACAAATTGGTGATGCTAAGATCAAAGAGATCAAGGATCTGATCACTGAAGGTCGAGTTCCGGAGTTCACGGAAGATGAGCAGGGCACCGTATGGTTCAAGGACAGGATGTGTGTTCCTGATATTAAAAGCCTTCGGGAGACTATTTTAAAGGAGGCCCATGATTCGGATTATTCTATTCATCCTGGTAGTACCAAGATGTATCAGGATTTGAAACGGAAATATTGGTGGTATGGATTGAAAAGAGATGTAGCTGCACATGTAGCTATGTGCGATGTATGTCAAAGAGTTAAGGCTGAACACCAGAGGCCAGCTGGACTACTGCATCCACTGAAGATACCCGAGTGGAAATGGGAAGAGATTGGTATGGATTTCATTACTGGATTGCCTCGCACCCAGAAAGGATATGATGCTATATGGGTGATTGTGGATAGATTGACTAAAGTGGCTCATTTTATTCCTGTGAAGACTACTTATAAAGGTTCTCAGCTGGCAGAGTTATATATGGCTCGGATTGTGTGTTTACATGGAGTACCAAAGAAGATCGTGTCTGATCGAGGTTCGCAGTTTACCTCAAGATTTTGGAGAAGCTTTCATGAGAGTATGAGTACAAAGTTGAATTTTAGTACAGCTTATCACCCTCAGACTGATGGACAGACCGAAAGGACAAATCAAGTTTTGGAGGATATGTTGAGAGCATGTGCCCTTCAGCATGGAGGAAGTTGGGATAAGAGTCTGCCTTATGCTGAGTTCTCATATAACAATAGTTACCAGGTGTTGGTGCTGTCTTTCGACAGCAAGGAGATCCAACACGAGTAGATGGAGATGGCAACAGGGCACTCGCGGTGATGGCAAAAGCTCTGTTCATCTGGCCTCTCACGGGCACTGTGCGGGGGTATTTATAGGTAACCGAGTGCACGGCGCCTTGCATCAAGGACGCATGTGCCCTCAGGTGCCTAGTTTATCCCCAGAATATTCCCATAAAGCGGGGTTACAAGCTGTAATTACAAGTACGCCTTTACAAATTAGGCCCGTAACACAAAGGCGGCCACGCAGGGCCCGTTACAATGGGCCAGATCTCATGTGGGCCTCGGAACTGACCGAGGCCGCGCCGTGGGAGGCGTCGCCGCAGGCCTTCGTCTGGTGCCGGATCGAGCGAAGGGTCTCCGTGTTGTCTCTGGTGCCGACTAGCGGAGGGTGTCCCTGCCTGCTTTGTCTGTCAGGGCAGGGGCTAAGCGGTGGAGACTTCGGGCGAAGGGTGGCGTTTCTGCCTTCGCTCCAACATTTGCCCTCCGAGGGACCAGTTCGACAAAGTCACCTGGTGCCGAAGACGTCGCTAGATGGCGGAGACGCTGCCCTCGCTCGAAGTGGTTCCGCGGGGGTTTTTGATGTGACCGTTGATGGACATCGTACTGTTGGACTGCGGGTTTTCCGAAGCGTCGCGCCCTGTGGGATTGCGGGTTTCCCGAGGAGCCGCGCCCTGCCTATAAAGGGGGGGCGGGGGACGGCGCTGTTTGCACTTTGCCTTCCGCGCTCCGTGAAAACCCTAGCCGCCCGCCGTCTTTCTGCTCCTCTTCTTCTGCTGCTCCCTTTGCGCGTCGGAGATCTGGCTCGAGTGAAGCAAACCGCCCGCCGCCACCGACGGTACGTAGCAATGCCATCCTCTTCTTCTTCCGCCGACGCCACGCCGCCGGCCGCCGCCTCGTCTGAGGGGACGTTGAGTAGCGTGATGGTGGAGGAGCTGCGCGCCGGCGACTCAGTTGATTTTGGTGTGTCACGGATGACGTCGGCCCGCGTCGAAGAGATGCAGCGCTTGGGCTACTTTGGCGGCGGAGTCGCTCGTGCTCCGGGGACGGAGGAAGTCCCCGAGCCGGAGGGTGAGTTGGTTGTTTTCGAGGCGTTCTTCGTCGCCGGTCTCCGCTTGCCTGCGCACCGGTTTGTTGGCGAAGTCCTGCGTAGATTCAATGTTCAAATTCATCAGCTGACACCGAACGCCGTGGTGGCGCTGGCGAAGTATGTCTGGGCGACGACTTCGTACGGCGGACAGCCGTCGGTTGAAGTTTTTGCGAAGAATTACTGCTTGCATTGGCAGAAGAGGGTGATTGAGGACGGAGTTGCCCAGTTTGGGTCGTGTACATTCACGCCGAAGACCGGCAAGACCACAATGCCAGTAGTGGAGTTGGTTCCGTGCGCCCGCAACAAGTGGGGCAATTGGAATGAATTTTGGTTTTACGTTGCTGAGGCTACTGTCGAAGGCCATGAAGGACTCCCCGTGTCTGAGATGTGCTCTCACTATTACTCTGCGTATCCGCCTTTTGAAGTGGCAGAAGAGGATGCAGACGAAGGGGCCCTTCGGTGTGCCGCCGGCCAGAGCAGTGGTCGTGATTTGGTTGAAGAGTTTGTGGCGTACGGGGTCTGGCCCTTGGCGCACGGCTGGACGCTGGGCGAAGTGTGCCCTCGTCAGATGCCTTTTCACGGAGGAAGGGTGGTGCGAAGTCCTGCCTTTGCACTGATCTTGCGAAACCGTGACCCGGCCGCCGTTGTGCGTGATGCGGAGGACTTGGCGGTGCGGCTTGTGGGGCGGTACGTGGCGAGGACGGAAGGCCAGCGCAGCTTTGATATTCGCGGGTCAAATGAACGTTTGAACAGGGTCTTCGAGTTAAATCAATTGTCGTACGACGGCTACCCTGGTCAAGACGAAGCGGACCGCCGTGGGAAGAAGCCAGCGGTGGAGACTGGAGGCGACCCTGCGCTGACGGCCGCCCCCTCCTCAAAAAAGAGAAAATTAGGTACTGCGTTGGGAGGAATCGGGGTGTCTGATAGTTTTGCTAGAGAGTTAATGAGGACGTGTGCGGCCCCGGGGGAGAGGATGTCTTCGCCCGAGCTCCGGGAGTCTTCGGCTCGGATGCTGAGGGTTACCGGGGGCTGCTGGCCTAGAAATGTTCCTGTCCCCTGCGTGGCTGAGGAAGACTGTTTTACATCTCGTATGGCTCGTCAGTGGAGAGTTTTTCCTTACGGGCGAAATATCGGTGCTGTTGTGTGGGCAGTGATGGACAAGGATCGCCAAGGGGCGGCGCAAAAACGCCAGGCGACCGTCAGGATTCACGATCCCCGGCCGAAAAGGCAGCGGGGAACGGCGAAGGCTGCGGCCTCCAGCGGAGGCAAGCCGCCGCTGGCGGCGAAGGCGGGCGCCTCTGCACCCAGCAAGGCGCCGGAGACAACGGCGGGCGCCGGAGTCTCCAAGCCGACGAAGGTGGTGCCGCCGGCCAGCGGGGTGGCGGAGGCTTCGAAGGCGGCCCGAACGTTGCCGCCACCGGGCAAACACGTTGCCGACTTCGGCACCGACATTTGTGTGGACGATTATCTTGGGGGTAAGTCACCCGACCGCTTTTTTTTTGATCGTTGATGCGTTGCAGGGTCGGACGAAGGCCGGCTTGCTATAGCTGTGCCTGCCGGGGCAATCGCGACGGCTGCGCTGTCGTCGAAGGCGAGGGGCGGGACCCTTGGCGCCGGAGGCGAGGTGTCGGCCCTCGCGTTGGTCAAAGACGAGGCTGGCGCGGCGACCCGCCGGCTGAAAGGGGTGACGGAGGCGCTGAGTCAGGCAACGGAGACGCTGAGTCAGGTCCGCCGAGCTCTTTTTTTTCCCCTGGCGATGGCCTTACGTGTGCTCTGCAGGTGGCTGACTTCACCAGCCGTACTGCGTCGGGGGCGCTTACGGCAGCCTTATCTGCCGAAGTCGAGAGACTTCGGACGCAACATGCTGACGCTGTCCGTGAGAAGTCGGCCTCCGACAGCAAGTGTCGTAAACTGGCGGACAAGGTGGCCGCCCTGGAGGAGGAAAAGGCTGATCTCCGGCGCCAGCTGGCGGGGGAGAGGAGGGAGGCCAACGAGGCCGTCGCCAAGGAGCAGGCCGCGCAGGCGGAGGCTAGGCTGGCACGGGCGGAGGCCAATCTTGCCAAGGATCTCGCCGAGGACCTGCGGGGGCGGCTCACCGCTCTGGAGAGCCGCACGAAGGGGGCCGAAGCCGCGGCACGAACGGAGGCCGAACGGACGCGCACACAGCTTATGGCCACATACCGCGAGCTGGGTGCGCGGACCGGTGACTTCGTGGTGCCGGAGCGAGAGGCCGGGCTTCGCTGCTTGGAATGGGTGCAAGAGGAGCTGCAGGAGCTCCCCACTGTCTTGGGTGGATTAATGTCGTTCGCCTCCCTGGTCACCTGCGAGGGGGCAATGAACGCACTCTCTCGCGAAGGGTGCCGGCACTATGAGGCCTTCGACCAGGCAGATGAAGACTTTGGGCGAGATATCTATAAGGTCGAAGACCCCGTGGTGAAGGAGTCCGCCGGTGCCCTCTATGACCGGATGTGGGGTCTGTATGGTGGTGATGTGGTCAGGGAGCGGGCCGAGGCTGCGAGGGCTCAGGTAACGTTGTCGTTTGTTCGGCGTTTGCTGAATGTGGTTTGTGCGTGTGTTTGCTGACTTTTTGTATGTTTTGTTTTAGGCGGAGCGAGGCGAGCGGGTGGACGACTTCGGAGCACTGAACGACGCCCTGCCTGATCCGGAGCCGACCACGGAAGACGCACCAGGCGCCCCCACATCTGCTGCGACAGTGGAGGACCTGCCCCTGAAGGTGGCCGAAGGCGCTCCCGATGCCCCCGCAGCAGCCGCGCCGACCGCCGAAGATCTGGCGGCGGGGGCGGAGGAAACAATGGCGGAAGTGGCAGCGGAGCCAACGGCGGAGGCCCCCGCAGCGTCAGGGCCCTCGCAGGTGGCGTAGCGGTTGTTTAGGGTTAGGGAATTTTGGATGTTGAACTGAACTTTGGTTGCTGCGCAGGTTCAAGATTTTGGGCCTGCGCACGCAACCACTGCTACTGAGTTTTTGGCGGCCTCGACCGCGGAAGGTGGTAATCAATATAGCGGGTCTGCATCTGAGTTTTTTGACTTTGCTGACTCCGGGAGCTCGGTTGAGTGGACTGAGGAGTCGTCGGAAGAGAATTTGGATTATTTTGCGGCCTTGGACGTGGCTGCGGCGGAGGCCTCGCCACACGCCGCGGACGTGTCGGACGCGCCAGGCCCTAGCACCGGGCGCCGTCGACGAAGGGCGGTTGCAAAACGTAGGGTTAGCGCGGAGGAGCGGGCTCTGCTTTGTGTGAGTGGGGCTGGTCGGCAGGAACTGTTGTCCCTGCCGACCGCCGAGGGTGTAGGTGAAGGGGAACTGCGAAGGCTTTTTGCGGGTGAGGAGCTCAGGATAATGCTGTTTAATTATAGGGAGATGGGAATTATTCCTAAGGTTGAGCCGATGTAGAGTGTGGTGCCCTCGCTTGTGTACGCCGAGGCTTGTATGGTGGAATTGTGTGCCCTCGCGTGCATGTGTGTGTGCGAAGGCGTTTTGTACTAGCTGATTCGTTCGGCTGCGCTGTGCTTGCTTGATTATAATTGGTCTTGGCGTGAATGGTTCGATGTTGTCGTTTCGGCCGTTGTTGTGCTAGTCCAGGTGTACCCTTAAGTGTCTTCTGCACAGATAGTCTTCGCGATAGACTTAGATTTTTTCCCGGCTGTACCCTTAGGCGACTTCTGCACGGGTAGTCTTCGCGATAGACTTAGATTTTTTCCGCACTTGTTGTGCTAATCCGGCTGCACCCTTAGGCGACTTTTGCGCGGATAGTCTTCGCGATAGACTTCGATTTTTTTCGCACTTGTTGTGCTAATCCGGCTGCACCCTTAGGCGACTTTTGCGCGGATAGTCTTCGCGATAGACTTAGATTTTTTTCGCACTTGTTGTGCTAATCCGGCTGCACCCTTAGGCGACTTTTGCGCGGATAGTCTTCGTGGTAGACTTAGATTTTTTTCGCACTTGTTGTGCTAATCCGGCTGCACCCTTAGGCGACTTTTGCGCGGATAGTCTTCGCGATAGACTTAGATTTTTTCCGCACTTGTTGTGCTAATCCGGCTGCACCCTTAGGCGACTTTTGCGCGGATAGTCTTCGCGATAGACTTCGATTTTTTTCGCACTTGTTGTGCTAATCCGGCTACACCCTTAGGCGACTTTTGCGCGGATAGTCTTCGCGATAGACTTAGATTTTTTTCGCACTTGTTGTGCTAATCCGGCTGCACCCTTAGGCGACTTTTGCGCGGATAATCTTCGCGATAGACTTCGGTTTTTTTTTTTTTGCACTTGTTGTGCTAATCCGGCTGCACCCTTAGGCGACTTTTGCGCGGATTTGTCGCACGCGAGGGTAGCTAACGCTTAGCCTCGCGGTGACCTCGTGGTGGTCGAATGTCGAAGACCGTCATCGCGGTCTTTTTCGACGCATGTCTTTTTGCGGGGGACTTCTTACGCACATATTACATGGCTCCGCCTCGTTAAAAACCTCACCCCCCGGGAGGAAAAGAGTGCGGGCCGGTGCAAGATTGTTTTTGCGAATTACAAGGGCGAAGACGCGGCCCCCAGGCGAAGTCTTTTGCGCCATTATGGATCGGCTGACTCCGACCAGGTCGAGGGCGGACCAGGCGAAGACATCTTTATTCTTGGCCAGGCAGCAGAGGAGCTTCTCTTCTTCATGCGAAGTAAGGTCTTCGCTGATAGTGACTGTCTACTTGGGCGTGGCCTGATCGAGGGGGACAGTCTTGGTCCCATCCTGACTCTGCAACTGAGCCTTTTCGTGCTGCTTGTCAGTTGGGCTGGCGGGCGCAGGGACCTGGCACTGTGTCGTGAGACAGTGCACGTTCCTCTGACCCGGCACGAAGTCTCGCTCTATGTTGCGCGCTGTCTGCTGGTTACCGAAGACCGTAATTACGCCTAGCGGGCCTGGTATCTTCATGCACAAATACAGTCCGTGGATGGCAGCTTCAAACTTATTGATGGAGCCCCGGCCCATGATGGCGTTGTATGGATATACCATATCCACAATGTCAAAAATCACTTGCTCACTTCGGGCATTGGGTGCTACACCGAAGGAGAGGGGCAACTCTATTTTGCCGACGGGGAAGGTGCCTTTGCCGCCGAAGCCATACAACGGGTTGTCCGAAGGCTTAAGCAGGCTGTGGCTGATGCCCATGCGATCGAAGGCGTGGAGGAAGATGATGCCTGCCTGGCTGCCGTTGTCAACGAGGACCTTGTGTAGGTCCCAGCCTGCCACGCTGCAATTGATGACCATGGCATCGCAGTGGGGGGCGCTGCGCAAATCGACGTCCCGTGCGTCGAAGGTGAGCGGTACGTGGGACCACTTTGTCTGTACAACTGGGCCCGTGACGGCTACATGGTTTACGCTGCGGTAGTGGTTCCGCTTCTGCCGCTTGGTGTCGAAGTCGGTGCTGGACCCCCCAGTTATCATATGAATGACTCCGCGATAAGGTTGATCGGCGAAGTCCTCCTGCTTTGGGGCGTTGGGGATGTTTTGTTGTTGCTGGTGTGGTGGAGGAGGCGGAGGATGCACGATTTGTACTTCCTGATGATGTTGGTAAGCGTGGTGCGGTGGATGCGGGGCGGGAGCGTGGATATAAGGTGGAGGGGGTGGCTGGTAGTTATGCGCGACCATTCTGGGGTTGTCGGCTGGCTGCGCCCTCGCCATTCTGTCTCTGGTGGCCTTCACTTCGGGGCAGTCTTTGGTTGGGTGGGCGCAGTCTTCGCCATGGAAAAGACAGTGAAATCGGCGCGGTGGAGGGGGTGGCTGCGCACGCCCTCGGCCCCTGCCGCGAGTTTCATCTTCGCGGCCCTGGGGGGGATATTCTTGGCGCCGAAGGGGGTCGGCGGCCGGCTGCTGGTTGGCAATGTTGTGCACTTGCGGCTGACCGCGGCCATCTCGACCGGAGTCTGGTTGCGGAGTTCTTGTCCACGTGTGGCTGGACTGTGGAGCGTCTTTTGGCTTTCGCTGGGACTCAATCTTGCGCTGGTGGAGCTCCTCGGATCTGGCATACTTTTCAAACAGCTGGTACAGCTCTTGGAGGTTCTTCGGCGGATCTCTGATGCAGTGGCTGTAAAGGACGCCAGCGCGAAGACCACTGATAGCATAGTGGATGGCAATCTGGTCATCGACTGTGGGTAGCTGTGACTTGAGTGTGAGGAATTTGCGGTAATATTCCCTCAGGGTCTCCCTCTCTAGCTGCTTGCAGAGCGAGAGCTCGGCCAGGGCGTCGGTGTCCGGGCGGTACCCTTGGAAGTTGAGGAGGAACTTGTCCCGGAGACTTCTCCAGGAATCGATGGACAGCGGAGGCAACCTGGTGAACCAGGTGAGCGCGGGGCCCTCGAGGGCGATGATGAAGGACTTCGCCATTGTGGCGTCGTCCCCCCCGGACGATGCGATGGCGACCTGGTAACTCATTATGTATTGAGCCGGGTCGGTGCTGCCGTTGTACTTGGGGTAGGTCCCAGCCCGGAAGTTAGCTGGCCACGGCGTCACTTGCAGGTGAGGCGCCAGGGGACTTCGCTCATCGAGATAATTGACCCCTTGGAATGGCGCGGCGTGCGGGAAAGTGAAGTCGCGCTGGGGTAAACGCGGGTCCTCCGGTTGCGCGCGGTGTTGCAGGGGTGGCTCATGCTGCAGGCCGGGGTGGCCTTCGCGCGTGTCTTCGTTTTGTGCGCGCTGCTGGAGGGATGACTCGTGCTGCGGGCCGAGGTGGCCTTCGCGCTGCATCAGCGCGATCTCGCGCTCGAGTTCCTGGGCCTTGTGCTCTTCGTCGCGTATCATCTGCCGCACTTTGGCGAGTGCGGACACACGCTGGCGCTTGGCCTCCAATATCTCCTTCTGCCTCTGGAGGTTGCGGTTCTTGAGGCGCAGAGCGCGCAGCTGTAGCTGTTCTTCTGCGGAGATGCCGAGGACCTCACCGTCCTCGGCGAGGTCCGCGCCCTCCGGTGGTGCGAAGCCTGAGGGAGGTGCGAAGCCTGGGGGAGGTGCGAAGCCTGAGGGTTGTCCCTCAGGGTTGCAGGTGCGGAGGGTGTCGTCTTCAGTGGCCTCTTGGTGGGTGGATTGGGTGAGGGCGAGGGCCTTGCCCTTTCTTGCGGCGAGCAGTGCTGCCTTCGCAGCCTCGTCAGCCTTCGGGTTAGCTCTCTTGGGTGCCATCGCGGGTGGTAGTCTCGTAGCACGAACGGTGGGCGCCAAATGTTGGTGCTGTCTTTCGACAGCAAGGAGATCCAACACGAGTAGATGGAGATGGCAACAGGGCACTCGCGGTGATGGCAAAAGCTCTGTTCATCTGGCCTCTCACGGGCACTGTGCGGGGGTATTTATAGGTAACCGAGTGCACGGCGCCTTGCATCAAGGACGCATGTGCCCTCAGGTGCCTAGTTTATCCCCAGAATATTCCCATAAAGCGGGGTTACAAGCTGTAATTACAAGTACGCCTTTACAAATTAGGCCCGTAACACAAAGGCGGCCACGCAGGGCCCGTTACAATGGGCCAGATCTCATGTGGGCCTCGGAACTGACCGAGGCCGCGCCGTGGGAGGCGTCGCCGCAGGCCTTCGTCTGGTGCCGGATCGAGCGAAGGGTCTCCGTGTTGTCTCTGGTGCCGACTAGCGGAGGGTGTCCCTGCCTGCTTTGTCTGTCAGGGCAGGGGCTAAGCGGTGGAGACTTCGGGCGAAGGGTGGCGTTTCTGCCTTCGCTCCAACACCAGGCCAGTCTGAAGATGTCACCTTTTGAAGCTTTATATGGGAGGAAGTGCAGGACTCCTCTATATTGGGATCAGACTGGAGAGAGACAGTTCTTTGGGCCTGAATTGATTCAAGAAGCAGAAGAACAAGTTCGTATAATTCGAGAAAATTTGAGGGTGGCTCAAACCAGGCAAAAGAGCTATGCTGATAATAGAAGGAGACCACTGGAATTTGAAGAGGGAGATTATGTGTATCTCAAGGTGTCACCACTTCGTGGAATGAGGAGATTTAAAGTCAAGGGCAAATTGTCCCCTCGCTATATTGGACCATTCTTGATCTTTAGAAGAGTTGGGGAGATGGCATACCAGCTCGAGTTACCTGCCACTCTATCAGATGTGCATAATGTGTTCCACGTATCTCAACTTAAGAAGTGTCTCCGTGTTCCCGAGGAACAGTTACCAATGGAAGAGCTCAGTGTTCAAGGTGATTTGACTTACACGGAGTACCCGATCAAGATTTTGGATACATTGACTCGAGTTACAAGAAATAAGGTGATAAAGATGTGTAAAGTCCAATGGAGTCACCATAGTGAAGATGAAGCAACTTGGGAAAGAGAAGAAGAGCTTCGCATAGATTTTCCCCACCTTTTCCCTAGTTCTTCTTAAATCTCGAGGACGAGATTATTTTTAAGGGGGGTAGGATTTGTAACACCCACTTTGTAATTGCTAGATAAAACACCAATAGAGAAACATTTTCTCTTTATGTGAGTTTGATCTTTATTCATCATCATATGAGAACACCATGTCCAAGAACAAATAATGAAAAGATATGCTACTAAATTGTTGCATCATGCTGGATATTTTATTTTTGTGTGCATTTTGTGACAAGAAAAATATTAAATATCCAAATGAGAAATTAAATCCTAAAAGAAATGCTAAAATTTGGAAAGAGAGAAAGAAAAATGCTATGTAATACAAAGAAATAAAACTTACAAATAGATAAATTTGATCCACAATGATTTATCCAAATCATATACTCAGAAAGATTTGAGTGCAAGTTCATCACAGATTTGAAATTCAAAACTTAGATTCAAAAGTAAAAGAAAAGAAAACAGAAATTAAAAAGGAAAAAGAATAAAACCCTATCTGGGCCGGCTCTGCTCCAATTCGGCCCACCTAGTGATTCCCTCGCGCCAGCCCGCTACAAAGACTCCTGGAGCGCGCCGACAACCCGGGCCCGCTGCTCAGCCTCTCTCTCACCGCGCGTCAGCCACTCTGAGTCCTTCGCTCAGCTCGCGCGCGCCTCGCTGACTTGTGGGCCCGGCTTGGCAGTCTCTTCCGCGCGCGCTTGATACGCCGGGTCGCTTACGTGTGGGTCCGCGCCGTCAGCCCGTTCTTCTCCAAGCGCCGAACTTCCGCTCACCTCGCAACAAACTCCGAGCATGCCGGGTCCTCCGGGGGGTCTTCGGGGTGGTTGTTACCACCGATTGGGGGAGCATAAGACCGCTGCCGTGCGCGTCGTGACCCGACCACATCGCGTACCGTGTGTCGATCCTCCACCATAGCCGAGAGGGCAAAGAAAGCTGGAGCTCGCGCCGCGGCCGCCATTGCCAAGGATTCCCGCTCTGACCGTGCTTATTCCGGGTGAGTAACTACCCCTATCCCTCCTCGTTCGTTTGCGCCCAGATTAGCTCATCGGGAGGTAGTTGGTAGCTGGCAATTTCTCGACGGGGCTGGGGCCTCCGCCGCGTGCGGTGAACTTCGTGGGCAGGGCGCGGGGCGCATTGTTTCGGGATTGTGAGTCAGCCATGCGGTTCGCAGTACCCACTAGATCGTGCAGCGCCTTTTAATTTGGGATTGGCGCTCGGGGTAACCGGATTCCGCTTCACCGGAGTTGGATCTCCGCCGTGCGCCGTGGGCCGAGCCCTGTGCTCGATGATGGTACAAATTGATGGGGGAAACGAGTTTATAGCGTCGTCAATCTCGTGGTGGCCGAACGAATTTAGGTCCGGCGCTCGGGTTGGCCGGATTCGTGAGCTCCGGTGACCCCGCCGCCGCCGCGCGCTGTGGCTGTTTGCACGGCGTGGGCTGAGTTGAAGACGAAGCCCCCGCGGCCGTCGGATCAAGATCTGGCGGTCACGGGCTTATACCGGTTCAACGCGTAGATCTGGCCGTTGATCTCAATCGGGCGGCTGGAACGAGTCTGGGGTTAAGGTAGATCTCTACCGTTGGGCTCCGATCCGACGGTAGTAATCGTGTACCGGTTCACTTAAGTCCTGATCTAATCTGAGCCATCCAAATCGGATCCAATGGCTCATCTCCACCGATACCCCTTCGGCCGACGACTTTGCATAAGAGCCCTCCTAAAATTAGTAAATCAACCCGCCGTCCAGTAGTCACTGTGCGCTGGGTCTCTGTAGTTTTACCCCGAGCCCCCTGGGTTTTCCAGGAATTGACGCCCAGTCCAGTCAACATGAAAACCAGAGAAAATAAATAGAAAATGAATTTTTAATATAAAAATAATTGCTAGAACTTTATAAATTCATAGAAAATTCATACTAACTCCAAATTCATCCATTCCAGTTCCTAAAATTTTGTAATTTTATTCTCTAGCACATAGTGTCTCTGTTTTGGCATAAAAACAGTAAGGAAATTTATTTATCACTTAATCCTATTTAAAACACATAAAACCTCTGAAAATGCATAACTTAAAATCCATAATTCAGAAAATTATGATTTCTGTTCCTAGGATTTTATTTTAATATGTAGAATATCTCTGTGAATTTTGTTTATATGTTTGGTGTAATGTTAATTTCTCTATATGCACTGTGTTTGTTGGTATTGTGGCGAGTAGAAGAGCCCGTTGCTGAGGATCCTGGTGAGCAGCAGGTTGAAGTAGCTGAGCAGGAGCTCATTGAAGGCAAGTTGTGCCCTTGACCACTTTTTACCCAATAATGTTCTTTAATATCACTTATCCATGCATAGGTTAATTTTGATGGGACCCAATAGGTCACCCTAGATTGTTTATCTCATTACCTTGTTCACCCCCGAATCACTTAGGTAGTTTGCTATTGCTTTATATGGTTTTGGGATAATCATTTATTACCTCTATGTTCCAATTCTTGTTGTTATTCTGTTTATGTTCATGTTGTTATCATTAATGTTAATTGGAACATAGAGCTTAACTTGAGAACCACGTGCCACCACAAAGGAGGAATGGGACCCCTTGGCTGACTAATTAGGAAAGCTAGTGGAAGACTACCTTACCCGAAAGGGGCAAGGGCAGTAGGGGAGAGGTCAGTGCGGGGAGGTCCCTGGTTGATTTTGCTGCGATGGCGGTCAGCCAGGAACCCTGTACTGGATCTTCCCATAAACTGTAGCGGGTTTTCGGAAGCTAGTGGAACTTTGTAAAGGCCTCGTAGTGTTGCCCTGCCGTGCTTCCTAGGTAGAGGTATATGGGATTCATGACCCCTTGGCAGATGGGTAACATGACTTGTGGGTAAAGGGTACAACCTCTGCAGAGTGTAAAACTGGTATACTAGCCGAGCTCACGGTCATGAGCAGCTCAGGACTCTCTGATGTTTAAATTATGGAACTTAAATTCAATTTTGTCATTTGCATTGCATGGGTTTGTTATTTAATTCTGTTCTATTACTTTACTTATGGTTTGGTAATTATTTACACTTAGTAATTGCTAATAAAATTTTGACCAACTACTTAAAAGCAATGCTCAGCTTTAACCCCTGTCATTGATTAAGCCTTACACATCACATGAACTCACACCTTTGTGAGTTTGTGTCCACTGGTTCCCCACAACTTGTTGAGCTATGATCATGTGTGAGCTCACCCTTGCTGTCTCACACCCCCCCACAGGAGATGATCAGGTGGTTCAGGAGGAGCCGCCTAACACTGAGGAGTTCGATCTGATCTAGGTGGCGTTTCCCAGTCGACATTGGCGCCGACGATCCTTAGTTTGTTTTATCTTTATTATTTTATTTTGTAATAAGTCTTCCGCTATGTAATAAATACTCTGATGTTTTATGACATTTATCTCTATACACTCTGTTATTATATATGTTGTCTTCTTGGCGCATGTATGAGATGCACCCGGCTTTGTTCCTTAAAACCGGGTGTTACAAGTTGTTGGCTATCTCTTAGAAAAAGGTCTAGACCTCCTCCCCTATAAATATAAAGGGGTACGGCCGATTGAGAACCCCCGAACACATTCCAATCGAATCAATTACTTTATTTACTTTTCCTGCCCTAGGAGTAGATGTAGCGTAGTTCTAGTTGTAGGCTTCCGCATATCCACCTCCACCTCTATTCGACTCTACGTCGTCTAGATCCGTCTTGGGTGGCCTGCCAATCCTAAGACAACCCTAGGATCTCACCCCTCCTAGGGGGTAAGATCTAGTTGTCCACTCAAGATCTCTTCCTCGAATTGATCTCTTAATTCCTAGGCGACTCCACATCGTCTGGGGACGCCCTGGGTGACCTGTCGACCCGGAGCACCTTAAGATCTTTTCTCTCCAGGGGACGAGATCTAGATTCCAGCAAGGAGGTGGAAGACGACCCTGTCGCCAGGTCGCGGACCGTCCGGTTGAGATCCGCGGACCGTCCGGTGTGACGCAGGGAAGGCACCGCTCCTGCGCCCAGGTCGTGGACCGTCCGCGCCGCCGCAGAGGGCACCGCCAGGCGGTACACCACCTAGTGATTGATGCTGCCCAGATCGGCGCCAACGTAATGGATGAGAAATCTCTACTACTTATTAAGACGGTAAGGGGTAGGCTGCCATTCCGTGTTCTGCCATTCCCCTCTCCCCGTACTGTCTTTCTCATTCTCCCCTTTCCGCAAAGCCCATTCCCATTCTCGGCTGTCATTTCGTGTTCTACCAGTATTCTGCCATTCCCGTTCCCCCCTCCCCGCACTGTCTTTCTCATTCCTCCCTCCCTGCAAATCTCATTCCCATTCCCACGTGCATCCCACGCCTAGCTAAAATTAAATTAAAAAACACAAATATGGCCCCAATGGGATTCGAACCTGTGACCTCTCAAGCAAATGTGCTCGTAGCTACCACTACACCACATGTGTGTTTATGTCAATATCTGTTATAGTAAAAATATCTACTACATTTCTCTCAAAGCCTACCTGGTACCTTTGCACAATGTGTAGTAGTAGATAATTATCAACAAGATTCCTGAATTATATTTTTGGATGGAGAGAATAGTATTTAAAGAAGAGCCTTGCATGCAATTTCTTTTGTTTGAATAATGTTTTCAACTTAAATTCTTTTTTATATATGTGACATTTATTCTCTGTAATATTTTTCCATGGATCTAACTTGTGAGTCGTTTTCATAAACCAACGCTAAAGATGAATCCATGTTTTTTACTTAGAAACCCCGAACAAACACCACTGGCAGGAGGCGCACACGTTGGCGTCGCTCATCGACGACAAGAAGAAGCTTGGCGACTGCCAGTTCGACCTCTGGAAGCAGTACTACGTGGCCACATGCGTCGCTGTGTTCGGCAAGCTCCGCCATAGCTGCCGCTTGGACGCGGTCCAGAGCGGCTGCATCGCGCTGTCCATCTCAAACAGGGGGACCTCATGGTCGTTACCAACGCCGGCGACTCTTGGGTTGTTCTGGGCACCGCATTCGACAACGGCGTCGTCACACCGTCCAGCTCATCATCACCTGAAGCTCAACCTGCCACGTAAGTCACTACTGACCAGCCATGAATTCTTGTGCGCTGGGACGACTGCCATTGCTGACGTTGTGTGAGTGTCTTCGAACAAGATGTATGTAGAGGAGTAGCACATCCGGTGGTGCAACGGCTAGATGTACTATCTCGCTGATGAGATCGGGGTGCACTTCGTTTGGCAGCCCAACCAAGAGTCATCGGTACTCGCCATGTCATGCGCGTTTGACGACTACTATATCAAGGACTATGGCGTCATCTTGGCGCCAGAGGTGACGCAGAGGAGGACCGACAGCAATGACCACTCGCCATCGTCGAGGTAGCTTTTGTGTCGGTCTGCCTTTAATTCTCTTCGCAAACACATACACTTGCTTTTTTTTGTTTAAGCAAACGTGTATGGTGGTGCATACCTGATGACTGACAATGTACGAGGGAACTTCTACCGGCAGGTGTTAGGGGTGAAACGGGTTGGGTATACCCGTCGGGTACCGGATACAGGTAGTGCTAATACCTGTTTTTCGGATACGGATTCGGGTAGTTTTATATTCGGGACGGATATGGGTAATACCCGAATACTGTAGCTTCGGATTCGGGTCAGATACGGAGCAAGAACTACCCGGAAAATACCCGGATATTCAAGTCGGATACGGGTACCCGAAATTCGGGTACCCATTTTTTCTTTTTCTGCATAATATAGTTATAAAATCATAACTTTTACATATGAAATCGGATGAAGATAAAGTTTTGTCGGCGTTTCGGACTCGGGGGGTCCCTGGACCGACGAGTAAATTTGTCGCTGCGTGCCCCTGCCCAGATGGGTTGGCGCGGGATGGAACACAAGTGGTGGAATGGGCCTTGTATTATCCTGCACCAGGGTGCTCGTAGTAGGGGTTACAAGCCTTGCGAGAGAGTGGGAGCGAGAGAGGGCGAGTAGCAGAGAGCGAGAGAGAGAGAGAGGGTCCGACCCCTGCTCGTCTTCTCCCGCCGTGCGTACGTATGCTTCGTATGTTCGTGTCCTCGTCCCTTCGTCCCCTCGCTCCCCCTTTCGTCCTCCCTTTTTTTCCGTGGGGCCCTGGACACCCCCTTTTATAGACGTAAGGAGATACCCAGCTGTATAATGGGGTGTAGCTGGGAGCTAACGTGGCTGGTAGGGAAGTGCCCTGAGCCCTGTACAGATAACAACGTGGCCGTCGGGGGACGTCTCGAGTCCTGTAGAGGTAGCATCGTGGCCGTCGGAGAAGTGCCTTGAGCCCTGTAGCAGTAGCATCGTGGCCGTCTGTCGGCGTTCCGAGACCGGGGGGTCCCCGAGCCGACGAGTGAGTGTGCCGCGTGCCCCAGCCCAGATGGGTCGAGCGCGTGGGCGAGCGCGAAGGGGGAGAGAGAGAGAGAGCGAGAGGTCGGTGGCCGGAGCCGGGTCGTGAGGGAGTCGGAGAATTCCCGCGGCCTTCGTGTTCGTCCCGCGCCCAGGTCGGGTGCGCCTGCAGTAGGGGGTTACAAGCGTCCGCGCGGGTGAGGGGAGCGAGCGGCCCCGAGAGAGCGCCTGCCCCTGCCCCTCGTTCCCGCGAGGCCAACCTTCTCTAAGAAGGCCCTGGTCCTACCTTTTATAGTCGTAAGGAGAGGATCCAGGTGTACAAAATGGGGGTGTAGCAAGGTGCTATGTGTCTAGCGAGGGAGAGCTAGCGCCCTAAGTACATGCCAAGGTGGCAGCCGGAGAGATCTTGGCACCCTGTTGGTGTGGCGTCGTGGCGGTTGGAGAAGCAGTGGAGCTTGATGGAGGGACAACTGTTGGAACGACTGTGCTCTTGCTGACGTCTCCCTGCTTTCGTAAGGGAGCTGAGAGTCGCCGTCGTCATGGTCTAGCGGGGAGCCATCATTGCCTATCTGGCGTAGCTGGCCAGATGGGACGCCGGTCTTGTTCTCTGCGACCCGAGTCGGCTCAGGGCAGGGTGATGATGACGCTTCCTGTTGACGTGGCGGTCTTGTGTCCTAGGTCGGGCGTCGTGGAGGCTCCTCCGAAGTCGAGGTCGAGTCCGTCCTGCATGTCAGAGGCCGAGCCCGAACTCCTGGGTCGGGCGAGGCGGAGGTCGTTCGGCAGAGGCCGAGGCGGAGTCCGAGCCCTGGGTCGGGCGAGGCGGAGTTCGTCGTCTTCCGGGGCCTTAGCCCGAGTCCGAGCCCTGGGTCGGGCGGAGCGGAGTTCGCCATCTTCCGGGGCCTTAGCCCGAGTCCGAGCCCTGGGTCGGGCGAAGCGGAGTTCGCCGTCTTCCGGGGCCTTAGCCCGAGTCCGAGCCCTGGGTCGGGCGGAGCGGAGTTCGCCGTCTTCCGGGGCCTTAGCCCGAGTCCGAGCCCTGGGTCGGGCGGAGCGGAGTTCGCCGTCTTCCGGGGCCTTAGCCCGAGTCCGAGCCCTGGGTCGGGCAGAGCCTCCTATGGCACCTCTGGCGAAGTCTGGTCGCCCGTCGGTCTTACCTTTTGCGTTAAACGCCCCGGTGACTTGGTCGGTTGGCGCGGTGATTTAGTCAGGGTTACTTCTTATCGAAGGCGGGGCCTCGGGCGAGCCGGAGATGCGTCTGCCGTGAAAGAGGAGGCCTCAAGCGAGACGGAGTCATCTTAGGGTCGGCTGCCCTCGCCCGAGGCTAGGCTCGGGCGTGGCGTGATCGAGTCGCTCGTATGGACTGATCCCTGACTTAATCAAACCCATCAGGCCTCTGCAGCTTTATGCTGATGGGGGTTACCAGCTGAGAATTAGGCGTCTTGAGGGTACCCCTAATTATGGTCCCCGACAGTAGCCCCCGAGCCTCGAAGAGAGTGTTAACACTCGCTTGGAGGCTTGCGTCGCACTTTTTTGCAAGGGGACCAGCCTTTCTCGGTGGTACTTTGTTCCGGTGGGTGCGCGCGAGCGCACCCGCCGGGTGTAGCCCCCGAGGCCTCGGAGGAGTGGTTTCACTCCTTCGAGGTCTTAATGCCTTGCGTAATGCCTCGGCTGGTCTGGCGGTTCCCTCATGCGAGCAGGGCGTAGCCCAGGTGCACTGTCGGGGCCCAAGTTCTCGGGCTGGTATGTTGACGCTGTCAACGGTTCGGCCGGAGCCGGGTTTGCGAGAGCAGCCCCCGAGCCTCCGCACGGAGCGAGAGGACGATCAGGGACAGACTCGACTTTTTACATACGCCCCTACGTCGCCTTTCCGCAAGGAGGAGGGGGGGGGAGAGCGCCATGTTACCCTCGATGGGCACCGAACATGGTGTCTCCGGTGAGCTGCAATCGGGTAATCCGAGTGGACGTCCGTGCCCCGTTCGTTGGGGGTCGGCTAGGGGCCCGGAGGCACGCCCAAAAGTACCTGCGGATGATCTGCCGGACCCGGTCCCCTAGCGACGGGGTCCGAGGGCTCGTTGCCTCCCTCCGATGGGATTCCGTTACAGAGTCGTTCCCGCTGGTCTCGGAAATGTCCTAGGGTACCTCGGGAGCGCAGCCCGAGCCTTGGTTATGTATCGAACGTACCCCTGGTCATCCCTCGCTCGGCGTCTGAGGCGACTGTGAACCCTTCGACAGGCCAGCCTTCGAACCCCTGATCAGTAATGGGCGCGGAGCCCTAGTAGCCTGAGGCGGTCGTGGAACCTTTCGGGAGGCCGACCTTCGAACCCCTGACCAGTAGTGGGTGTCGGGCCCACGCGATCTGAGGCGGCTGTTGAACCCCTCGGGGGGCCAGCCTTCGAACCCCTGATCAGTAGGGAGGCTCGGAGCCTAGTTCCTTCACGGGGAAGGATCCCTTTGGGGGAATCCTCCTTCCCAGTCCCTGTCGCAAGAGATAGAGAAAGAAGGAAAAGGGAAAAAAGGATACGAAACCAAGCGACGTGGCGTACCTTTTTTGGTGTGGTCGTGTTGGCGAAGGCGAAGCGCCGCCAGCTGCCCCTGCCAGAAACGTCGCCTGCCCGGCCGCGGAGTTAATGCGCAGGGGCGAGTAGTTGGCGAGGCTGCCGTTGCGCGTGCGCGAGCCGTTCGAGGTACGGGTCACGGGCGCGTCGTCTTCACGCCGTGAGAGGGGGTTCTCTTGCTGCCTCCGGATGGGACATGAGTTTGGCAGATGGCGTGACCGCTGCTCTCGCGCGCCTGCCACCGTCATTACTACCGGCCCATTTTTGACCGCGTTTGACCGCTGCGCCAGGCTGGCGCTGCTGGGTCGCGGGCTGGGTCGCCTCGAGTCGCGGTATCGGCTCCGCAATCGAGGAGGTGCGGTGGTGGAGCGAGTGGCACAGCGGCTCGCATGCAGCACCCGGCGCGCCAGTTGCACGACGCGTGGGCTTGAGCCGTCGCGCTGGCCTGTCAGGAGTCGGAGAGGCGCGTCCACTTGGCGCGGTTGCATGCCGCCTGCATGGCCGCCTGCCCCTTTCGCCCGCTGGTCTGGGCAAAAGTGGAGGGTTACTTGTAACCGCTGGGTGGTTGCGTGCGTCGTGCGCGACGGTTCGGCCTCCTCTGCTCGAAGCCGGTCTTCCTGACTTGTGGGTCCCAGCCCCCGCGCCGCGGGGGAGGGCTTTGGAGGCGTGTTGAAGAAGACTCAGCCCGTGACGGTTCGGGGCGCAAGCAGGGGGAGTTGCCTTTTAAAAGGAGGGCGACCCTTTCGTAAGGCGACCATGCCCTCTCCCTGCCTTATGCATCGTGTCTTTCCACCTTCCAAGCCCTCGGATGGGGGAAACCGCCGTCTTTTCGCCCCATCGTTGGAGGAACGCAACTCCGTGGGAGTTGGTACCTTTCAGCCATCGTTCGGCTTCAAGGATTTTCATCATGCAGCCCGGCTGCACCCCTCCACCGGCGGTCACCCAGGGTGGTGACCTCCGGCTTGATGGTGGGGGAAAGCGAGCCGGGCTGCGGCATCCGCCCCTTCCTCAGCCTCAAGGATTTTCATCACCAGGGCTGAGGAGGGGCGTGTGCCGGGTCGGGGTTGGCCCCTGCGCGGGTGGTGACCCGCTCCTTCCCTCAGTGATCGGGGGGAAGGGCGGGAGTCGTCCGTGGCGCCAACAGCTGCAGCGTGCCCGGCTCTCTGAGCCGAGCAATCTCAGAGCCGCCCCCGGTGCCGTCTCCCGCCACGGCAGCTGGAAGAGGTTCTTCCGCCGGCGCGACAGCCGAGGTTGGCCACGGACCGACCTCCGACTCTACGGCCTTCTGCCCGTCCTTGCCTCTCGAGTTTGGGCAAGGGCGGGGGCCTCCCAGCAGCAGCATCCGCCCTGAGGCCATCATTGCTGCTGTTGGGCCCCCCAGGACAGACGTTTTCATCGTCGCCGCTGCCAGGGCGGGCGGCGACGTGCCGTTCGTCGGTCTTCTGCTGCCCCGCAGGCCCACCCCCATCGAGTGGGGTTGTTCGTACCTGCGGGGGGGGGGAACCGGAGTTCCGTTTGTAATGGCACTCCGAGTGCCGGGTTTTCTGTTCATTTTGGCTTTCGGGGCCTGAACATGTATGTAACTACGGCGCGGAGCCGTGTTTTTTCCTCATTTCCGAGCACTAAGACTCGTCTGCTGATTGTCTGAACCGCTTCACCAAGCATGAGTCGCCCCGTGTCAAGGTGACGAGTGAGGTATCCGTATCCCGGAGGCGTAGGAGTCCCTCGGCTCGGTCGGCCCTGTTGTCCGAGGCTCCTCTGGCTTAGTTAAAGAGACCCCTCGGCCGCTCTTCGACGAACCGAGGCCGGGGGTAGCGATATCAGCACGAGCAGAGGCGGAGTTGGTTCGAAAATGAAACCTGGTTGGCCGGAGCCTAGCCGGGTTGTCCGTTGGCAGGATCGACGTTGGAGTTGATCAGCCGAGGCTTCGGACCGGGCCGGCGCCCTCGGAAGGTGGTTGGCCGAGCCGCCTGCTCGGGCCGGATTCCCAGGGAAGTCCCTGACAACGGTCGCCCGGGCGTGGTGATGACGTCGTCCTTCGGAGCGGAGGCCCTCGGACCGCGTCGCCGTCCGAGGCTAGGTCGGGCCTTGCCGAAGGTGCTGTCGATGCCGAGGGTGTCATCGCCCTCTTCCAGCGTCAAGATCCGAGCCTGCAGGGTCAAATCGTCCTGTAGCATGGGCCTTGTGCGGCCGTCGAGGCCAGAACACACACCCTTGCTGCGTTATAAAGCTGCGTCTCTTTTCCTCTTGTTTCGAGTATCTGGACTTTTTGTCGGTAGCAGGGATGTTAGTGCGAGCGAGAGTTGCTTCTCGCGGAAGGTGATGAGTGAGGTATCCGTATCCCGGAGGCGTGGGAGTCCCTCGGCTCGGTCGGCCTTGCCGCTTACGCGTACTTTTACCCGTCCATGAGGCCCTGTCACCGACTCGGTCGAGAAGGCTCGAAGAATCGCTTCGACAGAAGAGCTTCCGTACGTAAAGACTCGTTCGATCCGCGGATTTACCTTATCCGAGCGCGAGTTACTTATCGCAGAAGGTGATGAGTGAGGTATCCGTATCCCGGAGGCGTAGGAGTCCCTCGGCTCGGTCAGCCTTGACTGCTTACGTGTACCCCGTCGTTTCCAGGACCCACTTTTCGAAGTAGTCAAAAAGCACGAAAGATGTTCTGGTAAAAGAGATTTTCTTTTCGAGGAAAATTTTGACGCAGAGGGGGTTTCCCCCCTTTTAGCCCCCGAGGGAGGGTCGGGCCTTGCCGAGGCGAGGCCGACCCTTCCTTGTTGACTAAACTTTGCGTGGGTGCGGGGTATATGAACAACTTGGAAACATCTTAAGGGTAGAAGCGACGTAGCTGTTGGATGTTCCAAGCGTTGCCGTAGACCTCGCCTTGACTGTTGGCCAGCTTGTACGTTCCGGGCTTCAGAACTTTGGCGATGATGAACGGCCCCTCCCAGGGGGGCGTGAGCTTGTGCCTCCCTCGGGCGTCTTGCCGCAGCCGAAGCACCAGGTCGCCCACCTGGAGATCTCGGGGTCGGACCCCTCGGGCGTGGTAGCGTCGCAGGGACTGCTGGTACCGCGCCGAGTGTAGTAAGGCCCTGTCCCGAGCCTCGTCCAGCTGGTCCAGCGAGTCTTCTCGGCTTGCTTGGTTGCTTTCTTCGTTGTAGGCCCTCGTCCTCGGGGAGCCGTATTCCAGGTCCGTGGGCAAGACGGCCTCGGCCCCATAGACCAGGAAGAACGGCGTGAAACCCGTGGCTCGGCTTGGCGTCGTCCTCAGGCTCCAGACCACCGAGGGGAGTTCCTTCATCCACCGCTTGCCGAACTTGTTGAGGTTGTTGTAAATCCGAGGCTTGAGCCCTTGTAGGATCATGCCATTGGCGCGCTCTACTTGCCCATTCGACATGGGATGAGCTACGGCGGCCAGTCCACCCGGATGTTGTGATCCTCGCAAAAATCCAAGAATTTTTTGCCGGTGAACTGGGTGCCATTGTCGGTGATGATGGAGTTCGGGACCCCGAAGCGATGGATGATGTTGGTGAAGAACGCCACCGCCTGCTCGGATCTGATGCTGTTCAGGGGTCGGGCCTCGATCCACTTGGAGAATTTGTCGATGGCGACCAGCAGGTGCGTGTAGCCCCCGGGCGCCTTCTGCAGAGGGCCGACGAGGTCCAGACCCCACACAGCGAAGGGCCAGGTGATGGGTATCGTTTGCAGAGCCTGAGCGGGCAGGTGGGTCTGCTTCGCATAGAATTGGCACCCTTCGCAGGCGCGGACGATTCTAGTGGCGTCAGCCACCGCCGTCGGCCAGTAGAAACCTTGGCGGAAAGCGTTCCCAACGAGGGTTCGAGGTGCTGCATGATGGCCGCAAGCCCCCGAGTGTATTTCCCGCAGGAGTTCCTGACCTTCGGCGATGGAGATGCATCGCTGGAGGATGCCCGAGGGGCTACGGTGGTAGAGCTCCTTCTCATCGCCCAGCAAGACGAACGATTTGGCGCGTCGCGCTACCCGCCGAGCCTCAGCTCGGTCGAGGGGCAGTTCTCCTTGGTGGAGATATTGCAGGTACGGGGTTTGCCAATCTTGATCTGGCATGACCCCGCTCTGCTCCTCCTCGATGCGCAGTGCTTCGCCCTCGGGCTCCGAGGGTTCCTCGGGTTGAGCCGAGGATGGCTCGGGCTGGGCCGAGGTCACCTCGGACGGGGCCGAGGGTGCCTCGGGCTCGGGCGCGTCGCCTATCTTGACGGAGGGTTGGTGCAGATCCCGGGAGAAGACGTCCGGGGGAACCGTCGTTCGCCCCGAGGCTATCTTCGCCAGCTCGTCCGCAGTC
Organism: Zea luxurians; assembly: GCA_029449295.1. Lineage (NCBI taxonomy): Eukaryota > Viridiplantae > Streptophyta > Magnoliopsida > Poales > Poaceae > Zea > Zea luxurians. The sequence continues at coordinate 52,059,389 of JAOPSE010000021.1, read as the reverse complement.
TCGTTGTAGCGCCGGGCGATGTGGTTAAGCTCGAGCCCGTAGAACTTGTCTTCCAGGCGTCGAACCTCCTCACAGTAGGCCTCCATCTTCGGGTCGCGGCAGAGGGAGTTCTTCATGACTTGGTGTCTTGGTCGATGACGAGCTACGAGTCGCCGCGTGCATCGAGGCGTCGGACCCCTAGCTCGATGGCGATTTGCAATCCGTTGATCAGAGCCTCGTACTCAGCCACATTGTTGGACGCCGGGAAATGGAGGCGGAGCACGTAGCGCAGGTGTTTCCCGAGGGGCGAGACGAAGAGCAGGCCCGCGCCAGCTCCCGTCTTCATCAGCGACCCGTCGAAAAACATGGTCCAGAGCTCTGGTCGGATCGGAGCCGTTGGCAACTGGGTGTCGACCCATTCGGCTACGAAATCCGCCAGTACCTGGGACTTGATGGCCTTCCGAGGGGCGAACGAGATTGCCTCGCCCATGATTTCCACCGCCCACTTCGCGATCCGTCCCGAGGCTTCTCGGCACTGGATGATCTCCCCCAGGGGGAAGGATGACACCACAGTCACCGGATGGGACTCGAAGTAATGTCGCAGCTTTCGCCTCGTCAGGATCACTGCATATAGCAGCTTCTGGACTTGTGGGTAGCGGATCTTGGTCTCGGACAGCACTTCGCTGACGAAGTAAACTGGCCTCTGAATGGGCAAAGCATGCCCCTCTTCCTGCCTTTCGACCACGATCGCGGCGCTGACCACCTGAGTGGTCGCGGCGACGTAGACCAAGAGGGTTTCTCCATCAGCTGGGGGTACCAAGACGGGCGCCTGGGTGAGGAGCGCCTTCAGGTTCCCGAGGGCTTCCTCGGCCTCGGGAGTCCAAGTGAAGCACTCGGCCTTCCTTAAGAGACGGTACAGGGGCAGGCCTCTTTCGCCGAGGCGCGAGATGAAACGGCTCAAGGCCGCGAGGCATCCCATGACCCTCTGTACGCCTTTTAAGTCCTTGATGGGCCCCATGTTTGTGATGGCCGCGATCTTCTCCGGGTTGGCTTCGATGCCCCGCTCGGAGACGATGAATCCCAAAAGCATGCCCCGGGGCACCCCGAAGACGCACTTCTCGGGATTGAGCTTGACGCCCTTCGCCTTGAGACACCGGAATGTCAGTTCGAGGTCGGAGAGAAGTTCGGAGGCTTTCCTCGTCTTGACTACGATGTCATCGACGTAGGCCTCGACCGTGCGACCGATGTGTTCGCCGAACACATGGTTCATGCACCGCTGGTACGTTGCACCCGCGTTCCTCAAACCGAATGGCATTGTGACATAACAGTACATGCCGAAGGGCGTGATGAAAGAAGTCGCGAGCTGGTCGGACTCTTTCATCTTGATTTGATGATACCCTGAGTAGGCATCGAGGAAAGACAGGGTTTCGCACCCTGCAGTGGAGTCCACGATTTGATCGATGCGAGGTAGAGGGTAGGGGACCTTCGGACATGCTTTGTTGAGACCAGTGTAGTCTACACACATCCGCCATTTCCCCCCTTTCTTCCTCACAAGTACAGGGTTGGCAAGCCATTCGGGATGGAATACCTCTTTAATGAACCCTGCTGCCATCAGCTTGTGGATCTCCTCGCCTATCACCCTGCGCCTTTCCTCGTCGAATCGGCGCAGAGGCTGTCTGACCGGTCGGGCCCCGGCCCGAATATCCAGCGAGTGCTCGGCGACATCCCTCGGTATGCCGGGCATGTCCGAGGGACTCCACGCAAAGACGTCGGCGTTTGCGCGGAGAAAGTCGACGAGCACTGCTTCCTATTTGGGGTCGAGCCCGGATCCGATTCGAATCTGCTTGGAGGCGTCGCCACTGGGGTCGAGGGGGACGGCCTTAACCGTCTCCGCTGGCTCGAAGTTGCCGGCATGTCGCTTCACGTCCGGCACCTCTCGGGAGAGGCTTTCCAGGTCGGCACTGAGGGCCTCGGACTCGGCGAGGGCCTCGGCGTACTCCACGCACTCCACATCGCATTCGAATGCGTGTTTGTACGTGGGGCCGACGGTGATGACCCCGTTGGGGCCCGGCATCTTGAGCTTCAGGTAGGTGTAGTTGGGGATGGCCATGAACTTCGCGTAGCATGGCCTTCCCAACACTGCGTGGTAGGTTCCTCGGAACCCGACCACTTCGAACGTCAAGGTCTCCCTTCGGAAGTTGGAGGGTGTTCCGAAGCAGACAGGAAGGTCGATCTGCCCGAGGGGCTGGACGCGCTTCCCAGGGATGATCCCATGGAAGGGCGCAGCGCCTGCTCGGACGGATGACAGACCGACGCGCAGGAGCCTGAGGGTCTCGACGTAGATGATGTTGAGGCAGCTGCCCCCATCCATCAGGACCTTGGTGAGCCTGACGTCGCCGATGACGGGGTCGACGACGAGCGGGTACTTCCCCGGGCTCGGCACGTGGTCGGGGTGGTCGTCCCGGTCGAAGGTGATGGGCTTGTCGGACCAGTCTAGGTAGACTGGCGCCGCCACCTTCACCGAGCAGACCTCCCGACGCTCTTGCTTACGATGCCGAGCCGAGGCATTCGCTGCATGCCCTCCGTAGATCATGAAGCAGTCGCGGACCTCTGGGAACTCTCCTGCTTGGCGATCCTCCCTTTTGTCGTCGTCGTGAGCCCTGCCACCCTCTGCGGGTGGCCCGGCCCTGTGGAAGTGGCGCCGAAGCATGACGCACTCCTCGAGGGTGTGCTTGACGGGCCCCTGATGGTAGGGGCACGTCTCCTTGAGTGCCTTGTCGAAGAGGTTAGCACCTCTGGGGGGCTTCCGAGGGTTCTTGTGCTCGGCGGCGGCGACAAGGTCTGCATCGGGAACGTCGCGTTTCGCTTGTGACTTCCTCCTGCCTTTCTTCTTGGCGCCGCGCGGAGTAGACGCCTCGGGAGCATCTTCCGACGGGCGGCCCTGGGGCTGCTTGTCCTTTCGGAAGATGGCCTCTACCGCCTCCTGGCCGGAGGCGAACTTGGTGGCGATGTCCATCAGCTCGCTCGCCCTGGTGGGGGTCTTGCGACCCAACTTGCTCACCAGGTCACGGCAGGTGGTGCCGGCGAGGAACGCGCCAATGACATCGGAGTCGGTGATGTTGGGCAGCTCGGTGCGCTGCTTCGAGAACCGCCGGATGTAGTCCCGGAGAGACTCTCCCGGTAGTTGCCGACAGCTTCGGAGGTCCCAGGAATTCCCGGGGCGCACGTACGTGCCCTGGAAGTTGCCGGCGAAAGCCTGGACCAGATCTTCCCAGTTGGAAATCTGCCCCGGAGGCAGGTGCTCCAACCAAGCGCGAGCGGTGTCGGAGAGAAACAGGGGGAGGTTGCGGATGATGAGGTTGTCGTCGTCCGTCCCACCCTGCTGACAGGCCAGGCGGTAGTCCGCGAGCCACAATTCCGGTCTCGTTTCCCCCGAGTACTTTGTGATAGTAGTCGGGGGTCGGAATCGGGGCGAAAACGGCGCCCGCCGAATGGCTCGGCTAAAGACCTGCGGACCGGGTGGTTCGGGCGAGGGACTCCGATCTTCCCCGCTGTCGTAGCGTCCCCCACGCCTGGGGTGATAACCTCGGCGCACCCTTTCGTCGAGGCGGGCCCGACGGTCGCGATGAGGGTGCTCGTCGCCGAGGTGGCCCGGGGCCGCAGGCGCGGTGTTGCGCGTGCGCCCGGTGTAGACCGAGGCTTCCCGCATGAGTCGGGAAGTCGCGGCACGAGGTTCCGAGGGGTACCCCTGCCTTCGAGAGGCAGAGCTCTCGGCCCGCCGGGCCGCAGCGCCTTCCAGGAGATGCTTGAGTTCTCCCTGGATTCGCCGACCCTCGGTGGTTGATGACTCCGGCATCGCGCGGAGGAGCATCGCTGCAGCGGCCAGGTCCTGACCGGTTCCGCCGGATGCGGGTGGCGGTCTGTCCCTGGCATCGTTGGCGATGCGGTGCTGGAGACCTTGGGGCAGATGACGTATCCCTCCGGCTGGGGGCTGGCTCGCCCATACCTGCCCGATGTTCTGGCGGATTGCCTCGAGCGCTCCTGCTCCCTCATCGAGCCCGGCCTGCGCCCCGCGGACTTGCTCGAGCTGTGGATCGTGACCCCCCGCCGGAACGGGGACCACAGCTAGCTCCCGCGGGATGTCGGCGCGAGGCGCTGGCCTAGGGGGATCACCATCCTCCGGCATGCTGAGACAGCCGCCTCCGGAGGGATCCCCTAGCTCGACGTGGAGACATTCGCGGCTCGGGCCGCAGTCCTTGTCGTCAAGGCTGCGGCTGCCGTCGGAACAGTCGGAGAGGCAGTAGTCACATGCGGTCATGAAGTCCCGCATGGCACTGGGGTTGCCAAATCCGGAGAAATCCCAGCAGATGCTGGGGTCGTCATCTTCCTCGGACCCAGAGGGTCCGTAGGTCGAGACACCCGTCAATCGGTCCCAAGGCGACCGCACACGAAACCCCAGAGAGGTTGCACTCGCCTCAACGTGAGCGCCCGCCAAAGCGAGGTCGCCAGGCAGGTTGAGGCCGAGTCGAAATGACGAAAGATGAGTAGCAGTCGGTACCTTTTTGTCGACGAGGAGCGATGAAGTCACGTCGGGGGCTGATCGCGCCGTCGTCTTGGGTACGAGGGCGACGTCCTGCAGGTCCTTCGCGAGCGTGCTGGCATCGTCCACCTGCTCGGGGTCGACGTGTTGCGGGGGGATGCTGCTCGCCTCTGCCTCGAACGCGAGGGCGACGCTTGGCGTGTCCTCCGTTGGGGCGCCGGGGATGTCGATTTGCTCGACAGCCGTCGGAGCGCGGCCTCCCGCTCGGCCCTGGTTGCCCCGCCTCCTCCTCCGATGACGAGGGAGAGGACGGAGCGAGCTCGAAAGTTGTCCTTCCCCCACGCGGGAAAGACGTCGTTGGTTCCGCCGCCGGCGGGCGGGCTGTCGACCGCCATTGTCGCCGCCGTACGGCGGCGGAAGGAGTACCATGTCGTAGCCGCTGTCGAGAGACATGAACTCGAGGCTCCCGAAACGGAGCACCGTCCCGGGTTGGAGAGGTCGTTGGGGACTGCCCATCTGGAGCTTGACGGGAAACTGCTCGTCAACACGCAGCGTGCCCCTACCTGGCGCGCCAACTGTCGGCGTTCCGAGACCGGGGGGTCCCCGAGCCGACGAGTGAGTGTGCCGCGTGCCCCAGCCCAGATGGGTCGAGCGCGTGGGCGAGCGCGAAGGGGGGGGAGAGAGAGAGAGCGAGAGGTCGGTGGCCGGAGCCGGGTCGTGAGGGAGTCGGAGAATTCCCGCGGCCTTCGTGTTCGTCCCGCGCCCAGGTCGGGTGCGCTTGCAGTAGGGGGTTACAAGCGTCCGCGCGGGTGAGGGGAGCGAGCGGCCCCGAGAGAGCGCCTGCCCCTGCCCCTCGTTCCCGCGAGGCCAACCTTCTCTAAGAAGGCCCTGGTCCTACCTTTTATAGTCGTAAGGAGAGGATCCAGGTGTACAAAATGGGGGTGTAGCAAGGTGCTACGTGTCTAGCGAGGGAGAGCTAGCGCCCTAAGTACATGCCAAGGTGGCAGCCGGAGAGATCTTGGCACCCTGTTGGTGTGGCGTCGTGGCGGTTGGAGAAGCAGTGGAGCTTGATGGAGGGACAGCTGTTGGAACGACTATGCTCTTGCTGACGTCTCCCTGCTTTCGTAAGGGAGCTGAGAGTCGCCGTCGTCATGGTCTAGCGGGGCGCCATCATTGCCTATCTGGCGTAGCTGGCCAGATGGGACGCCGGTCTTGTTCTCTGCGACCCGAGTCGGCTCAGGGCAGGGTGATGATGACGCTTCCTGTTGACGTGGCGGTCTTATGTCCTAGGTCGGGCGTCGTGGAGGCTCCTCCGAAGTCGAGGTCGAGTCCGTCCTGCATGTCAGAGGCCGAGCCCGAACTCCTGGGTCGGGCGAGGCGGAGTCCGAGCCCTGGGTCGGGCGAGGCGGAGTTCGTCGTCTTCCGGGGCCTTAGCCCGAGTCCGAGCCCTGGGTCGGGCGGAGCGGAGTTCGCGGTCTTCCGGGGCCTTAGCCCGAGTCCGAGCCCTGGGTCGGGCGGAGCGGAGTTCGCCGTCTTCCGGGGCCTTAGCCCGAGTCCGAGCCCTGGGTCGGGCGGAGCGGAGTTCGCCGTCTTCCGGGGCCTTAGCCCGAGTCCGAGCCCTGGGTCGGGCGGAGCGGAGTTCGCCGTCTTCCGGGGCCTTAGCCCGAGTCCGAGCCCTGGGTCGGGCAGAGCCTCCTATGGCACCTCTGGCGAAGTCTGGTCGCCCGTCGATCTTACCTTTTGCGTTAAACGCCCCGGTGACTTGGTCGGTTGGCGCGGTGATTTAGTCAGGGTTACTTCTTATCGAAGGCGGGGCCTCGGGCGAGCCGGAGATGCGTCTGCCGTGAAAGAGGAGGCCTCAGGCGAGACGGAGTCATCTTAGGGTCGGCTGCCCTCGCCCGAGGCTAGGCTCGGGCGTGGCGTGATCGAGTCGCTCGTATGGACTGATCCCTGACTTAATCAAACCCATCAGGCCTCTGCAGCTTTATGCTGATGGGGGTTACCAGCTGAGAATTAGGCGTCTTGAGGGTACCCCTAATTATGGTCCCCGACACCGTCGGAGAAGTGCCTTGAGCCCTGTAGCAGTACAGCTGTTGGCGCTGCATGGATCTTGCTGACGTCTCCTTGCTTCCGTAGGGGGGTTGAGGATCACCGACGTCATGGTTGCATGCGGGAAACCACCATCCCCTGTTACCGGGGTAAGCTTGATGGGACGCCGGTCTTGTTCCTTCGTAGCCTGAGCTAGCTAGGAGTAGGGTAATGATGCATTCCTCGTGGCGTGGTTGATCTGAGCCTGAGGTCGGGCGAGGCGGCGACTCCTCCAAGGCCGAGGCCGAGCCCTGGGGTCGGGCGAGGCGGAGATTTCCTCCCGAGGCCGAGGCCGAGCCCTAGGGTCGGGCGAGGCGGAGCTTCCTGTTGCGCCCGAGGCTGAACTCGACCGTTGTCGGTTTTGCCCGAGTGGTTGGCACAGCAGCCGGAGCGGGACGGGCGACGCTGTTTTCCTGTCAGATCGGTCAGTGAAATGCTGAAGTGATTGCGGTCACTTCGACCTTGCCGACTGAGGCGCGCTTGTCAGGATAGGGTGTCAGGCGACCCCAGCATTAAACGCGCATGCAATACGGTCGGCTGGTAAGGCGATTTGGCCAAAGTCGCTTGCACAACAAGGCTTGTCTTTGGCGGAGCCGAGGGTGTACTCACTGTCCGAAGAGACCGTCGGGCGAGGCGTGGACTCGTCTAGGACCACTGTTCCGCTCGAGGCCGGGCTCGGGCGAGGTGAGACCGCGTCCCTTGGTAGACGAAGCTTTGACTTTGACCCGAGCCGTAAGCCTTTATGGTCACCTCTAGAGGTGTTTACCAGTCGTGATTAGGAGTGTTGGGGGTACCCCTAATTTCGGTACCCGACAAGTTTATATGAAAATTGTAGAACTTGAAGAGATCTATAAGTTTGTAATACATCAATTTTTGTTTAAACATATCTTTAGACCAAAATCTTTGAAATAATGTCCAAATTTATATCAAATTAATAGACTTTACTATTTTTATGTGTGGGCTTAAAGTTATCTTCACGTGGGAACTTAAGGTTATCTTTTTATTGACTATTTATTAGTATGGATAACTTATTTGTATTTTTCGGTCGATACTACAATATTTTAAGGATTTAATTGTATTTTGATGATTTTCTATGACAAGAAATTAATAATACATAAATAGCCTCAAAAAATCATGAAATTTTACGGAGACACAACATATGTCCATATATAACAATAAAAAATGTTTGGATCATAAGATCTATAAGATGCCCGCGTTTATTCTATTTCACTTTCACTTATTTGTATGAGTTACATGTGAAATCAGTGTAAATATCCAAGTTTTAACATAATCAGTACTTTACTTTATCATTTTTATGAGGACTTGAGTTATCTTTGTATAAAATGTTTATTAGTTTTTGTAACTTATTTGTAAATTTTGAGTGAAACTAGAATATTTTATGAATTTTAAATATTGCGGTGTTGGTTCTACAATATCCTTGTGATAAGTAACTTTGAACTGCATGATGTCAATTTTATCGGTCCCCTTTCTTACATTTGATCCATCATATACATGATTATTTATTGCTTAACTTATGTGTTTGTTGGATGGTTGGACAATTAATATCATCGGACGAACTACCCGATAATTATCCGGTACCTATCCGAGTAGTATCCGTTATCCGTTTCTTACCCATCCGGATTATTACCCGGTCCCGTCCTGTATCCGTCACGAATCTTAACTACCCATATCCGGTCCCGTATCCGAGATAAATACATTAGGGTAGGATACGGGATGACCCTGTATCCGCCTGTATCCATCCCGTTTTCATCCCTAGGCAGGTGTGGCACGTGCTCTTCAATGATGTTACCATGCAAATCGTGGCATATATCGAAGTCTGTATAATACTGATGGTTGCAATGTAGTATTGAAACAGCTAAATTAAAATAACAAAAATTATGTATGGCTAAGATTACAAATGAATTATGAAACATTTTCTTATAACAATATAAGACACATTTTGTATATAAGTTATTATGTTATTATATGTTCCCATTGTAACGCACGGACACTCACCTAGTTTTACTACTAAGTACTTGTCCTATTGCGTCTGGATCAAAGGGTGTTGAGAGTGGTCTAAAGAGGGACAAGACTAATCAGTGGTGCTGAACTACGGATAGGGATATAAAAGTCCCCCAAAATATGTCATGACTCATGATCAACTTGCTATACTACTCAAATAAATATAGCCCTAATAGCATTAGAGTGCCGGCACTACTTAATGATATCCCTTCCGATCGTTGTTCTTACCCATTTCACGCCATGAATCATTGCTACTTAAAGAAGCGCGGGCCCATCAGAAAACCTGCAAAGACAACTTCGTGGCGTGCACGTAGCAGCAGTGCACTGTGCAGCACCCCCTTCAACCTTCTTCCCTGTTCGTGCAGTCGGTGTCTTCCATACACCACGTGCACTGTTTCCCTCTCACTGCCACCGGGGCCTACCGCGCATAGCGAAATCCAAGGGCCCTCTTCTTCGACACATTCTCCTCTCAGAGGGACGACTTGAAAAGACGCCGTTGCCCTTGGAACAGCCTCGTATTCTCTTCCTCATACCTCGCGCGTTAAAAACCTCCTTCGTCTCCTGGTCTGTGTCCCACACTCCTATCCTTCTCGCCTTCGACTGCCCAGAGCGCCCAGCGCCCGCGAAGCTTCTAGAACACGCGACGCGGGCGAGCGAGCTGGCGGGTGGGCGAGGCAAAATTAAGGAGGCGGGAGGGGCGGCGATGCGGGGCAGGTGACGCTGCGGCGCGGCGTGGGGGATGGTGGCGGCGGAGGGTGGGCCCGGCGGGGCCGTCGAGGAGGGCGTCGGGGAGAGCTCGTCCCCGCCGCGCGAGGACGCCGTCCCAGCGCCCGCCGGCTCCGGCGGGAGCGGGGGCAGCGGAGGCGCCCGCGAAATCTGTGCCCAGGTGCTCGACCGCCTCGTCGCCGACGGCTACGCGGAGGCGTCCGACCCCGAGTTCCGCGACAGGCTCGCCGCCCATTTCGGCCGGCTCCCGCACAGGTGCTGATCCATTACCTCGGCCTGCCGCATCCTAGGCTTCGCTTGCCGTGGTGTAGGCTTTACAAGCCCTGGTCGTGGAAATCTGTGCTCATTGTTTCGGTCAAGGAGGGTAGTGTGCTCGTTTCGGGTTTCAAATTTTTGGTGTCGGCATGGCGAAGCTTAGTGGTGAGTTTCGTTTTAGGTGTGGATTTTTGTATCATGTTGACCTTTTGGTTAGCTTCCGTGCTCTCACTGCTGCTTCCGTGTTTGATGTGCTAAGAGACTGTTGTTTGACTTGGCAATTGGATCGGACATCACTCGGTACTGTTTGCTTGAGGACTGGATGAATTTACAATTTTACACTACTTTAGTGTTCGAACGGTACCTTGCAGCCATGCCTGGCTCGATTTTGAGCTGGTGTGCTCTGTGATTAAGCTAACGTTGGAAGTAAATGGAGTGAGCAGGGTTTCTTAGAATCATCTGCTGGCTCACACCCTTCCGGAAAAAAGGAAAGCTTTCATCCTCGTTCTGAACTGTTGTCTTTACCTGTATAAAAAGTGAATTCCAGAGGGTCTCTTTTAGATCTATTAGCCGCAAAATTTCTCAAGATAGTAAATATGCTTACAAACAAATATGTTCCAGATCGTATCGTGGATTAACAATTTCATACTAGCCCTTAGTCTTGTAGTTATCCCTTGTATTGAACACATAGTCAGTCTTATCCCTTAGTCTTGTAGCTTGCCTCTGTATTCTTCCCGGGTGGGGTAGACTGGTAGTTCACTTTTATCATATTCAAAGGAAGCTGGTAGCTGCAGTCTCTGTTTCCGCATTAGGATTGCTATAGGACAATTAATTAATTCTTCCGTTGTCTTACTTGTATAATCAATTAATCATGAAGCTAACAATAACATTGGTTATTCTTTTGTTTTCTCATACCGTAGCTATCAGCTGGATATCAATGTTGACAAAGCATCCGATGTCTTGGTCCACCAGAACGTCTTAGCGGAAGCAAAGGATCCTGATAGGCGCCCTGCATTCTATGTCCGTTTCTTGAGGGTAAAGTTCTGCAATAAACTACTATGTGCTATATGATAGCAGTAGCTACTTTAGTGGCTAGTGGTTTCAATTTATTTTATTGTTACCGAAGTTTAGTTTCGGAAAAGAACAGGAAAGCTAAACCTCCCTGAGGTGATTTGAAGCCTCCCCTCACTCGATTTTTTTTCAGTCAATCAATGAACGCCACCACGGTGGCTTCACCAACCCCTTTGAAACTAGGGTCAGGGTTGGGGGTTGGGGGTTTGGGCCTTACCTGTGGCCTCCAGGCTTAGAGGGATTGCAGGGAGCTTCCCAGCCCAGCGTTAGATGGTATGGCAAGGCGGCCACGGGGGTGTTGATTGCCATGGTGGCGGACTGTTGGTGTGGAGGCGGTATCAAGCTTCAATTGTTTAGGGGCGGTGTCAGTGGAGAGCTGGGTGGGAAGCCTGTTTGGTTGACGAGGACGAAGTTGACTGGACTTGATGAAGAAGGTGCTGACGGTGGAGGGACACAGGGAGTTTACTGCCGGGCTGTGGTGGAAGGGGACTTAGTATGCAGCCATGCATGCATCTGGCTTGTGGCAGTGCGTGTGGATAGGTGGCGAGCTGGGATAGGAAGTGGATAAGGGAGAGAGGTTTGATCTTAGCCACCCATTTTAGATCCAATAGTAAAAAAGAATAAAATGATGGTAGGCTTCAAGTCACCTGATTGTTGTATAGATAGATCTGAAAAAAATGCTAGTGCTACTGCCAGTTATCATATGCCATATTCCTCGCTGTGAACAAACACAGTGCCATCTGCAGCAGCCGTTTATTGCCAAATGAATACATACTTGGTTGTAACTATAACTCAGCTTGTTTGCCACAATTGATTTTTGATAGTTTGTTGTATATTTTTTAAGTATGAAGGATAAGTTAGATTGAGAAACATTAGTTACCATAAGAGGTAGAAAGAATTTCAATTCCCAAGTTTATGTTAGGGTATCTTTTATGGGTGATTATGTGGGAATTCATCTAAAAGATACTGTATTTTAAGAGGAATTGAGTTTGTTCTCTTGTTTCGTGGGTGCTAAACTGCTAAGATGTATTTACAGTACTCTTAAGTACTTAACAACTTCTTGCAAAATGTGAACAAGGGAGAGAGTGACTGGCTTTGACTGATAAATCATTCCTAAATACAGGGTCTGAAACCTACCCTGAGCTGAGCCCAACAGCTCACCACTAACTTTTCTGTTTATGTGATTTATATTTTTCGATTAGGTATTACACGATTTTTATTCTTTACAGGCAATTCATATAATGTTTTAATGTTTGGTTGGTCTAGTATTTTAGGGATTAGGAAGAGAGGTCTATTAGATTGTGATTTTATCTTTTCTTTCATCTCTTATCAAGGCTAAATGTTTTCCCATGCATTAATGCTTGCTTATCTATAGTATCACCAATAGAAATTGGAATTATCAAATTGACTCTAAACTTTGATCAAAGATTGAAGATATGGATTCAGCATACGACTCCGATGCATCTGAAGAAGGGGATGATGATGGTGATGATCTCTCTGTAAGGTAGATGCCTATGAAATGTGCTGCTTCCAAAGACTTTGAGGAACCCCAAATTGAATGCTACAATGCTAGTAACATAGTAACATGTGGCTCATTGCCCTCTGTAGTGTGTACTAAAAACCTTGCCTTGCACTGTTTTCACTTCACTTAAGTTATAATTCTTCCACACGCTGGTTGAGTGGTTATATATATTAGATCTTTATGTTCTAGGATACTTGTAACACAATTATTAGAGTACTTCCTCGGTTCCAAATTTATTTCACTTTGGCTTTATCCTATGTCAAACTTCTCTAGTAGTCTAGTGACCAAGTTTTTTTTAGAAAAAATGCATAAACATTTACATCATCATTTTCCCCTGAATACACAGGAGAGCTGCACATCTTTGTATTATAGAGAGAAAGGGATTAGCCCCTTACATGAACACCACCACCTCACTCCGCGCTGAGCTATGAGGGGTTAGAACTTAGAAGGAACAAAATATAGTTTGTACTAAATAAAAAACCAAGGGTGAGACTGACCAAAACACACAAGCTAGATTATCCAAATATGATTTGACAGCACATTGATTTGAACACATAGATGCATATTTTTTCTAAAAACATTGTCAAAGTTAGGGAGATTTGATTTAGGACAAAGCCAAAGTGAAGTATAATTTCAAACGTGGCGATGGGGGGGGGGGGTAATATTATGCATGTGAAAAGAAACATCAGATATGCTATATAGAACACAAAAAAACAGTAAGTGTATTCAACATTAGGAGGTGCAAATAAACTTTACTTAATTATTTTAAGATTCCATATGCTACAGACAAGTTGATGTTCCTAAATTCATGGAGGATCGAAGTCCTATTAGTTTTATTTATTTTTTCTGTGCACATAAAATGCATCTTTTAGTTAATTATAGAATATTTTTGAAAAGGTGCAACTCAAAAACCCTGGCGCGACATTTAACTTGGCCTGATGAGCAATGTCCAGCCTTTGTACGCCATAGTTGCCTGTTTCCTTTACCTTCTAAATATTGCAAAGGCTGTGAGCCTGCAACCCTTTGAATACTAACATGTGTTGGAAACTTGGAGTCAGTGAGTCACACAGATCAAACATGTTGACCTCTGTACAAAAGTACACATTGACTTCTGTAGTCTGCATCAGATAAACAAGCAGATGCAGAATAGAGATACTTCTCTCATGTATGCCTGAAGAAATCCATCTCAAGTAGCTCTGTACCCCCCCCCCCCCCCAAAAAAAATCCCTCTGTGCTTACAATTGCATGAATAACTATGACATGTACAAGACAAATGTTTCACACAACTTTATTTGTCAATGCATTAATCTTGACTGTATATTTCACAGGCAGGACACACCACATACTCACATTCATGAGATAGTTTTCTCCACAATCGACAAGCCAAAGCTCCTTAGTCAGGTCAGCAATTTTGTGTACCTTTTAAATTATCCTCAAGTTTTGATACACATTTAAGATACCAAGATGTTATAGCATTTTTCTAATCAATATACAAAGCTTTACCACTAATGTTGTCATGCTCGTTTTTTATATTATATATCCTGTAGTCTAATTTGAGGACTTCTAGTTAATTTTTATCCTAATAAAGGAAGGGAAGACTTGGTACTGTGGTGAGAGTTGTCTCAATGAGAGTATTGTTTTCAAGTCGAACGACTTGCTAGTCGTTTTGGCTGACCGACTTGGGCGATTAATCGTGATTAGTCACGATTAGTCGGACGACTTGGACGAATAATCGTGATTCGTCCAAACCGATTTGGACGATTAATCACGACTAATCGCGATTAATCGGACGACTTGAAAACAGGTTGTGGGTTCGAAGCAGCCTCTCTGCATTTGTGGGGGGAAGGCTTGCCTGAGTCTATCCTTTCCCCAGACCCCACTCTGAATTGAATTATGTATTAGATTGTACACACTATGTTGCACATAATTGGTCCTTTTATTCACAGTACATCATCTAACTAAACAATTATTGCCAGCTATCTGCATTGCTATCTGACATTGGATTGAACATCAGAGAAGCACATGTTTTCTCTACCCATGATGGCTATTCTCTTGATGTTTTTGTTGTTGATGGCTGGCCTGTTCAGGTAATATGTCAGACCTTTATCTTGGTATTAATGGAATTGTTGAGATCGATGTGTTGTGGTTGTTCCTAGACTTAACCCTACCAAACAAGTTATAAAAAAACTACCAAACTTGCTTAAGGATTTGTGAGGGCATCCTTAACAACGTTCACTGACGCATGAAATTGGTATAGTTTATTCTGGTGCAAGTAAATTATCTAGCCATGCACAGTTACATGATAACCTATGTGAAACAACAAGCCTCATGGAATATCATTTACACATCTGCAAATTTCTTCGTGAGGCACTAATCCTTCCCAACTTCCTACTTACAAATTTGGTAGAAACTTTTTTGCGGCCTGTGTTACCTTGTTTAATACATGCACAAGGTCGGTTAGTTGTAGGGATGCAAGGGGTTCGATCTGAATTCTGCTCCACTTAACCAACCTAAACAACATCTTATGGTCCACACATCATTTGTAAGTAAATGTTCAATCTGAATTCTGCTCCACTTAACCAACCTAAACGACATCTTATGGTCCACACATCATTTGTAAGTAAACAGAACTAGGATTGAGTCAAGAAGTCATCCAACATACTTAATAGGGATTAGCAAACTGTCTTGTTGTTTTGCATTAAGTGTGCACAACTTTGCCAAAATATTGTGATTCATCATCAATCTCTAAACCCCCCTCTGAAAAACTTCGAATGAACATGATCTTATTTTCTATTTATTTACGGATCTATATTTCTACCAGCACCCATAGCACCTATGTCAATTGATCATCTAATGCATCCGATATTGAACTGAAATACTCAGAGGGGGAGGCAGCGGAGGGAGATACAGAGAAGGGGAAGTCAAACATGTCGAAGACAACGTGACGAGAGACAAGGACGCGGTGAGTGGAGAGGTCCATACACCGGTACCCCTTGTGATCAGGGGAGTACCCAAGGAAGACACAACGAGTGGAACAGGGCACAAGCTTATGAGGGGCAGACGGGCAGTGACGGAGAGACTAGGATAGCAGGTGCACCAAAAAAACGAAGGTGATCGTAAGAGGGAGAGGTGCCAAAGAGAGCAAAGTAGGGGGTGGGGTGAGGAACCGCCTTGGTGGGGAGGCGGTTGAGCAAATAGGTAGCAACGGCCAGCCCCTTGGCCTAGTAGCGGGGGGAAGGGAGGCCTGGAACAACAGGGAACACATGATGTTGTTCGTGGTGCGGATCATGCGTTCAACTCGACTGTTCTGAGAAGAGGTGTAGGGGCACGACATCCTTAGTTGAGTGCCGTGGGAGAGGAAGAAGGAACGTGAGGTGGAGTTGTCAAACTCCCTCCTGGTGTCACATTGGACCGCCCGGACGGTGCGTCCAAACTGAGTGGAGACCCAAGCGAAGAAGTGAGAAAGGGTGGGGAACGTATGGACTTCAAGCGCAAGGGAAAAGTCCACAAGTAATGGGAGCGGTCATCCAAAATGAGCAAATAATATTTATTGCCAGAAACACCGAGTACAGGGATGTCCAGACATCACAGTGGACTAGATCAAAATTGCCTGCTGCCCTAGAAGAGGAAGAAAAATGAAATTGACATGTCTACCTAGCTGACAGGCATGACACAAGTGATCAAAAGAACCCCGACTACAAGAGATGATAGAACTGCTAGACAACTTCGACATCACATCACGCCCGGGATGGCTAAGGTGGCGGTGCCAAGTGATGGAGGCAGCAGTGGTCAGAGCATGCGGGGTGGAGGTCGATGAAGAGGAGGTAGGCAGGAAGGCGAAGGGTGTAGAGCGGCCCAGAGTTGTCACAACGCGCGAGAAGTGTCCTGGTAGCAAGATCCTTCACAGACAAGCCAAAGAGATCAATCTCCATAGAACAAGAGTTGTTAGTAGTAAATTGACGAATAGAAAAGAGTCTGAATGATGTTGGGGGCAACAAGAACGTTGTTGAGGCGGAAGGAGCCGGGAAGGACCGTATCACCTACTGAGGTGACAGGGATGACCGACCCATCCGATGACGATGAAGGGAGAGAGGGACGAGGAGGGTGAGTGGCGGATAAAGTATCGGCGTCAGGGGTGGTGTGGTAGGAAGCACCAGAGTCAGCCACCCAGTCCAAGACCGAGGTGGGCGGAGCGAGAGTCATCGTGCTGAAGGACCCAGCAAGAGACTACATGTCCCACCCGCCACCCCAAGGGCCCCACGAGGGCGCAGGAGAGGTGGGTGGGGGAGTCAGGAGACCTGGCTGGAGGTGAGGTATTGCTGGGGTCGTCAGAAGTGCCAACGGAGGTGGAGTGGCGTAGAAGGTTGGCTGAGGGGCCGTCGGGCATGGTGGAGGAGGGCCCGCAGGCGGTCTAGGCCACATGGAGATGGAACCGGTCCACGGGTTGTAGAAGGATGGCCAGGAGTCGTGGCTCCGAGCCGCAGGAGGACTACTAGGACCACCCCCGCGACCACGATCGCCCTGGCGACGATGACGACCATTGCCAGAGGTGGTAGTCGAGCGAGGGGCACCAGAGGGCGGTGGAGGAGTGCTCTGGCGAGGGGGCACCCCCTCGTAGGCAGGACGGGGGGCTCGCGGGGCCTGCCCTCCGGGGTGGGCATTGTAGAGAGCCGTCGTGGCGTCGGTGGTGGTGGCGCCGCAGTCATAAGTTCCTCGAGCAGAAGATCATCGCGAACTCGAGCGAAGGACGGAAATGAGGTGATCCGCGTGAGGATGGCCTGCTGGTGCGCGTAGCGAGGACTGAGCCTACACAGGAGGTTGATAATGAGCGTCCCATCTGACCGGGGAGCCGAGATCACTGAGGGAGTCTTCCACGGTCTTCATCCGCCGGCAGTACTCAGTGAAGGAGAGATATGCCTGGACAAGCTGGCGGAAAGCGGTGTCCAGGTGGAGAATCCAGACCTAGCGGTTGTCGAGGAACTTGACTCGATAGCAACCCAGGCCTGGCGAGCGGTCCCCCCGCTCGCGGACGTTGTCCTGCATCTCGACCGTGAGAGTGTCGAGGATCTAGGTCAGGACAACACTGTCCATCTGGGACCAGGCGTGCGTCGACACCACCGTGTCGGTGAGGACGTGGTCGTCGAGGGCGTAGCGGTGGAGGGTCAGCAGGACTTGATCATGCCAGCGAGTGTACTGGGCCGAGTCAGGGGGAAGGACGACGGAGACCAGAGCCCGAATACTGGGAAGTCCCGCTGCCTGAGAATGGAGACTGACAATGATCGACATGTCGGGGGCATCGTCATCGGCGTCGTGCACTGAGTAGGAGGCATCGCCCAGGATACGAGCGAGCAGATGAGGGGTATCGACAAGCTGTCACTCGAGGGCATCGACGACCACACGTTCCTGCTCCCAAGCATGGGTGGCGACGAGGGCAGCGGTGACGTCAGGAGTACGTGGACGTTGAGAGGTGGTGAGCACCGACGAGTGGCTGTAGACGAGAGGTGGGATGTCGAACCCCCCGCGAGCCTGGGCAGGGTGGGAGTGCCATGACCCGCACTCAGGTACGGGAAGTGTGGGGCCAGGAGCTCGGCGCGACGAGCGGCAACATCATGGGTCGTGGGTGCGGCGTCCTGTAGCGCAGCTGCGCAGAGGGCCGTGAGGGACGCAGGAGGGGTCTAGTACTCGCCGTTGGGAAGCGTGTCAGGAAGCATGTCGAGACCGCTGGTGAAGAGGCCGGTTGTCGCAGTGCCGGTGGGCTCGCCAGGGAGAACACCAGAGAAGGGGGGGGGGGGGAGCCCGCGGCACCGCTGGTAGAGGAGGCACTGTTGGTGGCGGCGCGTGCAGGGAGCACGCCATCAGCAGGGGCGGGATCTGGGCGGATGTGGCGTCAGGGGACGGAGTGGTGGCGTCGGCGGCGGTGAGAACGAGGCTGGGCGGCAGCCCCCATGCGCGCGGTTGGCGGCCAGACATGGCGTCGGTAGCTAGGACAGCCGTGGCAGCGGCTGGGCAGCCCGTGGCTGGGAGGCCGCACTGGAGGGGCACGCGATTGGGGAGGCCGGGGAGGGGCGCGCAGCAGGCCGCGCCGGGGGAGGTGGCCGGCGGCGGAGGCGCGATGGATCGCGCCGGGAAAAGGCCGGCGGCAGAACTGTAGCCGGCTAGCCGCTGCTATAGTGGCGGCGAGATTGGGAAGGAAGGAGACTAACTTAGTTCTGGTACCATATTGAACTGAAAACCTTAACCCTAAACAGGGTTGGGTGTTATATTTATAACAGAGATATTGGGCCTAGGCCATTACACAACAGCCCAATACACGGGATAAACACAGTAACTCTAACATCCGATCCCAAGCCTAGTGGTCAACACTTGTAGCAGGCTCAGCGAGGGTCTAATCTTTGTAGCAGGCTCAGCGAGGGTCTAATCTTCTTAACAGAAATTTGATGGAAAATGACCATTTGCCCCCATTGACTACAATTACCTATGCACTTTCACATCGTTAAAATAGGTTAGCGAGTGCCAAAGTTGCATTAACTGCAGCCATGTTTTCTTCTCTTTACTTATGTTTTGAAACCCAGGTATGGGTAATGAGACTTTGTAAAATGGCAGGAGTATCCATATTTTTCACTTGCCCCTCCGGAAATGCTGACTCACATATTTATTATTAGGATGCTGATGGTTTGCACAAAGCACTGGAAGCATCCATTTTAAGAAATGAGGTAATTTCTGAACTATTCATATACAGATGCAAACTATAATTGATTAAGTATTAGACAGGCAAGTTTTGCTTTACTTTTGGTTTATGCAGGATCTGGTTTGTAGGGTTCCATAGCCCAAAACTTAAAACACTTCGGCTTGTTCCTTCTCAACGCAGGGTTCATGGTCTGGTTCATCTCATTCCTCAGCCGCTGAAAGAACACTGCCCTTCCAAGTTAAAGGTGGTGAGTGGGAAATCGACAAACGACTTCTGAAGATGGGAGGGATGATTGCTTCTGGTTCTTGTGGGGACTTGTGAGTTCAGTTTATACTTTCGATGAGTTAGTTTCTATATTCAGTAGTGCTTTCTTATTTTGTTATGTTTATCTGAAGGTATCATGGGACTTACCTTGGTGAGGATGTAGCTGTTAAAGTTATAAGAGCTGAGCATTTGAATAAGAATGTTTGGAACGAGTTTACGCAAGAAGTATATATACTAAGGTATCTAATTTTTGTGGGATCACTTTTGACTTTTGTGATGTAGTTGAATGTCCTATATTCTACTTGCAATTGGTTGAAATAATTTAATGGTGAATGATTTGCTTTCATCTTCCACACTTTTCAGAGAAGTTCAACATAAAAATGTTGTGCGATTCATTGGTGCATGCACAAAACCACCCCAATTTTGCATAATTACAGGTGAGATTTCTGGCAGCATCTGATGGCTCGTGGAAACCTACAAAGAACTATTTGTCATACAGAAAATCTGACATGAAACATGTGCAATGCAAAGCCCTACTTGTTCATAGTATTGGCCTATTGTAACTTCAGCTTTCTAGGATTGCTAGTAACCTGTTGAAAATATTTTTAGCCTCGCTTTTTAACCAATATAAAAACAACTCGATCTGCGGAGGTAAAGACTATCTAACCAACTCAGGACCTCAATAGTGCTACTCAGACCACCCAACCAACTCAGCTAGAGGCTCTTTCGCCTTCTTAACCAATATCATTGTAGGTTTTAGTATTTTCCTCTTGTAATACTCTTTGAACCCTTTTTTAATTACCTTGCAGAATACATGTCTGGAGGAAGCCTATATGACTTTGTGCACAAGCAGCATAATGTTCTAAACCTCAGGACTTTATTAAAGTTTGCAGTTGATGTATGCCGGGGGATGTGCTACTTGCATGAAAGGGGTATCATCCATAGAGACTTGAAGACTGCAAACCTTCTAATGGACAAAGATCATGTATGAACTATTTAGCAATTTACACTTCTTTCATAAGGGAAAATGAGATGAAATGAATACTGGTAGTGAAAATTGAGGATTTGCCGCCTCTAATTGTGTGTATCTTCTATATTGGGGCCTGAGGCCATGCGCCATACAATTTAATAACTAATGTTAATTGAAAAACATTACTCCAGCTGATCAATGATTTTGTTGTTTGTTTCTCTAGGTTGTGAAAGTGGCTGATTTTGGTGTAGCTCGGTTCCAGGATCAAGGAGGTGTCATGACAGCTGAAACTGGAACATACAGATGGATGGCACCTGAGGTACGGCTCTATTTGCTGGAACAGTATGATTGTATATTAGAAGTTTATAACTTTGGCGATATAGAAACTCAGACCTTATGAATGTTGGTAGTTTCAGAAGCAAGCTGCTGATAGAAGTTTTTCAGTGTGATTGTATATTAAACTTTCCTGGAATAGAACCTTTTGAATGCATGGAACACTTAATTGTTGACAGGGTTGCCAAAATGTGGTATAGAAATATAGAATGCTCATACCCAGTAAAGGTTTACAAGTAAACAAGATATGGAGACGGCGACCAAAATTTCTGTTTCCATTTTTGTCGGATTTCATGATTACAGTGGATCTATGAAAAGATTGTGCATTTGCAACTTATTGTGACTAGTAAAAAGAGGAAAAACTTCAAATACCTTTCTGATAAATCTTTGGTGCCACATCGTAGGTTATAAACCATCAACCCTATGATAACAAAGCAGATGTTTTCAGCTTTGCTATTGTCATCTGGGAGCTGATAACGTCTAAGGTATTGTTGCCCTTTTTTTTTTTGTTATGGTCATAGGTTATTTGTTGTTGCAATTGCTGGATCCTGACAATTCTCAATCTCTGGTGTTCGCAGATCCCGTATGAAAGCATGACCCCTCTCCAAGCGGCTGTAGGTGTGAGACAGGTGGGTAAAGAAAGAGTAGGCGTTGTAGCATCTTATGTGCTACGTGAACTGTGCTAAACGTACTGTCATACCAGGGATTGCGCCCAGGACTTCCAAAGAAGACGCATCCAAAGGTATTGGACTTGATGCAGAGATGCTGGGAAGCAGACCCATCTGCCCGGCCTGCTTTCTCAGACATTTTAGCCGAACTGGAGGATCTTTTGGCACAGGTTCAGGTATTTCCAAGCTCCCATATTTAACGCTTTGGAGAAAGAAACCCTTACCATGCCCCATTCTATCTTTAGTTGTGCACTTGTTCTATCATAGTAACACTGGAATGTTCTCTGCTCTTTGGACAGGGAACACCGGGAAAGACGGCCCATGCTCCATCAAATAACTCGAACACGAAAGATTAACCCCCATGCACACATACCTGACGTTTTTCTGAATTCAGTGATCTGCCACGTTTAGGATTCGAGTCGCTAATTACGAGGAATGTAGCATATCGATTTTTTTCCCCTGGAGTGGTTTTGCTTGTGTACATTTGAACAATCTTCTTGGGGCCTATTTTTTATGGTCACCTCATTGTTCTTACATAGTGGAAATTGGCTCGAGCGTTTGGGAGGATTACGTATTATGACAACGGGTGAGAATTACCGCCTACAACATGGGTGGATATTTTTCATGCATTATTATCCCAGTAGCTGCCATTCCAAGAAAGGCATAATGCTCTACTCGCATTAGGTTCCTTTTGCAATGGACACTGGCGTGTTCAGCTCTAGTGGTCAAAGCACCGCTCCCTTATGTTTATGACTTGTTTGGTTATTTCCATTATGGATTGTATGAATTTGAAAAAATTATGAAAGATTTTGGCTGTTAGGATTTAAATTCACTCAATTCCACCTTATCAAGGTAACAAAGTTCTTATCAGAGAAGCAAGGAATCAGAAAGTTGGTAAGCTCAAGAAAAAAATGCTTCGTCTTTCTGAGCTCTAGAGGAAGATTGCAAAGCAACTGAAGAGATGTGTAACATCAAAGCGCACAAAAACATGTATAACTATAAGGACCAAGACCATGATGGTCGCAATCACAACAACCTTTGTCATGAAGAATTCAATGTTCAACATTTCCCCTATGATGAAGCTTCCTCACTGACACCAAAATTACAGGACACCATGGCCACCATTGTACATGCCTCATACATTGCCTATGTATGATGTCCTGACTGACTCGAAGCAGTTCCTCATGAGTCACGAAGCTACCATATCCTTGTATGGTGGTAACTCAGCAGTCATGGCGAAGTTCTTCGTCATGGCGGTCCGAAGTGTGGCACAAAATTGATACTCATCACTTCAGTCAAGGACAGTCACTTCGTAGTCGAAGCTCAAGGAAATGCTTCTCACCAGCTTCTAGGGCTTTTAGTCTAAGCCCATTACTGTCGGCGTTTCGAGACCGGGGGGTCCCCGAGCCGACGAGTGAGAGTGCCGCGTGCCCCAGCCCAGATGGGTCGAGCGCGTGGGCGAGCGCGAAGGGGGGAATAGAGAGAGCGAGAGGTCGATGGCCGGAGCCGGGTCGCGACGAGGGAGACGGAGATTCCCGCGGCCTTTCGTGTTCGTCCCGCGCCCAGGTCGGGTGCGCTTGCAGTAGGGGGTTACAAGCGTCCGCGCGGGTGAGGGGAGCGAGCGGCCCCAAGAGAGCGCCTGCCCCTGCCCTCGTTCCCGCGAGGCCAACCTTCTCTAAGAAGGCCCTGGTCCTTCCTTTTATAGTCATAAGGAGAGGGTCCAGGTGTACAAAATGGGGGTGTAGCAAGGTGCTACGTGTCTAGCGAGGGAGAGCTAGCGCCCTAAGTACATGCCAAGGTGGCAGCCGGAGAGATCTTGGCACCCTGTTGGTGTGGCGTCGTGGCTGTTGGAGAAGCAGTGGAGCTTGATGGAGGGACAGCTGTTGGAACAGCGGTACTCTTGCTGACGTCTCCCTGCTTTCGTAAGGGAGTCAAGAGTCGCCGTCGTCATGGTCTAGTGAGGCGCCATCATTGCCTATCTGGCGGAGCTGGCCAGATGGGACGCCGGTCTTGTTCTCTGCGACCCAAGTCGGCTCAGGGCAGGGTGATGATGACGCTTCCTGTTGACGTGGCGGTCTTGTGTCCTAGGTCGGGCGTCGTGGAGGCTCCTCCGAAGTCGAGGTCGAGTCCGTCCTGCATGACAGAGGCCGAGCCCGAACTCCTGGGTCGGGCGAGGCGGAGGTCGTTCGGCAGAGGCCGAGGCGGAGTCCGAGCCCTGGGTCGGGCGAGGCGGAGTTCGTCGTCTTCCGGGGCCTTAGCCCGAGTCCGAGCCCTGGGTCGGGCGGAGCGGAGTTCGCCGTCTTCCGGGGCCTTAGCCCGAGTCCGAGCCCTGGGTCGGGCGGAGCGGAGTTCGCCGTCTTCCGGGGCCTTAGCCCGAGTCCGAGCCCTGGGTCGGGCGGAGCGGAGTTCGCCGTCTTCCGGGGTCTTAGCCCGAGTCCGAGCCCTGGGTCGGGCGGAGCGGAGTTCGCCGTCTTCCGGGGCCTTAGCCCGAGTCCGAGCCCTGGGTCGGGCAGAGCCTCCTATGACACCTCTGGCGAAGTCTGGTCGCCCGTCGGTCTTACCTTTTGCGTTAAACGCCCCGGTGACTTGGTCGGTTGGCGCGGTGATTTAGTCAGGGTTACTTCTTATCGAAGGCGGGGCCTCGGGCGAGCCGGTGATGCGTCTGCCGTGAAAGAGGAGGCCTCAGGCGAGACGGAGTCATCTTAGGGTCGGCTGCCCTCGCCCGAGGCTAGGCTCGGGCGTGGCGTGATCGAGTCGCTCGTATGGACTGATCCCTGACTTAATCAAACCCATCAGGCCTCTGCAGCTTTATGCTGATGGGGGTTACCAGCTGAGAATTAGGCGTCTTGAGGGTACCCCTAATTATGGTCCCCGACAGTAGCCCCCGAGCCTCGAAGAGAGTGTTAACACTCGCTTGGAGGCTTGCGTCGCACTTTTTT
Source organism: Zea luxurians (assembly GCA_029449295.1). NCBI lineage: Eukaryota > Viridiplantae > Streptophyta > Magnoliopsida > Poales > Poaceae > Zea > Zea luxurians. The sequence goes on along the minus strand of JAOPSE010000021.1, from coordinate 52,035,324 downwards.
GCAAGGGGACCAGCCTTTCTCGGTGGTACTTTGTTCCGGTGGGTGCGCGCGAGCGCACCCGCCGGGTGTAGCCCCCGAGGCCTCGGAGGAGTGGTTTCACTCCTTCGAGGTCTTAATGCCTTGCGTAATGCCTCGGCTGGTTTGGCGGTTCCCTCATGCGAGCAGGGCGTAGCCCAGGTGCACTGTCGGGGCCCAAGTTCTCGGGCTGGTATGTTGACGCTGTCAACGGTTCGGCCGGAGCCGGGTTTGCGAGAGCAGCCCCCGAGCCTCCGCACGGAGCGAGAGGACGATCAGGGACAGACTCGACTTTTTACATACGCCCCTACGTCGCCTTTCCGCAAGGAGGAGGGGGGGAGAGCGCCATGTTACCCTCGATGGGCACCGAACATGGTGTCTCCGGTGAGCTGCAATCGGGTAATCCGAGTGGACGTCCGTGCCCCGTTCGTTGGGGGTCGGCTAGGGGCCCGGAGGCACGCCCAAAAGTACCTGCGGGTGATCTGCCGGACCCGGTCCCCTAGCGACGGGGTCCGAGGGCTCGTTGCCTCCCTCCGATGGGATTCCGTTACAGAGTCGTTCCCGCTGGTCTCGGAAATGTCCTAGGGTACCTCGGGAGCGCAGCCCGAGCCTTGGTTATGTATCGAACGTACCCCTGGTCATCCCTCGCTCGGCGTCTGAGGCGACTGTGAACCCTTCGACAGGCCAGCCTTCGAACCCCTGATCAGTAATGGGCGCGGAGCCCTAGTAGCCTGAGGCGGTCGTGGAACCTTTCGGGAGGCCGACCTTCGAACCCCTGACCAGTAGTGGGTGTCGGGCCCACGCGATCTGAGGCGGCTGTTGAACCCCTCGGGGGGCCAGCCTTCGAACCCCTGATCAGTAGGGAGGCTCGGAGCCTAGTTCCTTCACGGGGAAGGATCCCTTTGGGGGTATCCTCCTTCCCAGTCCTTGTTGCAAGAGATAGAGAAAGAAGGAAAAGGGAAAAAAGGATACGAAACCAAGCGACGTGGCGTACCTTTTTTGGTGTGGTCGTGTTGGCGAAGGCGAAGCGTCGCCAGCCGCTCCTGCTAGAAGCGTCGCCTGTCCGGCCGCGGAGTTAATGCGCAGGGGCGAGTAGTTGGCGAGGCTGCCGTTGCGCGTGCGCGAGCCGTTCGAGGTACGGGTCACGGGCGCGTCGTCTTCACGCCGTGAGAGGGGGTTCTCTTGCTGCCTCCGGATGGGACATGAGCTTGGCAGATGGCGTGACCGCTGCTCTCGCGCGCCTGCCACCGTCATTACTGCCGGCCCATTTTTGACCGCGTTTGACCGCTGCGCCAGGCTGGCGCTGCTGGGTCGCGGGCTGGGTCGCCTCGAATCGCGGTATCGGTTCCGCAATCGAGGAGGTGCGGTGGTGGAGCGAGTGGCACAGCGGTTCGCATGCAGCACCCGGCGCGCCAGTTGCACGACGCGTGGGCTTGAGCCGTCGCGCGGGCCTGTCAGGAGTCGGAGAGGCGCGTCCACTTGGCGCGGTTGCATGCCGCCTGCATGGCCGCCTGCCCCTTTCGCCCGCTGGTCTGGGCAAAAGTGGAGGGTTACTTGTAACCGCTGGGTGGTTGCGTGCGTCGTGCGCGGCGGTTCGGCCTCCTCTGCTCGAAGCCGGTCTTCCTGACTTGTGGGTCCCAGCCCCCGCGCCGCGGGGGAGGGCTTTGGAGGCGTGTTGAAGAAGACTCAGCCCGTGACGGTTGAGGGCGCAAGCAGGGGGAGTTGCCTTTAAAGGGAGGGCGACCCCCTTCGTAAGGTGACCATGTCTTCTTCCTCCCTTATGCATTGTGTCTCTCCATCTTCCAAGCCCCCGGATGGGGGGAACCGCCGTCTTTTCGCTCCATCGTTGGAGGAACGCAACTCCGTGGGAGTTGGTACCTTTCAGCCATCGTTCGGCTTCAAGGATTTTCATCATGCGGCCCGGCCGCACCCCTCCACCGGCGGTCACCCAAGAGGGTGACTTCCGGCTTGGTGGTGGGGGAAAGCGAGCCGGGCTGCGGCCTCTGCCCCTCCCTCAGCCTCAAGGATTTTCATCACCAGGCCAAGAGGGAGGACGAGGCGAGTCAGGGGGCTGTCTCCGTGTGGGTCGGTTGCCCTTTTCTTCCCCGTGCGTCTGGGGGAGAACGGCATCCTCCAGCTTTACGGAGACTTCCTCCAGCCATGCCGGAAGTGGCGGGTCCCGAGGCGTCATCGGACGGAAGTGGCTTCTCTACGGATGAGATTGCCAACTCCGCCAGTAGCCCTGGGTCTCCGTCTCCTGGCCTGAATGGCTGGCTCTCGTCCTCGGGGGGTGAGAGTTTTTTCCGCCGCCCCGCAGGCCCGCCCCTATCGAGTGGGATTGTTCGTACCTGCGGGGGGGGGGGAACCGGAGTTCCGTTTGTAATGGCACTTCGAGTGCCGGGTTTTTTGTCCATTTCGGCTTTCGGGGCCTGAACATGTATGTAATTACGGCGCGGAGCCGTGTTTTTTCCTCATTTCCGAGCACTAAGACTCGTCTGCTGATTGTCTGAACCGCTTCACCAAGCATGAGTCGCCCCGTGTCAAGGTGACGAGTGAGGTATCCGTATCCTGGAGGCGTAGGAGTCCCTCGGCTCGGTCGGCCCTGTTGTCCGAGGCTCCTCTAGCTTAGTTAGAGAGACCCCTCGGCCGCTCTTCGACGAGCCGAGGCCGGGGGTAGCGATATTAGCACGAGCAGAGGCGGAGTCGGCTCGAAAATGAAACCTGGTTGGCCGGAGCCTATCCAGGTTGTCCGTTGGCAGGATCGACGTCGGAGTTGATCAGCCGAGGCTTCGGACCGGGCCGGCGCCCTCGGAAGGTGGTTGGCCGAGCCGCCTGCTCGGGCCGGATTCCCAGGGAAGTCCCTGACAACGGTCGCCCGGGCGTGGTGATGACGCCGTCCTTTGGAGCGGAGGGCCTCGGATTGCGTCGCCGTCCGAGGCTAGTTCGGGCCTTGCCGAAGTTGCTGTTGATGCCGAGGGTGTCGCTGCCCCCTTCCAGCGTCAAGACCCGAGCCTGCAAGATCAGCTTGTCTTGTAGCGTGTGCTTTGTGCGGCCGTCGAGGCCAGAACACACACCCTTGCCGTGTTGTAAAGCTGCGTCTCTTTTCCTCTTGTTCCAAGCATCTGGACTTTTTGTCGGTAACAGGGATATTTGTGCGAGCGAAAGTTGCTTCTCACGGAAGGTGAGGAGTGAGGTATCCGTATCCCGGAGGCATGGGAGTCCCTCGGCTCGGTCGGCCTTGCCGCTTACGCGCACCTTTACTCGTCCATGAGGCCCTATTACCGACTTAGTCGAGAAAACTTGAAGAATCGCTTTGACAGAAGAGCTTCCGAACGTAGAGACTCGTTCGATTCGCGGAGTCACTTTATCCGAGCGCGAGTTACTTATCGCAGAAGGTGATGAGTGAGGTATCCGTATCCCGGAGGCGTAGGAGTCCCTCGGCTCGGTCAGCCTTGACTGCTTACGTGTACCCCGTCGTTTCCAGGATCCACTTTTCGAAGTAGTCAAAAAGCACGAAAGATATTCTGGTAGAAGAGATTTTTTGTTCGAGGAAAATTTTGACGCAGAGGGGGTTTCCCCCCTTTTAGCCCCCGAGGGAGGGTCGGGCTTTGCCGAGGCGAGGCCGACCCTTCCTTGTTGACTAAACTTTGCGTGGGTGCGAGGTGTATGAACAATTTGAAAACATCTCAAGGGTAGAAGCGACGTAGCTGTTGGATGTTCCAAGCGTTGCCGTAGACCTCGCCTTGACTGTTGGCCAGCTTGTACGTTCCGGGCTTCAGAACTTTGGCGATGATGAACGGCCCCTCCCAGGGGGGCGTGAGCTTGTGCCTCCCTCGGGCGTCTTGCCGCAGCCGAAGCACCAGGTCGCCCACCTGGAGGTCTCGGGGTCGGACCCCTCGGGCGTGGTAGCGTCGCAGGGACTGCTGGTACCGCGCCGAGTGTAGTAAGGCCCTGTCCCGAGCCTCGTCCAGCTGGTCCAGCGAGTCTTCTCGGCTTGCTTGGTTACTTTCGTCGTCGTAGGCCCTCGTCCTCGGGGAGCTGTATTCCAGGTCCGTGGGCAAGACGGCCTCGGCCCCGTAGACCAGGAAGAAAGGCGTGAAACCCGTGGCTCGGCTCGGCGTCGTCCTCAGGCTCCAGACCACCGAGGGGAGTTCCTTCATCCACCGCTTGCCGAACTTGTTGAGGTTGTTGTAAATCCGAGGCTTGAGCCCTTGTAGGATCATGCCATTGGCGCGCTCTACTTGCCCATTCGACATGGGATGAGCTACGGAGGCCAAGTCCACCCGGATGTTGTGATCCTCGCAAAAATCCAAGAATTTTTTGCCGGTGAACTGGGTGCCATTGTCGGTGATGATGGAGTTCGGGACCCCGAAGCGATGGATGATGTTGGTGAAGAATGCCACCGCCTGCTCGGACCTGATGCTGTTCAGGGGTCGGACCTCGATCCACTTGGAGAATTTGTCGATGGCGACCAGCAGGTGCGTGTAGCCCCCGGGCGCCTTCTGCAGAGGGCCGACGAGGTCCAGACCCCACACAGCGAAGGGCCAGGTGATGGGTATCGTTTGCAGAGCCTGAGCGGGCAGGTGGGTCTGCTTCGCATAGAATTGGCACCCTTCGCAGGCGCGGACAATTCTAGTGGCGTCAGCCACCGCCGTCGGCCAGTAGAAGCCTTGGCGGAAAGCGTTCCCGACGAGGGTTCGAGGTGCTGCATGATGGCCGCAAGCCCCCGAGTGTATTTCCCGCAGGAGTTCCTGACCTTCGGCGATGGAGATACATCGCTGGAGGATGCCCGAGGGGCTACGGTGGTAGAGCTCCTTCTCCTCGCCCAGCAAGACGAACGACTTGGCACGTCGCGCCACCCGCCGAGCCTCGGCTCGATCGAGGGGCAGTTCTCCTTGGCGGAGATATTGCAGGTACGGGGTTTGCCAATCTTGATCTGGCATGACCCCGCTCTGCTCCTCCTTGATGCGCAGTGCTTCGCCCTCGGGCTCCGAGGGTTCCTCGGGTTGAGCCGAGGATGGCTCGGGCTGGGCCGAGGTCACCTCGGACGAGGCCGAGGGTGCCTCGGGCTCGGGCGCGTCGCCTATCTTGACAGAGGGTTGGTGCAGATCTCGGGAGAAGACGTCCGGGGGAACCGTCGTTCGCCCCGAGGCTATCTTCGCCAGCTCGTCCGCAGTCTCGTTGTAGCGCCGGGCGATGTGGTTAAGCTCGAGCCCGTAGAACTTGTCTTCCAGGCGTCGAACCTCCTCACAGTAGGCCTCCATCTTCGGGTCGCGGCAGTGGGAGTTCTTCATGACTTGGTCGATGACGAGCTGCGAGTCGCCGCGTGCATCGAGGCGTCGGACCCCTAGCTCGATGGCGATTCGCAATCCGTTGATCAGAGCCTCGTACTCAGCCACATTGTTGGACGCCGGGAAATGGAGGCGTAGCACGTAGCGCAGGTGTTTCCCGAGGGGCGAGACGAAGAGCAGGCCCGCGCCAGCTCCCGTCTTCATCAGCGACCCGTCGAAAAACATGGTCCAGAGCTCCGGCTGGATCGGAGCCGTCGGCAACTGGGTGTCGACCCATTCGGCTACGAAGTCCGCCAGTGCCTGGGACTTGATGGCCTTCCGAGGGGCGAACGAGATTGCCTCGCCCATGATTTCCACCGCCCACTTCGCGATCCGTCCCGAGGCTCCTCGGCACTGGATGATCTCCCCCAGGGGGAAGGATGACACCACAGTCACCGGATGAGACTCGAAGTAATGTCGCAGCTTTCGCCTCGTCAGGATCACTGCATATAGCAGCTTCTGGACTTGTGGGTAGCGGATCTTGGTCTCGGACAGCACTTCGCTGACGAAGTAAACTGGCCTCTGAATGGGCAAAGCATGCCCCTCTTCCTGCCTTTCGACCACGATCGCGGCGCTGACCACCTGAGTGGTTGCGGCGACGTAGACCAAGAGGGTTTCTCCATCAGCTGGGGGTACCAAGACGGGCGCCTGGGTGAGGAGCGCCTTCAGGTTCCCGAGGGCTTCCTCGGCCTCGGGAGTCCAAGTGAAGCACTCGGCCTTCCTTAAGAGACGGTACAGGGGCAGGCCTCTTTCGCCGAGGCGCGAGATGAAACGGCTCAAGGCCACGAGGCATCCCATGACCCTCTGTACGCCTTTTAAGTCCTTGATGGGCCCCATGTTTGTGATGGCCGCGATCTTCTCCGGGTTGGCTTCGATGCCCCGCTCGGAGACGATGAATCCCAAAAGCATGCCCCGGGGCACCCCGAAGACGCACTTCTCGGGATTGAGCTTGACGCCCTTCGCCTTGAGACACCGGAATGTCGGTTCGAGGTCGGAGAGAAGGTCGGAGGCTTTCCTCGTCTTGACTACGATGTCATCGACGTAGGCCTCGACCGTGCGACCGATGTGTTCGCCGAACACATGGTTCATGCACCGCTGGTACGTTGCACCCGCGTTCCTCAAACCGAACGGCATTGTGACATAACAGTACATGCCGAAGGGCGTGATGAAAGAAGTCGCGAGCTGGTCGGACTCTTTCATCTTGATTTGATGATACCCTGAGTAGGCATCGAGGAAAGACAGGGTTTCGCACCCTGCAGTGGAGTCCACGATTTGATCGATGCGAGGTAGAGGGTAGGGGACTTTCGGACATGCTTTGTTGAGACCAGTGTAGTCTACACACATCCGCCATTTCCCCCCTTTTTTCCTCACAAGTACAGGGTTGGCAAGCCATTCGGGATGGAATACCTCTTTGATGAACCCTGCTGCCATCAGCTTGTGGACCTCCTCGCCTATCACCCTGCGCCTTTCCTCGTCGAATCGGCGCAGAGGCTGTCTGACCGGTCGAGCTCCGGCCCGAATATCCAGCGAGTGCTCGGCGACATCCCTCGGTATGCCGGGCATGTCCGAGGGACTCCACGCAAAGACGTCGGCGTTTGCGCGGAGAAAGTCGACGAGCACTGCTTCCTATTTGGGGTCGAGCCCGGATCCGATTCGAATCTGCTTGGAGGCGTCACCACTGGGGTCGAGGGGGACGGCCTTAACCGTCTCCGCTGGCTCGAAGTTGCCGGCATGTCGCTTCACGTCCGGCACCTCTCGGGAGAGGCTTTCCAGGTCGGCAATGAGGGCCTCGGACTCGGCGAGGGCCTCGGCGTACTCCACGCACTCCACATCGCATTCGAATGCGTGTTTGTACGTGGGGCCGACGGTGATGACCCCGTTGGGGCCCGGCATCTTGAGCTTCAGGTAAGTGTAGTTGGGGATGGCCATGAACTTCGCGTAGCATGGTCTTCCCAGCACTGCGTGGTAGGTTCCTCGGAACCCGACCACCTCGAACGTCAAAGTCTCCCTTCGGAAGTTGGAGGGTGTTCCGAAGCAGACAGGGAGGTCGAGCTGTCCGAGGGGCTGGACGCGCTTCCCGGGAATGATCCCGTGGAAGGGCGCAGCGCCTGCTCGGACGGATGACAGATCGACGCGCAGGAGCCTGAGGGTCTCGACGTAGATGATGTTGAGGCAGCTGCCCCCATCCATCAGGACCTTGGTGAGCCTGACGTCGTCGATGACGGGGTCGACGACGAGCGGGTACTTCCCCGGGCTCGGCACGTGGTCGGGGTGGTCGTCCCGGTCGAAGGTGATGGGTTTGTCGGACCAGTCTAGGTAGACTGGCGCCGCCACCTTCACCGAGCAGACCTCCCGACGCTCTTGCTTACGATGCCGAGCCGAGGCATTCGCCGCATGCCCTCCGTAGATCATGAAGCAGTCGCAGACCTCTGGGAATTCTCCTGCTTGGCGATCCTCCCTTTTGTCGTCGTCGTGAGCCCTGCCACCCTCTGCGGGTGGCCCGGCCCTGTGGAAGTGGCGCCGAAGCATGACGCACTCCTCGAGGGTGTGCTTGACGGGCCCCTGATGGTAGGGGCACGTCTCCTTGAGTGCCTTGTCGAAGAGGTTAGCACCTCCGGGGGGCTTCCGAGGGTTCTTGTGCTCGGCGGCGGCGACAAGGTCTGCATCGGGAACGTCGCGTTTCGCTTGCGACTTCCTCCTGCCTTTCTTCTTGGCGTCGTGCGGAGTAGACGCCTCGGGAGCATCTTCCGACGGGCGGCCCTGGGGCTGCTTGTCCTTTCGGAAGATGGCTTCAGCCGCCTCCTGGCCGGAGGCGAACTTGGTGGCGATGTCCATCAGCTCGCTCGCCCTGGTGGGGGTCTTGCGACCCAACTTGCTCACCAGGTCACGGCAGGTGGTGCCGGCGAGGAACGCGCCGATGACATCGGAGTCGGTGATGTTGGGCAGCTCGGTGCGCTGCTTCGAGAATCACCGGATGTAGTCCCCAAGGGACTCTCCCGGCTGTTGCCGACAGCTTCGGAGGTCCCAGGAATTCCCGGGGCGCACGTACGTGCCCTGGAAGTTGCCGGCGAAAGCTTGGACCAGATCCTCCCAGTTGGAAATCTGCCCCGGAGGCAGGTGCTCCAACCAAGCGCGGGCGGTGTCGGAGAGGAACAGGGGGAGGTTTCGGATGATGAGGTTGTCATCGTCCGTCCCACCCAGTTGACAGGCCAGGCGGTAGTCCGCGAGCTACAATTCCGGTCTCGTTTCCCCCGAGTACTTTGTGATAGTAGTCGGGGGTCGGAATCGGGGCGGAAACGGCGCCCGCCGAATGGCTCGGCTAAAGACCTGCGGACCGGGTGGTTCGGGCGAGGGACTCCGATCTTCCCCGCTGTCGTAGCGTCCCCCACGCCTGGGGTGATAACCTCGGCGCACCCTTTCGTCGAGGCGGGCCCGACGGTCGCGATGAGGGTGCTCGTCGCCGAGGTGGCCCGGGGCCGCAGGCGCGGTGTTGCGCGTGCGCCCGGTGTAGACCGAGGCTTCCCGCGTGAGTCGGGAAGTCGCGGCACGAGGTTCCGAGGGGTACCCCTGCCTTCGGGAGGCAGAGCTCTCGGCCCGCCGGGCCGCAGCGCCTTCCAGGAGATGCTTGAGTTCTCCCTGGATTCGCCGACCCTCGGTGGTTGATGACTCCGGCATCGCGCGGAGGAGCATCGCTGCGGCTGCCAGGTCCTGACCGGTTCCGCCGGATGCGGGTGGCAGTCTGGCCCTAGCATCGTTGGCGATGCGGTGCTGGAGACCTTGGGGCAGGTGACGTATTCCTCCGGCTGGAGGCTGGCTCGCCCATTCCTGCCCGATGTTCTGGCGGATTGCCTCGAGCGCTCCTGCTTCCTCATCGAGCCCGGCCTGCGCCCCGCGGACTTGCTCGAGCTGTGGGTCGTGACCCCCCGCCGGAACGGGGACCACAGCTAGCTCCCGCGGGATGTCGGCGCGAGGCGCTGGCCTAGGGGGATCACCATCCTCCGGCATGCCGAGACAGCCGCCTCCGGAGGGATCCCCTAGCTCGACGTGGAGACATTCGCGGCTCGGGCCGCAGTCCTTGTCGTCAAGGCTGCGGCTGCCGTCGGAACAGTCGGAGAGGCAGTAGTCACATGCGGTCATGAAGTCCCGCATGGCACTGGGGTTGCCAAATCCGGAGAAATCCCAGCAGATGCTGGGGTCGTCATCTTCCTCGGACCCAGAGGGTCCGTAGGTCGAGACACCCGTCAATCGGTCCCAAGGCGACCGCACACAAAACCCCAGAGAGGTTGCACTCGCCTCAACGTGAGCGCTCGCCAAAGCGAGGTCGCCAGGCGGGTTGAGGCCGAGTCGAAATGACGAAAGATGGGTAGCAGTCGGTACCTTTTTGTCGACGAGGAGCGATGAAGTCACGTCGGGGGCTGATCGCGCCGTCGTCCTGGGTGCGAGGGCGACGTCCTGCAGGCCCTCCGTGAGCGTGCTGGCGTCGTCCACCTGCTCGGAGTCGACGTGCTGCGGGGGGATGGCGCTCGCCTTTGCCTCGAACGCGAGGGTGACGCCTAGCGTCCCCTCCGTTGGGGCACTGGGGATGTCGATTTGCTCGACAGCCGTCGGAGCGCAGCCTCCCGCTCGGCCTTGGTTGCCCCGCCTCCTCCTCCGATGGCGAGGGAGAGGACGGAGCGAGCTCGAAAGTTGTCCTTCCCCCACGCGGAAGAGACGTCGTCGGTTCCGCCGCCGGCGGGCGAGCTGTCGACCGCCATTGTTGCCGTCGCACGGCGGTGGAAGGAGTATCATGTCGTAGCTGCTGTCGAGAGACATGAACTCGAGACTCCCGAAACGGAGCACCGTCCCGGGTTGAAGAGGTCGTTGGAGACTGCCCATCTGGAGCTTGACGGGAATCTACTCGTCAACACGCAGCAGGCCCCTACCTGGCGCGCCAACTGTCGGCGTTTCGAGACCGGGGGGTCCCCGAGCCGACGAGTGAGAGTGCCGCGTGCCCCAGCCCAGATGGGTCGAGCGCGTGGGCGAGCGCTAAGGGGGGAATAGAGAGAGCGAGAGGTCGGTGGCCGGAGCCGGGTCGCGACGAGGGAGACAGAGATTCCCGCGGCCTTTCGTGTTCGTCCCGCGCCCAGGTCGGGTGCGCTTGCAGTAGGGGGTTACAAGCGTCCGCGCGGGTGAGGGGAGCGAGCGGCCCCAAGAGAGCGCCTGCCCCTGCCCTCGTTCCCGCGAGGCCAACCTTCTCTAAGAAGGCCCTGGTCCTTCCTTTTATAGTCATAAGGAGAGGGTCCAGGTGTACAAAATGGGGGTGTAGCAAGGTGCTACGTGTCTAGCGAGGGAGAGCTAGCGCCCTAAGTACATGCCAAGGTGGCAGCCGGAGAGATCTTGGCACCCTGTTGGTGTGGCGTCGTGGCTGTTGGAGAAGCAGTGGAGCTTGATGGAGGGACAGCTGTTGGAACAGCGGTACTCTTGCTGACGTCTCCCTGCTTTCGTAAGGGAGTCAAGAGTCGCCGTCGTCATGGTCTAGTGAGGCGCCATCATTGCCTATCTGGCGGAGCTGGCCAGATGGGACGCCGGTCTTGTTCTCTGCGACCCAAGTCGGCTCAGGGCAGGGTGATGATGACGCTTCCTGTTGACGTGGCGGTCTTGTGTCCTAGGTCGGGCGTCGTGGAGGCTCCTCCGAAGTCGAGGTCGAGTCCGTCCTGCATGACAGAGGCCGAGCCCGAACTCCTGGGTCGGGCGAGGCGGAGGTCGTTCGGCAGAGGCCGAGGCGGAGTCCGAGCCCTGGGTCGGGCGAGGCGGAGTTCGTCGTCTTCCGGGGCCTTAGCCCGAGTCCGAGCCCTGGGTCGGGCGGAGCGGAGTTCGCCGTCTTCCGGGGCCTTAGCCCGAGTCCGAGCCCTAGGTCGGGCGGAGCGGAGTTCGCCGTCTTCCGGGGCCTTAGCCCGAGTCCGAGCCCTGGGTCGGGCGGAGCGGAGTTCGCCGTCTTCCGGGGTCTTAGCCCGAGTCCGAGCCCTGGGTCGGGCGGAGCGGAGTTCGCCGTCTTCCGGGGCCTTAGCCCGAGTCCGAGCCCTGGGTCGGGCAGAGCCTCCTATGGCACCTCTGGCGAAGTCTGGTCGCCCGTCGGTCTTACCTTTTGCGTTAAACGCCCCGGTGACTTGGTCGGTTGGCGCGGTGATTTAGTCAGGGTTACTTCTTATCGAAGGCGGGGCCTCGGGCGAGCCGGTGATGCGTCTGCCGTGAAAGAGGAGGCCTCAGGCGAGACGGAGTCATCTTAGGGTCGGCTGCCCTCGCCCGAGGCTAGGCTCGGGCGTGGCGTGATCGAGTCGCTCGTATGGACTGATCCCTGACTTAATCAAACCCATCAGGCCTCTGCAGCTTTATGCTGATGGGGGTTACCAGCTGAGAATTAGGCGTCTTGAGGGTACCCCTAATTATGGTCCCCGACAATTACTGCACAAGCTTTGTTTCAGTGTACCCAGGAGCCAGATGAATACCTTCAGTCGTTTGTCCGAAGGTTTCTCAAGCTTCGCGCCCAAGCTCCGGCAGTCCACGATGACACCGTCATCGAAGCCATGGTCAAGGGGCTTAGGCCAAGACTAGCTACTCAGTATTTTGCAAGGAAGCCTCCTAGGAAGCCTCCTAGGAAGCCATTCAATGCGCCCCTAGGAAGCCATTCTGCTTGTTTTGCGGTGAGGATAAAGGCCACACCACAAGAACATGCCACCACACAATCAACAAGCAGAAAGAGCCTGCTTCGTCAACCGCTCAACCTTCTCAGTTGAAGGAGGTGTTCAGTACATCTTCATACTGCTCGCCCTATGTTCCACAATATGTTCAGCCTAAATTTTAGGAGCCAAGGTTAAATCTACCTTCGGCCTCAAATGCTTTGAGCAATCCTGTGATGAGCGCATGGTCGCCATCTACTTCGTTCATCCCTGGGCCTCCCCCTATGACTAGGTCCCTGCTGGTCATCCCAAGTTCCCAGTGCAAGATTTGCATAAAAGGGATAGAAGGGAGGGTTCTGAAACCCGTATTGTTAACAGTATGGTCCTAAAGATGAAGCACATATACTAAAGATCCCAAGGGACTAGGTAAATAGGCCTAAAGTTATCGAGAAGACATTACTATCTGTTTATGTTTTGAAAGGGAAATGGGCTTAAACATTTCCTATAATCGATTTTGGTGTTTGACATCCATCACAAACCATGTGGACTAACTAGTTTGCCTAGTTGTCATTTATCTCAGGTGCATAAAGTTCAACATAAACCAACAAAGAGAATGAGTTGGGGAACCCTACAAATGTTTGGAGCAAAAACAAGTATTGGTGCAACCAGTGGCGCACCGGACACTGTCCGGTGCCCCAGGCTGCAGCCCTCGTGAACTGGCCGCTCTCGGGTTTCTCACGGAGCTACTCCGCTATAATTCACCGGACTGTCCGGTGAGCCAACGGAGCAATGGTCAACTGTGCCCAGCGGTCAACTGCGCAGACGACAATACAATGAACAGAGCAGAAGTCAGAAGTCAGAACTGCAAAGTCAGAACACACCAGACTGTCCGGTGCTGCAAGAGAACAAAGGACTTCAACGGTCAACCGCTCCAAACCCCAACAGTCGGCTGACGTGGCACACACCGGATAGTGAACAGTGCCATGTCCACTGCACTACCAGACTGTCCGGTGTGCCCATCGACAACAACGACCAAAATAGTGGTTGGGGCTATAAATATCGCCCAACCACCACCATTCAAGCCATCCAAGTTTTTAGAACTTCACATTCAATACTAGAGCAAAGACATACACTCCAAGACACAATCAAAGGATCAAATCCTCCCCAAGTTCCAAAATCGACTCAAGTGCTTAGTGACTTGAGAGAGGACCATTTGCATTTCTTTTGTTGCTCTTGTTGCTTGGATTGCTTTCTCCTTTTCACTCTAATTCTTCTAAGTGCATTGTGAAGCTAGCAAAAGACACCTAAGTGTGTGGTGATCCTTGCAGGGTCTTAGTGATCCGTGCGATTAAGGAGAAGCACTCGACCAGTCTAAGTGACCGATTGAAAGAGGGAAAGTGTTGGAATAGACCCGGCCTTTGTGGCCTCCTCAACGGGGACTAGGTTCTTTGGAACTGAACCTCGGTAAACAAATCGCCGTGTTCATTTGTGTTGATCTTCACTCGATTTGTTTCTCCCCTCTTCTCTCTCTAAAGTTACCTTGCTCATATTGATTTGAGTTTGCTCCCAAGGTTATCCGCATTGATTGAGCAACTCATAGCAAGAGGAACAATCTTCTGCACTTCAAATTATTTCTAACCCTAACCCAAGTGTAGTGCATGTTCAAAAGTTCATAATTTTCAGGTTTCGCCTATTCACCCTCTCTCTAGGGGACTTTCAATTGGTATTAGAGCCCGGTGCTTCATTAGAGTCTAACAACTCGAAGTGATGTCGGGAGAACACGCCAAGAGGGAGATGGTAACCGGCAAAAAGACCGAAGCCTCAGGAAGGAAGAACGATGAATGGACTCCATCAAAGGAGGCCGGCGACAAGCACAAGGAGGAATCCGCCGGCTCCATCAAGTCACATAGGAAGGGTGACAAGAAGAAAAATAAAATGAAGAAGGTGGTCTACTACGAGACCGACTCTTCATCACCTTCCACATCGGGCGCCGAGTCTACATCTTCGAAGCGCCAAGAGCGCAAGAAGTATAGTAAGATGCCTCTACACTATCCTCACATTCCAAAGCACACTCTTTTACTTTACGTACCTCTAGACAAACCACCATATTTTTATGGTGAGGATTATTGTATGTGGAGTGTTAAAATGAGGCACCATCTAACCTCACTCCACGAAAGCATATGGGATATTGTTGAGTTTGGAGCGCTGGCACCACAGGTGGGCGACGAGGACTACGACTCTGATGTGGCTGCCCAAATAAGGCATTTTAATATCCAAGCAACCTCTATACTCCTTGCTTTCTTGTGTCGAGAGGAGTACAACAAGGTGCAAGGGTTGAAAAATGCCAAAGAAATTTGGGACGTCCTGAAGACGGCGCATGAAGGGGACGAGGTGACCAAAATCACGAAGCGTGAAACGATTGAGGGAGAACTCGGTTGATTCGTCCTCAACAAAGGAGAGTTCCACAAGCAATGTACAATTGACTCAAAACAATGGTCAACCAAGTGCGCAACCTCGGTAGCACCAAGTGGGATGACCACAAAATAGTTAAGGTTATTCTTAGATCTCTTGTTTTTCGTAATCCCACTCAAGTTCAATTAATTCGTGAAGATCCGAGATATAATTAGATGTCTCCCAAGGAGGTAATTGGCAAGTTTGTGAGATTTGAACTTATGATCAAAGACTCCAAACACATTGTCAACTTGGAGCAAGGCGCCACCTCCACACCCGAGGTTCAACCCGTTGCATTCAAGGTAACGGAATAAAAGAAGTAAGAGTCTACACCAAGTAGACTCACAATCGACACATCTAAGCTTGACAACGAGGAGATAGCTCTTATCATCAAGAGCTTTCGACAAATCCTCAAACAAAGGAAGGGGAAGGACTACAAACCCCGTTCCAAGAGGGTGTGCTATAGGTGTGGTATGTCCGGTCACTTTATTACAAAATGTCCATATACAAGTGATAGTGATAGGGACAACGACAAGAAAGGGTAGAAGATGGAGAAGAAAAGATACTACAAGAAGAAGGGCGGCGAGGCGCACGTGGGGCGGGAATAGGACTCCGATGAGAGCTCCATCAACTCCTCCTCCGACGAGGATGCCACCAACATCGCCGTGAACAAAGGCCTTCTCTTCCCCAACATCGACCACAAATGCCTCATGGCTGAGGACTGTAAAAAGAAGAAGGTACATTCTAGAGATACCCCCAAATATACTACATCCGATGATGAGGGTAGCTCTAGTGATAATGAAGACGATTTAACTTCTCTTTTGGTAAACCTTACTAAGGATCAAAAGAAAAAGATAAATGAATTGATAGAAACCATTAACGAGAAGGATGATATCTTGGAAAGCCAAGAGGACTTGCTCGTTAAGGAAAATAAAAAAAATTGTTAAGTTGAAAAATGCTTATGCTCTTGAAGTAGAAAAATGTGAAAACATATATAAAGAGCTTAACATTTGCAATGATTCAACTTCTTGTCTTAGAACTGAAAATGCTAGTTTAAATGCTAAGATTAAAGAAATGAATACTTGCAATGTTTCTACATCTACTGTTGAGCATGTCACCATTTGCACTAGATGTAGAGATGCTAACATTGATGCTATGAATGATCACCTTGTTATGATTAAAGAACAAAATGATCACATAGCTAAATTAAATGCTAAAATTGCCGAGCATGAGTTTGAGAATGAAAAAATTAAATTTGCTCGAAGTATGCTATATAATGGGAGACACCCTGGCATTAAGGATGGCATTGGCTTCCAACAAGGGAGCTAAAGCAACATCAAGCTTAATGGCCCTAAGAACAGTCTTTCTAACTTTGTTAAGGGCAAGGCTACCATGGTTCAGGATAGGGAGGGTTACATTTTATATCCTAAGAACTACCCCGAGCACAAAATTAGGAGAATTCATGCTAGGAAACCTCATTCTGTTTCCGATCATGCTTTTATGTATAGTAATGAGGCTTCTAGTTATAGGCATTCAACTCATATCAAAATGCCTAAAATGAAAATTGCTAATGCATCCAATGAAAATAGCATTTCATTCAAAACTTTTGATGCATCTTTTGTGCTAACTAACAAATCAGGCAAGGTAGTTGCCAAATATATTGGGGGCAAACACAAGAGTCCTGTTGGGGGCCTTCGTCTTCCGAAGGTCCTCAAAAACATGATTAACAATGTTTCCCAAGCATAGTATATGTACAAGGACCTTCGGACTCGGGATGAAGCTGTGCACAATATGGAAAGCAGGGTCGAAATGAAGGTTGAACTAACGCTGAAGCTGCGCGCAGGGAAGCTTCGGCTCAATAGCAGAAAGAGGAACCGACTTAAGGAGGAAAAAAGCTATTTGGTCCTCGAAAGATTGTTATTAAGTCAATAGTGAATATGAAGGGCATGAATGTAATTTTACGTAGGCTGCGTCCTGTGCCTATAAATAGATGAACAGTACTCCCGTACTGCTAATGCTGACTTATATTCTTTGGTGCGTCACACTTGTACCTTTGTCTTCAATCAAGCCGAAGGTACAAATGTAATTTGATATTGTTTTTATCCCTTCCTGATTATATAAAAGAAAGATATATTATGATATCATGTAATTATCCATGTTATTATGTTTTATATGCTTCGTCTTTCATTGATTTATGTAGCAATGATGAAGGTACGTCCTTCATAGCCTTCGTCTGAAGATCGTTATATTCTCAGGGAAATAATACTTCGAAGGACAAAGGACATTAAATATTAATCTATTTTTGTGTTGCCTTGTTCTTAATTCATAGCATTTAAGAGCAAGTCACCAACAAGTCCTAAGACTTGTGTTTGGGTATCCAAGGTGCTTGTTTCTAATGTGAAAGGACCCAAGACCGTTTGGGTACCTAAGAACAAGGCCTAAATTTGTTTTGTAGGTTTATGCATCCGATGGGTCAAGTTGGATAATCGATAGCAGGTGCACAAACCACATGACAAGGGAGAAAATGATGTTCTCCTCATATGAGAAAAACAATGATCCCCAAAGAGTGATTACATTCAGGGATGAAAATCAAGGTTTGGTCAAAGGTTTTGGTAAAATTTCTATATCTCCTGACCATTCTATTTCTCATATTTTTCTTGTAGATTGTTTAGATTACAACTTGCTTTTAGTTTCTCAATTATGTAAAATGGGCTACAACTGTCTTTTTACTGATGTTGGTGTTACTGTCTTTAGAAGAAGTGATGATTCAATAGCTTTTAAGGGAGTGTTAGATGGTCAACTATATTTAGTTAATTTTAATGATAACAATGCTGAACTAAACACTTGCTTAATTGCTAAGACTATTATGGGCTGGCTCTAGCATCATCGACTTGCTCATGTTGGGATGAAAAATCTTCACAAGCTTCTAAAGGGGGAGCATATTTTAGGACTAACAAATGTTCATTTTGAGAAAGATAGGATTTGTATCGCATGTCAAGCAGGGAAGCAAGTTGGAGTTCATCATGCACATAAGAATATCATGACGACCAACATGCTGCTTGAACTACTCCACATGGATCTATTCGGCCCGATCGCTTACATAAGCATCAGGGAGTGTAAGTATTGTGTTGTAATTGTGGATGACTATTCTCGCTTCACTTGGGTATTCTTTTTGCAGGAAAAATCTCAAACCCATGAGACCTTAAAGAGATTCTTGAGATGGGCTCAAAATGAGTTCAGATTGAGAATAAAAAAGATTATAAGTGACAATGGAATGGAGTTCAAGAATTCACAAATTGAAGGATTTCTTGAGGAGGAGGGCATCAAGCATGAGTTCTCTTCTCCATACACACCTCAACAAAACGGTGTCGTGGAGAGGAAGAAATGAACTCTATTGGATATGGCAAGGACCGTGCTTGATGAGTATAAGACATCGGATCAGTTTTTGGCGGAGGCGATTAACACCGCTTGCTACTCCATCAACCAACTCTACCTTCACCAAATCCTCAAGAAAACATCATATGAACTCCTAACCGGTAAAAAGCCCAATGTTTCTTATTTTAGAGTTTTTGGGAGCAAATGCTTTATTCTTATCAAAAGAGGAAGAAATTCTAAATTTGCTCCTAAAGCAGTAGAAGGTTTTTTATTTGGTTATGACTCAAACACAAGGGAATATAGAGTCTTCAACAAGTCCACTAGATTAGTTGAAGTTTCTTATGACATTGTGTTTGATGAGACTAGTGGCTCTCAAGTAGAGCAAGTTGATCTTGATGAATTAGATGATGAAGAGGCTTCGTGCGTCATGCTAAGGAACATGTCCATTAGGGATGTGTGTCCAAAAGAATCCGAAGAGCCTCCACAAGCACAAGATCAACCATCATCTTCCATACAAGAATCTCCACCAACTCAAGATGAGGAAATGGCTCAAGAAGAAGAGGATGAAGACCAAGACGATGAGCCACCTCATGAGGAAGACATTGATCAAGGGGGAGATGAAGATGATCAAGACAAGGAAGATGATCAAGAAATTCAAGATCAAAGACCGCCACACCCAAGAGTCCACCAAGCAATTCAAATAGATCACCCGTCAACTCCATACTTTGTGACATCCACAAGGGGGTAACTACTAGATATCGAGTTGCTCATTTTTGTGAACATTATTATTTTGTGTCTTCTATTGAGCCATACAGGATAGAAGATGCACTAAGAGATCCAGACTGGGTGGTGGCAATGCAAGAGGAGCTCAACAATTTCACGAGGAATGAGGTATGGCATTTAGTTCCATGTCCTAACCAAAATGTTGTAGGTACCATATGGGTATTCCACAACAAACAAGATGAGCATGGTGTGGTGACTAGGAACAAAGCTCGACTTGTTGCCAAAGGATATTCACAAGTCGAAGGTTTGGATTTTGATGAAACCTATGCACCCATAGCTAGGCTTGAGTCAATTCGTATTTTACTTGCCTATGCTACTTACCATGGCTTTAAGTTGTATCAAATGGACATGAAAAGTGCCTTCCTCAATGGCCCTATCAAGGAAGAGGTGTATGTTTGCAATCTCCTGGCTTTGAAGATAGTGAGTATCCTTCACATGTTTATAAACTCTCAAAGGCATTTTATGGGCTCAAGCAAACCCCAAGAGCATGGTATGAATGCCTGAGAGACTTTATTATCACTAATGGATTCAATGGAGAATGAGCAATTAAAACAAGAGGTGGCTCGCCTTGGCAAGGCTTTGTATGACAAGAAAGGCAAAGCCAAACAAATCCAACCTCCTTAGGATAACACCACTATGGGAGTGAACAAGCCTGTGGAGGGCGAAACTATGATTTGTAGGTTATTCCACAAGGAAGGCCACAAGTCTTTCCAATGCAAGGCGATGACCAGGGATAAGTGAAAGGGAAATGAGCTTAAAACATTTTCTAGAATCGATTTTGGTGTTTGACGTCCATCACAAACCACGAGAACTAACTAGTTTGCCTAGTTGCCATTTATCTCAGGTGCATAAAGTTCAACATAAACCAATAAAGAAAATAAGTTGGGGAACTCTACAAAGTTTGGAGCAAAGACAAGCGTTGGTGCTGCTAGTGGCGCACCAGACACTATCCGGTGCCCAGGCCAAGGCACCCCACGAACTGGCCGCTCTCGGGTTATTCCAGAGTCACTTCGCTATAATTCACCGGACTGTCCAGTGTGCACCGGATATGTCCGGTGAGCCAACGGAGCAATGGTTCCCTACGCCCAACGGTCGACTATGGTGAACAGTGAGTAGTGGATAGCGCTAAAGTCAGAAGTCAGAACTGTAAAGTCAGAACACACCAGACTGTTCGGTGTGCCACCGAACTGTTCGATGCCGCAAGAAGACAAAGGACTTCAACGGTCAACCGCTCCAAACCCCAATGGTCTACTGATGTGGCAGGCACCGAACAATGAACAATGTCTTGTCCGGTGTACCACCAGACTGTATGGTGTGCCCATCGACAGCAACAACTGGAATAGTGGTTGGGGCTATAAATACCCCCCAACCACCACCATTCAAGCCATCCAAGTTTTCTGAACTCTACATTCAATACAAGAGCAAAAGCATACACTCCAAGGCATAATCAAAAGATCAAATCCCTCCAAGCCTCAAAATCAACTCAATTGCTTAGTAACTTGAGAGAGGGTGTTTTTGTGTTTCTTTGTTGCTCTTGTTGCTTGGATTGCTTTCTCCTTTCTATTCTAATTCTTCTAAGTGCTTTGTAAAGCTAATCAAGAGACACCTAAGTGTGTGGTGATCCTTACGATGTCTTAGTGACCCAAGTGATTAAGGAGAAGCCTCGACCGGTCTTTGTGACCGATTGAGAGAGGGAGAGGGTTGGAATAGACCCAGCCTTTGTGGCCTCCTCAACGGGGACTAGGTTTTTTGGAACCAAACCTCGGTAAAACAAATCACCGTGTTCATTTGTGTTGATCTCCACTTGATTTGTTTCCTCCTTTCCTCTCTATAAAAGTTCCCTTGCTCATATTGATTTGAGTTGGCTCCCAAAGTTATCCGCATTGATTGAGTAACTCCTAGCAAGGAGAACTATCTTCCACACTCCAAATTATTTCTAACACTAACCCCGAGCATAGTGCGTATTCAAAGTTTATAATTTTCAGGTTTCATCTATTCACCCCCTCTAGGCGACTTTCAATTGGTATCAAAGCCCGATGCTTTATTAGAGTCTAACAACTCGAAGTGATGTTGGGAGAACACGCCAAGAGGGAGATGATCACCGGTGATAAGCCCGAAGGCTCGGAAAGGAAGAACGATGAACGGACTCCATCAAAGGAGGCCAACGACAAGCATAAGGAGGAATCTGTTTCCTCCATCAAGTCACATAGGAATGGTGACAAGAAGAAAAAGAAAATGAAGAAAGTGGTCTACTATGAGACCGACTCTTCATCACCTTCCACATCCGGCGCTGAGTTTACAACTTCGAAGCGCCAAGAGCGCAAGAAGTATAGTAAGATACCTCTACGCTATCCTCGCATTCTGAAACATGCTCCTTTACTTTTGGTACCCCTAGGCAAACCACCATATTTTGATGGTGAAGATTATTATATGTGGAGTGATAAAATGAGACACCGTCTAACCTCACTCCATGAAAGCATATGGGATATTGTTGAGTTTGGAGTGCAGGCACCATAGGTGGGCGACGAGGATTATGACTCCGATGAGATCACCCAAATAAGGCATTTTAATTCCCAAGCAACTTCTATACTCCTCACCTCCTTGTGTCAAGAGGAGTATAATAAGGTGCAAAGGTTGAAAAATGCCGAAGAAATTTGGGATGTCCTCAAGACAGTCCATGAAGGGGATGAGGAGACCAAGATCACTAAGCGCAAAACGATCGAGGGAGAACTCGGTTGATTCGTCCTCAACAAAGGAGAGGAGACACAAGCAATGTACAATCGGCTCAAAACAATGGTCAACCAAGTGTGCAACCTCAGGAGCACCAAATGGGATGACCATGAAATGGTCAAGGTTATTCTAAGATCTCTTATTTTTCAAAATCCTACTCAAGTTTAATTAATTCATGGAGATCCTAGATACAAACAGATGTCTCCCGAGGAGGTTATTAGCAAGTTTGTGAGCTTTGAACTTATGATCAAAGACTCTAAACACATTGTCAACTTGGAGCAAGGTGCCACCTCCACATCCGAGGCACAACCCATTGCATTCAAGGCAACAGAAGAAAAGAAGGAAGAGTCTACACCAAGTAGACTTCCAATTGACGCCTCCAAGCTCGACAATGAGGATATGGCTCTCATCATCAAGAGCTTCCGGCGAATCCTCAAGCAAAGGAAGGGGAAGGACTATAAACCCCACTCCAAGAGGGTTTGTTACAGGTGTGGTAAGTCCGGTCACTTTATTGCTAAATGTCCATATACAAGTGAAAGTGACAGGGACGACGACAAGAAAGGGAAGAAGAACATGGAGAAGAAAAGATACTACAATAAGAAGGGTGGCGAGGCGCATGTGGGGCGGGAATGGGACTCCGACGAGAGCTCCACCGACTCCTCATCCGACGAGGACACCACCAACATCGCCATCAACAAAGGCCTCCCCTTCCCCAATGTCGGCCACAAATGTCTCATGGCTAAGGATGTCAAAAAGAAGAAGGTACATTCTAGGGATACCCCCAAATACACTACTTTCGATGATGAGGGTAGCTCTAGTGATGATAATGATGATTTAACTTCTCTTTTTGCTAACCTTACCAAGGACCAAAAGAAAAAGATAAATGCATTGATAGAAACCATTAACAAGAAGGATGATATCTTGGAAAGCCAAGAGGACTTGCTCGTTAGGGAAAATAAGAAGTTTGTTAAACTAAAAAATGCTTATGCTCTTGAAGTAGAAAAATGTGAAAATTTGTCTAAAGAGCTTAATGTTTGTAATGATTCAATTTCCTATCTTAGAATTGAAAATGCTTGTTTAAATGCTAAGATAGAAGAATTGAATACTTGTAATATTTCTACATCTACTGTTGAGCATGTCACTATTTGCACTAGATGTAGAGATGTTAATATTGATGTTATGAATGATCACATTGCTATGATTAAAGAACAAAATAATCACATAGCTAAATTAGATGCTAAAATTGCCGAGCATGATCTTGAGAATGAAAGTTTTAAATTTGCTCGTAGCATGCTCTATAATGGGAGACGCCCTGGTGTCACACCCGACTTTAAGGAACAAAGCCAGATGCATCTCATACATGCGCCAGGAAGACAACATATATAATAACAAAGAGTATAGAGATAAATGTCACAAAACATCAGAGTATTTATTACATTGCGGAAGTCTTATTACAAAATAAAAGAATAAATATAAAATGAACTAAGGATCGTCGGCGCCAATGTCAACTGAGAAATGCCACCTAGATCAGATCAAACTCCTCGCCTTGTGGCTCCTTCTGAACCACCTGTTCTTCTCCTGTGGGGGGGTGTAAGACAGCAAGGGTGAGCTCACACATGATCATAGCTCAACAAGTTATGGGGAACCAGTGGGCATGAACTCACAAAGGTGGGAGTTCATGTGATGTGTAAGGCTAACCAATGACAGGGGTTAAAGCTGAGCATTGCTTTTAAGTAGTTGGTCAAAATTTTATTAGCAGTTACTAAGTGTAAGTAAATATCAAATCTTAAATAAAGTAATAGAACAAAATTAATAATAAACCCATGCATATGCGAATGACAAAATTGAATTTAAGTTCCATAATTTAATCACCAGAGAGTCCTGAGCTGCTCATGACCGTGAGCACGGCTAGTATACCAGTTTTACACTCTGCAGAGGTTGTATCTTTTACCCACAAGTCATGTTACCCATCTGCCAAGGGATCACGACTCCCATACACCTCTACCTAGGAGGCGAGGCAGGGCAACACTACGAGGCCTTTACAAAGTTCCACTAGCTTCTGAAAACCCGCTGCAGTTTATGGGAAGAGCACTTGCAAGAATCCCCCGTCTGACCGCCATCGCAGCTAAATCAACCCGAGAACCTCCTTGCATGCAACTCCCCTACTGCCCTTGCCCCTTTCGGGTAAGGTAGTCTTCTACTAGCTTTCCTAATTAGTCAGCCAAGGGCGTCCCATTAAACCCTTGTGGTGGCACGTGTTTCTCAAGTTAAGCTCTATGTTCCAATTATCATTAATGATCTTGACATGAACATAAATAGAATAACAAAAAGAATTGGAACATAGATGTAATAAATGATTATCCCAAAACCATGTAAAGCAATAGCAAACTACCCAAGTGATTCAGGGGTAAACAAGGTAATGAGATAAACAATCTAGGGTGACCTATCGGGTCCCATCAAAATTAACCTATGCATGAATAAGTGATATTAAAGAACATTATTGGGTAAAAAGTGGTCAAGGGCACAACTTGCCTGGCACTTGAGATTCCAGTTACCAGGGTGATTCTTCAGATCCTCATGACCTCACTGCTAGTCATAGCAATACAAACAAACATGGTATATACAAAATTAACATCACACCAAACATAAGAATAAGTTGTGTAATAATAATCTGCGCGTCGCTACGAGGTCGTGAAATCGAGAACTACTAAAATCGGAGTCGTGGTCATCAAGTTAGGATGTGATTAAATGATTAAAACTAGGTTTTATTTTATAATTCCAGAGAAATGATAATCTAAATTAGTAATTAATTCAACTTTAATCTAAATTATAAATTGACCATAGATCATATTTTAGTAGATTATAATGGTAAGTAGATTAACAAGACTAACCGACATAAGTTAAATAAAGACCTAATTATAAAAGAATGAGACATGGTCTAATCAATATTGTTACTGCGTAGTAAATATTTATACGATACTAACGCAACTGGAACGAGTCAAATCGGAATTAAAATGGAGGAGATACGAATTTCCTACGGTTTTATGTATTTGATACGAGATTAATTAAGAGATAAATTTTAATACCATTTTCATGTTAAAACAGAGATACATGGTGATAAACAACATTATTACAAAATTATAGGAACTGGAATGAACTAATTTGGATCCAATATGAATTTTATATGGCTTACACAAAATTCTAGCAATTATTTACACATTAAAAATCATTTTCTATCCATTTATCTGATTTTCTAATTTTCTGGGGTGGGCGCACTAATACAGAGAAGTTCAGGGTTCCCGGGGTAAAATTACCTAGACTTAGAAAACAGCCACGAGGGACTGCAGGTTGATTCATTAAAAATGGGGAGGCTCTTATGTAAAACTGTCTATACGAAGGGGTATCCTGGGATCTCAGCCGTTGGATCAAATTCTAACGACTCAGATTAGATCGAGCGCGCACCGAACCGGTACGCAACCACAGCGCTCAGATCCGAAATCAAGGGCATGGATCATAAATCACTCAGACTGCTTGAAATCCATCCGATCTACGTTCTACGGCTCAGATCTTATTAGGCGAAGGGGTATGTCTCGCATTAATCTTGGCCGTACGTCTAGGATTCAACGCTCCCACACCCATCTTCCCCAACCGGCTGATCCAGGGCGGCGGCGTCCTCGACCGCGGTGGTGCCGCGCCGGCGAGCACACGCCCCAGCCATCCGGGACCCCGTTCTTCATGCCAACGGACGCTACGCGCAATAGAGAAGGAAGCGAACCATATGGTGATGCTATTACCTTCGATTGTGCAGCATAGAGCCCCATCCACGTCGAAGTCGTTACTCCGCGGTGGCCCTGCATCATCGGTGAGAAAATCACCGGCGGCCCAGACCACCCCGAGGCAAGGGGCAACGCACACACGCACCATAGGCCCCGCAGAGTCCCTAGAGACCCCCACCATGAGCCCCGCGCCGCTGAACACCCTCCGCATATGATGACCCTCAATTTTCCCGTTTGGTGCGCTAATGGTGTTTTGGGCGAGGCGGCGATGCTCCGGTTTGGTGGAGAACAGGGTGCGACCAGGGCGGTCTATATACCCCGAGCCCTCGAACGCATCAGAGACGGCCATGGCTAGCTGGTGATCCCGGTTTGTCGCAACAACCCGTCACAGCTTCACGGTGATTTTGGTAAGAGGTTGGAGCTGACAAAGTGACCCCACCCGGTGGTGTCAGACGGCGTATAGTTCGGCGAAGAGGATGACGAGTGGACCCCCCGACGGCACGGGCCCACGTGCCAGCAACCGCTCGCGCGCATCAACACCAGGATGCGCCTGGCGACGCGGGGTCGCTGCGCAGTGAAGGAAGCAGACATGTGGGCCCCGTGCGCAAGTGAGCACCCGCGGTGGGAACATGGGCTGGCGCGAGGTGGTGTGAGATGGGCCAGAATGGAGGTGCATGACCCATTTAGTTGGTTTCATTTTATTCTTTTATTTTCTATTCCTTTTCCCCTTTTTTCTATATTTTCAATTATGAATTCACATTTAAGTTCAAACTTTGTGACTCATCATTTACATACTATATTTGTGCCATTAAAAGTACTAAGTTTAAATATAATTATTTGTATATATTATTTATATTTTCCTATCCCTTCTCCTTTCCTTATTTTCAAAACCCTAATTTTAAATTTAGAGTTTAATTCAACTTCTAGTAATTATTATCTTATTATTATTATCATTATTATTTTATGTAATGCACAAACACATAAAACTCCAACAAGATGCACTTTCTTTTATTTTTGTATCATTTGTTTTTTTATTAATCACTATTAATTATATGTGTGCTCTTTTTATGATGCAAATAGGGCACATAAAATAAGGAAATCCAATATAGTATTATACATTTTGGGTATTACACCTGGCATTAAGGATGGCATTGGCTTCCATCAAGGGAGTCAAAGCAACACCAAACTTAATGCCCCCTAAAATAGATTGTCTAATTTTGTTAAGGGTAAGGCTCCCATGGTTCAGGATAGAGAGGGTTACATTTTATACCCTAAGAACTATCCTGAGCACAAAATTAGGAAAATTCATGCTAGAAAATCTCATATTGTTTCTTATCATGCTTACATGTATAGTAATGAGGCTTCTAGTTCTAGGCATTCAACTCTTATCAAAATGCCTAAAAAGAAAATAGCAAATCTATCAAATGAGCATAGCATTTCATTTAAGACTTTTGATGCATCTTTTGTGCTCACTAACAAATCAGGCAAGATAGTTGCCAAATATGTTGGGGCAAATACAAGAGTCCTAAGACTTATGTTTGGGTACCCAAGGTGCTTGTTTCTAATGTGAAAGGACCCAAGACCGTTTGGGTACCTAAGAACAAGGCCTAAACTTGTTTTGTAGGTTTATGCATCCGGTGGGTCAAGTTGGATAATCGATAGTGGGTGCACAGACCACATGACAGGGGAGAAAAGGATGTTCTCCTCATATGAGAAGAATGAAGATCCCCAAAGAGCAATCACATTCAGGGATAGAAATCAAGGTTTGGTCAAAGCTTTGGGTAAATTTGCTATATCTCCTGACCATTCTATTTCCACTGTTTTTCTTGTAGACTCTTTAGATTACAACTTGCTTTCAGTTTCTCAATTATATAAAATGGGCTATGTTGGGGACTTGTTCTCAAATGCTAAGAGTTAAGAACAAGGCAACATAAAAGTGTTAAATGTTAAAGTCCTTCGTCCTTCAAGACATTATGTCCCTTCGGATATAATGAATTCTGGACGAAGGTTATGAAGGAAAAGACCTTCGTGACCTTGATAGATAATGAAGAGGAATACATGTATGAAATACAAATAATAACACAGATATTATCATCAACTTATACTTATTTGCATTATCAAATTCATAATGACAAATTATGAATGTACCTTCGGATTGACGAAAAGTAAAGGTACAGGCGTAATGCGAAAAGCGAATGCCAAGTCAGCGTGAACAGTACGGGAGTACTGTTCATCTATTTATAGGCACGGGACGCAGCCCGTGTAAAATTACATTAATGCCCTTTACATTTATCAGTAATTCTATAATAACTCTTCAGGGTCTAATTTGGCTTTTCATCTTTAAGTCGGTTCCCCTTTTCTGCTGTCATGCCGAAGCTTATCTGCGCATAGCTTCATGATGATCTTATCCTTCGTCACAATCGCCTTCCGTCCCACTCAAGCTTCGTCTTGACCATACTCTTGTATACTCGTGACCCGATTCCGAAGATACCTGTTCACACATTTCACTTGGAAAACATTGTCAAATCATGTTTTTGAGGACCTTCGGAAGCCGAAGGCCCCCAACAGGCTACAACTGTCTTTTTACTGTTGTTGGTGTTACTGTCTTTAGAAGGAGTGATGATTCAATAGCTTTCAAGGGAGTGTTAGATGGTTAGCTGTATTTAGTTGATTTTAATGATAACAATGCTAAACTAGACACTTGCTTAATTGCTAAGTCTAATATGGGCTGGCTCTGACATCACCGACTTGCTCATGTTGGAATGAAGAATCTTCACAAGCTTCTAAAGGGAGAAACACATTTTAGGACTAACAAATGTTCATTTTGAGAAAGACATGATTTGCAGCACATGTCAAGCAGGAAAGCAAATTGGAGTTCATCATCCACACAAGAACATCATGATGACCGACAGGCCGCTTGAACTACTCCACATACATCTATTCGACCCGATCGCTTACATAAGCATCGGCGGGAATAAGTATTGTCTTGTTATTATGGATGATTATTCTCGCTTCACTTGGGTATTCTTTCTGCAGGAAAAATCTCAAACCCAAGAGACCTTAAAGAAATTCTTAAGAAGGGCTCAAAATGAGTTTAGATTGAGAATCAAGAAAATTAGAAGCGACAATGGAACGGAGTTCAAGAATTCACAAATTGAAGGATTTCTTGAGGAGGAGGGCATCAAACATGAGTTCTCTTTTGCCTACACACCTCTACAAAATGGTGTAGTGGAGAGAAAGAATACAACTCTCTTAGATATGGCAAGGACCATGATTGATGAGTACAAGACACCGGATCGGTTCTGGACAGAGGCAATTAACACCGCTTGCTACTCCATCAACCGACTCTACCTTCACTGAATCCTCAAGAAAACATCATATGAACTCCTCACCGGTAAAAAGCCCAATGTTTCTTACTTTAGAATTTTTGGGAGCAAATGCTTTATTCTTATTAAGAAAGGTAGAAATTTTAAATTTGCTCATAAAGCAGTAGAAGGCCTTTTACTTGGTTATGACTCAAACACAAGGGCATATAGAGTCTTCAACAAGTCCACTAGATTAGTTGAAGTTTCCCAAGTAGAGCAAGTTGATCTTAATGAACTAGATGATGAAGAGGCTCCACGCGTCGCACTAATTAAGGAACATGTCCATTGGGTATGTGTGTCCAAAAGAATCCAAAGAGCTTCCTCAAGCACAAGATCAACCATCATCTTCCACTCAAGCATCTCCACCAACCCAAGATGTGGAAATGGCTCAAGAAGAAGAGGATGAAGATCAAGACGATGAGCCACCTCAAGAGGAGGACATTGATCAAGGGGGAGATAAAGATGATAAAGACAAGGAAGATGATCAAGAAGTTTAAAGTCAATGACCACCGCACCCAAGAGTCCACCAAGCAATTCAAAGCGATCGCTGTCGGTGTTTGGGACCCGACAACACACCTGGGGTTACCCCTCGAGGTGCTTTTGGGTAGGACGGTGCTGTTGACTGTAGCTCGATGGTTCGTGCTAGGCGCACGAGAGGCGATAGACAATTTTCTACAGGTTCGGGCTGCTTGGAGAGGCGTAATACCCTACTTCCTGGTGTGGATCTTTTATGTGGTGGGTTACAGGGGAATTCTCTAGTATGAAGGATGCTAGAGAATGGAGTAAATGGCTGATGAGTGACCTATCTTTTGATGGGGTGCCCCCTAGGCCTTATATAATCGACCGTGGGGCATTACATGCGGGTATGATGACGACGTATCCCTAAGTAATAGTGAACCGACCAAACTTATCTCCCTGTGGTCTTGCCGACTTATCCTCGTTCGGTTCTGACGTCCAAGGGTGCTGCGCGGAGGGATCGGATCAAAACTGTGGGTAACGCTTAAATCCAACAAGCCGTCTAGGCCCGAGTCTATCCATTCCCGCGTCAACCCACTCCGCTAGTGGCTTCTCCCCTGGCCCATGAAGGGATGGCCTTGCGAAACAATAGGCCCAAGGCCTTTCGCGAGGCCTTCTAGCCTTCTAGTGGACCCAGAAATATCTGTCCCCCACAAGCCTCCAATCTTTGAGTTGATTTTGAAATAATCGGCCCAAAGATTCTAGGACCAGCTTGCGGTTTTGATTTTGGTAATGGGCGCTTCAAAGATGCACCCGCTGAATCGTTGTTTCTGAACTCTGAGTGACTCGGTAAAAGCGATCCTCTGTAGGTCCTTCACTTGATGTTTTGGAGATCAATATCTTGTTATCATATTATGCTTTAGAAATCAGCATTTTGTCTTCTAGGATTAAGGATCTATTGAGTGCGCCTAAGGTGCACCCAATGGGTGTAGCCCCCCGAGCTTTGAGTGGATTCTTGAAAATGATCCACTCAAAGATCTCCATTTTATGCTTTAGAATTCAGCCTTTCATCTCGTCTTTTGCCTTAGAAAACAGCATCTTGTCTCGTCTTTATGCTTTAGAAATCAGCATTTTGTCTTCATCTCATGTTCATACGAATTCAACCAACGTTATCTGCCCCACACCTTGTTAGGTTTCAAATTTATTTGATCGGTGACAGATTACTACAACACATGTGGCCTTCTATGACATTCTCATTATGTCACAAAAAGGAATTTTTTGTCATAATCTATTTGGTTGTGACGACTCCGTGATGAAAATGCCATCGTCACAGAAGGTGCGTGTTAAAGGACCTTTTATGACAAAAGGCAAAAAGTAATAAATACAGTGACAAAAAATATTTTCGTCATAAAATCTATGACACCCTAAATCGTCATAAACAAGGCCGAAAAACATCATAGAGTGTGGCATTAGATCGTTGCCACATGGCAGTTTTTGTGACGAATATGTCATGATGATGAATTTAGTCACAAGTGATGAGGTGGCAGGTGACATGGCAGCTAACGTGTCAAAGAAATTGTGACGAATAGCTTCGTCATAAAACTTTATGACATGACAACTAACATGTTGGGTGGCATGACAAATTATTGGTGACATATATATTCGTCATAGAATTAGACAATGTTTATGACATTTTTTGTTCATCATCAATTAATAAAATCAGTATATAATAAATCCAATCGAAATCATGCTTACAATTTCATCAATCAACATGAGTGAACACAACTTTATCTAGAATCCACGTATAATTAAAGCATAAAGCATACAACACAAGTATTAAACATCAAACATATTTAAATACCCTATAACTTAATTACAAAAGCAAGTCGAATTGGCTCAACAGCCAAATGCAGAGCACAACTATTACAATAGAAATATAATTAGATCACCTAGACAATAAGTATAAGGAATAAAAAAGGTCCAATGTTGTGGGATGTAGCTTCAAAGTTTCCATTTCTTGCCTAAGTCCATCTTTTCTTGCCTCTTAGTCTCCAGTTGAGATTGGAGCTCTTGCACCTTTGCTAAAAACAGAGCTTATCTTGTAGGTGGGCTAAAGGCCAACATTGTGAAAGAATTTACTTAAGCTCGGCAAGACATGGGAAACGACTTGTGTAGAAGACTTTGCAAGCTGACCATCTTCAGCAGAGCTTGTCTTAGAGGTGGGCTAAAGGCCAACATTGTGAAAGAATTTACTTGAGCTCGGCAAGACATGGGAAACGATTTGTGTAGTAGACTTTGCAAGCAGTCCATCTTCAACTCGTGTTGCCACCATTGCTTTCATATCATCCTAGCATCAAGATTAAAACTTAGTACAGTATAACACAAGTTAGAAAGTGAAGGCAAAAAGATAAATAGAAACCAAGCTAGAGGATATAAATAAAACAAGATCATAGCATAGATCATAACATCTATGAGATATTGAAAGGACGTAGCATTTTGTAGAGATCATGTAAGCTAGTTGTTGTGTATACACAAGAAATGTTGCTAATAACCAACCAGGAAGCAATATACAAGTTAACATAGAAAGTTATTCTCAAGATATAAGAGATGTTCAACTAGCTATCTTAGCAGCATTACCCATTGAAACAATAATCAAGTATGCACATATGCAACAAATTCAACCAGACATCACATGATTAGTTTTTTACCACTGCATAAGATTTTGCAATGTATGACTAAGATCCCATGCACTATGGAAATTGTATTTTCTCACGATTAAGTTTGTCCTAGATAAAACTGTTCTATATAAAAAAAGTAAGTCTCTAAGATAGAGCAATAGAGAGAATACAAGACACTTCAATAACATGTGCTTCAACTAGTTCAGTAACGACAGAGCTCCAATAAATCATGGGATATTTTTCTTTCCTCTAAGGCACTTTTTTTACTAAATAAAGAGAAATGGGCTAATAGAAAGAAACAAGGAGTTGAACTTTGCTTCAGGCGCAAAGTACCACAAACTCCTAGGGATGTCAAACTGCAGCTTTTAGCAGCATTCAATCTTTATTGTCGTGTATTAGTATCACCAAAGAAGTAATTGTAATTCAAATTACAACGCTTTTAAACTTTTTTAAGTACACAACAAAAACTTTGTGCTAAAGAAACTAAAACATTTTATAATTTGGAATAGAGGAAGTAACCCTATTTCCTTGATTTTGGTTGTGTTGTATGTGAGCTTTAGTAGTTGTAAATGGTGATTACATTTTTAGGTATGACCACAAATGATCTCACAAAAAGAAAACATTCTTCACATAACTGCTTGCAGTTAATGTAAACTACGAAGGTAACGCTAATTCCTTTGACTGTACCTCTCTGCAAGAGGCAAGGTACCGATAGCTCTACAGGCAACAACCCACATGACCCCAGTATATGGACTAAAACAAAATAAAGAGGAAGCTATGTAATACTAGTAAGATTCTCCTACTATCTGCTACGTGATCAGTCACATGGAAGGATGAAACATTATTTATACAAAGGGATGAAGTGGACCTTGATTCCAAATACCTTGTTCTCTAGGGTAGACCACTTGTTCAACAAATCTCTGCATTGGTCATCAGTCATGCACGAAATCAGCCAAATCAACGAGAAATTAAATCAAGCGGCATATGGTCCGTAGATTCAAACCACTAACATCTAAAACAGGGATTCTCGCCCATGGCTGCTCTAGCTCCTTCGTGAGTGTCATGGCCTCAGCATTCCCTTATGCTCCAAGCGCTACTGTAGCCTCACCAACCGATCACTGAGTATGCTGTCAGCACAGTTGTTAATGAGAACTTTCAAATGCCAAGAATTTTAACATACTAAGCACACATTATGTACGTCTGGCATTGTCGATGTTTCGAAACCCGGGGGGTCCCTGGACCGACGAGTGAATCGTCGCCGCGTGCCCCAGCCCAGATGGGTCGGCGCGAGGCGGAACGCGAAGGGGGGAAGAAAGCAGCCGGAGGGAGACAGGCGTGGGAGGTGGAACCCGCGGCCTTCGTGTTAGCCCCACGCCCAGGTCGGGTGCGCTTGCAGTAGGGGGTTACAAGAGTCCACGCGGGAGGGAGCGAGCGGCCTTGCGCGAGCGCCGTCCCGTCCTTCCCCGCGTGGCCAACCTTCCATAAGAGGGCCCTGGTCCTCCCTTTTATAGGCGTAAGGAGAGGATCCAGGTGTACAATGGGGAGTGTAGCAATGTGCTAACGTGTCTAGCGGTGGAGAGCTAGCGCCCTAAGTACATGCCATCATGGCAGCCGGAGAGGTCTTGGCACCCAGTTCGCGTGGTGTCGTGGCCGTCGGAGGAGCGCTGGAGCCTGGCGGAAGGACAGCTGTCGGGGCTGTCGAGTCCTTGCTGACGTCCTCTTGCTTCCGTAAGGGGGCTGAGAGCCGCCGTCGTCACAGGGCATGCGGGGCGCCATCATTACTCGTATGGTGGAGCGAGCCAGATGGGACGCCGGTCTTGTTCCCCGTAGCCTGAGTTGGCTCGGGGTAGGGTAATGATGGCGCTTCCTGTTGACGTGGTCGTTCCGTGCCCTAGGTTGGGCGAGGTGGAGGCTCCTCCAAGGTCGAGGTCGAGTCCGAGCCCCCGGGTCGGATGAGGCGGAGACCATCGGCTTAGGCCAGGGTTGAGTCCGAGCCCTGGGGTCGGGCGAAGCGGAGTTCGTCGTCCTTCGGGGCTGAGCCTGAGTCCAAGCCCTGGGGTCGGGCGAGGCGGAGTTCGTCGTCTTCCGGGGCCGAGCCCGAGTCCGAGCCCTGGGGTCGGGCGGAGCGGAGTTCGCCGTCTTCCGAGGCTGAGCCCAAGTCCGAGCCCTAGGGTCGGGCGGAGCGGAGTTCGCCGTCTTCCGGGGCTGAGCCCGAGTCTGAGCCCTGGGGTCAGGTGGAGCAGAGTTCGCCGTCTTCTGGGGCTGAGCCTGAGTCCGAGCCCTAGGGTCGGGCGGAGCGGAGTTCGCCGTCTTCCGGGGCTGAGCCCGAGTCCGAGCCCTGGGGTCGGGCGGAGCGGAGTTTCCTATGACGCCTGAGACCGGACTTGGCTGCTGTCAGCCTCACTCTGTCGAGTGGCTCAGCAGTCGGAGTGGCGCAGGCGGCGCTGTCCTCTTATCAGACTGGTCAGTGGAGCGGCGAAGTGACTGCGGTCACTTAGGCTCTGTCGACTGGAGGGCGTGCGTCAGGATAAAGGTGTCAGGCCACCTTTGCATTAAATGCCCCTGCGATTTGGTCGGTCAGTGTGGCGATTTGGCCAAGGTTGCTTCTTGGTGAAGACTGGGCCTCGGGCGAGCCGAAGGTGTGTCCGTTGCTGGAGGGGGGCCTCGGGCGAGACGTAGGTCCTCCGGGGTCGGCTGCCCTTGCCCGAGGCTGGGCTCGGGCGAGGCGTGATCGCGTCCCTCGAATGGACCGATCCTTGACTTAATCACACCCATCAGACCTTTGCAGCTTTGTGCTGATGGGGGTTACCAGCTGAGATTTAGGAGCCTTGAGGGTACCCCTAATTATGGTCCCCGACAGTAGCCCCCGAGCCTCGAAGGGAGTGTTAATACTCGCTTGGAGGCTTTTGCCGCACTTTTTTGCAAGGGGACCAGCCTTTTCTTGGTTGCATTTTATTCCGGTGGGTGCGCGCGAGCGCACCCGCCGGGTGTAGCCCCCGAGGCCTCGGAGGAGTAGTTTTACTCCTTCGAGGTCTTAGTGCGTTTCGCAATACTTCGGCTGGTCTAGTTGTTCCCTCATGCGAGTTGGCCGTAGCCCGGGTGCACGGTCGGGTCCCAAGTTCTCGGACTGGTATGTTGACGCTGTCAACGAGTCGGCCAGAGCCGGGTTTGCGAGAGCAGCCCCCGAGCCTCTACACAGGGCGAGAGGACGGTCAAGGATAGACTCGACTTTTTTACATACGCCCCTGCGTTGCCTTTCCGCAAGGAGGAGGGGGGAAAGCGCCATGTTGCCCTCGGAGGGCGCCGAACATGGTGTTTCCGGTGAGCTGCTGGCGGGTAATCCGAGCGGACGCCCATGCCCCATTTGCTAGGGGTCGGCTAGAGGCCCGGAGGCGCGCTCCAAAAGTACCTGCGGGTGATCTGCCGGACCCGGTCCCCTTTGACAGGGTCCGAGGGCTCGATGCCTCCCTCTGATGGGATTCCATTACAAGATCGTTCCCGCTGGTCTCGGAAATGTCCTAGGGTACCTCGGGAGCGTAGCCCGAGCCTTGGTTATGTATCAAACGTACTCAGGGTCATCCCTCGCTCTGTGTCTGAGGCGACTGTGAACCCTTCGAGGGCCAGCCTACGAACCCCTGATCAGTAGTGGGCACGGAGCCCAAGTGGCCTGAGGCGGCCGTTGAACCCTTCCGAGGGGCCGGCCATCGAACCTCTGACCAGTAGTGGGCGCAGAACCCAATCGCTCTGAGGCGACCGTTGAACCCCTGTGAGGGGCCAGCCTTTGAACCTCTGATCAGTAGGGAGGCTCGGGGCCTGTTTCCTTCACGGAGAAGGATCCTTTTCGGGGTATCCCCCTTTCCCGATCCCTGTGGTAAGAGAGAGAAAGAGGAAAAAGGAAAAGGATACGAAATCGAATGACGTGGCGTACCTTTTTTGACGCGATCATTATGGCGAGGGCGAAGCGTCGCTTGCTTCTCCCGTCCGAGGCGCCGCCTGTCCCGCCGCGGAGTTAATGCGACAGGGCGAGTGGTTCGCGAGGCGGTCGTTGCGCGTGTGCGAGCCGTTCGAGGAACGGTCGTTTCGCTTTTGAGTCTTTAATCCTGCGGCGGGTTCGGGCGACGCGTTGAACGGGTCTTGCCTTGGTCTTTATATACCCGGGGGAGGGCCTGGTGATGGTTCTTTGCTCTGCTTCTTGCCTTCTTCTTAGGTTTTTGCAACCTGAGAGATTTAGCCAGAGAAAAGGAAACTGCTCGCCCAGTCCTTTCCGCCGCCACCCCTTCTGCTCGGTGATGGCCGACCGGGTGACCATTGTTCTGCCGCGCGACCCATGGCCTTTCTCCACAGTCACGGCGGGTGACTTGGAGGACCTCGTTGCTGAGGGTTTACTTCGCCCTCTCTCTGATGAGAGGCAGCCGGAGTGGATTCCCCCCCGAACGGAGCCGCCCCGTCCCCGCCGCCAGGGTACGTCGTGAGCTTCGTCTCCTTCCATGAGCGGGGATTCGGCGTGCCGGCAAGCCGCTTCATGCGGGCGATCCTGCATAACTACGGGGTGGAGTTGCACAACCTCAGCCCCAACTCCATCTCGCAAGCCGCCATCTTCGTAGCGGTGTGCGAAGGATACTTGGGGATCGACCCCCACTGGGACTTGTGGACTCATTTCTTCTCCACGGAGCTTTTTGCTTCGCCGAATGGAGAGAGAAGGGTCCATGCGGCAGTGCGGGCCGGCGGCTGTATCCTCCAGTTGAGGCAGTCGCGGGCGTCGCAGTATATTCCCGCTGTCCTTGCATCCTCGAATAAAGGGTGGCAGCGCCGGTGGTTCTATCTCCGGAATGACGACGGGAGGCTCTCGTCGTTTTCTCAGCGAGTGGTCACCGTCGCCGCCGATGCTTGGCGCTATGGGACCCCGCACGATAGGCAGAAAAATCTCGAGCCCCTTCTCAAGGCCCTAGAGGCGTTGCGGAAAGGAGGGCTCACCGCTGCGGGGGTGATTGCCGCCATTCATCGCCGGAGGGTGCTTCCTTTGGCGGAGCGGCGGTTGCCGCTTTGAGAGATGACGCCAGAGGCTGACTTGGAGGGCTCGCGGATGTCCTCGGATCCCCATCCCATCGACGTTCTCTACGGGCGGGTG
This sequence comes from Zea luxurians, assembly GCA_029449295.1. Classification (NCBI taxonomy): domain Eukaryota; kingdom Viridiplantae; phylum Streptophyta; class Magnoliopsida; order Poales; family Poaceae; genus Zea; species Zea luxurians. Next base: position 51,998,581 of record JAOPSE010000021.1, on the reverse strand, counting down.
GCCGTCGCGTTGGGAAAACCAGACGCCAGCGCCTTCTCTCAGCCCTTGATGCGCCCCGACTGCGGGTGTGTGTCCCTGGTGAGTGTCCGCTCCTTCTTTCTTTTTTGCGCCGGATTGCCCTTGGTCCTTACGGTCGAGACTTTTCATCGGTCTCCAGGAGGTAGGGTGTCACAAGCCTTCCCGGCCACGAGTCCCGGAGGACGCGGTGGACCGGGCAGCGGCGGGTTGCCGCGGAGGAGAGGAAGAGGAAAATGGACGCGAAGAAGGCTCGGGCCTGCGAGCGGACGCGGGCCCGGGACGCCTTGGAAAAGCTCCGTCGCCGGCAGGAGAGGGATGGACTCCCGAGGGAGCCGTCGCCGGAAACGCCTGACGACGACGATGATGAAGACGATGACGAGGATGACGACACGGCTGCCCGCCTTGGCCTCAGCCCGGGTTTGAGGCTAGGCCAGGAGTCGTCAAGCCAGCCCCCGAGCGGGCCGGCGCCGTCAGTTCCCGGGGTCAGGATGCCAAGGTCCTGGCCCGAAGAGCGGGGGCAGACCGAGGGGGTACTCGACCCCTCGGCTGGGGAGGTTGAGGTGACCCCGGGGAGTCAGGCCGAGGCGCCTGTTCCCCGAGAGCCGTCGCCCATGCCGGCAGTGCAGGAGAGCGACCCTCAGATCGCCGTGGTAGCGCCTGGGCAGTCCGTCTCCCGGGCGTCCAAGGCGCCCAAGGCGAGGATGGTACCGAAGCTGGCGGCGAGGCGGACCTCGGCGGTGTCTTCGGGTGTCGAGATCCGCGAGACCTTTCCTCGGGCATGGTTGATCATGGCCCGGAGCGGGTAAGCACCTTAAAACGTCTTCGTCCTAGCCCCTCCTCTGTATGTCCCGACCGTGACTTTCCTTTCCTCCTCAGCAAGCGAAGCCATGGCCTGACCGAGCTGGCTCCCCGGAAAGTTCTCAAGACGGCGTCGGCTTCCGCAGCCAGTGCCGCGCCGGGCCTCGCCGTTCAGCTGAGCTTCTCGCAAGGCACCCCCCAGCGGGGGGTTCAGGAGGCACCAGTCGCCGTGGAGCGAGTTCCCGAGGCCGGCTCTTCTGTCGAGGTGGCCGTCGCGCTGGGGGAGGCAGCTGGCGCGGACGTGACCTTGGGCCCGCCAGACATGCCGCCGGCGCTGGCGCCAGCTGCTGCCGAAGCCGCTGCCGTCCCGGTCGGGGAGCGACCTGTCGCCGCCAATGCTGAGATGGCCGAGGCGTCAGCGCTTGGTGCCTCGGCGGAGGGGGGCGTGGAACCGCGACTCGTCCCGCCGAGCGGCGGCCTTGTCCCTGCGCAGCGGAGCTTCGAGGGGCAGCGCCAGTTGCTCCGGTTCCGGACCCGTGGGGCTTCGGATCCCTTCTTCGTTCTTGACGATGAGCGGGAGGAGCAGTCTTGGGACGAGCTCCGCGAGTGTGCGGAAGCAACGGTGGGGTCGCTCCGGTCATCTTTGGAGGTTTTCTGCAGGGACGTCCCTAAGATCCTCCAGGTAATGATTTCGGGCATACCTTTTTTGTGATCAAGTCATCCTTCATGACGCCCCGCTTCCTTCCCTCAGGATCTGACGGATCTGAGCGCCGCCAAGTTGTCGTTTATCCGCCACGAGGTCGATGTCTGGGGCTCGCTGTGATCCCTGAGGACCTCGCTCGCCGGGGCTACCGCGCGCCTCTCCCAGCAGGGCGCCGAGGTGGCGGACCTTCGGTTGCTCTGCGCCGATCTGAGAGCAGAGGCGGCAGCGGCACGCGCAGAGGTATAGCGATGACAGTCGGAGTTCGACCAGGTCGTCGATGAGCGAGATCAATCTCGGGGCCGGGCCGCCGAGGCCGAAAGCCGGGCCGGAGCCCTTGCAGCGGACCTAGCCGTAGCCCAAGCCGCAGCATCGGAGCGGCGCGCCCGAGCCGGAGGTATGTCCTGGCTGTTTTCGGTTTCCATTTCAGCTTGTTTTCTCCACTTGTGTTTGAGGCCTTGTGCTCTGGCTGTTCGCAGAGCTCGAGTCTGCCCTTGATGAGTCCACCAGGGCGCTTGCCCAGGTGGCCGAGCAGAGGGAGGCCGATCACGCGGCCATGTCCGAGGCCATCTCGGACTTCTGCTAGGTCTTTGGCTTTGGTGACGTCCCCTCAGGAAGCTCCCCTTAGAGTCGCCTGCAGGCCTTGGGTGACCACGTGCGCGGCAGACTCCGCGAGGCGCTACACCACGGCGTCAGGCGGGCCTTTGCCGTGCTTGCTTCCCACTATGTCGTGGATCTGGAGCGGGTCAGCGAGGGGTATTGCCTCCCTGATGAAGATGAAGCCACCCTGGCTGAAGTCCAGAGGCTCGACGCAGCCGCCGCGGGCCCGAGCGCAGTGCTGGCGACCACCTTCGAGGCAGAGATCCTTCCGCCTGCGCCGTCGTCCGAAGCCGGGGTGGACTTTGCTGAAGGCGGGGACGAAGCTGAAGGCGCGGCTCCTCCCCCGGGCGACACCTAACTCTGTCGGAGCAGTTTCCTTTGAATGCTCGTGTGTCTTTTGCGGCCGCTGAGGCCCGAACACTTTTATTATCGTAGTATAAAGTCGTGGCCCCTTTTCTTTCATTTTGCGTGTCTGGCCCCGTTCATCAGTAGCAGGGTGGCTTGCCCAAGTAGGAGTCATTTTTCATGGTAGGTGATGAGCGAGGTGTCCGTAACCCAGAGGCGCAGGAGTCCCTCGGCTCAGCCAGCCTTGCCACTTACATGCACCCGTGTTCGCTTCTTGGGGTCCTGCTACCGACATAGCCGGGGGAACATGGAAGCCTTTTTGTTCGAAAATTTTGACGCAGAGGGGGTTCCCCCCTTCTAGCCCCCGAGGGAGGGTCGGGCTTTGCCGAGGCAAGGCTGACCCTTCCTTGACGACCAGACTTTGTGTGTGAATGGGGTATACGAACAACTTGAAAGCATCTTAAGGGTAGAAGCGACGTAGCTGTTGGATGTTCCAAGCGTTGCTGTAGACCTCGCCTTGGCTGTTGGCCAGCTTGTATGTTCCGGGCTTCAGAATTTTGGCGACGACGAACGGCCCTTCCCAGGGAGGCGTGAGCTTATGCCGCCCTCGGGTGTCTTGTCGCAGCCGAAGCACCAGGTCGCCCACCTGGAGGTCTCGGGACCGAACCCCACGGGCGTGGTAGCGTTGCAGGGACTGCTGGTACCGCGCCGAGTGTAGTAAGGCCATATCCCGAGTCTCCTCCAGCTGGTCTAGTGAGTCTTCTCGATTAGCTCGATTGCTTTGGTCGGCGTAGGCCCTCGTCCTCGGGGAACCGTATTCTAAGTCTGTGAGCAAGATTGCCTCGGCCCCATAGACTAGAAAGAACGGTGTGAAGCCCGTGGCTCGGCTCGGCGTTGTCCTCAGACTCTAGACCACCAAGGGGAGCTCCTTCATCCATCGCTTGCCGAACTTGTTGAGGTCGTTGTAGATTCGAGGCTTAAGTCCTTGCAGAATCATGCCATTGGCACGTTCTACCTGCCCATTCGTCATGGGGTGAGCCACGGCGGCCCAGTCCACCCGGATGTGGTGATCCTCGCAGAAGTCCAGGAACTTTCTGCCGGTGAACTGGGTGCCGTTGTCGGTGATGATGGAGTTCAGGACCCCAAAGCGATGGATGATGTTGGTGAAGAACGCCACCGCCTGTTCGGACCTGATGCAGTTTAGGGGTCGGACCTCGATCCACTTGGAGAATTTGTCGATGGCGACCAGTAGGTGTGTGTAGCCCCCGGGTGCCTTCTGCAAGGGGCCGACTAGGTCTAGACCCCACACAGCAAACGGCCAGGTGATGGGTATGGTCTGCAGAGCCCGAGCGGGCAGGTGGGTCTGCCTCGCATAGAACTGACACCCTTCGCAGGTGCGGACAATTCTAGTGGCGTCGGCCACCGCCGTCGGCCAGTAGAAACCTTGTCAGAAGGCGTTTCCAACAAGGGTTCGGGGTGCTGCGTGATGGCCGCAAGCCCCCGAGTGTATCTCTTGTAAGAGCTCCTGACCTTCGGCGATGGAAATGCATCGCTGGAGGATGCCCGAGGGGCTGCGGTGGTACAGCTCCTCCCCATTTCCCAGCAAGACGAACGACTTGGCACGCCGCGCCACTCGCCGAGCTTCGGCTTGGTCGAGGGGTAGCTCTCCTCGGTGAAGATATTGCAGGTACGGGGTCTGCCAGTTTCGATCAGGCGTGACCTCGCCCTGCTCCCCCTCGACGCGCAGTGCCTCACCCTCGGGGGCCGAGGGTACCTCGGGCCGAGCCAAGGGTACCTCGGACCGTGCCGAGGATACCTCGGACTGAGCCGAGGGTGCCTCGGGCTGGGCCGAGGCCTTCTCGGGCTCGGGTGTGTCGTCGGTCTTGACGGAGGGTTGATGCAGGTCTCGGGAGAATACGTCCGAGGACCGTTGTTCGCCCCGAGGCTATTCTAGCCAGCTCGTCCGCAATCTCGTTGTAGCGTCGGGCGATGTGGTTGAGCTCGAGCCCGTAGAACTTGTCTTCCAGGCGCCAAACCTCATCGCAGTAGGCTTCCATCTTCGGGTCGCGGCAGTGGGAGTTCTTCATGACTTGGTCGATGACGAGCTGCGAGTCACCACGAGCGTCGAGGCGTCGGACCCCTAGCTCGATGGCGATTCGCAACCCGTTTACCAGAGCCTCGTACTCAGCCACGTTGTTGGACGCCGGGAAGTGGAGGCGTAGCACGTAGCGTAGGTGCTTCCCGAGGGGCGAGACGAAGAGCAGGCCCACGCCGGCCCCCGTCTTCATTAGCGACCCATCGAAAAACATGGTCCAGAGCTCTAGTTGGATCGGAGCTGTCGGGAGCTGGGTGTCGACCCACTCAGCCACGAAGTCCGCCAAGACCTGGGACTCGATGGCCTTCCGAGGGGCAAACGAGATCGTCTCGCCCATGATCTCCACCGCCCACTTTGCAATTCTACCCGAGGCCTCTCGGGACTGGATGATCTCCCCCAGGGGGAAGGATGACTCCACAGTCACCGGATGAGATTCAAAGTAGTGTCGCAACTTTCGCCGTGTTAGGATCACCGCGTACATCAGCTTCTGGATTTGTGGGTAGCGGATCTTGGTCTCGGACAGTACCTCACTGATGAAGTAGACTGGCCTCTAGACGGGCAATGCATGCCCCTCTTCTCGTCTCTCAACCACAATCGCGGCGCTAACCACCTGTGTGGTCGCGGCGACGTAGATCAAGAGGGCTTCTCCGGTAGCGGGGGGCACCAAGATGGGCGCGTTCATGAGGAGCGCCTTCAGGTTCCCGAGGGCTTCCTCAGCCTCAGGGGTCCAAGCAAAGCACTCGGCCTTCCTTAAGAGGCGGTACAGAGGCAGGCCTCTTTCGCCGAGGCGCAAGATGAAGCGGCTCAGAGCCGCGAGGCATCCCATGACCCTCTGTACGCCTTTCAAGTCCTTGATGGGCCCCATGCTGGTGATGGCAGCGATCTTCTCCGGGTTGGCCTCGATGCCCCGCTCGGAGATGATGAACCCCAAGAGCATGCCTCGGGGGACCCCGAAGACACACTTTTCGGGATTGAGCTTCACGCCTTTCGCCTTGAGACATCGGAATGTCACTTCAAGGTCGGAAAGGAGGTCGGAGGCTTCCCGCATGAATCGGGAAGTCGCGGCGCGATGTTCCGAGGGGTACCCCTACCTTCGGGAGGCGGAGCTTTCGGCCCGTCGGACTGCGGCGTCCTCCAGGAGATTCTTGAGCTCTCCCTGGATACGCCGCCCCTCGGTGGTTGATGGCTCCGGCATCGCGCGGAGAAGTATCGCCGCTGCAGCCAGGTTCTGGCCGACTCCACTGGAATCCGGTGGTGGCCTTACCCTGACGTCGTCGGTGATGTGGTGCTGGATGCCCTGGGGGAGATGACGTGCTTCTCCAGCCGGAGGTTGGCCCGCCCATTCCTGCCCGATGTCCCGGCGGATCGGCACAAGCGTTCCTGCTCCCTCGTCGAGTCTGGCCTGTCTCTCGTGGATTTGCTCGAGCTGTGGGTCAGGACCCCCCGCTGGGACGGGGACCACAGCTAGCTCCCGAAGGATGTCAACGCGAGGCACGGGCCTAGGGAGATCACCGTTTTCCGACGTACCAAGATGGTTGCCTTCGCCGGGACCCCCTAGATCGACGTGGAAACATTCACGACTTGGGCCGCAGTCCTCGTCGTCGAGGCTGCGGCTACCGTCGGAACAGTCAGAAAGGCAGTAGTCGCATGCGGTCATGAAGTCCCACATGGCACTGGGGTTACCAAGTCCGGAGAAATCCCAACAGAGGTCGGGCTCGCCATCTTCCTCGGACCCCGAGGGCCCGTAGGACGAGACGGCCGTCAGCCGGTCCCAGGGTGACCGCACACGATACCCCAGAGGGTTTGGACTCGCCTCTATGGGAGTGTCCACCGAAGCGGAGTTGCTCGGCTGGTCGAGGCTGAATCCAAAAGACGCGAGATGGGAATCGGTCGGTACCTTTTGGTCGACGGGCGGTGACGAAGTCACGTCAGGGACTGACTGCACCGACGTCTCAGGTACTAGGGTGACGCCCAGCAAGTCCTTCGCGAGCGTGCTGGCGTCGTCCGTTTGCTTGAGGTTGGCGCGTTGCGGGGAGATGGCGCTCGTCTTCGTCTCAGACGCGAGGTCAATGCCCGGCGCGCTCTCCGTTGGGGCGCCGGCGCCGTCGACTCGCTCGACAGCCAATGAGGTGCCGCCTCCTGCTTGGCCTTGGTTGCCCCGCCTCCTCCTCCGTCGGTGGGGGAGGGGACGAGACAAGCCCGAATGTCGTCCTTCCACCACGTGGGGAAGGCGTCGTCGATTTCCTCGCCGGCGGGCGGGTTGTCGACCGCCATTGTCGCTGTCGCGCGGCGGGGGAAGGCGTATCATGTCGTAGCTGCCGTCGAGGGATATGAACTCAAGACTCCCAAAACGGAGCACCGTCCCGGGTTGGAGAGGTTGCTGGAGACTGCCCATCTGGAGCTTGACGGGAAGCTGTTCGTCAACACGCAGCAGGCCCCTACCTGGCGCGCCAACTGTCGGTGTTTCGAAACCCGGGGGGTCCCTGGACCGACGAGTGAATCGTCGCCGCGTGCCCCAGCCCAGATGGGTCGGCGCGGGGCTAACGCCAAGAAGGGGGGAACCCCCTCTGCGTCAAAATTTTCGAACAAAAAGGCTTCCGTGTTCCCCCGGCTATGTCGATAGCAGGACCCCAAGAAGCGAACACGGGTGCATGTAAGTGGCAAGGCTGGCTGAGCCGAGGGACTCCTGCGCCTCTGGGTTACGGACACCTCGCTCATCACCTACCACGAAAAATGACTCCTACTTGGACAAGCCACCCTGCTACTGATGAACGGGGCCAGACACGCAAAATGAAAGAAAAGGGGCCACAACTTTATACTACGATAATAAAAGTGTTCGGGCCTCAGCGGCCGCAAAAGACACACGAGCATTCAAAGGAAACTGCTCCGGCAGAGTTAGGTGTCGCCCGGGGGAGGAGCCGCGCCTTCGGCTTCGTCCCCGCCTTCAGCAAAGTCCACCCCGGCTTCGGACGACGGCGCAGGCGGAAGGATCTCTGCCTCGAATGTGGTCGCCAGCACTGCGCTCGGGCCCGCGGTGGCTGCGTCGAGCCTCTGGACTTCAGCCAGGGCGGCTTCATCTTCATTAGGGAGGCAATACCCCTCGCTGACCCGCTCCAGATCCACGACGTAGTGGGAAGCAAGCACGGCAAAGGCTCGCCTGACACCGTGGTGTAGCGCCTCGTGGAGTCTGCCGCGCACGTGGTCACCCAAGGCCTGCAGGCGACTCTGAGGGGAGCTTCCTGAGGGGACGTCACTAAAGCCAAAGACCTGGCAGAAGTCCGAGATGGCCTCGAACATGGTCGCGTGATCGGCCTCCCTCTGCTCGGCCGCCTGGGCAAGCGCCCTGGTGGACTCATCAAGGGCAGACTCGAGCTCTGCGAACAGCCAGAGCACAAGGCCTCAAACACAAGTGGAGAAAACAAGCTGAAACGGAAACCGAAAACAGCCAGGACATACCTCCGGCTCGGGCGCGCTGCTTTGAGGCTACGGCTAGGTCCGCTGCAAGGGCTCCGGCCCGGCTTTCAGCCTCGGCGACCCGGCCCCGAGATTGATCTCGCTCATCGACGACTTGGTCGAACTCCGACTGCCGTCGCTGTACCTCTGCGCGTGCCGCTGCCGCCTCTGCTCTCAGATTGGCGCAGAGCAACCGAAGGTCCGCCACCTCGGCGCCCTACTGGGAGAGGCGTGCGGTAGCCCCGGCGAGCGAGGTCCTCAGGGATCGCAGCGAGCCCCAAACATCGACCTCGTGGTGGATAAATGACGACTTGGCGGCGCTCAGATCCGTCAGATCCTGAGGGAAGGAAGCGAGGCGTCACGAAGGACGCCTTGATCACAAAAAAGGTATGCCTGAAATCATTACCTGGAGGATCTTGGGGACATCCCTGCAAAAAACCTCCAAAGATGACCAGAGCGACCCCACCGTTGCTTCCGCACACTCGCGGAGCTCGTCCCAAGACTGCTCCTCCCGCTCATCGTCAAGAACGAAGAAGGGATCCGAAGCCCCACGGGTCCGGAACCGGAGCAACTGGTGCCGCCCCTCGAAGCTCCACTGCGCAGGGACAAGGTCGTCGCTCGGCGGGACGAGTCGCGGTTCCACGCCCCCTCCGCCGAGCACCAAGCGCCGACGCCGAGGCCATCTCAGCATCGGCGGCGACAGGTCGCTCCCCGACTGGGACGGCAGCGGCTTCGGCAGCAGCTGGCGCCAGCGCCGGCGGCATGTCTGGCGGGCCCGAGGTTACGTCCGCGCCAGCTGCCTCCCCCAGCACGACGGCCACCTCAACAGAAGAGCCGGCCTCGGGAACTCGCTCCACGGCGACTGGTGCCGCCTGAACCCCCCGCTGGGGGGTGCCTTGCGAGAAGCTCAGCTGAACGGCGAGGCTCGGCGCGGCACTGGCTGCGGAAGCCGACACCGTCTTGAGAACTTTCTGGGGAGCCAGATCGGTCAGGCCATGGCTTCGCTTGCTGAGGAGGAAAGGAAAGTCACGGTCGGGACATACAGAGGAGGGGCCAGGACGAAGACGTTTTAAGGTGCTTACCCGCTCCGGGCCATGATCAACCGTGCCTGAGGGGAGGTCTCCCGGATCTTGACCCCCGAAGACACCGCCGAGGTCCGCCTCGCCGCCAGCTTCGGTACCATCCTCGCCTTGGGCGCCTTGGATGCCCGGGAGACGGACTACCCAGGCACTGCCACGGCGATCTGAGGGTCGCTCTCCTGCGCTGCCGGCATGGGCGACGGCTCTCGGGGAACAGGCGCCTCGGCCTGACTCCCCGGGGTCACCTCAACCTCCCCAGCCGAGGGGTCGAGTACCCCCTCGGTCTGCCCCCGCTCTTCGGGCCGGGACCTTGGCATCCCGACCCCGGGAACTGACGGCGCCGGCCCGCTTGGGGGCTGGCTTGACGACTCCTGGCCTAGCCTCAAACCTGGGCTGAGGCCAAGGCGGGCAGCCGTATCGTCATCCTCGTCATCGTCTTCATCATCGTCGTCGTCGTCAGGCGTTTCCGGCGATGGCTCCCTCGGGAGTCCATCACTCTCCTGCTGGCGACGGAGCTTTTCCAAGGCGTCCCAGGCCCGCGTCCGCTCGCGGGCCCGAGCCTTCTTCACGTCCATTTTCCTCTTCCTCTCCTCCGCGGCAACCCGCTGTGCTGCCCGGTCCACCGCGTCCTCCGGGACTCGTGGCCGGGAAGGCTTGTGACACCCTACCTCCTGGAGACCGATGAAAAGTCTCGACCGTAAGGACCAAGGGCAATCCGGCGCAAAAAAGAAAGAAGGAGCGGACACTCACCAGGGACACACACCCGCAGTCGGGGCGCATCAAGGGCTGAGAGAAGGCGCTGGCGTCCGGTTTTCCCAACGCGGCGGCCACCCGCCCGTAGAGAACGTCGATGGGAAGGGGATCCGAGGACATCCGCGAGCCCTCCAAGTCAGCCCCTGGCATCATCTCCCAAAGCGGCAACCGCCGCTCCGCCAAAGGAAGCACCCTCCGGCGATGAATGGCGGCAATCACCCCCGCAGCGGTGAGCCCTCCTTTCCGCAACGCCTCTAGGGCCTTGAGAAGGGGCTCGAGATTTTTCTGCCTGTCGTGCGGGGTCCCGTAGCGCCAAGCATCGGCGGCGACGGTGACGACTCGCTGAGAAAACGACGGGAGCCTCCCGTCGTCATTCCGGAGATAGAACCACCGGCGCTGCCACCCTTTATTCGAGGATGCAAGGACAGCGGGAATATACTGCGACGCCCACGACTGCCTCAGCTGGAGGATACAGCCGCCGGCCCGCACTGCCGCACGGACCCTTCTCTCTCCCGTCGGCAAAGCAAAAAGCTCCGCGGAGAAGAAATGAGTCCACAAGTCCCAGTGGGGGTCGATCCCCAAGTATCCTTCGCACACCGCAACGAAGATGGCGGCTTGCGAGATGGAGTTGGGGCTGAGGTTGTGCAACTCCACCCCGTAGTTATGCAGGATCGCCCGCATGAAGCGGCTTGCCGGCACGCCGAATCCCCGCTCATGGAAGGAGACGAAGCTCACGACGTACCCCGGCGGCGGGGACGGGGCGGCTCCGTTCGGGGGGGAATCCACTCCGGCTGCCTCTCATCAGAGAGAGGGCGAAGTAAACCTTCAGCAACGAGGTCCTCCAAGTCACCCACCGTGACTGTGGAGAAAGGCCATGGGTCGCGTGGCAGAACAATGGTCACCCGGTCGGCCATCACCGAGCAGAAGGGGTGGCGGCGAAAAGGACTGGGCGAGCGGTTTCCTTTTCTCTGGCTAAATCTCTCAGGTTGCGAAAACCTAAGAAGAAGGCAAGAAGTAGAGCAAAGAACCGTCACCAGGCCCTCCCCCGGGTATATAAAGACCAAGGCAAGACCCATTCAACGCGTCGCCCGAACCTGCCGCGGGATTCAAAGACTCAAAAGCGAAACGACCGTTCCTCGAACGGCTCGCACACGCGCAACGACCGCCTCGCGAACCACTCGCCCTGTCGCATTAACTCCGTAGCGGGACAGGCGGCGCCTCGGACGGGAGAAGCAAACGACGCTTCGCCCTCGCCATAATGACCGCATCAAAAAAGGTACGCCACATCATTCGATTTCGTATCCTTTTCCTTTTTCCTCTTTCTCTCTCTTACCACAGGGACCGGGAAAGGGGGATACCCTGAAAAGGATCCTTCTCCGTGAAGGAAACAGGCCCCGAGCCTCCCTACTGATCAGAGGTTCAAAGGCTGGCCCCTCGCAGGGGTTCAACGGTCGCCTCAGAGCGATTGGGTTCTGCGCCCACTACTGGTCAGAGGTTCGATGGCCGGCCCCTCAGAAGGGTTCAACGGCCACCTCAGGCCACTCGGGCTCCGCGCCCACTACTGATCAGGGGTTCGTAGGCTGGCCCACGAAGGGTTCACAGTCGCCTCAGACACAGAGCGAGGGATGACCCTGGGTACGTTCGATACATAACCAAGGCTCAGGCTACGCTCCCGAGGTACCCTAGGACATTTCCGAGACCAGCGGGAATGATCTTGTAATGGAATCCCATCAGAGGGAGGCATCGAGCCCTCGGACCCCGTCAAAGGGGACCGGGTCTGGCAGATCACCCGCAGGTACTTTTGGAGCGCGCCTCCAGGCCTCTAGCCGACCCCTAGCAAATGGGGCACGGGCGTCCGCTCGGATTACCCGCTAGCAGCTCACCGGAAACACCATGTTCGGCGCCCTCCGAGGGCAACATGGCGCTTTCCCCCCTCCTCCTTGCAGAAAGGCGACGCAGGGGCGTATGTAAAAAAGTCAAATCTGTCCTTGACCGTCCTCTCGCCCTGTGCAGAGGCTCGAGGGCTGCTCTCGCAAACCCGGCTCCGGCCGACCCGTTGATAGCGTCAACATACCAGCCCGAGAACTTGGGACCCGACCGTGCACCCGGGCTACGGCCAGCTCGCATGAGGGAACAACTAGACCAGCCGAAGTATTGCGAAACGCACTAAGACCTCGAAGGAGTAAAACTACTCCTTCGAGGCCTCGGGGGCTACACCCGGCGAGTGCGCTCGCGCGCACCCACCGGAATAAAATGCAACCAAGAAAAGACTGGTCCCCTTGCAAAAAAGTGCGGCAAAAGCCTCCAAACGAGTATTAACACTCCCTTCGAGGCTCGGGGGCTACTGTCGGGGACCATAATTAGGGGTACCCTCAAGGCTCCTAAATCTCAGCTGGTAACCCCCATCAGCACAAAGCTGCAAAGGCCTGATGGGTGCGATTAAGTCAAGGATCAGTCCATTCGAGGGACGCGATCACGCCTCGCCCGAGCCTAGCCTCGGGCAAGGGCAGCCGACCCCGGAGGACCTACGTCTCGCCCGAGGCCCCCCTCCAGCAACGGACACACCTTCGGCTCGCCCGAGGCCCAGTCTTCACCAAGAAGCAACCTTGGCCAAATCGCCACACTGACCGACCAAATCGCAGGGGCATTTAATGCAAAGGTGGCCTGACACCTTTATCCTGACGCACGCCCTCCAGTCGACAGAGCCAAAGTGACCGCAGTCACTTCGCCGCTCCACTGACCGGTCTGACAAGAGGACAGCGCCGCCTGCGCCGCTCCGACTGCTGAGCCACTCGACAGAGTGAGGCTGACAGCAGCCAAGTCCGGTCTCAGGCGTCATAGGAAACTCCGCTCCGCCCGACCCCAGGGCTCGGACTCGGGCTCAGCCTCGGAAGACGGCGAACTCCGCTCCGCCTGACCCTAGGGCTCGGACTCGGGCTCAGCCCCGGAAGACGGCAAACTCCGCTCCGCCCGACCCCAGGGCTCGGACTCGGGCTCAGCCCCGGAAGACGGCGAACTCCGCTCCGCCCGACCCCAGGGCTTGGACTTGGGCTCAGCCCCGGAAGACGGCGAACTCCGCTCCGCCCAACCCCAGGGCTCGGACTCGGGCTCGGCCCCAGAAGACAACGAACTCCACCTCGCCCGACCCTAGGGCTCGGACTCAAGCTCAGTCCCGAAGGACGACGAACTCCGCTTCGCCCGACCCCAGGGCTCGGACTCAACCCTGGCCTAAGCTGATGGTCTCCGCCTCATCCGACCCGGGGGCTCGGACTCGACCTCGACCTCGGAGGAGCCTCCACCTCGCCCAACCTAGGGCACGGAACGACCACATCAACAGGAAGCGCCATCATTACCCTACCCCGAGCTGACTTAGGCTACGGGGAACAAGACCGGCGTCCCATCTGGCTCGCTCCACCATACGAGTAATGATGGCGCCCCGCATGCCCTGTGACGACGGCGGCTCTCAGCCCCCTTACGGAAGCAAGAGGACGTTAGCAAGGACTCGACAGCCCCGACAGCTGTCCTTCCGCCAGGCTCCAGCGCTCCTCCGACGGCCACGACACCACGCGAACTGGGTGCCAAGACCTCTCCGGCTGCCACGATGGCATGTACTCAGAGCGCTAGCTCTCCACCGCTAAACACGTTAGCACATTGCTACACTCCCCATTGTACACCTGGATCCTCTCCTTACACCTATAAAAGGGAGGACCAGGGCCCTCTTACGGAAGGTTGGCCGCGCGAGGAAGGATGGGACGGCGCTCGCGCAAGGCCGCTCGCTCCCTCCCGCGTGGACGCTTGTAACCCCCTACTGCAAGCGCACCTGACCTGGGCGCGGGGCTAACACGAAGGCCACGGGTTCCACCTCCCACGCCTGTCTCCCTCCGGCTGCTTTCTTCCCCCCTTCGCGTTCCACCTCGTGCCGACCCATCTGGGCTAGGGCACGCGGTGACGATTCACTCGTCGGTCCAGGGACCCCCAGGTTTCGAAACACCGACAGGTGGCATCCCTGGTAACTCCTCTAGAAAGACATCCGGAAAATCTCTAACCACCTGGATGTTGTCACCAACAAACTCCCCATCTATAAAGAATGTCGCACGTTGGGTAGAAGTAGTTACTGCAATTTCAACTTGAAACCTTTCTCCTTTAGGGCTAGTGAGTTCTACAGTCCCCTACCACATTGTATAATGGCCTTTGCCTTTCTTAGCAATGACATACCAAGGATCAGATCTATACTACTTGCCTCTAATATTATAGCGGTAGCCCCGAATTCTCTTCCCATAATTGTTAATGTCAATCTATGTGTTATATAACTTGCCTCAATAGGCCCTTTAGGTGTAATTACTATCATTGGTGTTTTCATATTTTTCAGTGGTAACTCATTTGTGTTGGCATATCGAGCAGACATGAATGAATGTGTAGCACCAGAATCAAATAATATTGTTGCAGGAATTGCATTAATGTAAAACATACCAAGTGCAATGTCAGCTCCATCAGGAGTAGCATCAGCGCTGACTAGATTAACCCTGCCAATATAGAATCCCTTGCCAGATCCTGGAGTCTGCTGCTTGTTCTGAACCGGGGTAGTAGCAATCCTCTATGGGCAAACATTTGCATAATGTCCAGTCTTCCCACACTTATAGCAAGTAGTGCTTGCACTCTATCCTAAAAATTTCGTCGGGGTGCCAATGGGGGTAGCCTGACGAGTCGGTGGAGTCCTCTGAGGTGAGGGCCGAGCTGGGCGCTGGCCTCCGCCAGTGCGAACTAGTGTACCCTGGGGTGAACTGTAGCAAGGGCGAACACTGTTGCTTCCCTATCCCTGGGATATCGCCTTCCTCTTCAGATCTCCTAGCTAAACACGCTTGTGTTCAATAGCTAGGGCCTTGTCAAGCAGCCTCTGGAATGATGGAAATGTATGTACCACTAGAGCATACTGCAGAGGTCCATTGAGTCCTATAAAATGCTCATGTTTCCTCTCATCCTCAGCAACTTAATCCGGAGCATATTTGGAGAGCTGAATGAACTTGTCGTGGTACTCGCTGACTGACATGCTTCCATGCTTCAGCGATAGAAATTCCTTCTTCTTAATTTTCATCAGTCCAGCGGGTATATGATAGTTCCTGAATTGCATAGCAAACTCCGCCCATGTGATAGTATCAGCATCATCGTGGGCAGCAGTGTATGAATCCCACCAATCAGCAGCAGGACATGTCAGACGACCAAAAGCATATAGAACCTTCTCCCGGTCAGAGCACTGAGCAATATTCAACATCTTTTCTACAGAATTCAGCCAATCATCCGTGTCCGGTGGATCAGGAGAGTTAGCAAATGTCGCTGGCTTGTGGCTCATGAATTCCCAGTGCTTGTCCCGGGGTGAAACTGGTGGTGGTGGAGGAGGCAGTGGTGCTTGCTGCTGTTGCTGTTGCGCCCTTCTCTCCTGGCGTAACTCCTCTCTCTCTTGGCGCATCTCCTGACGTATCTCCTCTCGCTCTTGGCTCATCTCCTGGCGTTCCTACCACATCTGCGTGTGCATATCCACCATGGTGTCTGCCATCTGTTGCATTATCCTCATCTGAGCTGCAACTGCTGGGTCAACTCCAGCTGGTGGAGGCTGTGGAGGATCCATCACAAGTCGTTGTTGTTGTGGTTGTCTATATATCCTCTGAGTGTGTCGATTGGGAGGCAGATCAATTCCACCACCCTTCCTGGTATTGACCATCTGAGTTAGAAAAATATGGTAAGAGAGAAAGGATTGTAGACAAGCCAGGTAATTACGAGGCATGTTACTTTGGGGAATTAATTAGCTAAGGAGATTAATGTTTTACCTACCAAAGCTAATTCATTACCTTATGGTGGTACATGCTAAAATGTCCATTTATAATATCTCAATCAATCAAAGAAGCAAATCAGGCATTTATCATCAGAACAATCAACCAACCTTTTTAAATAGAGAAAATAGTTTTAATTTTGTCTTAGGTCTCCTATCTCTAAAAAATGTCATAAATGTAGGATTCCAAGGTGTGAAACCCATCTTGTCTTAGAGTGGAAAAGATAAGAGTAATCGGAGGTTGATAGCAAAAGGTGAGACAGGATCAAGATAAGATAAGTATAAAATGAATTAGAGTAAGGTAAGTAGGTAAGGGTTTTGTCCATTTCTATCTAGGTTTCGTCCTACAGTCAACATTTCCTCTGATACCACTTCTGTCACACCTGGATTTAAGGGACAAGCCGGGTGCATCTCATATATGCGCCAAAGAAGACAACACATATAATAATAGAGTGTATAGAGATAAATGTCATAATATAATCAGAGTATTTATTACATAGCGGAAGTCTTACAAAATAAAAGATAAATATAAAAGGATCCAATATCCATCCTTGGCGCTAGAAAGTCAACTGGGAGATGCCACCTAGATTAAGTCGAACTCCTCACTGTGTGGCTCCTCTTGAACCACCTGTTCTTCTCCTGTGGGGGGTGTGAGACAGCAAGGGTGAGCTCACACATGATCATAGCTCAACAAGTTGTGGGGAAACCAGTGTGCATGAACTCACCAAAGGTGGGAGTTCATGTGAAGTGTAAGGCTGATCATCAATAGGGGTTAAAGCTGAGCATTGCTTTTAATAAGTTGGTCAAATTTTATTAGCAGTTACTAAGTGTAAGTAAATACCAAACCATAATAAATAATAGAACAAAATTAATAAATAATCCCATGCAATGCAAATGACAAATTGAATTTAAGTTCCATAAATTAATCATGCGAGAGTTCTAAGCTGCTCATGACCGTGAGCTCGGCTAGCATACTAGTTTTACACTCTGTAGAGGTTGTATCCTTTACCCACAAGTCATGTTACCCATCTGCCAAGGGATCGCGACTTCCATACACCTCTACCAAGGAAGCGAGGCAGGGCAACACTACGAGGCCTTTACAAAGTTCCACTAGCTTCCGAAAACCCGCTACAGTTTATGGGAAGAGCACTTGCAAGAATCCCCCGTCTGACCGCCATCGCAGCAGAATCAACCCGAGAACCTCCCTACATACAACTCCCCTACTGCTCTTGCTCCTTTTGGGTAAGGTAGTCTTCCACTAGCTTTCCTAATTAGTTAGCCAAGGGGTCCCATTCCTCCCTTATGGTGGCACGCGTTTTTCAAGTTAAGCTCCATGTTCCAATTAACATTAATGATCTTGACATGAACATAAATAAAATAACAACATCATTGGAACATGGATATAATGAAATATTAACCCAAAACCATGTAAAGCAGTAGCAAAACTACCCAAGTGATTCACGGATAACAAGGTAAAGTGATAAACAGTCTAGGGTGACATATTGGGTCCTATCAGAATTAAACCTATGCATGAATAAGTGATATTAAAGAACATTATTGGGTAAAAAGTAGTCAATGGCACAACTTGCCTTCAATGAGCTCCTGCTCAACTACTTCTATCTGCTGGGCACCAGGATCCTCAATCACAGACTCTTCTACTCGCCACAATACAAACAAGCACAGTATTTAGAGGAAATTAACATCACACCAAACATGTAAACAAAATATATAATAAAAATCTACACCTTAAAATAAGAACCTAGGAACATGAATCATTAATTTTGGAGTTATAGATTTTAAATTATGAATTTCCAAAGGTTTTATGTGCTTGATATATGATTAATTGAGAAATAAATTTTATTATTGTTTTCATGTCAAAACAGAGACTCTAAGTGATAGACAATATTATTACAAAATTTTAGAAACTGGAATGGAGTAATTTGGACTAAAAATGAATTTTCTATGGATTTTACAAGTTCTAGCACTTATTTATATATTAAAAATCCATTTTTAATTCAATTTCTCTGGTTTTATAATATTCTAGACTAGGCCTCAAATTTATAAAAGTCCAGGGACCTCGAGGTAAAAATTCCTAGACACAGAGAATAGTTCCTGTGGACCGCGGGTTGGTTCTCTAAAATCATAAGGTTTTTCCTGTAAACTGTGCAAACCGAAGGGGTATGGATGGACACTAGCCGTCCGATTAGAGACACGTGGCCCAGATCAGATCCAGAGTGTGATGGTCGGCGATCAGCGCGAACCACCGATGCCGTGATGGACGTCCCTGATTTAAAATGACTAGATCTATTCTACCACGATAGGTCGGAATCGGACGGCTCCGCTCACCCGAGCCATCCAGTTCACACCGTTCTAATCCCAGTCGTTCCCTCACCATCCAACGGCCAACGCGAAGCGCTCAAATTCTCCCCCCAACACTGACCGGCGGCGACCCCAAACACGGCGGCGCCATAACTGGTGAAAGCAAAAGCTCTAATCCCTAGCCCAAGCTTCGATGTAAACGACGCTACACTCTACGGCAGTGATGGCGAACCGAGGAGAAGGATTCTCACCGGAGGTAATGGCGTGGGAGCCTCGGTCCATGTTGTTAGGCGGGTCATGGCAGAGCGCGTCGACGGCAAGCAATTGCCTGCACCCCGCTTGGAGGATTTGCGCCCACACTCCCCGAGTCCTGGCGAAGCACCCCGATCCAGAATCAGGGTCCTAGCGACGATGTAGCCGAGTTGCTCTCGTGGTGGCGACGAGTTGACTGCGTGCGGTTCACGATGGCGCAAGGATTGGCGTGGTGTGGCAATAGCGGGAAAAAAGGGAGCATGAGTGGGCGAGGTCGTGGGGCCCGGTATTTGTAGGCGGGGTGGAGCACGGGGCAGCCGCATCGGAATTTCGGGGCTTACGGCGCTGCGGCATGCGCGGAGGGCTTGGTGCGCGGGGAAGACGGAGATGCGCGGGGGATTGAGGGACTGCCCGGTGGGCCCCTCGGATCAGTGGCACCAGCAAAATCGCGCGCGAGATCACAGTGCTGTCAACTGGGTCCCACCAGTCGGCGTAAAAGGGAAGGAGCAGGCAAGCGCGTGCGACTGACAAAGCGGACCCGCCTGTCGGCGCGGTTCTCCGGTGATGGGTCGCGCGGGAGGGTGAAGTGGGCTGAATTGATCTAGCAGGCCCAGCATGTTGTTTTCTTTTTATTTCCTTTTTCTTTTCTTTTATTCTCTTTTCTTTCTTATTTTTGAATCTCAATTTGAATTTCAAATTCGTGGTGAACTTGTACTCAAATTTCTGAGTATATGATTTGAATAACTTATTGTGGAATAAATTTATCTATTTATAAATTTATTTTTTTTTGTATTGTATAGTATTTTCTCTTTCCTTCTCTATTTTAAACCCTAATTCTCAATTTAGGATTCAAACTTCATCTCAAGTCATTGTTTTATTTCTACTAGCATTATTATTGTTATTATTTTAAAGCACAAGCAAACAAAACTCCAAAGGATGCACAAGTTATTTGAGTGTATTTTGTTAACCATTTATTCTTGTTAAGTGGGGTGTCCACATGAAATGATAAACAGAGATGACTCACATATATAAATGTAACACCCCTGGTGTTACTATTACAAAAACTTGAGCATGACATCATAAACATTGGCATTGCATATGTTTGACACACCTAGAGTGCATTCACTAGGTAAAAATTTCAAACAAGTTGTATTGTTCTAGTGTTTTGCAAATAGAACCCTGGAATAGGGGACTTAACCCTAAATAGGGTTTAAAGGGGTTAAACATGACCCAAATTGAGAAAACCCTAAGGTTTAAGTAAAACAAGCATAAAATGTTCCTAGGAATGAACTTGAATTACATTTATACCCCTGAGATACCGGAAACCCTAATTGAAACCCTAGAAAACCCTAAATCCAAACCCTAGGGGTCTATGTGCAAAAATAGTGCACATTTTGACTAAAGTGTGAAAACTAGTATGTTAAAGCATATTAGGTCATATGGTTCACAAAATTAAGGATTTGCAAGTGAAACCCTAAGTTTTGGGTTTATTTGCAAAAAGTACCACTTGACCTCTATATAGCCTAAGTCTGAAATCAGTGTTGTGAGCACAACTTGGAGCCCTTGTAACTTTCAAAGTATAGGGTTTTTGCCCTAGGTCACCACATCAAAATTATAGACCTAACATAGGGGAACAATTTTGTTTAAGAGTGTAAGCAAGGTTGTTATGAAGAATTTGGAGATAATCCCACTTAAAGTTAGGCTGTCAGGCTGACTGATGACTGAAACTTGGTCTGACAGTGTGATGGGTCAATCGTTGAACCCAGATTTAAACGGGATCTAGTGCAAGTTTGGGCATGATTCCCATAACAAAGTTGTAGCTAGAACATGGGGCTATAACTTTGGTACAGAGGATTGATGAAGTTCTCATACAAAATCTGGAGAAAATCTGGCCCCAAATCGCTTTGTCAGAACCACTGAATATGCATTGCGATGGTACAGTGCCTGCAGAAGATTAGTTCAGCCGTTCACCGTCGACGACCGATCTTCGCTGGGATTTGCGCCACCACCGTTGTGATTCACGTCGCCGATGACCCGATAAGGCCGCCAGGTAAAAGCCATGCCCTGGGGATAACTCTGGTGATTCACCACCGTACTCCCCCTTGCTTTGCGGCTTGAGCAGATAAGCTCGCCGGTGAAGCGCCGCCTTCCAGCCATGTGCCACGTACCTGAGCCTCCACCGCATCACCGTGAACCCTTGTGCCTCTCGGTGGCTCGTCGGAGTGACTGCCACTGTAGATGCCACGGATTCACGCGCGCCAGTGCTCTTCTTCTTCCTCTGGCCACCGCGCGTCACCGCTAAAATTCCCGGCCGCCGCTCTTGCTCCCTATAAATTGAGCCCCCCGCCAGCCCCGCAAGGTCATCACCCACCCAGCCACCGGAAATCGCTAGCAATCGTTCGTCAGAGAGCTTGAATTTTAGTCTTCCCCCAAATCAAGTTTCCGCCATCGCAAAACTGAGCTCGTCGCGGCCAGCGTGAACCAGGTCAGTTCTTACCGACTGCTCCCTCGTTTGAGTGCTCTCATGTACCCGTGATGCCCATCGACCCACTCAATTGCGCTGGGTAGCCTTAGATCACCGGTAACACACTCATCTATCTGCAACATCCTCGGTCACTGTGGCTAGAGAAAACCATGTGGTCATTGATGAAATTAGGTTAGGGGAATGGTTCGGGGAGGGTCCAATTCGGTGTTAGCCGCTCGGGGACCCCAGTCGTTGCCCCATTCGGCCGGTCCAGGAGCTCACCGGAGCTCGGCCACGCTCGTCGTCGTCGGGGACTTCGACGTGGAAGGAAATAGAAACCTAGGGTCCTTTCTGCAATCTGCCAGTGACGCGAAGAAATAGTAACCGAGCTCATTCCCGGTTAGCCAAAAACCCGAGGCTCTTTTCGCAAAACAGTCAGCGCGCGCGGGCGCGGGCGCGTTTTCCCCTGGACTTGGGCCGCCTGGGCTGGAATCGACCCAGCACTGTTCCAGTTTTTCCTTTTTCTTTTTCAGTAGAACTTTGAAAAGTTGTAGAAAATGGTAGAAAAATCCTAAAAATGTCAAACTAATTTTCCTAAATTCCTTATTTTTCATAATATTTAATAAAAATAGTTGTATGATTTTTAGGACAAATAGGGAACTTTGAGTTGTTTAAAATAGCCTAAAACTCTGTTTCTGGATTTTTAGAAAATAGATAATAAGTCCAAAAATGCCCAAACTTTTTATATGAGCTCTACACATTATTTAGAAACCTTGGGTAGAGTTTGGTTTGATTTGGACCTTGTTTGATAACTAGAACCCAAAACCCCCACCCCTGCCCTTTGAACTCCTTTACTGACTCCGAAAACCCTAAGTTCTCGGAGTTCCATGAAGGAAAGTTGTATTCAAGACCTTAGATAATAAATTCTTATTATCTTTGCACTCTCATGAGCATTACAAGGCATTCATTCTTATATACATATATATGGGTATCTTTAGAAAACGAAGAAGAAATCGAAGTAACTAAAGAGAAGACATCATCACCACCTTCGGAATCTCAGGCAGGAAACTGTTTCTACCTTGATATCTGCGGGTCCGAGCCTGACTCACCCATCAACGAAGGCAAGCCCCGGTGCATTTGCCACCTTCCTTGATGTTTTTAAAATCTTTCTCACTTGATTGATGCATTAGGTGATAGGGGTTGAATGCTTAAACAATTCCTGCATTTCCTCCCTTGAACTTGATTACCTTCCTTGAAACCATGTTTTTACAAAAGGTTTTACTATGCTTAGTATTGCTCTAGCAAAACAAAAGGTTTTGTTTTACAAAAGATGATTAGCAAAGTGGTTAGGATGTTTTTAAAAATAAAACTTGATGGTGGATCCATCATGGCCATGATGGGTTCAACATCGGAAAAGATGTACCTCTGCCAGGTACCAAGTTTTGGGTTTTAAATGATTAAGCTGAGACCGGGCGGGTGACTTGCACGAGAAGAGAGTCTCGGTGTAGTGTCTCCGTCTGAGTCGATTAAGAACCGTGTCGATGTAGTCTTGATGACCGAGGACCCTTTAACTGGTCACATGCCTCGTCATGGGTAAGCCTTGCCTCGGGCAGACTAAGGCCAGAATAAGATAACACGGAATGGGCGTGGAGCGGTGGCGGGAGTAGCGTGTACCCTCCGTGGCAAGAGGCTGGACGGTGGTGTATCTGTGCTCTCGGTTCGCGTGAACCTGATCTGGTCTTAAGAACCCCGGTGGCGGGTTGACATATGCAAGGGTTAAGTGCTACATATGTCGTGTGATTGGAGATCCTCAGCTGAGTATAATCGATTCGGATCGTCGTACCTTCGCGGTCATGAAGACTTGGTCACTGCCCTATACGTAGAATTCCAGTAAAGATAAAGGACTTGTTAAGAAAATTGGCTAGTGCAGGTGAAGTGATTGAACTAGGGTAGAAAGAACTCTAGATACAGGTAATTTTAACTAACCTGAAAATAAAACTGGATTTTTAAGGATCCACTTTAGTAAGCATTTATGCAAAACAGAGTCTTTTGATCTTTGAGATACCTTACCTTGACTCCCTTATAACCAGCATACCCTTGAGTGTCTTTTCTTTAGTCGGGTAAGACTTGCTGAGTAATTCCATACTCAGGGTTTTATTCCCTATTGTTTTTAGGTGAGGAAGCAGCAAATTTTTGTTGCTTTTGTACCAAGGTGGTGACAAATGAAGAGAAGCAAGAATAAGGCTGCGGGAGGACCTAGTCCTCCATAAAAACTTTTATGTAAGAACTTATCGGGAGGAGTTTTTACCTCCCTTGGTATTGTAATATTAAGTACTCTGCACTCGTGTTTATATACTGGTATGTAATAACTAACTTGATCTCACTTTCAATAAATGTAAGATTATGTAATTACTTCCGCATTTCTGTATCTCCGATGGTCTGTAATGTCTGTGTGACGGGTGAAACGCTCTTGGGAAAGGTAAGAAAAGCAGATACCGAACTTTTCAAGTAATTCAGGGGCATCTACAGGGTTGTCTGAGGTCCGTTGGACAAGGACAACTGTAGGTGGGCCTAATAACTTGGGAGGTTCCGTCACATAAAGGAATGAAATTTCTCTTTTTTTAGATTTTTCTTACAAAGTGGGTATTACAATATGCAATGCAAGCTTGACATCACCATTTTGAGATTAAGTAATTTTTCTGAGATCAAGAATATTTAGCTCATTTTTCAGCATACAAAAACGGGTTTTATCTAAAGGCTTTGTGAAAATATCTGCTAACTGATCTTTAGCAACATGATCTCTAAGGAAGTGATGACGGATATCAATGTGCTTGGTGCGAGAGTGTTGTATGGGATTATTAGCAATTTTAACAACACTCTCATTGTCACACAACAAAGGTACTTTTTCTAGAACTACACCATAGTCTAGAAGAGTTTGTTTCATATAAAGAATTTGTGTGCAACAAGCACCCGCGGCAATGTATTCCGCTTCGGCGGTTGACAAGGCAACACTATTTTGCTATTTAGAGGTACATGAAACTAGTGATATCCCAAGCAAGTGGCATCCTCCGGATGTACGTTTTCTATCAATTTTGTAACCGGCATAATCCGAATCGTAATAGCCAATTAAATCAAAAGTAGCTCCTTTAGGATACCAAAGGCCAACACTTGGGGTGTGCTTAAGATACCTAAGAATTCTTTTAACAGCACGAAGATGAGCTTTCTTAGGATTTGCTTGAAATCGAGCACACATACAAACACTAAACATGATATCGGGCCTAGATGCGGTAAGATACAATAAGCTACCAATCATGGAGTGGTAGAGAGTTTAATCAACCGGGTTACCTCCCTCATCTAGGTTGAGATGTCCATTGGTAGGCATGGGTGTCTTGATTGGTTTGAACTTCTCCATATTGAATCTTTTCAACAAGTCTTTGGTGTACTTCTCTTGTGAGAGGAAGTTCTCATCTTTCATTTGCTTGACTTGAAAGCCGAGGAAGTATGTTAGCTCACCAATCATTGACATCTCAAACTCCTTCGACATCAACTCACCAAATTCCTAGCAATGATAATCATTTGTCGAGCCAAAGATTATATCATCAACATAAACTTGACAAATGAAAATATCACCATTACTTTTATTTGTGAATAGAGTTGTGTCGACGGTCCCGATCTTGAAGCCCTTCTCGATGAGGAAGTCATGAAGACTCTCATACCAAGCCCATGGAGCTTGCTTTAGCCCATATAGCGCCTTGGACAACCTATAAGCATGATTAGGATATCTAGGGTCTTCAAACCCGGGTGGTTGCTTATCATATACAAGTTCATTTATGAAGCCATTTAAAAATGCACTTTTTACATCCATTTGATAAAGCTTTATGTCATAGCAAGATGCATATGCAAGTAGGATATAGATGGCTTCAAGTCGAGCAACCGGTGCAAAGGTCTCCAAAATCTAAGCCTTCAACTTGAGAGAATCCCTTTGCAACAAGTCTTGTCTTGTTCCGCACAATCACACCTTGATCATCTTGTTTGTTTCGGAACACCCATTTTGTTCCAATGAACCTTGCATCTTGTGGAGGCTTCTCCAAGGTCCAAACTTGATTGTGGGTGAAGTTGTTTAATTCTTCATGCATGGCATTCACCCAGTCCGAATCCTGTAGCGCCTCATCTATACATGTAGGCTCAACACAAGAAACAAAAGAGTGATGTTCAAGAAATGAAGCATGTCTTTGAGAATTAGTGATAACCCCTTGTGAAGGACTCCCAATGATTAGATCTTGTGGATGTGCTTGGAATAGTGATGAGTTCCTCTTGTCAAGCACTTGGGAAGAAGATCTTGAAGCATCAACATCTTCAGCTTGTACCCTTGCTTGTTCATGAGAGACAAATGTATCTTCATTTGCATGCCTCTCATATTTTTCATCATCATGCGGTACATTTGATGAAGAAGGCATGTCGATATTTTACACCTCTTCTTCATCTTCTTTTGGTTTGATGGCTCCAATTGGCATGTTCTTCATAGCTTCCCTAAGTGGCTCATCACCTACATCATCAAGATTTTCAAGTACTCCTTGGGAGCCATTACTCTCATCAAACTCCACATCATATGTTTCTTCTACCACGCCAGTGGCATGATTGAATACTCGATATGCTTTGGATTTTGATGAATAACCAAGTAAGAAATAATATCACAATGTCTTTGGAACTTCCATAGGTGATGGCATTTCTTGTAGATGTAACATTTGCATCCAAACACCCGAAAGAAGGAGACATCTGGTTTTTTCCCATTTAGCAGTTCATAGGAAGTCTTCTCAAGTAGCCGATGAGGCAATAGCCTGTTTGAAGCGTAGCATGCAGTGTTGACAGCTTCAGCCCAAAACCTCTCCGGTGTGTTATACTCATCAATCATTGTTCTTGCAAGAGTGATCAAGGTCCTGTTCTTTCTTTCAACAACTCCATTCTATTGAGGTGTGTATGTTGCAGAAACTTCATGCTTGATCCCAATTTCATCACAGTACTCATGAATGTTGGTGTTGTCAAATTCCTTTCCGTTGTCACTCCTTATATTCTTGATTTTGCAGTCAAATCTATTTTGTGCCTTCTTGGCAAACTTCTTGAAAATTGATACAACCTCAGACTTATCATGAAGAAAGAACACTCAAGTGTATCTTGAGAAGTCATCAACAATAACCAGACAATAGAGGTTGCCACCAGCACTAGCATAGGTTGTTGGTCCAAATAGATCCATATGAAGCAACTCTAGTGGTCTTGATGGTGACATAAAAGCTTTTGTAGGATGTGTGTTAGCAACTTGCTTTCCAGCTTGACATGCACTACAATGCTTGTCCTTTTCAAATACAACATCCTTTAGTCCTCTAACCATGTCTTTCTTTAGAACCTTCTTGAGTGTGCTCATTTCAACATGTGCAAGCCTTCTATGCCCAAGCCATCCAAGAGATTCTTTGGTAAAGAGGCAAGTCCTTAAGTTTGCATCTTCAGAAGAGAAATCCACTAAGTAAAGGTTGTTGTATCTAAATCCTTTGAACACCATTGACTCATCATCTATTTTTGACACAACAACCTCTGTAGGAGTGAATAAGCATTAAAGGCCAAGATCACAAAGTTGACCCACTAATAGCAAGTTGAAGCTTAATGGTGCAACTAAGAGAGCATTTGAAATTGAAAGATCATTTGAGATAGCCACCTTGCCAAGCTCTTGAACTTTTCCCTTTGAATTATCTCCAAAAGTGATTTTGTCTTGTTCATCAACATTTTCATCAAGTGAGGTGAACATACGTGGGTTGCTAGTCATATGTTGAGTGCATCCACTGTCAATTACCTAATAGCTCCCACTAGTCTTGTAGTTCACCTACATGAACAAATAAATCAAGCTTCAATTTTGAGGGCCCTATTTTGCATAGGACCAGTAACTTTCTCAATCAAGGACTTTGCAACCCAAATTTGTCTAGGTCTACTCTTGCTTGGTGGACCTAGGAATGTAACTTTGACTTTCCCATTTGCTACTTTTCTTAGAACATAATGCACATTGAAAGCAAATGGTCTTGAGTGCTTTGGCAAGGGAGTTGGTGATTTGGCTTTGCAGTTGTGGGCAAAGTGTCCTTCTTTTGCACACTCAAAGCATTTGATGGGCTTAGGAGTCTATTTTGCCTTGTATTGACTTGTTGCTTTCTTTTGCACAGAAGAATTGTATCCAATACCACTCTTGTTGTTTTTCATAACAGTGTTCATGAGTAACTCATTTTGAAGGTATTGGCCTTTGTTGAACTTTTGCACACTTGTGGTAGGATGTTCATTCTCAATCTTAAGTTTCTTGACTTCATCTCTAAGCCTTTCATTGTCCACTTCCAACTCATTATTAATATCGTTGCTTTTTGTAGCAACTTTTCCTCTAGTGGTTGCATCTGTCAAGTATCTCTTCAATTTTTGGTTCTCTAGTGTCAAGACTTCAACTTTTTCAGTCAATTCATCATGAAGACTAGATTGATCAACTTGGCTCAAATCATCACATGAGCTTGCTACATCAATCTTAACAGCAGGGATAATAGCCTCATGTGTATTACAAGATAAAAGTTCATTTGCCATAAGAAGATTATCATAGTCAATTTTAATCTTTGTATAATCTTCCTTTACTTTGACAAATCTATCTTCCAACTCCCTATTTGCTTCACTTAATTTTTCACACTTATCTTTGGCATCTTTTAGGGAGGTTTTGAGCTCATTTGCAGTGGATGACATAGTTTTATTTTCTTCTTTCATTTCTTCACTAGCTTTTACAACTATGTCATACTTGGCAGTTAAAAATTCATTTTCATCCTTTAACTTATCACATTTATCTTTTGACTTCCTAAATGATTTGAGTGTATTCTTTAAGTAAGTCGGCTAATTCATCATAGGAAGGAGAAGCATACTCATCATCACTATCACTATCACTATCATTAATAATATCATTCTCAATTTGTACCTTTCGTTCACCTTTAGCCATGAGGCATAGGTGAGAAGTAGATGAGGGTGATGGTGGTGGTGAAGAGAAATCCCAGCGATAACGACAACTTTTTCATCATTCTCTTCTTCACTTGAAGAAGACCCGCTTGAGGTTTCAATGCCAGTGAGCCAGTCACCAACAATATATGCCTTTCCATTTTTCTTCTTATGGAATCTTTTATGCTTCCTTTCCTTTCTCTTGAAGAATTTTTTTTCATTTTTCTCATCATCACTGTCATCATCTTTTGTTCCCTTGAACTTGTTCTTCTTGGGCTTGTTGCATTGATGAGCAAGATGACCGAGTTCTCCACAATTATAGCAGTCCATCTCAGAGATGGGCTTTCTTTTGCTGGAGAAGAACTTCTTCTTTCTTGAATCAAACTTGATGCCTTCTCTATTGAGTTTCTTCAACATTTTGGTGGTCTTTCTCACCATCAAAGCAATGTTAGCATCAAGATCATCATCACTTGAGGATTCCTCCTCAATTTGCATTTTGGCTTTCCCTTTCTTTTCTTCATTGGCTTTGAGAGCCAAGTCTTTTCTCTTGGAAGAAGACACATCCTTGTCATTTATGTGCATGTACATTTCATGAGCATTGATCTTTCCCAATATTTGTGTTGGAGTAGCAATTGAAAGATCCATTTGATGTAGCACTGTGACAATGTGTCCATATTTGTCAATTGGGAGGACACTGAGAATCTTCCTCACAACATCCGGTTTTGAAATTTGGGTGAGCCCCAAGCCATTGACTTCCTCTACAAGAATGTTAAGGCATGAGTACATATCATTGGCATTTCATTTGCAAGCATTTCAAAAGAATTTAATTTTTTCATTGCAATGTGATATCTCTCCTCACGCTCACTTTTAGTCCCTTCATGTAGAGCACTAAATATCCATCCACAAATTATGAGCATTTCTATGATTTCTTACTCTATTAAAGACATCTTTGCAAAGGCCTCTAAAGAGAGTGTTTTTTGCCTTGGCACTCCACTTTTCATAATTAAACTCTTCACCTACAAGATTTGTGGGATCTCTTGGTTCGGGGAACCCTTGAGTGGCGGCTTTGTAGACACTAATGTCTATAGCTTCTAAGTAAGCTTCCATACAAATTTTCCAATAAGGAAAATTGTCACCATAAAAAACGGGAGGAGGTTCATCCCCGTCGGACATCGCTACTCTAGCGGTTAAGCTAATCTAGGAGCAATAAGGCTCTGATACCAATTGAAAGGATCACGATGCCCAAGAGGGGGGTGAATTGGGTTTTTTCTAAAAATTCAACAACAATTAAACCCTAAGCAAATATTTAAACCCTAAGCTAGAGTCCAACTTCACCCAACTACTAGCAATAAGAGAATACTACTAGAAAGACAATAATCCTAAGACATTACTTCAACTACTTGCTAAACAATTGAACAAAGTAAAATGCTCGAATTAAATACAGAATATAAAGCAAGGTTGAGAAGACTCCTCCAATTTTTTTGCCAAGGTATTGAAGAGTTGGCACTCTTCCCTAGTCCTCATTAGAGCACCCGCGCAAGGGTATCGCTCCCCCTTGGTCCTCGCAAGAACCAAGTGCTCACTATGAGGTGATTCTTTGCCACTCCGGCGCGGTGGATCCCTCACGACCGCTTACAATCTTGAGCCGGGTCACCAACAAATCCTCCAAGGTGATCATCGTGCTCTAAATGACACCAAGCCGTCTAGGTGATGCCGATCACCAAGAGTAACAAGCCATATACTTTCACTTGACCAAGAGAAGCCTAATGCATGTGGTGTGTGCTGTAAGTGGTTCTCACTTGCACTAATGAGGTCCTGACGTGGGATTAAGATTTTCTAATCACCTCACTAGTCTTTGTGGTGCTTGCAATGCTCTAGCAATGTGTGGTCATCAATGTGGGCAACAAGACACTCAATAAGGGAGGTGGAGGAGGGTATAAATAGCCCTCATTCACCAAACTAGCCATTACCTGACTGTTCTGCGCATGGACGCACCGAACAGTCTGGTGCGCCACCAGTGCGCCACCGGTGCGCCAATGGTCGTCTCCAACGGCTAGTTTTGATAGCTAGTCGTTGGGTTGATGGCATACCGGACAGTGAACAGTACATGTCCGGTGCACATCGAACAATCTGGTGTGGCGACTAAAATTCCTTTTCTCAACTCATTGCTCTCGGGTTTTCTCGGGGGCAGAGGCGCTGCCCCTGGGGCTGACTGGCCCCATTGTCAGGGGTGCACCGGACAGTCCGTAGCACACCAGACAGTCTCGTGCCCCTAAGACAGAAACTCTAACTTCTTTTTTCCTTTTATTTTTTGAAACTGTTTTCGTTCTAACTCGTGAGTGTGTTATAGAGTGACACCTAGACTAGATGTGAGTGTGAATATGCACAAATCATGAGCATTTCTATAATTTCTTACTCTATTAAAGACATCTTTGCAAAGGCCTCTAAAGAGAGTGTTTTTGCCTTGGCATTCCACTTTTCATAATTAAACTCTTTGCCTACATGATTTGTGGGATCTCTTGGTTCGGGGAACCTTTGAGTGGCGGCTTTGTAGACACCAATGTCTATAGCTTCTAAGTAAGCTTCCATACGAATTTTCCAATAAGGAAAATTGTCACCATCAAAAACAGGAGGAGGTTCCTCCCTGTCGGACGTTGCTACTCTAGCGGTTAAGCTAATCTAGGAGCAACAAGGCTCTGATACCAATTGAAAGAATCATGATGCCCAAGAGGGGGGTGAATTGGGTTTTTTCTAAAAATTCAACAACAATTAAACCCTAAGCAAATATTTAAACCCTAAGCTAGAGTCCAACTTCAACCAACTACTAGCAATAAGAGAATACTACTAGAAAGACAACAATCCTAAGACATTACTTCAACTACTTGCTAAAAAATTGAACAAAGTAAAATGCTCGACTTAAATACAGGATGTAAAGCAAGGTTGAGAAGACTCCTCCAATTTTTTGCCGAGGTATCGAAGAGTCGGCACTCTTGCCTAGTCCTCGTTGGAGCACCCGCGCAAGGGTATCGCTCCCCCTTGGTCCTCGTAAGAACCAAGTGCTCACTATGAGGTGATCATTTGCCACTCCGGCGCGGCGGATCCCTCACGACCGCTTACAATCTTAAGCCGGGTCACCAACAACTCCTCCGAGGTGATCACCGTGCTCCAAACGGCAGCAAGCCATCTAGGTGATGCTAATCACCAAGAGTAACAAGCCATAGACTTTCACTTGACCAAGAGAAGCCTAATGCATGTGGTGTGTGCTCTAGGTGGCTCTCACTTGCACTAATGAGGTCCTGATACAGGACTAAGATTTTTTAATCACCTCACTAGTCTTTGTGGTGCTTGCAATGCTCTAGCAATGTGTGCTCATCAATGTGGGCAGCAAGATACTCAGTAAGGTAGGTGGAGGGGGTATAAATAGCCCCCACCCACCAAACTAGTCGTTACCTGGTTGTTCTGTGCATGGGCACACCGGTGCGCCAACGGTCGTCTCCAACGGCTAGTTCTGACAGCTAGCCGTTGGGTTGATGGCACACTGGACAGTCTGGTGTGGCGACTAAAATTCCTTTTCTCAACTCATTGCTCTTGGGTTTTGGCCCCATTGTCAGGGGGTGCACCGGACAGTCTAGAGCACACTGGACAGTCCGGTGCCCCTAAGACAGAAACCCTAATTTCTTTCTTCTTTTGTTTTTCAAAACCGTTTTCGTTCTAACTCGTGAGTGTGTTATAGAGTGACACCTAGCACTAGATGTGAGCGTGAATATGCATCAACACTACACTAGAATTCTCTTGGCTAAACTATTCATCCACAACCCCTCTTTATAGTACGGCTAAAATAAAATAGAAGACCTAGTTCTATACTGAGTGTCCGCAACTCCTTCGACACTCGGAATATGAAGACATTCATCTTTTGATTCATCATTTCAGCCGTCGCTTCAAGTTCTCATCTCAGGGATTATTTTCACCGTTGTAGTATAACTTCATGTAATGTGACCTAACTTACCATTTGCTCTGCAAAACACACGTTAGTCACATATAATATTACGTTGTCATTAATCACTAAAACGAACCAGGGGCCTAGATGCTTTTCAAGCATGACATGAGTACATAACACATGAAAGTTCAGGTAACCCGATTTTGATACCTGAATTACCCGAAATAAATTCAGGTTTTGCAAGTTGCTACCCGAAATTCCCAAACAAAATTCGGGTTTCGGGTATTTCGGGTTTGGGTTCGTGTATTCTAGGTTTGGGTTTCGGGTTATGGGTTTTTTGCCTAGCCCTACTTAGAATGATCTAGTGGACAGATAGCACGGTCACAAAAATCGACAGTTCAACGCTCGATGGCTCGAATTCTTCGATAGACGTGACTTGTGAGATGTCGCTAGAGACTAGGTTGTCGAGGATTTAATCTGTGCAAGTATATTTTATTTAATTGTTTGATATTGTGTTTTTTAACTCGATGAATATAACATAATCAAGACATTGATTATGTCTTTTATAAGGTCCTAGTTAAAAAGTCATATGAATATCTCTTCATGCCTACATTTTTTATAAACTATCACTATGTCTTTCCGTCGATTTATACCACAATTTGTGAATATTTGAACTTAATTTTCCAAATTTAAAACTTATTATTTATATTCTGAACTTAGTTTTCAAATTAAGTATATTTGCTATGTAATTTAGTTTAAGTATATTAAATAATGTTTAAAATTTTTAAATTGTTATTGAAATATCAAATGGTTTGATAAAATTTTAGATGATATATCCTATAATAAAATTCTAGATTCACCACTGAATGATGATAGCCTTGTTTACTATGTGTTCAAGATATATTTCAGACCAACGGGCGATGCCTCGACATGGTATGGTAGGCGCCGACACCGTCTCTCGCTTGAAGAATGAGCGTGCGATGTGTTTGTTTCGGATTAAAGCCGACTGTTTGGACTGCTGCAACTGTAATAAATAGAGACAAAATAAAATAAAAACAGTAAAAACAGATACGGATTAAAGCCAAGCGAACATATTAGTGTGTGTTATGTTGGGGTTCATGGGCTTTAAAATTGGACCTCCTGTAGTCTATACCATCGCTCTCACTTCACCTAGTCTTATTTGTGACCTCATGACAAATCAATCAATTTATACTTCTGTCATCTTTAGAGCATCTTCAACCGCTCTTAATATTTAGTCTGTCAATACCTTTAAATTAGGATTTTCAGAAAATATTCACGGCTACAAAAGGAATAGTTCTCTAATAATTCATTTTTTCTTTCCCAAAACTGTTTGAAATAGTCATTCGATGTTAGTGTTGTCGAAACGGTCATCGCCACTAAAATAGGGGAGTGTTTGTTTTATAAGGATTAACTAGACCAATTATTTCACAGGAGTACTAGCTACTGAAGGCTATTTCAGAATCAAAAAAAGTAAAGTAAAAATCATTTAGCTTATTCTCCCAATTTCAATTGACCGCTACTGGATTTAGTATATCTAATATGAATTGGCGATCAGAACACATATGGATAGAACTTCTAAAAGGTTCTCGAAAAAGAGGTAATTTTTCTGGGCCTGTATACTTTTTCTAGGTTCATTAGGATTCTTAGCGGTTGGGGCTTCCAGTTATCTTGGTAAGAATATGATATCTGTACTTCCATCTCAACAAATTCTTTTTTTCCACAGGGGGTCATGATGTCTTTCTACGGAATCGCGGGCCTATTCATTAGCTCCTATTTGCGGTGCACTATTTTATGGAATGTAGGCAGTGGTTATGACCGATTCGATAGAAAAGAGGGAATACTGTGCATTTTTCGTTGGGGATTCCCTGGAATAAAACGTCGCATGCCCGTGCGTTGCAACGGGATCATATAATAGCTCGATAACTTATATATACAAATGTGTATTATACTGTTATGAGATGGAGGACGATATCCACGAGCCGTCCGGGATAACGTTGAAGAGAAACTCGGGCCTGTGACGCACGAGCACTCACCTAGTAGTGTAGTATACAAGATTTAACAAGACAATTTAAAGGCAAAAATTCAAGAATGATCTTTCATAGACTACTGTAAATTCATGACTAAAAGCTCACTGTAATTGACTTGCTTGAAGAACACAATAATACTACTGTGAATATGTGATACAACTTAATCACAGTAGTAAAATTACATCTGATGTTGTATTTGGTAAAAAAAAATATTTTTTCAGAGTTCAGAGCCAACAACTAAACTTAGGTGTTACAAGGTACAACGAACCTTACTATTTAGATTATTAATATAAAAACTCAAGACAGGTGTAATCCTCAAACAATCATAAGCAATATGTATATGAATTTTAGACATAATGGTGCCTACCACATGCTTTAGTATTCAGATTATTAACACAAACTCATGACATAATGACCAAAAAATATTAACACACAAACATGAACATAATGTTGTTTAGGAATTTCAGATATATATAGAGGTCAAATAGAGGAATTTCAGACAATGAACAATTATCATCATCAATAGGCTAGAGTTCAAATTCTTAATATATGAACTTGATATATAATAGTGCCTCTAGTAGTGTCGCCTTAGTTTAAAAGCAGTAATATGTTATAGAGAGGAGAGGAGAGAAGAGAAGAGAGGAAATAAACAATATCTATTGCTTTCCATATAAACTCACAAAGTTATATATATTACAATCCCATGGAGAGATGAGGGGAGGAGAGCTACAAAAACCAATCCTGTTCTGTTTCTCCTTTCAGGCCTAACCCTATGCAGCAGCATATTCATCCAAGAAACCAACAACCTGTAACATATCCCTTATTATCCTACCCATTACAAACTTGTCATTAAAATTAAATTCAATACTGACTAATATTATCTCGATCAATCTTCAAGGACATCGAGCTCGATTTTGCTATGCCACAGAGAATGGTGCATGTGGACCCTTCTTCCTTATATGCATCAGGTGGTCTAAAGTTGGCTTTAACCTTTAGCCCACCTTACATTAGAGATTTGGACATCAAAAGAAAGCTAAAACATTCTAAAGCTTTTAGATCTCTAAGTTTAGAAGAGGGAGGCAAACATGCCCTAGAATATTGGAGATCGCAGTTGCTGCTATCACCAAGTAACACACTAAGATATCGAAGACCGCAACTGCTGCTATCACCGTTTAAAGTACAAGATTCAGTGGTGGTGCTTTTGCTTCTACCTTAACAACTAAGATCTCAATCCATCTTAATTTGTCCAACCGAACTCTGAATGAAAAAAGGAATCACATTTCAGGAATGATTGACGAGTTAGCACAATGCAGGTTCAGAATCTTTGGTTATTTCCAAAATAAAGACTTGCATGTATGGCTATAACAATTCATACTTTTAAAAATGGATACTTATTGAGACCTGATAACCACATTTAGCTAGCTTAGCAGGAGGGAGCATGCTAACTCATAATGCCTTGTAATTACTGAATACTGATGAACCAGCGGAGCCATACCTCATTGACATCCTCAAGTAGCTCTGACAAACAAATTAGGGGACATGACAAACAAATTAGGGGACACTACCTCTGCGTATTTGCACAAGGGCCCAAGAGAGGTGGGGCCCGGCCATAGGAACGGAGCTCTCAGCTCCCACATCGTGCACCAGTGAATGCGAGCAGCTGGTCTGGCCTTCCAGTAATCCGATCTGCATGCAGTGTGATCCAGGATTCACGTGGATAAGGATGAAATCAAGAGAGCGCTAGCTAGGATCACACGCCAATAGCACAAGGAAGGAAGGAATGAGCGAGCGAACCTTGAGGAAAACATCGCCGACGGGCTTCTTTGTGTGGCTCTCCGTCGTTGGTCGCAACCCCCGCCACCGCCCTCACTCGTCGCACATCGCGTTGTGGTCACGGTCGGGGCTACCCTTCCGTTCGATCGACCAGTCGAGCATGGGGTGATCAAGCAGGACTCGAGGAGGAGGTAGCGGATTTATGACGACGGATCGGGGTAGCGGAGCCGAGTGTGGGTTGTTGGCTTGTTGTGCCCGTGGGCGTGGCAGGCGGGGGTGGGGGCGGGCGGAGGGATCATGAGCTAGAGGGGGAGATCGTGGAGGGAGCGGACAGTTTGGAGGGAGATCATGGGGGATTCCTTTGCGCGGGCGTTTGGGAGTGAGCGGGTGCTCCTGAGATGGCTGAGATCGACGATGAACAGGAGAGCACGGGACGGAGACGGTGCTAGCAGGAAGAGCTAGAGGGCGAGGGCTCGCTGGGCAGAGAAAGCAAGGGAGACTAACCCTAAAGCCAAGCTGGGTCAGGGTAAGAAGCATGCGGCCTCCTGGCAGCTACTTGGGCCGTACCAAAGAAACACAGCCCACGCGACCTATGTCGTCGTCACGGCTTGCACATTTTTATGACCATACCGGCAAGTCAACATAGCTTCTACCGGCTTATAAGCCTTCCTTCTTCAAAGAAAGCAATCGTGGTCAAATACTCCTGCCAGTGTCAAATTGAGGCAACTTTTTGCGCGAGCAGACGTGAGCCCGGTGTGTGCAAAACTAATGGTGGCTGTCACGTGGGCGCCTGTAGTCTGCAATGTGGGCCCAATATCCGGAGTGTGTGATGGCTTACACAATAGGAATGGCTGAATGAGAATGGGATATTTTGTCACATGGGACCGGAGTGCCCCAAGTCAGGAGTTGCTCGACGTCACGCGTCACAGAATGTGATGGTTTGCCGGACAGCAGCGGTGGAGGAGCCATTATGACTTAGTGTGGCATCAGTCATACCTTACTTTTAATAACTCTCATATCTTCTACTATAACATCAAAATAAGACGTGGTGTGGTGAATATGTTGTCTCTAATCTAGCAGTAGGTTTTGAGTTCGATTCATAATTCTTGTAGATTTTATTTTTTGAGCCATACCAGGGATGAGAACAAAACAGGAAATAAAAAAAGGCAGAACAATACCCTTATCGCCTTCCCTTAATAAGAGCATCTCCAACAATGCCTCAAACTAGTGCCTCAAATTGAAATATGGGGCTCTACACAGGAAAAACTACTCCAACATTGCCCTATTTCATAGAATTTTGTCAAAAAAACTATAGGGCACCCTCTCAAGTGACTCAAATATACTACACCGTAATGGGCTGCCCTATAATCTAGATTTGAGGCTTTACTGTTGGAGCAGGGTGTTTTGTCGGTGCCCTAAATTCTATAAAATATACTTATTTTTAAATTATAGGGCATTTTTATAGTTCACGTTGTTGGAGATGCTCTAAGTAGTAGAGATTTTTAATCCCTATATTTTTATTCTACTTTAGTTTCTAAATTGCGAGAAACTAAAGTTTTAGGAGTTGTTGACGCCTTTTTGGAGGCGCCAATCACTTCAAAAGAACCAGCGGCGGTGCTCTCTGGTCAGGCGCGGACGGTCCGCGGCACAGGGCCGGACGGTCCGCGACCTGGCGTGAGGCGGCGGTGCTCTCTGGTCAGGCGCGGACGGTCCGCGGCACAGGGCCGGACAGTCCGTGACCTGGTGCAGGAGCTCGGGTTCCCTGCCTGACGGCCGGACGGTCCGCGCCCTAGGGCCGGACGGTCCGCGCGTGCGCAGGGGCGGCGGAAGATCGCCGGCGGCGCCTGGATCTCGCTCCCGGGAGGGACCCCGTCGGGGAGGAGAGATCCTAGGAGTTGTCTAGGCTCGGGCAGGCCGACCTAGACTCCTCTAATCGACGTAGAGCCGAGGAGAGGCGGAGAATTTGGGGATTGGATATCTAAACCTAAACTAGACTAGAACTACTCCTAGGATAAAATGCGAAATAGAAGTTGTATTGATTCGATTGATGATTCCAAATCGGCCGTATACCTCTCTATTTATAGAGGAGGGGGCTGGACCCTTTACAAACTAATTTCCGAGCTTATCCCCTGATTTTAGCTAACAACCGTAGCACAAAACTCAGAACCCTAATCTGTTCTGCGCACGCGCGGACCATCCGGCCCACAGGCGCAGACTGTCCGGACCGCGGACCGTCCGGCCTCAGGGCCGGACCGTCCGCGCGCTCAATTTGGTGCTCAACATATGCCCCCCTGCCTTTTGGTGGAGCTGAGCGAACCAAAAGCAACTAACTCGATGTTATCACATCGGTTTTCTTAGGCATCTTGCCACTTACTAGGATGGTACGCAGTGGCCTTGGTCTCGATGGTTGACTCAACGGACGTGATCCCTTTAGATTTGATCGAACTGTCAGTCCCAACATCGCCGAGTGTCATACTGGTCCTGACCAATTCGTCACCTTGCCTTCCTAATTCTCTAAGTGTTCTGGCGTAGCTCCATAGTCGACCAGGTCTTCTCCTTGCAGGTCGTCTTCCTCCATGGGCGTCGGTACGTCGTCGGAGGTGTCTTGGTGTAGTGCGGATGGTTCGGCCTCAGGGGTCGGATGGTCCGCGTCCTGTGCAGATGATCCGGCCTTTATAGCCGGACAGTCTACCATACCTGCAGAGAGATGCACAGTTGTCGTTTTATTTACTATCTTTGTGGCCGTTTGATTTTTCTCAACGGCCTTTGGTTTCCATCTCTTTTGTGGTGGCGGATACTGCGGATGCGTGTCATTGAATATTCTTTCTGCCTCTTTTTCCTGATTCTCCTTTGCTCTGAGGCGCTGTAATTTTCGCTTTTGCGATCGTGTCAGTCCCGATGGGCACCATCGGGGCATAGAGTATTTTGGATCAGCTATTTTATTGACAGTCGTACTTTCTTTTTTGTTTGTGTTGGCCGATTCACCAAAAATCATCGGCCCTTCGTTGTTTTGTTGTACGACGACATCTGTCGTTCCTATTTTAATGACATCTCCCTTTTTCGTACTATTGGAGGTTGTAGCTGTATGCCCCCCTGCCGGATTAGTCAGCCTTTGGGGCCGAGTTGTTCGGCAATCTTGCTGGGCCTGTGCTCGTGGACCAGATTGAGGGGTTCTCAATCGGTCTTGTACTGGAGGTGTCAACCTATTGAATACAGATGTTTGGGGTGCCCCCCAAGCGGGGTACTGTGGTATCCCAAATGGGTATGGTGGCATGCCCCACATTTGATTTGGGACATATGGTGAAGGTATGTATGTGTATGGATATGGCATAGGTGGATATAGTGGTGGAGGTGTCCATGCAGGTACGTTAGGTCTTAATTGAACATTATGACCTTCTGTCCTTTCCGATTGGTGTGGTGGTCCAATCGGCCTAACCTGCCGTCGCACCTGGGTGGGTAAGCGAGGTCCCTTTGGTGGCCGGTCGCTGGGGCCAGCCTTCCTTTTCACATATTTAGACAATAATTGATCAAAGGTCGGGCTAGATTTTACCAACCGACCAGTGGCCTTGAACGTGTTAGTTTTCCACGTACCTATTTCTGGTCGTCGTGGTTTGAAGGTACGTGGTCGTCGTGGCTCTTCGGAGTTGCCGGACCGTCCGCTGGAATGCTCCGGACCGTCCGGTAATGTTACGGACCGTCCGCGCCTGGGCATCGGACCGTCCGCGATGCGTAGTATGGGTTCTTGCTCATGTCCCTTTATCTGCGCTTGCCCACCAGTGCTGGAGTTTGTGATGGTCACCTTCAGTGTCTCCCCTCCATCAGGAGTCTTCTCGGCCATCACTTTCCTGCAAGAAATTTTGTTGTTTTCATCGGCCTTCCGTGCATTGCCGATGATGATTTCTTTGTCTTTGCCCTTATCGGCTGTGTTGGACCGAATTAGGACCTTTTTGCTATTAAAGTCGATCGCATTCATTGGAAAGGGCTCCGTGTCCTCCTGAAATTTCAATCGTCCCTCGTTAATGGCCGATTGGATTTGTCGTCGAAACACATTACAATCATTAGTGGCATGGGAAAATGAGTTGTGCCACTTGCAATATGCGCGACGCTTTAGTTCGTCGGCGGGTGGGGCGGTATAATCGATCTTAATGTTACCATTTTTTAGTAATTCATCAAATATCTTATCACATTTGCCGACATTAAATGTAAACTTAACCTCCTCATGTCGTTCCTTTTGAACTAACTGCAAGGAGGAGCAAGCCGAAGATTTGGCCTGCTCGGGCCAAACTATTTCGGCAGTGTAAACTTTCTTTGGTTCATCGTCCGAACTACTTTGATTGTGTTCTACTATATGGACATTATGATGAACCGTTCTGACTAGTTCTTTGCTTCGGCTTTCACAAGCCGAAGCTCTCTGATGTAATTGTGCTAAAGTAAAGAACTGGATGCCTTCTAATCTCTCTTTTAAATAATAGCGCAATCCATCAAAGGCTATTCCCGCCAGTTGTTTATCTGTTAAATGAATTTGAAAGCATCGGTTTCTCGTACCCTGGAATCTCCGGATATAATCACTAACCGATTCATCCTTTTCTTGTCGTAGGGTCACTAAGTCTACTAAATCTAGCTCATAATCACCAGAGAAGAAATGTTCATGAAATTTTTGCTCTAAGTCTCCCCATGACAAAATGGAATTAGGAGGGAGCGTGGCATACCATGTGAATACAGTCCCTGTTAAGGATAATATCCGGAACACAATCAGAGCTATCTTTTGAAACCTCAGACAGGAGCTGTTCTTCGCCTTTGCTTCTTGGATCAGCTGCTCCTGGCGCTCCTCAAACAGGAGCTGTACTTCAGCCGGCAAGGCTTCCCATGTCGGTGTGATGATATTGCTGGTGGAAACTTCAGAGCTATCTTTTGAACCGGCCATTTAGGGCCGATTTGATAGGTCTATATGTGTTTTCCCCAGCGGAGTCGCCAAAAAGTATGTTGACGCCTTTTTGGAGGCGCCAATCACTTCAAAAGAACCAGCGGCGGTGCTCTCTGGTCAGGCGCGGACGGTCTGCGGCACAGGGCCGGACAGTTCGCGACCTGGCGTGAGGCGGCGGTGCTCTCTGGTCAGGCGCGGACGGTCCGCGGCACAGGGCCGGACAGTCCGCGACCTGGTGCAGGAGCTCGGGTTCCCTGCCTGACGGCCGGACGGTCCGCGCCCTAGGGCCGGACGGTCCGCGCGTGCGCAGGGGCGGCGGAAGATCGCCGGCGGCGCCTGGATCTCGCTCCCGGGAGGGACCCCGTCGGGGAGGAGAGATCCTAGGAGTTGTCTAGGCTCGGGCAGGTCGACCTAGACTCCTCTAATCGACGTAGAGCCGAGGAGAGGCGGAGAATTTGGGGATTGGATATCTAAACCTAAACTAGACTAGAACTACTCCTAGGATAAAATGCGAAATAGAAGTTGTATTGATTCGATTGATGATTCCAAATCGGCCGTATACCTCTCTATTTATAGAGGAGGGGGGCTGGACCCTTTACAAACTAATTTCCGAGCTTATCCCCTGATTTTAGCTAACAACCGTAGCACAAAACTCGGAACCCTAATCTGTTCTGCGTACGCGCGGACCGTCCGGCCCACAGGCGCAGACTATCCGGACCGCGGACCGTCCGGCCTCAGGGCCGGACCGTCCGCGCGCTCAATTTGGTGCTCAACAGGAGTATTGATTAGGAGCTGTTCTCCTAATAGTGATTATATATAATTTTTATGCAAAAAAAAAAAAGTTAAATGTCCGTCCGCCGACATCGCCCTCAACCATCTGCCGATATGCAAGACAGCAAGAGTCGTTCGGACGGAGACGGACGAGGAAGACGGTAGTGAGGATCCTCCTCTGTCCTCTGGCTCCTCGGCAACGATAGGTGGGGCAGCTGTCTCACGGTCTCACCCTGCCGTATGGGGAGCTCCTCCTCTTTCAACGCGTCCCCAGCTCCACATGGCACCGCCATCGTCCCTAGCAGCCGCGCTCAAGCCGGTGCTAATCCACCTTCTGCGCGGCGGCTCCGACCTCGCGTCCGTCGCCGCCACGCACGCTAAGCTTGTCAAGGCCGGCATCGCGACCCTCCTCGCCTCCTCCAACCATCTCCTCGCCGCCTACTGCCGCTGCGGCGCGATTAGCCGCGCCCGTGACCTGTTCGACGGAATGCGGGACCGGGACGTCGTCTCCTGGACGACGCTCATGTCCGGGTACGCCGCCACCGCCCGGCCCCGGGACGCCGTGTCCCTCCTCCGCGCCATGGGGTGCAGCGGCGTGCGGCCTAACGCGGTCACCTTCTCGACGGCCGCCTGCGCGTGCGCGCGCCTAGCGGACGCAGAACTCGGCCGGCAGGTGCACGCCCAAGCGGAGATCGCCGGCTGCGCACGCGACACAGTCGTCGCCACTGCACTCGTCGACATGTACGGCAAGTCCGGCGGCGTCGAGGACGCGCGCGCGGTGTTCGACGCCATGGCTGCTCCAGCGAGGAACGCCGTGTCGTGGGGCGCTATGCTGGCCGTGTACGCGCAGAACGCACTCGGGAACGAGGCGGTCGAGCTCTTCGCGGAGCTCAGGACGCGTGGCGGCGGCGTGGCGCCTAACCACTTCATGCTGGCGAGCGTGGTGAGCGCGTGCGCAGGCATGGCGCGTCTGGGCATCGGTAGGTGCATCCATGGCGCTGTCCTTCGGCTTGGGTATGGAAACAATGACGTGATTTCGGTGGCTTTGGTCGACATGTACTCAAAGTGCGGGCGCTACGAGTACTCAAGAAAGGTGTTTGACAGGATCAAGCAACCATCCGTCGTCACTTACACCTCCATCATTGTCGCTGCAGCAAAGTACGGCCGCTGGACGTGCGCGCTTACTTTGTTCAACGAGATGGTAGATCAAGGTGTGCAGCCAAATGATGTCACTCTGCTCGGTGTCATGCATGCTTGCAGCCATTCTGGCCTTGTTGACACTGGCCTTCAGCTCCTCCGCTCCATGCAGAGCAGATACGGCGTTGCTCCGTGCCCCAGCCACTACACATCTGCGGTTGACATGCTCGGCCGGGCAGGGCGGCTCGAGGAGGCATTCGAGCTGGCCAAGGAGGCGCAGCTTGAAGGCAACGATGCCCTTTTGCTGTGGAACTCCTTGCTGTCAGCTTGCCGGACACATAAGCGCCTAGACCTAGCAACCATGGCTGGCCAGAGGGTTTATGAGTTCAATAACCAGCAGGATGTAGCAGCTGGGCTGGTAGTGATGTCAAATGCATATATTTCAGCCGGTCAGATCGATAATGCTGCCGCTGTGCGATCAAGCATGAGGCTGCGTGGCATACGGAAGGATCCCGGGTGCAGCTGGATTGAAGTAAAGGATACCCCCCATGTGTTCTATGCTGGTGCAGTATCATGCGCTGGTGCGTGGGCAGATAAAGTTCTGATGTTGCTAGATGAATTGGAGAGTAAGATGAGGGAGAGAGGTTACAGGGGGAGATTAGGGAGTGCTAGAGTATCCGATGCACATGAAGATGAGGAGGAAGGGAAAGGTGTGATGGTTGGTGTGCACAGTGAGATTCTTGCTTTAGCGTTTGGTTTGCTAGTTGTCCCGAATGGGATGACCATCAGGGTGATGAAGAACCTGAGGATGTGCAGTGATTGCCATGAGGTGTTCAAGCTCATCAGCGCCATTGTTGAGAGCGAGTTTGTGGTCAGGGATCTGAACAGGTTCCACCATTTCAGACTGGGGTCATGTTCTTGCAATGACTACTGGTGATGCGAAATTGTAATCTCAGTGGTTCTGCTGTTCATAGTAGAAAAGAACAACTTTAGCAGATTATCAGTTATTAAAAAAATGTTTAGAAACTATCTTGCTGGAGATGTTCGAGTGACTTATTTTTTGGGTACAACTACGGAACTATCAGACATTGGTGAGTGGTTGTAGCATAATCTAACTCTGCCCTGAGTTTGCTCTATTCTGTTGTGAACTTCACTAGGGGCCTGTTGGGGACTCCTTCGCTTCATATTGTTCAACTTTGTTCCATGTTTTTTCGCCAAACAGGTGTAGCTTCACAATCACAAACTCCGCTCTAGGAAGAAAAAGTAGAGTTGTGAGAAAACAGAGGTACTTACAAACTTTCCTTCTTCTTTTTTGAGCATCTCTAAATAGGCTCTAGATCTGAGCATTTGTGGGTCAAGAGTTTGGAATTTTTTTTGGTGGCGAGGGCTAAATTCCAGTGCCTGAATGAGCGAAGTTGGGCCTTTGTTTTTGGGCCAGGCACATGCCTAGTCAAGCCACCCGTTCTTTTTTAGTTGAAAAAATTAAAAGAAATAGTAGTTTAATATGGGTTCAGATCTTGGCGTGCGTATCATTATCCAGGACTTTTACAGAAAGAACATCTCTCAACAGTACTGCCCAAATCAGGCCTCTACTTTTCTTTTTATAGGTAGCCAGTAACCACTTACTTTCAGGTGTTGTTTGGTTTGGTCAATTTTTTTTCCGTTATCCATTGACCCATTCACGAAGTAAATATATTGCGTTGTTTCGTTTGGTTAGAACAGCTTATATTGCGTTGTCCATATTTTTTTATTCTGGAATTTTTTAAAAAATTTAAATAGATCAAACCAATTTCTAGTGGTATTGAAGAGATCAGTATAAATTTTGATGATATTTGAGAAATTTGCTTTAAATGAAACTGATGACGTTAGCTTTAAACTAACGGAGATGGCATTTAAAACATTAAAATTTAAATTTGATGGTATTGAAGAAAAGTTATAAATTCTGATGGTATTAAAGGGATTAGTATAAATTTGGATGGCATCGAAGGGATTTTAAATTCTGATGGTATTCAAGAGATAAAAAAGTATGGAATTTAAAAACGGGTTTTTTAAGGTGGTGCCCTCGATTTTGGTGGTGTGCTCAGTTTTACTCTTAGTGGTGTTTTTTGCTCAGTTTTGCCCTTCTGTTCCATAGCACTGGAAGGGTAAAACTGAGCAAAAAAACACCACTAAGGGTAAAACTGAGCACACCACCAAAATCGAGGGCACCACCTTAAAAAACCGAAAAACCCTTAAAAAACCGTGGGAAGCAGACAGCACTAATGCGCTATATATGATCATCTATGGCTACCTGCTAGCAGAGGTTAGGCAGGCACCCACCTCACGATACGACCTTACGTTTGTTCTTGGACCGAGTGGGAGTGGGAAGCGGACAGCGCTAATGCGCTATATATGATCATCTATAATGCGCTAATGCGCTAAGGCACTCTGATCCTGCAATTGGTTCA
This sequence comes from Zea luxurians, assembly GCA_029449295.1. Classification (NCBI taxonomy): domain Eukaryota; kingdom Viridiplantae; phylum Streptophyta; class Magnoliopsida; order Poales; family Poaceae; genus Zea; species Zea luxurians. The sequence continues at coordinate 51,953,842 of JAOPSE010000021.1, read as the reverse complement.
CCATGCTTCTCCTTCAGGTCATCCTTCTTGGACTCCTCTCCCTGCACGCGCCGTCCAACTCAGCCACCGCCACGGACACGGTGTCCCCTGGCAATGGCCTCGCCGGCAGCAGCAGCAGGCTCGTCTCCAACAACAGCAAGTTCGCGCTGGGCTTCTTCAGGATGGACAACAAGTCCTTCAACTACGCCACCAACCCATACACTTACCTCGGCATCTGGTTCAACAAGGTCCCCAAGCTAACTCCGCTCTGGAGCGCCAACGGCGAGAGCCCGGTCATGGACCCCGCCTCACCGGAGCTCGCCATCTCCGGCGACGGGAACTTGGTCATCCTGGACCAGGCCACCAGGTCCGTCATCTGGTCTACCCATGCCAAGACCACCACCAACGACACCGTCGCCGTGCTCCAGAACAACGGCAACCTCGTCCTCCGGAGCTCCTCCAACTCGTCCACCGTCTTCTGGCAGAGCTTCGACTACCCGACCGACACCTTCTTCGCCGGAGCAAAGATTGGCTGGGACAAGGTAACCGGTCTGAACCGCCGCCTTGTTTCGAGGAAGAACCTGATAGATCAGGCCCCTGGCCTGTACACTGGGGAGATACAGAAGAATGGGGTTGGTCGTCTCGTGTGGAACTCGACAGTAGAAATCGAGTCCACCGGGCTGTGGAACGGCCAGTACTTCAGCTCGGCGCCGGAGATGATAGGCAACACCGACAACATCACAACTTTCGAGTATGTCAACAACGATAAAGAGGTGTACTTCACATGGAATCTGCACGACGAGATGGCGATCGTGCTCTCGCAGCTAGGTGTCGATGGCCAAGGCATGGTGAGTCTGTGGATTGACAAGGACTGGGTGGTAATGTACAAGCAGCCTGTATTCCAGTGCGATGCCTACGCAACGTGCGGACCATTCACAGTCTGTGACGAGGGTGAGAACGAGGGCCCAATCTGCAACTGCATGAAGGGTTTCTCCGTAAGCTCACCCAGGGACTGGGAGCTGGGAGACCGGAGAGACGGGTGCACGAGGAATACTCCATTGCACTGTGGAAGCCGCAGCACAGATAAGTTCTACGCTCTGCAAAAGGTCATGTTGCCCCAGGACGCAATGAAAACGCAGGCTGCAACAAGTGACGAGGATGACTGCTCACGGGTTTGCTTGGGTAACTGCTCGTGCACTGGATATTCCTATGGGGAAGGAGGCTGCTCTGTCTGGCATGGCAAATTGACCAATGTGAAGAAGCAACAACCTGATGGAAATGGGGAAACACTCTACCTACGCCTTGCTGCTAAAGAGGTGCCAGGGGTGCCGAGGAAGAATAGTAGAATTTTTCGCTTTGGTGCTGCCATTATTGGCGCAAGCGCTGCAGCTGTTGCTGCCCTGATGATCCTTGGTCTGATGATGATCTGGAGGAGAAAAGGGAAGCTGTTTACCCGCACCGTGGGAGATGCTCAAGTTGGCATTGGGATCACTACGTTCAGATATGTCGATTTGCAGCATGCAACCAAGAACTTCTCTGAAAAGTTAGGGGGAGGCAGTTTCGGTTCCGTATTCAAGGGGTACCTAAGTGACTCACTTGCCCTGGCAGTGAAAAGGCTCGATGGCGCCAATCAAGGGGAGAAGCAATTCAGAGCAGAAGTGAGCTCGGTTGGAATCATCCAGCACATCAATTTAGTCAAACTGATCGGGTTCTGTTGCCAAGGCGATCAGAGGTTACTGGTTTATGAATACATGCCAAACCACTCCCTAGACGCGCATTTATTCAAGGCCGGCAGTGATACGGTCTTGGAATGGAATCTCAGGTACCAAATAGCGATTGGAGTTGCCAGAGGCCTGGCCTACCTGCACACTGGTTGTCGGGATTGCATTATACACTGCGACATCAAGCCAGAGAACATACTCCTTGATGCGTCTTTTGTACCAAAAATTGCGGATTTTGGAATGGCAAAGGTGTTGGGGAGAGAATTTAGTGACGCGATGACTACGATGAGAGGAACTATTGGATATCTTGCGCCTGAATGGATCAGCGGGGAAGCTGTCACATCTAAAGTGGACGTTTACAGCTATGGATCGGTCTTATTTGAAATAGTATCAGGGAGGAGGAATTCGAGCCAAGAATACTCCAAGGATGGTGATTATTCAGCATTTTTCCCAGTGCAAGTTGCACGCAAGCTTCTGAGCGGAGACATTGGCAGCCTGGTGGATGCAAATTTGCATGGTAATGTAGATCTTGAGGAGGTTGGAAGAGTTTGCAAAGTTGCATGCTGGTGCATTCAAGATAGCGAGTTTGATCGACCGACCATGACCGAGGTGGTGCAGTTCCTTGAGGGTGTTTCTGAGCTCCACATGCCTCCGGTGCCAAGACTACTCGATGCTATCACAGGAGGAGCCACCTACACCAAAATCTACTCAATGCCATCACTGGAGGGGTCACCTACATCAGTGTGACATCTGTTTAGCTGTCCCTCAAACTAAAATATAACTCTTCAGAAAAAATTTAGCTATCCCATGAGAATATAGTAGTTTATATCATATCATATCATATATATGTAAGGACTTGGGCATTTGTGGCATGCTAGTGCATCTCGATCAATGTAACCTGGAGGTGGTAGAAAAACAAATATGTACGCGTATGATGCTTGAAACTTTTGATACCCAAGGAAGGGAAATAAACTTGGGATATTTCTCATTTTGCAAAAAAAACTTGTTATTTATTATCTTAGTACTAATTGGCCAATAAAAGATGCTGTAACATTAATCCTCAAGCTCTAAAATTGCCACATTAGTCAGAGAAAAAGAAAGAGTCTTCACCATGATAGATGTAGTAATGGGTTCGAATTATAATGGTTGAGAAGTTTCATAAAAAAAATTGATAATGGTTGAGAATGATTTTGTTCATACATCAGTGTGCTGGGAGTACAGCTCAGATTTAAAACTGTTTATATCTCCTATCTTAGAATGGACTATAACTGTAATCAGACTGACTTGCTGCAAGATAGCAATAGTTCCAAAATTTCTCTCTTTAGTGCCTCTATGGCACGGCTCCAAGAACCGCTCCAGCTCCAGCTTCACGTGAAGCTCACCCAAACGCTTTGTTGAAAAACAACTCCTCCTTGGGACCAGTCACCTTTGGGAGCTGGTTTTGACTCGGCCGGCCGGTGGCACGCGTCTCCCCGTACGAGCACGCAACTACGCAAGGCCACCCCGCCGGTCTCTCCTTCCGCCGCCAGATCCTCCGCTCCTTCGCCCACAGCCGCCGCGGCCGCGGCCCTCGTCCCTGGTTGTTGCACTGTAGTACTGGAGTGGAGGTCCGGTCCCACGTTTGGGCGTGGACTCGACAAGCGCCAAACCGAGCACCCCCCAAAGCCTGATGTAAGCTATCTTCATTCGGATCTCATCTAATTACAAGTACATACATGTATTATGGCGCCGCCGATAGTATTTGACTGGCTAGTAGGCTGCTACGTTTGCTAATGGCCCGTGCTCCGTGGTGGAACTGTGCCCATTGTTTGTGTTGTGCTGCGACTGCATTGCTTGGTGCCTTAAATAGGTGCCTCTGATAGGCTACTAATTCAATGGCGATTCGTTTAAATCTCGAAGCATAATTGAATGATCTCGATTAGAATGATTCTCTGGATTCATGGAGTAATTTGTGCTCTTGTTGGAGTGCTCACTGAAGTCATATCTCGTGTGCAGTCTGCTCAACACTGCGCCTGAACTATTTTCTCCGGTGGGGCTGCAAAGGCAAATTAGGAGCGCTTCCAAGTTCCAATCCCTGTTTGCTTGTACAGGGTATAATTAAAGAGGCAACGGAGTCATGACCCTTTTGAGGGAGTATCAGTAACTGCATGATCTTTTCGAGGGAGGCACAATGGAAGGAAATAACCTACCCTCTGGAAGCTTGATGCAAGGAACACCTTACAGTAATGTGGACTTGCAGCATCATAAACATATGCAAATGCCTGCACCAAGCTCTGGAAACCAGGCTTTCAACCACTCTCAGATGCCTGGCGATTTCCCCATTTGTCTGAACCAGGTTACAGATTCTGACCAGCTACCTGAATTCCAATTTGGAGAGCACGGCAAGGTCAGTCACCACCATCATCCTCACCATCACCAGCAGCACGCAACGAATAGCATGAGCGATGATGAGGAGCATGGTGTGCATGAGGATGCCACTGATAGCCAGATCGGCAAGGGAAAGAAGGGTTCCACATGGCATCGGATGAAGTGGACTGATTCGATGGTTAGGCTTTTGATTACTGCAGCATCCTACACCGGGGAAGACCCAGGAGCTGATTTAGGAGGTGGTAGGAGAAGCTGTGCAATGATGCAGAAGAAAGGCAAGTGGAAGGCCATATCAAAAGTCATGGGCGAGCGAGGCTGCCTCGTGTCGCCGCAGCAGTGTGAGGATAAGTTCAATGACCTAAATAAGAGGTATAAAAGGCTTACAGATATCCTTGGTCGGGGTACTACTTGCAGAGTTGTGGCGAACCCAGAACTTCTGGATGGCATGGCTAATCTCTCAGATAAGATGAAAGATGACGCGAGGAAGATATTGAGCTCTAAGCACTTGTTCTATGAAGAGATGTGCTCCTATCACAACAATAATCGGTTCAGTTTATCTGAAGATCCTGCACTTCAGCGATCGTTGCAGCTTGCTCTTAAGTGTAAGGATGAGCATGATGCAAGGAAGCGAGCAAGTGGAGATGCTGATGAAGATGATCAAAGTGCAGACACTGATTATGAAGAAGAGAATGATGATGAGCATCCTATCACGCATGCCAATAAGGGGACCCTACTCACGCGTAAAAGATTGCGGTACATGCCGGCGGATATGGAGGATGTAGGTTTCGGCAACTCTTCCAGCTCACATGACTGTAGCTGGAGATCTGATCCCCATAGCATTGCAGTGGACATCAACAAAGCTTCTCCAGATGGAACTAACTTGGCTTCGGTTCAAAAAGACTTGGCTACACAGTCTGCGGAGATTGAGAAACAGCGCATGGAAATTGAAGTTGAGGCATTGGAGCTTGCAAAACAACGTCTCAAGTGGGAGGCATTTAGTAAGAAGAAGGACAGAGAGCTAGAGAAGATGAGGTTGGAAAATGAACAAATGAAGATTGAGAATAAACGTTTGGAGCTAGAGGTAAGATACAAGGAGTTGGAGCTTGAACACAAACCACAAGGCCATGGCAGTCATGCAACATGATAATATCTTTAAAATCGCGAAGACTGAAATGCAAGATAGTAAGCTTTGTCTCCTGTTATCACTACCCAGAGAAATAATTATGAGTAACTCATTTCTAATTCTGTCACCAAATCCTTGATATTCATGGGCTGCTAGAGTAGGTGCTATTTGGTACCAGACAGTTCACTCATGTTTATATTTATTTTGTTCTCTGTAGATGTTTCAGAGAAACGATAACTTGAAGTTCCAATGCATGCTTAGGGAACCATGGAATCCAGAGATATTTTCGCTGATCTGCACTAAGAGTTGTACTAATCTTAGTGACCGATCTTTGTTATACTTCTCAATAACCATGAAATCTTTTGTATACTCACATTTTCCGTAGACTGGCTATTTAATTTGGTGATGTTCTTATTTTACATCCACAATAATGCCAGATAAGCACAGTAGAGCCTCATCACACGTGTCATGGGCAATTGACTAACCCTAATGGGTGCGCCTTATACTACCAACCCGGCACATGGACAGCCAGACCACAAGGGCAGAGGGATAGAAGGGCACTGCCGCTAATAGATGATATTCTTCTTCCTTGCCTTGATTGATACATGTCTCCGTATAAAATAGGTTTACTTGACTCCTAAGCAAGATGACTAATCTTATCTACCCTAATGGGCCTCTCATACTACCGACCCGGTCTATAAGGCCTAGTTGACTGTGCATGGCATCATGTATTGCGGGTACGCTTTAGTGATGAATTATAGATATTTGCTTCCAAATTGGTTGGCTAAGTATTGTCAAAAGAACTTCACATTGCTTCTCTGGCTGCCAGGCAGAGTCCTTCCATAGGACAATATTATTTTCTAAACAAAATTTAATGTACTTTAATATGTTTTTTCTTCTTTCAACAACCAACATCATACAACTTTAGAACTTTACGAACTAACAGTAGTCTGAATTGCTGGAATGTTTGATGTAGTATATAGTGTACAGTTATATCATATGCACACTGCCAGACTGCCTAATATCCAGTGTTGTGTACATTGCAGCCTTTCAACATAACTTAATTTTAGGGCTAGTTTGGGAACTCCGTTTTCCCAAGGGATTCCTATTTTTCTAAGGAAAAATGAACTAATTTCTCTTGGTAAAATAGGGTTCCCAAACTAGCCCTTACATGTTATTTTTGTACATAGATATTTGCATTTGCTAATTCCACAACCAATCTATCAGGAGCTGGGGATTCACAGTTATTCTCGCCAATCATCTATGTGCTGCCTATAATTGCATGAAAGCAAAATAAAAGTCTACTCAAGTAACTAAGGGTGTAGTCTTAGTACCCAGTTGAAAATGATATACATACTGCACAAGGAGATTATATCGGCCACCTGAGAAACGACCTATTCTCCTGTTGTTGTATTTGAAAACCTGTACTGAAGCACTGTAGTGTATAATGTGAATATGCAGTGTGTGTTTACTGTGTTATATGTGTGATACACAGTAGTCGACCACTCCACCGATTATCTATGTTCTCTTGCTTACTATAATTTGTGTGGTGGGCAATAAAATTGCTGGCTAAATTTAGCAGATGAACTTCCCCATTATAGTAATAGTGTTGTCCATGATATATGCCTCATGAAGTCATGAGCACTCATCCTTACTTTTTTCGGTAGCAGGTGTAGACATTTTATAGTACATAGAGTAATACAATGCTGTTCATGCAGAAGTAACACCAAGCGTCATAAGCATTTCACATGTAGTACTGCTGTCTTCGCTCCATTTGCTGCTTGAGGCAGCCAGGCTGCTCCATGTGTGCTGATACTTGATAGTGGTGTTACGAAATAGTACCTTGCTTCCACATCCAGGATTACCGAAACGAAGCCTGAAGACCGCAAAGAATATGCTATGGTGCATGCAGACCTTACTTGCCAATCGTCATGAAGGTCTGATAGTGATACCATATCAGTTATATATATATATTTTTGGAAATGCTAGCATCGCACCATTTTTTTCCTTCGTTTTTTTTTGCCCAGCTATTCTTCCCTGCTGTTGGCACTGATATTAGAACAGAGCACAGCAATACGATTGACAAGCGCAACGTCATGCTGTCAGCCGAACACTCATACTGGAACACTGACAGCTTGTTCGCTGCGGCTTTAATCCGGCTGCGGCTGCGGCTTCTACAGTATTTTTCTCTCTATGGATTGCAGCTGCAGCAGTCCAAACGGCTTTAATCCAGCCGCAGCGAACAAGCCCTGAAGTCTAAATGGGCGCTGGGCTCTAACTAGTAACCGCGACTTATATCGAAGTAAATTCACAAAAAGCATGACACGGACTGCTATTTTTTGTTTTTCTAATATATATTTCGGCTGTAACAAGGCTTGGTTGTTGGTCCAGAATTTCAGACGCCATTGAGGCTTATCTTCGTTTCAAGTACCATTGTGCCATTTTTTATTGAAAGAAGAAAAAAAAACGAGCAAGCAAAGCACAGGTACAGTGCGCATTTAATTGAATCGTATTTTCATACCTAACCAGACGGGTCTGACTAGGGCAAACTTGCTGATTAAAAAAACAAACAAAACCCATAAAAGAAATAAATATATCTGCTGACAAAGACGAACGCGCTCTCACATGGGTGCCCGGGGGGGCGCTGTTGCGTTGTCTGTTGTGGTCGCTCCGCACGCACGTGACGTACACTTGTCCAGCCACCACCACCACTTGTTCTTTCCCTTCCCTTCCTTCGCCTCCGCTTCCTCCTCCTCCTCCTCCTGCCCCTCCCCCACCCCCACCCGTCGGGACGCCTCCCCACTTTCCCCTCCCCCGGATCCGCATGGCGCCTCTGCAGCCCGCGCCGCTCGGCCTCCCGTAGCCGACGCCCGGCCCCGTCCTACCGCCCGCTGCGCCGAGCGCTGCCCGTCCCAGGTGCGTGTCGAGCGGATCCGTGCCGCCCCTCCCTTCCCCCTTCGTTAACTTGGATGCGTGTCTCGGCGCGATTCGTGGTGTCGGACCGGGGGTCGGGCTCGCTGGAGGCGGGAATGAGGGTTGTTCAGCTGGGTAGACGCGTTCCAGCTCGTATCGTGGCGGGATTCGGTGGGGGAGGACGCGGTTCTAAGCTGTGATTTGGCCTCGAAATTACTTGGGATTTCGGTGTCGACTGTCGAGAGGTGCCTCCTTCCGAGCATCCTAATCCTGATTAAAAGGTATAATCATCCATCACGTGTGGTATGGGCAGATGCATGCAAATCTTCTATTGCGCGTGAATTTATACGTGGTCAATTCAATACAGTCGTGGTTGGGGGGAACCGAGGGCCGAGGCATACCATGTGTGCTGTTTTGTGCTCCGGCGACCTGGAATTAGTATTGTGGCTGTTATTTCCCGCAGGCTCTGCTATGCTGCTAAAGTTTATATTGGATCTTGTGTTATGCCACCATAGTTTCTCGAAACAGCTAATAAATGGACTGCTGCGCGTCATTTCTTCATTCAAGCTAACGAGCTGGCTCATTAATAAATGGAGCTGAGATGCTAGCTCAGCTCGTGATAAAATTGAAATGAGTCGAACCGAGCCGAGCTGGCCACGAACCAAGCGAGCCAAGTATTTTGTCCAGCCCTAAGCACAACACAGCATGTTGCTGAGTGATCCATACGTTTTTCTTTTGCGATGATTGCTGTACTGTGTTGGCACAAGAGAAACGCAAGAGGGGGATAGGTTCTCCCCCGTTCACAATGACTGGCTGTACTGATGTATTTGATAAATTATTTGATGAGCTTCAAATACTGTGCAAGGCATGTTTGCAGAGTTTTGTCTCTTGGTTGCTGCTTCTCTGTTATTTTGAATTAAGCAGCATGTCTCTGTTCTCACCAGAGAGAAATTCAGAGAATAACACGAGTTTTCTTTTCCCTTGTTAGGCAGGCTCATCTTTGCACAGAGTCATTGGAGGAAGTTTGATGTTTCAGCAGTACTGTGACCTTTATTAGATGTCTTTCCGCAGCATTGTGCGTGATGTAAGAGATGGCTTTGGGAGCTTGTCTCGAAGAGGGTTTGAGGTGAAGTTTCTGGGCCACCGCCGAGGCAGATCTCACGGTGCTGTCCATGAGCTGCGTGATCCAGCCCCAGTGATCCAGAGCAGTTGCTGGGCTAATTTGCCCCCTGAATTACTTCGAGATGTGATTGAGAGGTTGGAGGCCAGTGAAGCCACATGGCCTAACAGGAAGAGTGTAGTCTCTTGTGCAGCTGTTTGTCGGACCTGGAGAGAAATCTGCAAAGAGATCGTTAAGAATCCAGAGTTCTCTGGAAAAATCACTTTTCCTGTGTCCTTAAAGCAGGTGATGGTGCTCTCTTTGATCCTTATATGTTTCATTTCCGTTTTTGTTTCATAATTTTATGTTATATATAACTTATATCTGGGAAGCGGTATTTTTAAAACAAAGAAAACCAAGAATACAGATGAACCACTTTATCTATACATTAATACTGTTTTGTTGGCCATATTCAGCCTGGGCCTCGAGATGTAACCATCCAATGCTTCATCAAAAGGGATAAATCTACTCAAACCTACTACTTGTATCTGTGCCTTAGCACAGGTAAGCCCTTTTCAAAGCATTATTATACTTTCTTTGATTCCTTACAAAGCATTACAGCTATTAGTTTTTTTGTGATGTTTGTAGACATTGCAAATAACAAGATAATGACATGACCATATTGCTTGTTGTGTAAAACTAGACATGTAGCTCTGTCCTTGCAGAATAGAGACTTGCTTGAATTACTGTATGTATTGAAGGTACCATTTTACCACGCTATTCTCTAGATTCGTGTATGCCTAAGCCTTTGGTACCAGCATAATAATGGTGTTGTTAGATTGTTACTTACGAAGGTACTACTACCTTCGTCCCAAAATAAATCAACTTCAGAGTTATCCAAAGTCAAATTACTTCAGGTTTAACCAAATTTATAGAAAAAACACATGACACCAAATTACTGTCGATAGATATATCGTCAAATATATTTTCATAATTTATTTATTTGGTGTCATAGACTATGTTACTCTTTCATTTAAAGTTGGTCAAACTTAAGATAGTTTGACTTTAGGAGATTCTGAAAATTGATTTATTGTGGAACGGAGGTAGTATACACTAATGTACTATACATGCCAATCATTTGTGTATGTTTCATGACTGGCATTCTTGACTGCCTATCTCAAATTTAACCGGTCCTCGTGTTTTGCTCTTTCAGAATATGCACTCTGTTTTCTTTCTAGTAGTTATGACTAACTAATATTTTTAAATTAAGAATATCCGTTGTTTTTAGTTGCCGGCTAAATTTGCATTTACACACTACCACAACAACAAAGCCTTTTAGTCCCAAGCGAATTGGGGTAGGCTAGAGTTAAACTCCAATAAAAGCCACGAATCAAGGTCCAGACAATTGGATAGTTATTTTTCATTCGCTCCTGTTTAAGGGTAAATCTTTGGGTATATTCCATCCTTTCAGGTATTCTTTTGTTTTCTCCTTCCATGCCAACTGCGGTCTTCTCTTGTCTCTCTTTCCATTACTATCGCGCCTTAGGATCCCACTGCATTGGTGCCTCTGGAGGTCTCTGTTGGATATGTCTAAACCATCTTAGTTGGCGTTGGACAAGCATTCCTTCAATTGGTGCTACACCTAGCCTATCATGTATATTATCGTCCTGGATCCGATCCCTTCTTATATGGCCACAAATTCAACACAACATATGCATTTCCACAACACTTATCTATTGAATATGACGTCTTTTTGTACGTAAATATTCGGTATCATACAACGTAGCAGGTCTAATCATCATCCTGTAAAATTAGTCTTTTAGCTTCTATGGTACCCTCTTGTCACATAGAAAGCCAGATGCTTGGCGTCATTTCCTCCATCATGCTTTAATTTTATGACTAACATCTTCATCAATATCCCCATCTTTATTTAGCATTGATCCTAAATACTAAAAAGTACTTTCCTGTGCACTTCTTGACCTTCTAAACTAACATATGCTTCTTCATGTGTAGTAGTGTCGTAGTCACATCTTATGTATTCGGTCTTAATTCTACTGAGTCTAAAATCTTTGGACTCTAGAGTCTCCAGCCACAACTCAAGTTTTCTATTTACTCTTGCCCAACTTTCATCAGTTAGCAGTTAGCACTGCATTGTCCGCAAAAAGCATACACCAAGGGGTATTCCCTTATATGTCCCTTGTGACCTCAGCCATCAAACCATCACCAAGGCAAAAAGGTAACGGCTCAAAGCTGAATCGTGATGTAGTCCTATTCTGACCTGGGAAGTGTAGTATTTTGAAAAAGTTTTAGTACATTGCTCCCTCGTGTTCCTGGGTGTTGTGTTAAGGGCGTTTTTTAATTAACCTGAACATACACTCTTTTCCTATCTTAATTGAAAAGCAGAGCTCCTGCCGTTTCGCTTTAAAAATTAGGAAGTCATATGTGTCCCATCACTTGTTTTGAACACTAGTCGCAACATTGTTGTACATGTTCTTAATGGTCCAACGTACTTCGTTTGAACTTTATGTTTGTCCAAAGTCTACCACATAACATTCCTTGATATTTTGTCATGACCTTTTCTCAAGTCAATGAAAACCATGTATAGGTCCTTATGCTCCCTGTACTACTCCAAGCCTCCAACACTTGTCTTATTAAGAAAATGACTTCCATGGTTGACCTTCCGAGCATGAAACCAAATTGGTTCATAAAGATCCTTGTTATTCCCTATTAGACGATGCTCAATAACTCTCTTTCATGACTTCATAGTGCGGTAGACTTTGAATATCTCCCTTATTCTTGTAAATCATTACCAATATACTTCTCCACTCGTCAGGCATATTGTTCAATCGGAAGATATAGTTGAACAACTTGGTTAGCCATAATATACCTATGTCCTCGAGGCATCTCCATGCCTTGATCCGGAGGGCCCGTTGCCTTACTTTTTTCATCCTTTTCAATGTCTTCTAACCTTAGATTTCTGGATTCTACGCTTTGTGCGTTTATTAGTGTCAACATTTCTACACTTCCATTTAACCTTAATGAAATGTTCACCCGTGGATCCTAAGACACAATACTAATTGGAAGAGAGGCAGGAGAAAGCCGAAGTTGACATGTGAAGAGACAGTAAAAGGAGATTTGAAAGGATGGAATGCATCCAAAGATTTAGCTTTGAATAGGAGCAAATGAAAAACAACTATCCACATGCTGAACTTTGATTAGTGGCTTCTGTTGGGTTTCAATTGTAGCCTACCCAACTTGCTTGGGACTAAAATGCTTTGTTGTTGTTGTTTTGTTGAAATGTTCACCCGTCGGGAGTGGAGAACTCTAAAGGAATGCATGGATATGGTCAATCTATCTTTTATCTTTGTAGAGGTGGTTGTTGGAATCCAATGAATTTAACACATCCACACTGCCCCTGTTGGTATTCTATCACTCGAGGCTAAAACATAGCACTTACCAATACTATGGCTTACATGTTGCTATGAGATGCCAGCTAGTGTCTGTTTCCGATTCATTCCTTAATATTTAGATATATTCCACTTGCAGACCTGGTACATTTTTTTGTCTGTCTCTGCTACTACTAACATAATGTAATCTATTTTCTACAGCTGTGCTTGTTGAAAGTGGCAAGTTCCTCCTATGTGCGAAACGGACCTCCCGCCCAACCTGTACAGAATATACAATATTTATGAATTCTGAAAATTTATCTAGGTCAAGCAAAATGTACATTGGAAAGCTGAGGTACTAACTCATGCATTGGCCATTCTTTTAGGAATTACATAATTCTCTAGTATTTGTGTATCACTAACAAAGGCCTGGTGCAGTGGTGAGAACTATCTCACTGAGTCACCAGGTCATGAGTTTGAAGCAACCTCTTCGCATTTGCGGGGAGAAGGCTTGCCTTGGTTTATTCCTTCCCCAGACTCCACTCATGTGGGAGCTTCCGGCACTGGGTCTGTCCCTTTTTATGTATCACTAATATATCTATGGCATTGAACATCTATAGGTCGAATCTTCTCGGCACAAAGTTTGCAATATATGATACCCAGCCCCCATGCAATGCAGCAGAACCCGGGAAAACAAGCCGTCGGTTCTACTCCCGGAAGGTGTCGCCAAAGGTCTCCTCCAGCACCTACAACATAGCGCAGGTTTCATATGAGCTGAATGTCTTGGGTACTCGAGGCCCTAGGCGGATGAACTGTGTTATGCACTCCATCCCTACCTCGTGCCTTGAGGCTGGTGGCAGTGTTCCCAGCCAGCTGGACAGCATCCTTGCTCGCTCCACTGATGAGTCATTTGGCAGCATTTCCTTCTCCAAGTCATCTGTTGTGGACCGGTCTATGCGTTTCAGCAGCTCAAGATTCTCCGACATCTCAATGAGCAGCAGCCGCAGGATCGGAGACACGGCATCGGGAGACAATGATGAGTGCAAGGAGAGGCCATTGATTCTCCGGAACAAGGCCCCAAGGTGGCACGAGCAGCTGCAGTGCTGGTGCCTCAATTTCAGGGGCAGAGTAACAGTCGCATCTGTCAAGAACTTCCAGCTCGTTGCTGCCACGCAGCCCGCTGCTGGAGCACCAACCCCATCACAGGCTACCCCAGTGCCGCCGCCCGAGCACGAAAAGGTGATCCTGCAATTTGGGAAGGTGGCTAAGGACATGTTCACCATGGACTACCGTTACCCACTGTCAGCCTTCCAGGCCTTCGCGATCTGCCTGAGCAGCTTCGACACCAAGCTGGCCTGCGAATGAAGCCAGTCATGGCTCAAAGTCAAGGACGATTTGTCTGTTTCACGAAGACGGTGGCCCCAAATTTTGCTGGGCCGCCATTCTGTTGTATGTTGTTGATGCCTTCTTAACTTACCTAGGAAGCTGCGTTTAGACATTTTGCACCTGATCTACAGCTGCTGCTGTGTTTCTGTCCTGATCGCATTGTTTTCCATAGCTTTGCTCTGTGGAGCGGCAACTTGATCTGCCCTGCCCTTAACTAGCCGGCAGGTTTATTAATTTGGTTTTCCATACTATGGTTGTATTAACTGAGAAGAGACTCCGACACTTTCGTTGTGCCTACCTAAGCTCTGTCTGCCTTTGCCCTCTGGGATATGCAAATGTGCATCTTGTAAAATTTCTGAATTGCTTTTGTGGCAAGTCATAGTAATAAAAGAACTAGCTTCCATTCGATTGCCTGTTTGGGTACGTGTTTCTCCAAGTGAAGTTGTGCAAGGGAAGGGGGGCGATGGCGTGAACTGATGACCACTGGCCACTGCAAGCGGCGATGCCAGCGAGGTTTTTTTTTCTTGTTTAAAGCGGATGGTCTGTGGTCCAGACAGTCTGCGTCTGTGGGCTGGACGGTCCACGCAGGCGTAGAACAGATTAGGGTTCCGAGTTTCCTGCTATGTTTGTTAGCGAGAATCTCGGGATAAGCTCGGAAATTAGTTTGTAAAGGTTCCAGCCCCCCTTCTCTATAAATAGAGAGGTATGCGACCGATTTGTAATCAATCAATTGAACCTTCAATCAATACAATTTACATTTTATCCTATAAGTAGTTCTAGTCTAGTTTAGGTTTAATCTTCCAATCCCCAAATTCTCCGCTTCTCTTTGACTCTATGTCGATTAGAGGAGTCTAGGTCGGTCTACCCGAGCCTAAACATCACCTAGGATCTCTACTCCCCAACGGGGTCCCTCCCGGGAGCGAGATCCAGGCGCCGCCGGTGATCCTCCGCCGCCCCTGCGCACGCGCGGACCGTCCGGTCCTAGGGCGCGGACCGTCCGACCGTCAGGCAGGGAACCCTAGCCTCGCGCCAGGTCGCGGACCGTCCGGCCCTATGCCGCGGACCGTCCGCGCCTGACCAGAGAGCACCGCCGCTGGTTCTTGTTGAGTGATTGGCGCCCTAAAAAGGTGTCAACATACTTTTTGGCGACTCCGCTGGGGAAAACATATCTAGACCCATCAAATCGACCCCCAATGGCTGGTTCAAGGGATAGCTCTGAAGTCCCCTCAGCAACGTTATAGAGCCGACTTGGAAACCTTGCTGGCCGAAAAACAGCTCTAGTTCGAGGAGCACAAGGAGCAGATGATCCAAGAGACGAAAGCAAAGTTCTTGGCCAACTTCAAAGTGGACAGGAACAATAAGGTCATGCGACATCGGGCGACAGATCCGGCTTCGCTCCGACCCACACCAGATATCCCCAATGTAAGTAATACAAACGAGCTCAATATCTTAAGAATTATGTAGATGAACAGTGAGAACAAATGCAAAATATCATAGGAGGTATGCAAAATGATTATAGGAGACAAGTATGTGCGTTTGATAAATCTAGTATTGCAAATTTTCCTTCGCACGAGGTTGAATTAGGAGGTAACACGTGTAATACATCGGCTACAGGTTGTCACGACTAGTCACAACCCCTTTATGGGATGCCAATGGACACATACCCTAAGCAACCGTAAATCGGCAGTAAATCAGCTGATCTGCACATGCTCGGACCGTCCGCACGTGAGCGCGGACCATCCGGGCCAGCCACGGTCGGGCCCATTTTTAATGAGTTACCCAGACATGCACCCGAGCCACAACATATGGCATAGAATCTAAACTACTCAGTTGGACCATCCGCATACAACGACGGACGGTCCGCATATAATCACGGACGGTCTAGGCCAATGTCCGGACGGTCCGCGCATGACTTTTTTGAGGAGGATTGTTACCTGAATCCTTACTCGTTCCAGCAACACTTCTCATCACACTATGCGATGCATCAGCCCAATAATACAAAATTCAGAGCCCAGGAGAGCTTTCGGGCCCCGCCTAGAAGGCCGGAAAGGAACAATCAATCCTATGAGCCAAATAGGACAAATAGCAATGCACCACATAGCTCAAACCAATGGGGGGAAGACAACATGCCAATATCCAGCCAACCCCACCTACGTTTGACCAGAGAGCCGGTGGTCTTGCACCGGCTGTCATTGATATAGTGAGGGAAGAAATAGCTGGGGCGTTCCGAGATAAGCTTGGAGTAAGCATGGTCCCTGGGGGGCAATCATATCGGAAAGCTTATGACAGCCGATTTGTTCACCACCCATACCCACAGGGAACCAGGATACCTGAATTCTCAAAATTTTTGGGTGACCAGGGAAAGAGCACGAGCGAACACATAGGCCAGTTTCTAGCGTAATTAGGAGAATTGGCCGACACAGAAACATTTCGCGTGCGTTTATTTTCATTATCTTTAACAGGAACCGCGTTCGCATGGTACGACACTTTACCTCCTAATTCTATTTTGTCATGGGGGGATTTAGAACAAAAATTCCATGATCACTTTTCTCCGGTGACTATGAGTTAGATTTAGTAGACCTAGTGGCCTTGCGACAAACGAAAGATGAATCGGCTAATGATTACATCCGAAGATTCCAGGATACAAGGAACCGATGCTTCCAAATTCATTTAGCAGACAAACAACTAGCAGGATTAGCCTTTAATGGTCTACGATATTATTTAAAAGAAAGATTAGAAGACATCCAATTTTTACGCTAGCACAATTACACCAAAGAGCTTTGGCCTATGAAAGCCGAAGCAAAGAAACTGCTAAAACAATTCGTCACAACGTGCATATAGTAGAGTGTGACCAAAGTAGCTCGGATGACAAATCAACGAAAGTGTATGCTGCTGAAATGGTTTGGCCAAAGCAGGCCAAATCTTTGGCTTGTTCCTCCTTACAGCCGGTTCAAAAGAAATGGCAAGGGGAGGTTAAATTTACATTTAATGTTGGTAAATGTGATAAAATATTTGATGAATTACTCAAAAATGGCAACATTAAAATAAATCATAATGTTCCATCCGCCGACGAGCTAAAACGTCGTGCATACTACAAGTGTGAAAGTCGCCTAGAGGGGGGGTGAATAGGCAGAATCTGAAATTTATAAACTTTAAGCACAACTACAAGCCGGGGTTAGCGTTAGAAATAAAACCGAGTTCGAAAGAGAGGGCGAAAATAAATCAATCAAAGAAATAGAGCGGATGACACGGTGATTTGTTTTACCGAGGTTCGGCCCTCAAAGGCCTAGTCCCCATTGAGGTGGTCATAAAGACCGGGTCTCTTTCAACCCTTTCCCTCTCTCAAACGGTCACTTAGACCGAGTGAGCTTTTATCCTCAATCAAATAGGACACTAAGTCCCCACAAGGACCACCACATAATTGGTGTCTCTTGTTTTGATTACAAAGGTGTTGAGAATAAGAATGGGGAAGAAGAAAAGCGATCCAAGCGCAAGAGCTCAAAAGAACACGGCAAAACTCTCTCTTCTAGTCACTATTGCTTTGAGTGGAATTGGGACTTGGAGAGATTTTGATTCACTCTAATTGTGTCTTGTATTAAATGCACTAGCTCTTGTATTGAATGTGTTGGCTAAAAACTTGGATGCCTTGAAGTGTGGTGGTTGGGGGGTATTTATAGCCCCAACCACCAAAGTGGCCGTTGGGGAACTCTGCTATCGACGGGCGCACCGGACAGTCCGATGCGCCACCGGACATTGTCCAGTGCGCCAACCACGTCACCCAACCGTTAGGGTTCGACCGTTGGAGCTCTGACATGTGGGGCCACCGGACAGTCCGGTGGTGCACCGGACAGTCACTGTTCACTGTCCGGTGCGCCTTCTGGCGCCTGCTCTGACTTCTGCGCGCGCAGTTGCACTGTTCACTGTTCACTGTAGACTTTTGCAGACGACCGTTGGCGTAGTTAGCCGTTGCTCCGCTGGCACACCGGACAGTCCGGTGCTACACCGGACGGTCCGGTGAATTATAGCGGAGCGGCTCCCCGAAAACCCGAAGCTAGCAAGTTGGAGTTGATCCACCCTGCTGCACCGGACACTGTCCGGTGGCACACCGGACAGTCCAGTGCGCCAGACCAGGGCAACCTTCGGTTGTCTTTTGCTCTTTTTATTTGAACCCTTTATTGGACTTTTTATTGGTTTATGTTGAACCTTTGGCACCTGTAGAACTCATAATCTAGAGCAAACTAGTTAGTCCAATAATTTGTGTTGGGCAATTCAACCACCAAAATCATTTAGGAAAAGGTTTGACCCTATTTTCCTTTCAAAGTGGCATAACTCATTTTCTCATGCCACTAATGATTGTAATGTATTTCGTCGACAGATCCAATCAGCCATTAACGAAGGACGATTAAAATTTCAGGAAATGCAGGTGGACACGGAGCCCTTTCCGATGAACGTGATCGATTTTGAGGGCAAGAAAGTCCTGGTTCGGCCAAACACAGCCGATAAAGGCAAAGACAAAGAAATCATCGGCAACGCAAGAGAGGCCGATGGGAATCATAAAATTTCTTGTAGGAAAGTGGTGGCCGAGAAGACTCCTGTTGGAGGGGACTCTTAAGGTGACCATCACGACATCCAGCGCTGGGGGGCAAGCATGGACAAAGGAGCAGGAACCCGTGCTGCGCATCTCGGACGGTCCGACACACAGGCGCGGACGGTCCGGGACCACGCCGGACGGTTCGGAGAATTCCAGCGGATGGTCCGACCATACTCAAGACTCGCAACAGCCACATACTTTCAAACCACGACGACCAGAGATAGGTACGTAGAAAACAAATACATTTAAGGCAGCTGGTCGGTTGGTCAAAACTGGCCCGACTTTCGATCAATTATTGTCTAAATACGTGAAAAAGAAGGCCGGCCCTAGTAACCGGCCAGCTAAGCGACCCCACTCACCCATTCATGAGCAACGTCAGGTAAGGTCGATTGGACCACCCCACCAATCGGAAGAAATGAAAGGTCATACTGTACAATTGAGACCTAACATACCTGTATGGACACCTCCACCCCCATATCCACCTATGCCATATCCATACACATACATACCCCCACCATACGTGACAAATCAAATGTGGGGCATGCCATCATATCCATTTGGGATGCCACAATACCCTGCCTAGGGGCACCCCAAACATCTGTATTCAACAGGTTGGCACCACCAATACAAGACCGATTGAGCGCCGCTCAATCCGATCACCAGGCACAAGCCCAACAAGATTCCGGACTACTCGGCCTCAAAGGCCGACCAATCTGGTAGGGGCATATACCTGTAGCGACCGAAAGAACAACGAAGAAAGATATCATCAAAATAGGTACTATAGATGTTATCATACAGGAAAATAATGAAGGGCCGATGATTTTTGGTGAATCGGCCAACACAACCAAAAAAGAGGATACGACTGCCATTAAAACAGCTGATCCAAAATACTCCATGCCTCGATGGTGCCCGTCGGGATTGACACGATCCCAAAAGCGGAAATTACAGCGCCTAAGAGCGAAGGAGAGCCAGGAGAGGGAGGCAGAAAAGGTATTCAATGACACACATCCACAGTACCCGCCACCGCAAAAGAAATGGAGACCAAAGGCCGTTGAGGAAAAACAAACGGCCACAAAAATAGAAAATAAAACAACACTTGTGCAGCACCCTGCAGGTATGATAGACAGCCTGGCTAACAAAGCTGAACCAGCTGCACCAGGCGCGGACCGTCCGACCCCTGAGTCCGGACCATCCGCACCACGCCAGGACGCCTCCAACGACATACTGACATCAATGGAGGAGGACGACCTACTGGGAGAAGACCTGGTCGACTACGAAGCTTCTCCAGAGCACCCAGGTATGGATGTAAATGTTATTACATTTTCCGCCGATTGTACTATTGTCGACGATGATGAACCTGTTGTTGCCCAGTTTGATTTTGGTCCTAAAGAAGCTGCCTTTACTAAACCAAAGGAATCGGTAAATCATTTAAAGTCGCTCTTCGTGCGCGGCCATATTGATGGGATACCGATTGCTAAAATGTTGGTAGATGGAGGGGCGGCTGTAAATCTAATGCCTTATTCATTGTACAGAAAATTAGGTAAACAAGATGACGAACTTGTCAAGACCAACATGACCCTCAGCGATGTTGGAACTGATAGTTCGATCAAAGCCAGGGGAGTCACGTTCGTTGAATTAACCATCGGGACTAAGACCCTTGTTGCTGCATTCTTCATCGCTGATGTAGAAGGAAATTACATTCTAATCCTAGGCAGAGATTAGATTCATGCCAACCAATGTATACCTTCTACATTACATCAAATGTTAATACAATGGGTAGGCGATGATGTAGAACAAGTACATGCTGATGTATCGGCCTGTATCGCTATGGTTGATGCCCCTGTACTATAGACTTATGAGACTGCTACATGTCTCACATGAGTAGATTTTTCTGATTACCAGTTCATAAGTATAGATAAGAAGGGTTTCATCCCTGTAATGCTAGAGCTGATGGAGAATCGGCTAAATCCTAAATGAAGTTTAAATGACGAGTACACACAAAATTCATGATTCCTTGGTCATGGACAGTTCGGCTTCTGAGGCTGAATGGTCCGGTCTTTCACAAAATAGTTCGGTCTTTAAGGCCAAACATCTACCACAGCATAGAAACAGTATCACGGAGGATCCGGCCCCCGAGACCGGAGAGTCCGTCATCACACAAAGATCATCTGATTCCTCTGTGGGAGACATGATAGAGGAATTCAGAGATCTCGATGAACTAGGACAGGGGTTTACATCGGTTGATCCTTTGGAGGAGATCGACATAGAAGATGGTAAAACTCCAAGGCCGACTTTTATAAACAAGACCCTGGAGACCGATTCTAGAAGTGAAATGATCGGTCTATTGAAGGAATATTCAGATTGCTTTGCTTGGAATTACACTGAGATGCCGGGATTAAGCCGAGAGATCGTAGAGCATCGGCTGCCCATTAAGTCCGATTTCAGACCTTTTAAACAGAAAGCTACAACATTTCGTCCAGACCTTCTCCCACGGATCAAGGACGAAATCCACCGGCTGCTAGAAGCTAATTTTATTAGACCTTGCAGATATGCAGAGTGGGTCTCCAATATTGTGCCGGTGGAGAAGGAGTCAGGTAAGCTTAGAGTATGCATTGATTTTCGCAATTTAAATAGAGCAACTCCTAAAGATGAGTATCCCATGCACATAGCCGACACATTAATCAATAATGCATCAGGGAATAGAATTATTAGCTTCCTTGATGGTAATGCTGGATATAATCAGATTTTCATGGCCGAAGAAGATGCGTCTAAAACGGCCTTTATATGTCCATGCTTCATTGGTTTATTTGAGTGGGTTGTCATGACATTTGGTCTGAAAAATGTTGGTGCTACTTATCAGAGGGCTATGAATTTGATCTTTCATGAGCTGTTGGGAAACACTGTGGGAGTCTACATTGATGATATTATAGTCAAATCGGCTGAGTTTAGTTCTCATGTAGCTGATTTGCGCAAAGACTTTGATAAAATATGTCGGTATGGTTTGAAAATAAACCCATGTAAATGTGCTTTTGGAGTGTCGGCTGGTAAGTTTTTAGGATTTGTCATCCATGAACATGGTATAAAGATAGACCCTGACTGAATCAAGTCTATTCAGAATGTGGGACCTCTGACCTGTAAGGTCGAAGTGCAGAAGTTTCTTGGCAAGATGAATTATTTACGAAGATTTATCTCTAACCTAGCCGAGAAGATTGATGCATTCACCCCTATCCTTCGGCTTAAGAATGAGGCCGAATTCGCTTGGGGGGCAGAGCAGTAGGAATCATTTGATCTCATTAAAAAATACTTGTCTTCAGCTCCTGTATTAAAAGCACCACAGATAGGAGTGCCATTCAGATTATACATTGCAGCTGAAGATAAGGTCATTGGGGTTGTTCTGACACAAGAAACTGAAGGAAAGGAGCATGTGGTGACATATCTAAGTTGAAGGTTGGTGGATGCTGAAACGAGGTACACTTTTATTGAGAAGTTATGCTTATGTTTGTTTTATGCATGCACCAAGTGTAGATGTTATTTACTGTCTAGTCATTGCACTGTTTCTGGTCAAGCCGATGTGATCAAATACATGTTGCATAACCCATTTATGAGTGGTAGAATTGGTAAGTGAGCTTATGCACTCATAGTGAAAGGGAATTAGGCTTACACCAATTTCCTAAACTAATTTTGGTGGTTGAATTGCCCAACACAAATAATTGGACTAACTAGTTTGCCCAAGTTTATAAGTTCTACAGGTACCAAAGGTTCACCATAAGCCAATAAAAAGACCAAGAAAAAGGGTTCAAACAAAGGAGCAAAGGGACAACCGAAGGCACCCTGGTCGGGCGCACCGGACTGTCCGGTGTGCCACCGGACAGTATCCGGTGCACCACCGGACAATGTCTGGTGCACCAGGGGACTCCAAGATGAACTTCGCACCTTCGGGAATTCTTAGAGCCGCCGCGCTATAATTCACCGGACTGTCCGGTGTACACCGGACAGTGTCCGGTGCTCCAAGAGGACGCGGCTCTAAACTCGCCAGCTTCGGGAATTCGCAACGGCTAGTCCGCTATAATTCACCGGACATGTCTGGTGTACACCGGACTGTCCGGTGTGACGACGAAGCAACGGCTACTTCGGCGCCAACGGTTACCTGCAGCGCATTAAATGCGCGCCAGCGCGCGCAGAAGTCAGGCACGCCCATGCTGGCGCACCGGACACTCCACAGTGCATGTCCGGTGCGTCACCGGACATCGAGACGGGCCCAGAAGTCAGAGCTCCAACGGTCGGAACCCTAACGGCCTGGTGACGTGGCTGTCACACCGGACATGTCTGGTGTGCACCGGACTGTCCGGTGCACCATACGACAGACAGCCTCCACCAAATGGCTAGTTTGGTGGTTGGGGCTATAAATACCCCCAACCACCCCACATTCAAGTCATCCAAGTTTTCCACTTCTCAACCACTTATAAGAGCTAGGCATTCAATTCTAGACACACCCAAGTGATCAAATCCTCTCCACTTCCACACAAGGCTTTAGTGATTAGCGAGAGAGATTTGCCGTGTTCTTTTGAGCTCTTGCGCTTGGATTGCTTCTTTTCTTTCTCACTTGTTCTTGTGATCAAAACTCGATTGTAACCGAGGCAAGAGACACCAATTGTGTGGTGGTCCTTGCGGAGAAGTTTTGTTCTCGGTTTGATTTGAGAAGAGAAGCTCACTCGGTCCGAGGGACCGTTTGAGAGAGGGAAAGGGTTGAAAAAGACCCGGCCTTTGTGGCCTCCTCAACGGGGAGTAGGTTTGAGAGAACCGAACCTCGGTAAAACAAATCATTATGTCTCACTTCTTATTTGCTCACGATTTGTTTTGCGCCCTCTCTCTCGGACTCGTTTCTATTTCTAACGCTAACCCGACTTGTAGTTGTGATTAAGTTGTTAAATTTCAGATTCGCCCTATTCACCCCCCCTTTAGGCGACTTTCAATTGGTATCAGAGCCCGGTGCTTCATTAGAGCCTAACCGCTCGAAGTGATGTCGGGAGATCACACCAAGAGGGAGATGTGAGAGCACCTAGAGGGGGGGGTGAATAGGTGATCCTGTGAAACTTAAACTTATAGCCACAAAAACTTGTTAAGTGTTAGCACAATAATCGCCAAGTGGCTAGAGAGGAGTCTCAACAAAAACACAATACCACAAGAGATCAAACACAGAGATGACACAGTGGTTTATCCCGTGGTTCGGCCAAGACCAACGCTTGCCTACTCCACGTTGTGGCATCCCAACGGACGAGGGTTGCAATCAACCCCTCTCAAGTGGTCCAAAGACCAACTTGAATACCACGGTGTTTTTCTTTGCCTTTCAATATCCTGTTTGCGAGGATTCTCCACAACTTGGAGCCTCTCGCCCTTACACTTGAGATTCACAAGAAATACGGAGTAAGGGAGGAAAGCAACACACACAAATCCACAGCAAAATGCGCACACACACGGCCAAGAATCGAGCTCAAAAGACTATCTCAAAGTTCTCACTAGAACGGAGCTCGAATCACTGAGAATGACAAACGAATGCGCAAAGACTGAGTGTGGATGATCAAGAATGCTCTAAGGTTGCTTGGTATTCTCCTCCATGCGCCTAGGGGTCCCTTTTATAGCCCCAAGGCAGCTAGGAGCCGTTGAGCATAAATCTGGAAGGCCATTCTTGCCTTCTGTCGTCGGGGGCACCGGACAGTCCGGTGCACACCGGACACTGTCCGGTGACCGATTTCCTTCCTTAAATAGCGAAGCCGACCGTTGGCAGCCTGAGAGCCGTTGGCGCACCGGACATGTCCGGTGCACACCGGACAGTCCGGTGCCGTCTTCTAGCCGTTGGCTCGGCCACGTGTCCCGCGCAGATTGCGCGGCCGATCGTTGGCCCGGCCGACAGTTGGCTCACCGGACACTGTCCGGTGCACACCGGACAGTCCGGTGAATTTTAGCCGCACGTCGCCGGTGAATTCCCGAGAGCAGCCACTTTGCCCAAGCCAGCCTGGCGCATCGGACACTGTCCGGTGCACCACCGGACACTGTCCGGTGAGCCACCGGACAGTCCGGTGCACCCAGACTGGGCAGACTTTGGCTGCTCGAGCCATCTCTTCTCCAACTCGATTTTTTTCTGTTTCCAGCACTTAGACACAATACATTAGTCCATAAAACAATGTACTAAGTCTGAGAAACATACCTTAATTCTTGATTTGTACTTTGTCCACCTTTTTACACTAAGGCACTTGTGTTGGACACTAAATCACCAAAACACTTAGAAATGGCCCAATGGCACATTTCCCTTTCAATCTCCCCCTTTTTGGTGATTTATGCCAACACAACGTAAAGCAAGTAGAACAAGTACAAAAACACTTCAAATTAGAACTCAAAATTGTTTTGATTCAATTTGACATATATGGATCACTCTATGCCACCACTTGGTTAGTTTTTGCAAATCAAACTTAAATTCCTATCTCTAAGTCAAAACCACTTGTAGAGACATAAAGAGAGGTTTTCCAAAGAAATTTGATCAAGGATTTCAAAAACTCCCCCTTTTTCCCATAATCAACACTTCTCCCCACAAGAGGCCAAATTTTGACATAAAAGACAATAAAAGAGTTTTGTCAAACCAGAAGCTCTAATCTACTATTTTCAAAATTTCTCAAGTGGTAGCTGATCCATTTATCGCTTTGGCCTTTATTTTCTCCCCCTTTGGCATCAAGCACCAAAACGGGATCAATCTTGGCCCTTTAACCCCATTGCCTCACCAAAATCTTCAAGTAAGAACACAAAGGCAATAAGAGTAGGAAGATGAACTTGGAAAAGTTACTCTTTTCATCGGAGTGCAGTGGAAGTCTTGCATGGTCCAAGTCCACCTTTTCCCTTTCAATTTTCCTTGGAGACTAAAACAACGAAACTCAAGTGCATGGTTAGTCTCAAAGGGTCAAGTTGTAGCACAGCTCCCCCTAAATATGTGCATTACTTGCAAACAGGACTTGTGAGGTCCAGGGAGTGTTTGTACAACTTGAGCACCACAATAAGCAACAAAATGCAGAATGAACATGATCAAAGGCATAAACACATGTATGCTACATTTCAATCCAAGTTCCGCGAATCTAAGATATTGAGCTCACTACGCAGCCTGCAAAAGGTCTTCTCATCTAGAGGCTTGGTAAAGATATCGGCTAGCTGGTTCTCGGTGCTAACATGAAACACTTCGATATCTCCCTTTTGCTGGTGGTCTCTCAAAAAGTGATGCCGGATGTCAATGTGCTTTGTGCGGCTGTGCTCAACAGGATTTTCCGCTATTCGGATAGCACTCTCATTGTCACATAGGAGTGGGACTCTGCTTAGATTGTAGCCAAAGTCCCTGAGGGTTTGCCTCATCCAAAGTAGTTGCGCGCAACACTGTCCTGCGGCAACATACTCGGCCTCAGCGGTGGATAGGGCAACAGAGGTTTGTTTCTTAGAGTTCCATGACACCAGGGACCTTCCTAAGAATTGGCACGTCCCCGATGTACTCTTCCTATCGACCTTACATCCAGCATAGTCGGAATCTGAGTACCCAATCAAGTCAAAGTTAGACCCCTTTGGATACCAGATCCCGAAGCAAGGCGTAGCGACTAAATATCGAAGAATTCGCTTCACAGCCACTAAGTGACACTCCTTCGGATCGGATTGAAATCTAGCACACATGCATACGCTAAGCATAATATCCGGTCTACTAGCACATAAATAAAGCAAAGAACCTATCATGGACCGGTATGCTTTTTGATCAACGGACTTACCTCCTTTGTTGAGGTCGGTGTGTCCGTCGGTTCCCATCGGCGTCTTTGCGGGCTTGGCGTCCTTCATCCCAAACCTTTTTAGCAAATCTTGCGTGTACTTCGTTTGGGAGATGAAGGTGCCGTCCTTGAGTTGCTTCACTTGAAACCCAAGGAAGTAGGTCAACTCGCCCATCATCGACATCTCGAATTTCTGCGTCATCACCCTGCTAAACTCTTCACAAGACTTTTGATTAGTAGAACCAAATATTATGTCGTCGACATAAATTTGGCACACAAAAAGATCACCATCGCAAGTCTTAGTAAAAAGAGTTGGATCGGCTTTCCCAACCTTGAAAGCATTAGAAATTAAAAAGTCTCTAAGGCATTCATACCATGCTCTTGGGGCTTGCTTAAGTCCATAGAGCGCCTTAGAGAGCTTACACACATGGTCGGGGTACCGTTCATCCTCGAAGCCAGGGGGCTGCTCCACGTACACTTCCTCCTTGATTGGCCCATTGAGGAAAGCGCTCTTCACATCCATTTGATACAACCTGAAAGAATGGTGAGCGGCATATGCTAGCAAGATACGAATTGATTCTAGCCTAGCCACAGGAGCAAAAGTCTCCTCAAAGTCCAAACCTGCGACTTGGGCATAACCTTTTGCCACAAGTCGAGCCTTGTTCCTCGTCACCACCCCGTGCTCGTCCTGTTTGTTGCGGAACACCCACTTGGTTCCCACAACATTTTGCTTGGGACGAGGCACCAGTGTCCAAACTTCGTTGCGCTTGAAGTTGTTGAGTTCCTCCTGCATGGCCAACACCCAGTCCGGATCTAGCAAGGCCTCTTCTACCCTGAAAGGCTCAATAGAAGAGACAAAAGAGTAATGCTCACAAAAATTAACTAATCTTGAGCGAGTAGTTACTCCCTTGCTAATATCACCCAATATCTGGTCGATGGGATGATCCCTTTGAATTGTTGCTCGAACTTGGGTTGGAGGTGCCTGAGGTGCTTCTTCCTCTTCAACTTGATCATCCTGTGCTCCCCCTTGATCATGCGCCTCCACTTGAGGTATCTGTTCGTCATCTTGAGTTGGGGGATGCACCATAGTTGAGGAAGACGGTTGATCTTGCTCCAGTTGTTCCTGAGGCCGTACATCTCCAATCGCCATGGTGCGCATTGCGGCCGTTGGAACATCTTCTTCATCTACATCATCAAAATCAACAACTTGCTCT
Source organism: Zea luxurians (assembly GCA_029449295.1). Taxonomy (NCBI): domain Eukaryota; kingdom Viridiplantae; phylum Streptophyta; class Magnoliopsida; order Poales; family Poaceae; genus Zea; species Zea luxurians. The sequence continues at coordinate 51,926,273 of JAOPSE010000021.1, read as the reverse complement.
CTTGGAGAGCCATTAGTCTCATCAAATACAACGTCGCTAGAGACTTCAACCAAACCCGATGATTTGTTGAAGACCCTATACGCCTTTGTATTTGAATCATAACCTAACAAAAACCCTTCTACAGCTTTGGGAGCAAATTTAGAAGTTCTACCTTTCTTCACAAGAATATAACATTTGCTCCCAAATACGCGAAAATAAGACACATTGGGTTTGTTACCAGTTAGCAGCTCATACGACGTCTTCTTGAGGAGGCGGTGAAGGTAGACCCTGTTGATGGCATGGCAAGCCGTGTTCACGGCTTCCGACCAAAAGCACTCGGGGGTCTTGAACTCTCCAAGCATAGTCCTCGCCATATCTATGAGTGTCCTGTTCTTCCTCTCTACCACACCGTTTTGCTGAGGTGTGTAGGGAGCGGAGAACTCGTGCTTGATCCCTTCCTCCTCAAGGAACTCCTCCACTTGAAGGTTCTTGAATTCGGACCCGTTGTCGCTCCTTATCTTCTTCACCTTGAGCTCAAACTCATTTTGAGCTCTCCTTAGGAAGCGCTTGAGGGTCCCTTGGGTTTCAGACTTATCCTGCAGAAAGAATACCCAAGTGAAGCGGGAAAAGTCATCAACGATAACTAGACCATACTTACTTCCTCCTATGCTCAGATAGGCGACGGGTCCGAAGAGGTCCATATGTAGCAGCTCCAGGGGTCTTGATGTTGTCATCACATTTTTGGTGTGATGAGAGCCTCCCACCTGTTTCCCTGCTTGACAAGCTGCACAAGGTCTATCTTTTTCGAAATGAACATTGGTTAGACCTATCACGTGTTCTCCCTTTAGAAGCTTGTGGAGGTTCTTCATCCCCACATGTGCTAAGCGGCGATGCCACAGCCAGCCCATGCAAGTCTTAGCCATTAAGCATGCATCTAGACTGGCCTCTTCTTTTGCAAAATCAACTAAGTAAAGCTTGTCGTCTAGTACACCCTTAAAAGCTAGTGAACCATCACATCTTCTAAAGACAGACACATCTACATTTGTAAATAAACAGTTATATCCCATATTGCATAATTGACTAACAGATAGCAAATTATATCCAAGAGACTCTACTAAAAACACATTAGAGATAGAGTGCTCATTTGAGATTGCAATTTTACCTAACCCTTTTACCTTGCCTTGATTCCCATCACCGAATATTATTGAATCTTGGGAATCTTTATTCTTGACGTAGGAGGTGAACATCTTCTTCTCCCCCGTCATATGGTTTGTGCATCCGCTGTCAATAATCCAGCTTGAACCCCCGGATGCATAAACCTGCAAGGCAAATTTAGGCTTGGGTCTTAGGTACCCAACTCATGTTGGGTCCTACAAGGTTAGCACAAATATCCTTAGGGACCCAAATGCACGTTTTGTCTCCCTTGCATCTTGCCCCTAATTTTCTAGCAACTATCTTCCTATCCTTTCTACAAATAGCAAAGGAAGCATTTAAAGCACAATAAATTGTAGAAGGTTCATTCACTACTTTCCTAGGAGCATGAATAATATTCTTTCTAGGCACATGATGAATAGCATTTCTCCTAGACATATTTCTATCATGCATATAGGAAGAACTAGAAGCAAACATGGCATGAGAGTCAAAATCATCATAAGCATTATAACTCCTATAAGCATTTCTAGTTTGTCTCCTATCATGATACATAAAAGCATGGTTCCTTTTAGTACTACTAGCCATAGGAGCCTTCCCTTTCTCCTTGGCGGAGATAGGAGCCTTATGGCTTGTCAAGTCCTTGGCTTCCCTCTTGTAGCCAAGTCCATCCTTAATTGAGGGGTGTCTACCAATCGTGTAGGCATCCCTTGCAAATTTTAGCTTATCGAAATCACTTTTGCTAGTCTTAAGTTGGGCATTAAGACTAGCTACTTCATCATTTAATCTCGAAATTGAAACTAGGTGTTCACTACAGGCATCAATATCAAAATCCTTACACCTAGTGCAAATCATAACATGTTCTACACAAGAATTAGATTTATTTGCTACTTCTAATTTAGCATTTAAATCATTGTTAACACCTTGTAAAGTAGAAATGGTTTCATGACAAGTAGATAGTTCATAAGAAAGCATTTCATTTCTTTTAACTTCTAAAGCATAGGATTTTTGTGCCTCTACAAATTTATCATGTTCATCATACAACAAATCCTCTTGCTTTTCTAAAAGCCTATCCTTTTCATTCAAGGCATCAATCAATTCATTGATTTTATCAATTTTATTTCTATCCAATCCCTTGAACAAGCTAGAGTAATCTATTTCCTCATCGCTAGAATCATCCTCACTTGAAGAAGCATACGTAGAGTCTCGAGTACATACCTTCTTCTCCCTTGCCATAAGGCATGTGAGACGCTCGTTGGGGAAGAGGGATGACTTGTTGAAGGCGGTGGCAGCGAGTCCTTCATTGTCGGAGTCGGAGGAGGAGCAATCCGAATCCCACTCCTTTCCTAGATGTGCCTCGCCCTTTGCCTTCTTGTATGCCTTCTTCTTCTCCCTCTTGCTCCCTTGGTCCTGTTCACTATCATTGTCGGGACAGTTAGCAATAAAATGACCAAGCTTACCGCATTTGAAGCATGAGCGCTTCCCCTTGGCTTTGATCTTGCTTGGCTGCCCCTTGCGACCTTTAAGCGCCGTCTTGAATCGCTTAATGATGAGGGCCATCTCCTCATCATTGAGTCCGGCCGCCTCAACTTGCGCCACCTTGCTTGGCAGCGCCTCCTTGCTTCTTGTTGCTTTGAGAGCAAGAGGTTGTGGCTCATTGATCGGTCCATTTAAGGCGTCGTCCACGTACCTCGCCTCCTTGATCATCATTCGCCCGCTGACGAATTTTCCTAGGACTTCCTCGGGCGACATTTTGGTGTACCTGGGATTTTCACGAATATTATTCACCAAATGAGGATCAAGAACGGTAAAGGACCTTAGCATCAGTCGGACGACGTCGTGGTCCGTCCATCGCGTGCTTCCGTAGCTCCTTATCTTGTTGATAAGGGTCTTGAGCCGGTTGTATGTTTGTGTCGGCTCCTCGCCCCTTATCATCGCGAACCGTCCAAGCTCGCCCTCCACCAACTCCATCTTGGTGAGCAAGGTGATGTCGTTCCCCTCATGAGAAATCTTGAGGGTGTCCCAGATCTGCTTGGCGTTATCCAAGCCGCTCACTTTATGGTATTCATCCCTGCACAAAGAAGCTAGAAGGACAGTAGTAGCTTGTGCATTCTTATGAATTTGTTCATTAATGAACATGGGACTATCCGAACTATCAAAGTGCATTCCACTCTCTACAATCTCCCATATACTAGGATGGAGAGAGAATAGGTGACTACGCATTTTGTGGCTCCAAAATCCGTAGTCCTCCCCATCAAAGTGTGGGGGCTTGCCGAGTGGAATGGAGAGCAAATGTGAATTTGAACTTTGCGGAATACGAGAGTAGTCAAAGGAAAAGTTCGAATTAACCGGTTTCCTTCTCTCGTAGTCGTTGTGGTCGTCGTCCTTTTGGGAAGAAGTAGACTCATCGCTGTCGTCGTAGTAGACGATCTCCTTGATGCGCCTTGTCTTCTTCTTCTTCCCTTCCTTTCGTCTATGACCCGAGCCGGAGTCGGTAGGCTTGTCATCTTTGAGCTCGTTGACGAAGGACTCCTTCTCCTTGTCGTTGATCATGATTCCCTTCCCTTTAGGATCCATCTCTTCGGGCGGTTAGTCCCTTTGTGAAGAGAACGGCTTTGATACCAATTGAGAGCACCTAGAGGGGGGGTGAATAGGTGATCCTGTGAAACTTAAACTTATAGCCACAAAAACTTGTTAAGTGTTAGCACAATAATCGCCAAGTGGCTAGAGAGGAGTCTCAACAAAAACACAATACCACAAGAGATCAAACACAGAGATGACACAGTGGTTTATCCCGTGGTTCGGCCAAGACCAACGCTTGCCTACTCCACGTTGTGGCGTCCCAACGGACGAGGGTTGCAATCAACCCCTCTCAAGTGGTCCAAAGACCAACTTGAATACCACGGTGTTTTTCTTTGCCTTTCAATATCCCGTTTGCGAGGATTCTCCACAACTTGGAGCCTCTCGCCCTTACACTTGAGATTCACAAGAAATACGGAGTAAGGGAGGAAAGCAACACACACAAATCCACAGCAAAATGCGCACACACACGGCCAAGAATCGAGCTCAAAAGACTATCTCAAAGTTCTCACTAGAACGGAGCTCGAATCACTGAGAATGACAAACGAATGCGCAAAGACTGAGTGTGGATGATCAAGAATGCTCTAAGGTTGCTTGGTATTCTCCTCCATGCGCCTAGGGGTCCCTTTTATAGCCCCAAGGCAGCTAGGAGCCGTTGAGCATAAATCTGGAAGGCCATTCTTGCCTTCTGTCGTCGGGGGCACTGGACAGTCCGGTGCACACCGGACACTGTCCGGTGACCGATTTCCTTCCTTAAATAGCGAAGCCGACCGTTGGCAGCCTGAGAGCCGTTGGCGCACCGGACATGTCTGGTGCACACCGGACAGTCCGGTGCCGTCTTCTAGCCGTTGGCTCGGCCACGTGTCCCGCGCAGATTGCGCGGCCGACCGTTGGCCCTGCCGACAGTTGGCTCACCGGACACTGTCCGGTGCACACCGGACAGTCCGGTGAATTTTAGCCGTACGTCGCCGGTGAATTCCCGAGAGCAGCCACTTTGCCCAAGCCAGCCTGGCGCACCGAACACTGTCCGGTGCACCACCGGACACTGTCCGGTGAGCCACCGGACAGTCCGGTGCACCCAGACTGGGCAGACTTTGGCTGCTCGAGCCATCTCTTCTCCAACTCGATTTTTTTCTGTTTCCAGCACTTAGACACAATACATTAGTCCATAAAACAATGTACTAAGTCTGAGAAACATACCTTAATTCTTGATTTGTACTTTGTCCACCTTTTTACACTAAGGCACTTGTGTTGGACACTAAATCACCAAAACACTTAGAAATGGCCCAAGGGCACATTTCCCTTTCAAGATGGAGACCGGCGACAAGCCTACTACGAGTCACGGGAGCACTTCATCGGAAGAGTTCCGCACCAAGAGGAAGGAGAAGAAGAAGAACTCCTCCAAAGGAAAGGAGAAGGAGAAGAAATCCTCTTCCCACAAGTCGCATCGGAGAGGCGACAAGCACAAGAGGATGAGGAAAGTGGTCTACTACGAGACCGACTCTTCATCACCATCGACCTCCGACTCCGATGCGCCGTCCGTAACTTCTAAGCGCCAAGAACGCAAGAAGTATAGTAAGATCCCCCTACGCTACCCCCACATTTCAAAGCGTACTCCTCTACTCTCCGTTCCATTAGGCAAACCACCGGTTTTTGACGGTGAAGATTATAATATGTGGAGTGACAAAATGAGGCACCATCTAACCTCACTCCACACAAGCATATGGAATGTTGTTGAGTTTGGTGTACAGGTACCATCCGTAGGGGATGAAGACTACGACTCGGACGAGGTGGCCCAAATTCACCACTTTAACTCCCAAGCCACCACTATACTCCTCGCCTCTCTAAGTCGAGAGGAGTATAATAAGGTGCAAGGGTTAAAAAGTGCGAAGGAAATTTGGGACGTACTCAAGACTGCGCACGAGGGAGACGAGGTGACAAAGATCACCAAGCGGGAGACGATCGAGGGGGAGCTTGGTCGCTTCATGCTTCACCAAGGGGAGGATCCACAAGCTATGTACAACCGCTTGAAGACCTTGGTGAACCAAGTGCGCAACCTCGGGAGCGAAAAGTGGGATGACCATGAGATGGTCAAGGTTATTCTTAGATCCCTCGTATTTCTTAACCCTACACAAGTTCAATTAATTCGAGGTGATCCTAGATATAAGCTAATGTCTCCCGAGGAGGTTATAGGAAAATTTGTGAGCTTTGAGCTAATGATTAAAGGCTCAAAGAAAATCATCGAGCAAGGCACCTCCTCCACGCCCAAGGCACATCCCGTCGCATTCAAGGCAACAGAAGAAAAGAAGGAGGAGACTACTCCAAGTCGAACACCCATCGACGCCTCCAAGCTCGACAACGAGGAGATGGCGCTCATCATCAAGAGCTTCCGCCAAATCCTCAAGCAAAGGAGGGAGAAAGACTACAAGCCCCGCTCCAAGAAAGTATGCTACAAATGTGGTAAGCCTGGTCATTTCATTGCTAAGTGTCCATTATCTAGTGATAGTGACAGGGGCGACGACAAGAAGGGAAGAAGAAAGGAGAAGAAGAGGCACTACAAGAAGAGGGGCGGCGATGCCCATGTTTGCCGGGAGTGGGACTCGGACGAGAGCTCCACCGACTCCTCCTCCGACGAGGACGCCGCCAACATCGCCGTCACTAAGGGACTTCTCTTGCCCAACGTCGGCCACAAGTGCCTCATGGCAAAGGACGGTAAAAGGAAGAAGGTTAAATCCAAATCCTCCACTAAATATGAGTCCTCTAGTGATGATAATGCTAGTGATGAGGAAGATAATTTGCGTACTCTTTTTGCCGACCTCAACATGCAACAAAAGGAAAAACTAAATGAGCTAATTAGTGCCATCCATGAGAAGGATGATCTCTTGGACTCCCAAGAGGACTTCCTAATCAAGGAGAACAAAAAGCATGTTAAAGTTAAAAATGCTTATGCTCTACAAATTGAAAAATGTGAAAAATTGTCTAGTGAGCTAAGCACTTGCCATGAGACTATTGACAACCTTAGAAATGAAAATGCTAGATTAATTGCTAAGGTTGATTCACATGTTTGTGATGTTTCAATTCCCAATATTAGAAATGATAATGTTGATTTGCATGCTAAGATTAAGGAATTGAATGATTCTCTTGCTAGCCTTAGGATTGAAAATGAAAAATTAATTGCTAAGGCTAAAGATTTTGATGTTTGCAATGTTACTATTTCTAACCTTAGAAGTGAGAATGATATATTACATGCTAAGGTTGTAGAATTAAAATCTTGCAAACCCTCTACATCTACTGTTGAGCATGTTTCTATTTGCACTAGATGTAGAGATGTTGATATTGATGCTATTCATGATCATGTGGCTTTAATTAAACAACAAAATGATTATATAGCAAAATTAGATGCTAAAATTGTCGAGCATAACTTAGAAAATGAAAAGTTTAAATTTGCTAGAAGTATGCTCTATAATGGGAGACGCCCTGGCATCAAGGATGGCATTGGCTTCCAAAGGGGAGACAATGTCAAACTTAGTGCCCCTCCTAAAAGATTGTCTAATTTTGTTAAGGGCAAGGCTCCCATGCCTCAGGATAACGAGGGTTACATTTTGTACCCTATCGGTTATCCCGAGAGCAAGATTAGGAGAATTCACTCTAGGAAGTCTCACTCTGGCCCTAACCATGCTTTTATGTATAAGGGTGAGACATCTAGCTCTAGGCAACCAACCCGTGCTAAGTTGCCTAAGAAGAGAACTCCTAATGCATCAAATGATCATGACATTTCATTCAAAACTTTTGATGCATCTTATGTTTTGACTAACAAATCTGGCAAGGTAGTTGCCAAGTTTGTTGGGGGCAAACACAAGGGCTCTAAGACTTGTGTTTGGGTACCCAAAGTTCTTGTTTCTAATGCCAAAGGACCAAAAACCGTTTGGGTACCTAAAGTCAAGAACTAAACTTGTTTTGTAGGTTTATGCATCCGGGGGCTCAAGTTGGATCATCGACAGCGGGTGCACAAACCACATGACAGGGGAGAAGAAGATGTTCTCCTCCTACGAGAAAAACCAAGATCCCCAAAGAGCGATCACATTCGGGGATGGAAACTAAGGTTTAGTCAAAGGTTTGGGTAAAATAGCTATATCTCCTGACCATTCCATTTCCAATGTTTTTCTTGTTGATTCATTAGATTACAATTTGCTTTTTGTATCTCAATTATGTCAAATGGGCTACAACTGTCTATTTACTGATGTAGGTGTCACTGTCTTTAGAAGAAGTGATGATTCAATAGCATTTAAGGGAGTATTGGAGGGTCAGCTATACTTGGTAGATTTTGATAGAGCTGAACTCGACACTTGCTTAATTGCTAAGACTAACATGGGTTGGCTCTGACACCGCCGACTAGCCCATGTTGGAATGAAGAATCTTCATAAGCTTCTAAAGGGAGAGCACATTTTAGGATTAACAAATGTTCATTTTGAGAAAGACAGGATTTGTAGCGCATGCCAAGCCGGGAAGCAAGTTGGCACTCATCATCCACACAAGAACATCATGACAAGTGACAGGCCACTGGAGCTCCTACACATGGATTTATTCGGCCCGATCGCTTACATAAGCATCGGCAGGAGTAAGTACTGTCTAGTTATTGTGGATGATTATTCTCGCTTCACTTGGGTGTTCTTTTTGCAGGAAAAATCCCATACCCAAGAGACCTTAAAGGGATTCTTGAGACGGGCTCAAAATGAGTTCGGCTTAAGGATCAAGAAAATTAGAAGCGACAACGGGACGAAGTTCAAGAACTCACAAATAGAAGGCTTCCTTGAGGAGGAGGGCATCAAGCATGAGTTCTCCTCTCCCTACACACCACAACAAAATGGTGTAGTGGAGAGGAAGAATCGAACTCTCTTGGACATGGCAAGAACCATGCTTGATGAGTACAAGACATCGGATCGGTTTTGGGCCGAGGCGGTCAACACCGCTTGCTACGCCATCAACCGGTTATATCTACACCGAATCCTCAAGAAGACATCATATGAACTCCTAACCGGTAAAAAGCTCAACATTTCATATTTTAGAGTCTTTGGCAGCAAATGCTTTATTCTTGTTAAAAGAGGTAGAAAATCTAAATTTGCTCCTAAGACTGTAGAAGGCTTTTTACTAGGATATGATTCAAACACAAGGGCATATAGAGTCTTTAACAAGTCCTCAGGACTAGTTGAAGTTTCTTGTGACGTTGTGTTTGATGAGACTAACGGCTCTCAAGTAGAGCAAGTTGATCTTGATGAGATAGGTGAAGAAGAGGCTCCATGCATCGCGCTAAGGAACATGTCCATTGGGGATGTGTGTCCTAAGGAATCCGAAGAGCCTCCAAATGCACAAGATCAACCATCCTCCTCCACGCAAGCATCCCCACCAACTCAAAATGAGGATGAGGCTCAAGTTGATGAAAGAGAAGATCAAGGAGATGAGCCATCTCAAGATGACGGCAATGATCAAGGGGGAGATGTCAATGATCAAGACAAGGAGGATGAAGAACCAAGGCCACCACACCCAAGAGTCCACCAAGCAATCCAACGAGATCACCCCGTCGACACCATCCTCGGCGACATCCATAAGGGGGTAACCACTAGATCTCGTGTTGCACATTTTTGTGAGCATTATTCTTTTGTTTCCTCTATTGAGCCACACAGGGTAGAGGAAGCACTCCAAGATTCGGATTGGGTGATGGAGATGCAAGAGGAGCTCAACAACTTCACTAGAAACGAGGTATGGCATTTAGTTCCACGTCCTAATCAAAATGTTGTAGGAACCAAGTGGGTCTTCCGCAACAAGCAAGACGAGCATGGTGTGGTGACAAGGAACAAAGCTCGACTTGTGGCTAAGGGATACTCCCAAGTCGAAGGTTTGGATTTCGGTGAAACCTATGCACCCGTAGCTAGGCTTGAGTCAATTCGCATATTATTAGCCTATGCTACTTACCATGGCTTCAAGCTTTATCAAATGGACGTGAAGAGTGCCTTCCTCAATGGACCAATCAAGGAAGAGGTCTATGTTGAGCAACCTCTCGGCTTTGAAGATAGTGAGTACCCTAACCATGTCTATAGGCTCTCTAAGGCGCTTTATGGGCTCAAGCAAGCCCCAAGAGCATGGTATGAATGCCTAAGAGATTTCCTTATTGCTAATGGCTTCAAAGTCGGAAAAGCCGATCCTACTTTATTCACTAAAACTCTTGACAATGATTTGTTTGTATGCCAAATTTATGTTGATGATATTATATTTGGGTCTACTAACGAATCTACATGTGAAGAATTTAGTAGGATCATGACACAGAAATTCGAGATGTCTATGATGGGGGAGTTGAAGTATTTTCTAGGATTCCAAGTCAAGCAACTCCAAGAAGGCACCTTCATTAGCCAAACAAAGTACACTCAAGACATTCTAAACAAGTTTGGAATGAAGGATGCCAAGCCCATCAAGACACCTATGGGAACAAATGGGCATCTCGACCTCGACACGGGAGGTAAATCCGTGGATCAAAAGGTATACCGGTCGATGATAGGTTCATTACTCTATTTATGTGCATCTCGACCGGACATTATGCTTTCCGTATGCATGTGTGCAAGATTCCAAGCCGACCCTAAGGAATCACACCTTACGGCCGTAAAACGAATCTTGAGATATTTGGCTTATACTCCTAAGTTTGGGCTTTGGTACCCTCGGGGATCCACATTTGATTTGATTGGTTATTCGGATGCCGATTGGGCGGGGTGTAAGATTAATAGAAAGAGCACATCGGGGACTTGCCAGTTCTTAGGAAGATCCTTGGTGTCTTGGGCTTCAAAGAAGCAAAATTCGGTCGCTCTTTCTACCGCCGAAGCCGAGTACATTGCCGCAGGCCATTGTTGCACGCAATTGCTTTGGATGAGGCAAACCCTGCGGGGCTATGGTTACAAATTAACCAAAGTTCCTCTTCTATGTGATAATGAGAGTGCAATCCGCATGGCGGATAATCCCGTTGAGCATAGCCGCACTAAACACATAGTCATTCGGTATCATTTTCTTAGGGATCACCAACAAAAGGGGGATATCGAGATTGCATACATTAATACTAAAGATCAATTAGCCGATATCTTTACCAAGCCACTAGATGAACAAACTTTTACCAAACTTAAGCATGAGCTCAATATTCTTGATTCTAGGAATTTCTTTTGCTAATTTGCACACATAGCTTATAAGTATACCTCTGATCATGTCTCTTTTATATATGCTATGACTAATGTGTTTTCAAGTGTATTTCAAACCAAGTCATAGGTATATTGAAAGGGAATTGGAGTCTTCGGCGAAGACAAAGGCTTCCACTCCACTCTACTACTCGTCCTTCGCCGTCGCTCCGCATCATCTCTCCATCTTTGGTATAATCTTCACTCATATGTTTTATTTGCCAAAGGGGAGAAAGTAGTTATCAAGGGCTTATATCTCACTCAAAGTATCCGTTTTTGGCGATTCATGCCAAAGGGGGAGAAAGTATGAGCCCAAAGCAAAAGGACCGCACCACCACCCTAATTTTTAAAATGATTTTCAAATTGGTAAATTTCAAATTGATATCTTTTTGTGTTCAAAAGGGGGAGCAAGTAATATTTTCAAAATTGATATCTTAAAACCCTCTTGAACACTAAGAGGAGAATTTATTGAGGGGGAGTTTTGTTTAGTCAAAGGAAAAGCATTTCAAACAAGGGGAGAAAATTTCAAAACTTGAAAATGCTTAGCAAAATCTTATTCATTTACCTTTGACTATTTTGCAAAAAGACTTTGAAAAGGATTTACAAAAAGAATTTGCAAAAACAAAACATGTGGTGCAAGCGTGGTCCAAAATGTTAAAAATAAAGAAACAATCCATGCATATCTAGTAAGTAATATTTATTGGCTCAATTCTAAGTAACCTTTGCACTTACATTTTGCAAACTAGTTCAATTATGCACTTCTATACTTGCTTTGGTTTGTGTTGGCATCAATCACCAAAAAGGGGGAGATTGAAAGGGAATTAGGCTTACACCAATTTCCTAAACTAATTTTGGTGGTTGAATTGCCCAACACAAATAATTGGACTAACTAGTTTGCCCAAGTTTATAAGTTCTACAGGTACCAAAGGTTCACCATAAGCCAATAAAAAGACCAAGAAAAAGGGTTCAAACAAAGGAGCAAAGGGACAACCGAAGGCACCCTGGTCGGGCGCATCGGACTGTCCGGTGCACCACCGGACAATGTCCGGTGCACCAGGGGACTCCAAGATGAACTTCGCACCTTTGGGAATTCTTAGAGCCGTCGCGCTATAATTCACCGGACTGTCCGGTGTACACCGGACAGTGTCTGGTGCTCCAAGAGGACGCGGCTCTAAACTCGCCAGCTTCGGGAATTCGCAACAGCTAGTCCGCTATAATTCACCGGACATGTCCGGTGTACACCGGACTGTCCGGTGTGACGACGAAGCAACGGCTACTTCGTCGCCAACGGTTACCTGCAGCGCATTAAATGCGCGCCAGCGCGCGCAGAAGTCAGGCACGCCCATGCTGGCGCACCGGACACTCCACAGTGCATGTCCGGTGCGTCACCAGACATCGAGACGGGCCCAGAAGTCAGAGCTCCAACGTTCAGAACCCTAACGGCCTGGTGACATGGTTGTCGCACCGGACATGTCCGGTGTGCACCGGACTGTCCGGTGCACCATACGACAGACAGCCTCCACCAAACGGCTAGTTTGGTGGTTGGGGCTATAAATACCCCCAACCACCCCACATTCAAGTCATCCAAGTTTTCCACTTCTCAACCACTTACAAGAGCTAGGCATTCAATTCTAGACACACCCAAGTGATCAAATCCTATCCACTTCCACACAAGGCTTTAGTGATTAGCGAGAGAGATTTGTCGTTTTCTTTTGAGCTCTTGCGCTTGGATTGCTTCTTTTCTTTCTCACTTGTTCTTGTGATCAAAACTCGATTGTAACCGAGGCAAGAGACACCAATTGTGTGGTGATCCTTGCGGGGAAGTTTTGTTCCCGGTTTGATTTGAGAAGAGAAGCTCACTCGGTCCGAGGGACAGTTTGAGAGAGGGAAAGGGTTGAAAAAGACCCGGCCTTTGTGGCCTCCTCAACGGGGAGTAGGTTTGAGAGAACCGAACCTCGGTAAAACAAATCATTGTGTCTCACTTCTTATTTGCTCACGATTTGTTTTGTGCCCTCTCTCTCGGACTCGTTTCTATTTCTAACGCTAACCCGGCTTGTAGTTGTGATTAAGTTGTTAAATTTCAGATTCGCCCTATCCCCCCCCTCTAGGCGACTTTCACATAGAATATGACTTGGCCCATGAACTATTGAAATCTATGAAAGGCCAAGTCATAGCGGATTTTATTGTATAACATCGGATTAATAATATTCATAAACTAGACATGTCATAACTCACTATTACTCCTTGGACTTTATATTTTGATGGATCGGTTTGCAATGAAGGGCAAGGAATTGGCATCGTACTTGTTTCACCAAGTAATGTCTCCTTCGACTTCTCTAGCCGATTGAAAACTTATTGCACTAATAATCAAGTCGAATATGAGGCCCTTTTATTCAGCTTGGAACCTTTAAATTGTATGGGAGTAAAACATGTGAAGGCATTTGGTGATTCTCAGCTGGTCGTCCAACAGGTGTTAGAAGAATATCAATGTTTTGATGGTACTCTAAATAGTTACCTTGAAAAATGTTGGAGCATAATCCATTCTTTTGACGAATTCAGTATTCGGCATATCTCTAGAGTTGAGAATCATAGAGCTAACAATTTGGCACAAGATGCATCAGGTTATCGGATAAAGCGAGGGAGATTTCACAACACTGAAAATTTGATAACCAGTGCAGGGCTAATTCCCCAGGTCGTGGACCGTCCGCGTGAAGACGCCGGACAGTCCGGGTTTACCAGGAAAGTTCTCCTAATCGATTTAGCTGATAATGAAGCCGATGCAAGTGATTGGAGGACGCCCATAACTAATTATCTACGAAATCCCAATGTTAGGACAGATAAGAACATTCGGCGTATAGCTTTCAAGTATGTTTTGATGAGTGATGAACTCTACCACCGAACAGTCAACGATGTCCTGCTTAAGTGCTTGGGCCCAGATGATGCTATATTAGCCATGACCGAAGTACGTGAAGGAATTTGTGGTACCCATCAATCGGCTCCAAAGATAAAGTGGCTGTTGTGAAGGTCTGGTTTTTATTGGCCTAACATGATAGCCGATTGTTTCAAGTACTACAAGGGTTGCCAAGTGTGTCAAAAATTTGGCAACCTACAGTTGATCCCTACAGCCGAATTACATCCTATCATCAAGTCTTGGCCTTTCAGAGGATGGGAATTAGACTTTATTGGAGAAATTCATCCTTCATCATCAAAAGGGAATCGGTTCGTGTTAGTTGCCACTAACTACTTTACCAAATGGACTGAAGTCGTTGCTCTGAAGAACATGGCACACAGGGAGGTAATTGAGTTCATAACTGAGCATATTATTCATAGATTCGGCATTCCCCAGACCTTGACTACAGATCAAGGGATTTATTTTATGTCAAAGGAGGTACGTGAATTTGCTGAATTATATAGAATTAAGTTGCTTAATTCATCTCCATATTATGCTCAGGCCAATGGACAGGCCGAGTCTAGTAATAGGACATTGATTAACTTGATAAAAAAGAAGATATCTGATAATCCTAAGCATTGGCATAAGATTTTGTCCGAAGCTTTATGGGCTCACAGAATATCTAAACATAGTGCTACTAAAGTGTCTCCTTTTGAGCTTGTCTATGGGCAGGAAGCAGTGTTGCCTGTGGAAATAAGTTTAAATGCTGTCAGGTTCGCCGGACAAAATGATTTAACCATCACTGATTATTATAATTCAATGATAGATAATATTGATGAGGTAACCGACAAGAGGGTGATAGCTTTGGGAGTAATAGAAAAGGACAAGATCATGGTAGCCAGGGTCTACAATAAGAAGGTCAAAGCAAAGTCATTTCAAGTAGGGAACCTGGTGTGGAAGACCATCCTGCCTCTAAGAAATAAAGACCGGAAGTTTGGAAAATGACCGCCTAGCTGAGAGGGTCCTTATAAAGTAAAACAGGTAATGTCTGGTAACGCCTATTTACTACAAACATTATAAGGCAAGGATTTACCCAAGGCTTTGAATGGGCGTTTCCTCAAGCAGTATCATCCTAGTATGTGGCAAGATGCTTAAGAAAACCGATTTAACCACATTGAGTTAAAATGCTTTTGGTTTGCTCAGCTCCACCAAAAGGCAGGGGGGCATATGTTGGGCACCAAAATGAGAGGCCGGACGGTCCGTGGTCCGGACAGTCCGTGCCTGTGGGCCGAACGGTCCACGCAGGCGCAGAACAGATTAGGGTTCCGAGTTTCCTGCTATGTTTGTTGGCGAGAATCTTGGGATAAGCTCAGAAATTAGTTTGTAAAGGGTCTAGCCCCCCTCCTCTATAAATAGAGAGGTATACAGCCGATTTGTAATCAATCAATCAAACCTTCAATCAATACAATTTACATTTTATCCTAGGAGTAGTTATAGTCTAGTTTAGGTTTACATCAATTAGAGGAGTCTAAGTCGGTCTACCCGAGCCTAGACATCACCTAGGATCTCTACTCCCCGACGGGGTCCCTCGCGGGAGCGAGATCCAGACGCCGCCGGCGATCCTCCGCTGCCCCTGCGCACGCGCGGACCGTCCGGCCGTCAGGCAGGGAACCCTAGCCTCGCGCCAGGTCGCGGACCGTCCGGCCCTGTACCGTGGACCGTCCGTGTCTGACCAGAGAGCACCGCCGCTTGTTCTTGTTGAGTGATTGGCGCCATAAAAAGGTGTCAACATTGTTTTTATTTTAAATTATTATGTGCATGCTTGTGCTCATAAAGGTAAGTGCTTGCGACTTTGCGTGTTTGTGTTCTACAAAAGGAAAAAAATCAACATTTTAAAGGTCAGTCCACTTTACACCCTTAAACTATACCGGAATTCTGAATTTCGACAATCAATCAGATATTTTACGTCTCTGCTTTGGCCTTTGGAGCGCGACAGGAATGCATGGGAGCCAGATGTAACAAGGCATCCTGACCTGGCGGATCATGTACCCGTCAACCGCGAGATATCTGTAGTGATTTCATTAATTTCAACAATTTATCGATCTAGTTTTTGAAGATGCTAGTAAAGATCAGTGTCTCACTTTCTATCTTATTTTTTATTTCAAACTCCACTCTATAAACAGTCTATAGTATAAAAACATTATTTTTACGTCCGTTTACATGGTCTGCGAGAATGAATTAGCGTTAGAGAAGTGTTCGTGCGTTGTGACTTCCATCCCCTTCATCTAATATTCGGGCCAGCAATATAATACTACAATAAGTTAATAATCGTGTTCGCGTGAATATTTACAGAAAACATTTACTGAAACCCGTGAATTTGTTAATATTCATGCTTGCTTTGAATCCTCGACCAACTTTTCGTCCCCTTCATTTAATAGTCGGGGTCGGGGGCCAGCAATATAACACTACAGTAAAGTTAATAATCATGGATGCTGTTCGGCCTGCGGTTATATATATATACTAGAAAAGACAGCGTCCTATCGGGTGCTATATAAATTTCAGATATAGAAAGTTACGAACTTAGCAATGGCAAGTTGATTGCATGATCGTGAGGAATCGGACACTTTACAAAATATATTATATGTCATGTTTATCAAAAGATGACGGTTACACAAGTAATTAAACAACACAGTTCACGACCAGGTCTTAGCAACAGATGGTCTCTATATACACGCCAGTGGGCTCGGTGGCTACTGCCTGCGGGAACGACCAATGGATATTGACATACAGGAAGGTCCACAACCATGATCAGAAGCGGAGAAGCCTAGGTGATCGCGAGCACCTCTTAGAATGAAGCATCATGATCTAGCGATGACCTGTAAACACTGATTAATGTGAGAACATCAAAGCATGTATTGAGCTAAATTTGAGAAGCTGCAGTACTCTTGAGGAGCTTCTTTCTAAAGGGCGAGCTAAAATTATCTATCCTGAACATGACTTCCTTAGGTAAAGGTGTATGCTGGATTTATTGGTACCAATCACATAGAAAACATGAAGGCTCACTTCACAATTTTACTCACTTCAGAGAGAAAACACCATAAATTATGAATAAGTGTATAAAATAAAAAAACAGATGTCAGTCCTGCTTCAGGCTGTGAGTGGTAGGAATATAATTAGGTTACTATAACAACAAACTGTACCAAAATCCAAAGGTTACGACCCTGTAACCACTAACCAATCTTGAAACAACAAAAACAAACTGGCACTAAATATAATACAGTTTCAGTTTGAAATTAACAACTTCAAATGTATGATGACCTCTCTAAATTCACACTGAATCAGCTCTAGAATTGCAAATTAAGCAACAACATAATATTCATGTAATGTCTCAATGCTATGTTCCTTGCTTGTTTGAGCAATGTTTTCATTAAGGTTGACAAAAACATCATCTTTTGTTGCAGGCCTACACATATTCGAGTAATATGTTTTCAAAAGCTAGTATGTTCAACAACACAACATGTAGAGCACCAAAGGTTTTTTGGATGCTCTATGTATATCCACATCTATTTATGCCAAAACTGATGCATAGAAATACCTTCCTATTTAGGCAAAGGAACACTCGTAGCAGCACTGGCAGAAGCTACATTTCTCACTGGACAGGGAAGGAACAAGATAGTTGTAATTTACCATGTTTTCTACATTCTAGAGTTTTGCCATACATCCATTTCGTGTTGCAGATATGAGCTAGGAGAACCTATAAGATTTGAATACCAAATGAAGTTAGTCACAAAGTAATGGAAGGGAGCAACAATAACAATGCAAGCAGCATGAAGATAAAATATAGGTTGACCATATGTCCATTAAAGGGCAAGTAGCCTAATAAATTCCATAAATCCATAACAGATCACTACATTAAAGGGCAATCTCCTCTGTTTCAAACTACCAATTAGTCCACAACGCGACCTAACTAAATGCCTCGTGCCCACCTCCCTGTGACAGTTTATGTGGCATCCCATTGGGTGATGCCCGACCCCTACAAGTTTTGGTGGGCCCATTTTCCTAAATATCATGTTAAGGGGACGTCAGACCCATAATCATGTTTTTGTAGTTGTGTTAATATAAGTTTAGAAATGCAAAAATGGTGCACCTTGCTTGCTTTATGAAGCCACGTCTGAAGATTCTCAATTACTGATTGGAGTAGGTTGTAGTCATGCTCCTCTAGCTCAATTTCATCAGAATAATTATTACATAGTACCTCCGACCGCCTTCATAATTCTTGATATGTTCGTTCCAGATGAAGAACACGAACCTTTAACTTGGCCAATTACATACATAAGCCAAAGAATGAAAAAATGTGAGACAGGGTGCACCAGGTAAAATCATATAGAATATTTTGATTTGAGTTGAGTGCTAGACCCACCATCACTGGTATTTGATTTCATAACAGCTAAGGAAAAAATCAGGAACATCAGATTTTAGGCCAGATCGCTTTGTGCAATCATCTATATCACTGCTAAACAGTGTTTGTCTGCATTGGAATTCACTGCACCATGTTCTGCAACTAGCTTTTTCCATAGGATTATTGTGTGATATTTTCACCAATATCTTCAGGTTCTTTGGATAGACCCAATTTAACATGGGATTGGGAATGGTTTTGTGTACTCTTTCAGCAGACCAAATTTTGAAGTTTAGTTGTAGCGCCATAATCAGTGCTGGAGCTTTGTTCCTTTCTTGCATCAAAAGTATTGAAAGGGAAATGTGCCCTTGGGCCATTTCTAAGTATTTTGGTGATTGAGTGCCAACACAAGTGCTTTTGTGTTAATCTATGCAAAGTGGTGAACAAAGTGCAAATCAAGTCAAAAGGTATGTTTCTAGACTTAGTACATTGTTTTATAGACTAATGTATTGTGTCTAAGTGCTGGAAACAGGAAAAATCAAGTTAGAAAAGAGATGGCTTTGTTCAGCCAAAGTCTGCTCAGTCTGGGTGCACCGGACTGTCCGGTGGTGCATCGGACAGTGTCAGGTGCGCCAGGCTGGCTCTGGCGAACTTGCTGCTCTCTGGACTTCGACGGCGGTGTACGGCTATAAATCATCGGACTATCCGGTGGTGCACCGGACTGTCCGGTGAGCCGTTCACAGGCGAACTCGTTGCTCTCGGGAGATGATTAACGGCGTACGGCTAAAATTCACCGGACTGTCCGGTGGTGCACCGGACTGTCCGGTGGTGCACCGGACTGTCCGGTGAGCCAACGGTCAGCCGGGGCAACGGTCGGCCGAGGATTTCGCGCGTGACGCGTGGCCGAGCCAACGGTCACATTGGAGCACCGGACTGTCCGGTGTGCACCGGACAGTGTCCGGTGTGCCAACGGCTCTTAATCTGCAACGGTCGGCTTCGCCAAATAAGGAAGGAGATCCGCACCGGACAGTGTCCGGTGGTGCATCGGACTGTCCGGTGCGCCAGTCGACAGAAGGCAAGATCTGCCTTCCTGAAATGCTCTCAACGGCTCCTAGCTGCCTTGGGGCTATAAAAGGGACCCCTAGGCGCATGGAGGAGCACACCAAGCATACTCAAAGCATTCCTAAGCACCAAGACTTCGATTCCACGCATTTGTTTCTTCGTGATAGCATCTAGAGCTCTATTTGAGTTGTAAACTCGTCGGGTTGTGTTGCGAGCTCTTGTTGCGACTTGTGTGTGTGTTGTCACTGTGTTTTTGTGTCTTGTGTGCGTTTCTCATCCCTCCCTTACTCCGTGCTTCTTTGTGAACTTCAAGTGTAAGGGCGAGAGACTCCAAGTTGTGGAGATTCCTTGCAAGCGGGATAAAGAAAAGCAAAGCAAAACACCGTGGTATTCAAGTGGGTCTTTGGACCGCTTGAGAGGGGTTGATTGCAACCCTCGTCCGTTGGGACGCCACAACGTGGAGTAGGCAAGCGTTGGTCTTGGCCGAACCACGGGATAAACCAATGTGCCATCTCTGTGATTGATATCTTTATGGTTATTGTGTTTTGTTGAGACTCCTCTCTAGCCACTTGGCATTATTGTGCTAACGCTTAACCAAGTTTTTGTGGCATTAAGTTTAAGTTTTACAGGATCACCTATTCACCCCCCCTAGGTGCTCTCAATTGGTATCAGAGCCGTTTTCTTCATGAAGGGACTAATCGCCCGAAGAGATGGATCCTAAGGGAAAGGGAATTGTGATCAACGATAAGGAGAAGGAGTCCTTCGTCAACGAGCCGAAGGATGACAAGCCTACCGACTCGGGCTCGGGCCATAAATGGAAAGATGGGAAGAAGAAGAAGACAAGGCGCATCAAGGAGATCGTCTACTACGACGACAGCGACGAATCCACTTCTTCCCAAAAGGACGACTACGACTACGAGAAACGAAAAACGGTCAATTCGAACTTTTCTTTCGATTACTCTCGTATTCCGCAAAGTACAAATGCTCATTTGCTCTCCATTCCACTTGGTAAACCTCCTCGCTTTGATGGAGAGGACTATGGATTTTGGAGCCACAAAATGCGTAGTCACTTGTTCTCTCTCCATCCTAGCATATGGGAGATAGTAGAGAGTGGAATGAAATTTGATAGTACTGATAGTCCCATGTTCATTAATGAGCAAATCCACAAAAATGCACAAGCGACTACTGTTCTTCTAGCTTCATTGTGCAGGGATGAATACAATAAGGTGAGCGACTTGGACAATGCCAAGCAGATCTGGGACACCCTTAAGATCTCTCATGAGGGGAACGACGTCACCATGCTCACCAAAATGGAGTTGGTGGAAGGCGAACTTGGGAGATTCACAATGATAAGGGGCGAGGAGCCAACCCAAATGTACAACCGGCTCAAGACCCTTATCAACAAAATAAGGAGCTACGGAAGCACGCGATGGACGGACCACGACGTCGTTCGCCTAATGCTAAGGTCCTTTACTGTACTTGATCCACATTTGGTGAACAATATTCGTGAAAATCCTAGGTACACCAAGATGTCACCCGAAGAAGTCCTTGGGAAGTTCGTAAGCGAGCGAATGATGATCAAGGAGGCGAGATACGTGGATGACGCGTTGAACGGTCCAATCCATGAGCCTCAACCCATTGCTCTCAAGGCAACGAGGAGCAAGGAGGCGCTACCTAGCAAGGTGGCGCAAGTTGAGGCGGCCGGGCTCAATGATGAAGAGATGGCCCTCATCATCAAGCGCTTCAAGACGACGCTAAAGGGTCGCAAGGGACAGCCAAGCAAGACCAAGACAAAGGGGAAGCGCTCATGCTTCAAATGTGGTAAGATTGATCATTTTATTGCTAACTGTCCCGATAATGATAGTGACCAGGAACAAGGGAACAAGAGGGAGAAGAAAAAGAATTACAAGAAGGCCAAGGGTGAGGCACATCTTGGAAAGGAGTGGGATTCGGATTGCTCCTCTTCCGACTCCGACAATGAAGGACTCGCCACCACCGCCTTCAACAAGTCATCCCTCTTCCCCAACGAGCATCACACATGCCTCATGGCTAAGGAGAAGAAGGTATGTACTCGGGACACCACCTATGCTTCTTCAAGTGAGGATGAGTCTAGTGATGATGATGAAATAGACTATTCTAGTTTATTTAAAGGTTTAGATAGAAATAAAATTGATAAAATCAATGAATTGATTGATGCTTTAAATGATAAGAATAGGTTATTAGAAAAGCAAGAGGATCTTTTATATGAAGAGCACGATAAATTTGTTAGTGCACAAAATTCACTTGCTCTAGAAGTTAAAAGGAATGAAATGCTTTCTTGTGAACTATCTACTTGTCATGAAACCATTTCTACTTTAAAAGGTGTTAATGATAGTTTAAATGCTAAACTAGAAGTAGCAAGTAAATCTAACTCTTGTGTAGAACATGTTATGATTTGCAATAGGTGTAAAGATTTTGACGTTGATGCTTGTAGTGAACACCTAGTTTCAATTTCCAAATTGAATGATGAATTGGCTAGTCTTAATGCCCAACTTAAGACTAGCAAAAGTGAATTCGATAAGCTAAAATTTGCAAGGGATGCCTACACGATTGGTAGACACCCCTCAATTAAGGATGGACTTGGCTTCAAGAGGGAAGCCAAGAACTTGACAAGCCATAAGGCTCCCATCTCCGCCAAGGAGAAAGGGAAGGCCCCTATGGCTAGTAGTGCTAAAAAGAACCATGCTTTTATGTACCATGATAGGAGACATTCTAGAAATGCTTATAGGAGTTGTAATGATTATGATGCTTTTGATTCTCATGCCATGTTTGTTTCTAGTTCTTCCTATATGCATGGTAGAGATATGTCTAGGAGAAATGTTATTCATCATGTGCCTAGAAAGAATATTGTTCATGCTCCTAGGAAAGTAATGAATGAACCTTCTACAATTTATTATGCTTGCAATGCTTCCTTTGCTATTAGTAGAAAGGATAAGAAGGTAATTGCTAGGAAGTTAGGGGCCAAATGTAAGGGAGACAAAACTTGCATTTGGGTCCCTAAGACCATTGTCACTAACCTTGTAGGACCCAACAAGAGTTGGGTACCTAAGACCCAAGCCTAAATTTGCCTTGCAGGTTTATGCATCCGGGGGCTCAAGCTGGATTATCGACATCGGATGCACAAACCACATGACGGGGGAAAAGAGGATGTTCTCTTCCTACGTCAAGAACAAGGATCCCCAAGATTCAATAATATTCGGCGATGGGAACCAAGGCAAGGTGAAAGGGTTAGGTAAAATTGCTATTTCGTCCGAGCACTCTATTTCTAACGTGTTCTTAGTTGAGTCGCTTGGATATAACTTGCTGTCTGTGAGTCAATTATGCAATATGGGATATAATTGTTTATTCACAAATGTAGATGTGTCTGTCTTTAGAAGGTGTGATGGTTCACTAGCTTTTAAGGGTGTACTAGACGGTAAACTTTATTTAGTTGATTTTGCAAAAGAGGAGGCCGGTCTAGATGCATGCTTAATTGCTAAGACTTACATGGGCTGGTTGTGGCATCGCCGTTTAGCACATGTGGGGATGAAGAACCTTCACAAGCTTCTAAAGGGAGAACACGTGATAGGTCTAACTAATGTGCATTTCGAAAAGGATAGACCTTGTGCAGCTTGTCAAGCAGGGAAACAGGTGGGAGGCTCTCATCACACCAAAAATGTGATGACCACATCAAGACCCTTGGAGATGCTTCATATGGACCTCTTCGGACCCGTCGCCTATCTAAGTATAGGAGGAAGTAAGTATGGTCTTGTTATAGTTGATGATTTTTCCCGCTTCACTTGGGTATTCTTTTTGCAGGATAAATCTGAAACCCAAGGGACCCTCAAGCGCTTCCTCAGGAGAGCTCAAAATGAGTTTGAGCTCAAGGTGAAGAAGATAAGGAGCGACAACGGGTCCGAGTTCAAGAACCTTCAAGTGGAGGAGTTCCTTGAGGAGGAGGGGATCAAGCACGAGTTCTCTGCTCCCTACACACCACAACAAAATGGTGTGGTAGAGAGGAAGAACAGGACGCTCATCGATATGGCGAGGACAATGCTTGGAGAGTTCAAGACCCCCGAGCGCTTTTGGTCGGAAGCCGTGAACACGGCTTGCCACGCCATCAACCGGGTCTACCTTCACCGCCTCCTCAAGAAGACTTCGTATGAGCTTCTAACCGGTAACAAACCCAATGTGTCTTACTTTCGTGTATTTGGGAGCAAGTGTTATATTCTTGTGAAGAAAGGTAGAACTTCTAAATTTGCTCCCAAAGCTGTAGAAGGGTTTTTATTAGGTTATGACTCAAATACAAAGGCGTATAGGGTCTTCAACAAATCATCGGGTTTGGTTGAAGTCTCTAGCGACGTTGTATTTGATGAGACTAATGGCTCTCCAAGAGAGCAAGTTGTTGATCTTGATGATGTAGATGAAGAAGATGTTCCAACGGCCGCAATGCGCACCATGGCGATTGGAGATGTGAGGCCACTGGAACAAAAGGAGCAAGATCAACCTTCTTCCTCAACAATGGTGCATCCCCCAACTCAAGACGATGAACAGGTTCATCAGGAGGAGGCGTGTGATCAAGGGGGAGCACAAGATGATCATGTAATGGAGGAAGAAGCACAACCGGCACCTCCAACCCAAGTTCGAGCGACGATTCAAAGGAATCATCCCGTCGACCAAATCTTGGGTGACATTAGCAAGGGAGTAACTACTCGTTCTAGATTAGTTAATTTTTGTGAGCATTACTCCTTTGTCTCTTCTATTGAGCCTTTCAGGTAGAAGAGGTCTTGCTAGATCCGGACTGGGTGTTGGCCATACAAGAGGAGCTCAATAATTTCAAGAGAAATGAAGTTTGGACACTGGTGCCTCGTCCCAAGCAAAATGTTGTGGGAACCAAGTGGGTGTTCCACAACAAACAAGACGAGCACGGGGTGGTGACAAGGAACAAGGCTCGACTTGTGGCAAAAGGTTATGCCCAAGTCGCAGGTTTGGACTTTGAGGAGACTTTTGCTCCTGTGGCTAGGCTAGAGTCCATTCGTATTTTGCTAGCATATGCCGCTCATCATTATTTTAGATTATTCCAAATGGATGTGAAGAGCGCTTTCCTCAACGGTCCAATCAAGGAGGAGGTGTACGTGGAGCAACCCCCTGGCTTCGAGGATGAACGGTACCCCGACCACGTGTGTAAGCTCTCTAAGGCGCTCTATGGACTTAAGCAAGCCCCAAGAGCATGGTATGAATGCCTTAGAGATTTTTTAATTGCTAATGCTTTCAAGGTTGGGAAAGCCGATCCAACTCTTTTCACTAAGACTTGCGATGGTGATCTTTTTGTGTGCCAAATTTATGTCGATGACATAATATTTGGTTCTACTAACCAAAAGTCTTGTGAAGAGTTTAGCAGGGTGATGACGCAGAAATTCGAGATGTCGATGATGGGCGAGTTGAACTACTTCCTTGGGTTCCAAGTGAAGCAACTCAAGGACGACACCTTCATCTCCCAAACGAAGTACACACAAGACTTGCTAAAGCGGTTTGGGATGAAGGACGCCAAGCCCGCAAAGACTCTGATGGGAACCGACGGACACACCGACCTCAACAAAGGAGGTAAGTCCATTGATCAAAAAGCATACCGGTCAATGATAGGGTCTTTACTTTATTTATGTGCTAGTAGACCGGATATTATGCTTAGCGTATGCATGTGTGCTAGATTTCAATCCGATCCAAGGGAGTGTCACTTGGTGGCCGTGAAGCGAATTCTTAGATATTTAGTCGCTACGCCTTGCTTCGGGATCTGGTATCCAAAGGGGTCTAACTTTGACTTAATTGGATATTCAAACTCCGACTATGCTGGATGTAAGGTCGATAGGAAGAGTACATCGGGGACGTGCCAATTCTTAGGAAGGTCCCTGGTGTCATGGAATTCTAAGAAACAAACTTCTGTTGCCCTATCCACCGCTGAGGTCGAGTACGTTGCCACAGGATAGTGTTGCGCGCAACTACTTTGGATGAGGAAAACCCTCTGGGACTTTGGCTACAATCTGAGCAAAGTCCCACTCCTATGTGATAATGAGAGTGCTATCCGAATAGCGGAAAATCCTGTTGAGCACAGCCGCACAAAGCACATTGACATCCAGCATCACTTTTTGAGAGACCACCAGCAAAAGGGAGATATCGAAGTGTTTTATATTAGCACCGAAAACCAGCTAGCCGATATCTTCACTAAGCCTTTAGATGAAAAGACCTTTTGCAGGCTGCGTAGTGAGCTAAATGTCTTAGATTCGCGGAACTTGGATTGATTTATAGCATACATGTGTTTATGCCTTTGATCATGTTCCTTATGCATTTTGTTGCTTACTTGTGGTGCTCAAGTTGTACAAACACTCCCCGAACCTCACAAGTCCTCTTGCAAGTGATGCACATATTTAGGGGGAGATGTGCTACAACTTGACCCTTTGAGACTAACCGTGTGCTTGAGTTTGCTTGTTTTAGTCTCAAAGGAGGTTTGAAAGGGAAAAGGTGGACTTGGACCATGAAAGACTTCCACTGCACTCCGATGAGAGGGTAACTTATTCCAAGTTCATCTCATGTACTCTTATTGCCTTTGTATTTTTATTTGAAGATTTTGGTGAGGCAATGGGGTTCTAGGGCCAAGATTGATCCTGTTTTGGTGCTTGATGCCAAAGGGGGAGAAAATAAAGGCCAAAGCAATAAATGGATCAGCTACCACTTGAGAAATTTTGAAAATAGTAGAATAGAGCTTTTGGTTTTGAAAAACTCTCTTGTTGCCTCTCTTGTCAAAAGTTGGCCTCTTGTGGGGAGAATGGTTGATTATGGGAAATAGGGGGAGTTTTTCATATTGTGATCAATTTCTATTGGAACAACTCTCTTTATGTCTCTACAAGTGTGTTTGACTTAGAGATAGGAAATTGAGTTTGATTTGCAAAAACAAACCAAGTGGTGGCAAAGAGTGATCCATATATGCCAAATTTGAATCAAAACAATTTTGAGTTCTCGTTTGTATTGATGTTGCACTTGTTCTAGTTGCTTTACGTTGTGTTGGCATAAATCACCAAAAGGGGGGAGATTGAAAGGGAAATGTGCCCTTGGGCCATTTCTAAGTATTTTGGTGATTGAGTGCCAACACAAGTGCTTTTGTGTTATATGCAAAGTGGTGGACAAAGTGCAAATCAAGTCAAAAGGTATGTTTCTAGACTTAGTACATTGTTTTATGGACTAATGTATTGTGTCTAAGTGCTGGAAACAGGAAAAATCAAGTTAGAAAAGAGATGGCTTTGTTCAGCCAAAGTCTGCTCAGTCTGGGTGCACCGGACAGTGTCCGGTGGTGCACCGGACAGTGTCCGGTGCGCCAGGCTGGCTCTGGCGAACTTGCTGCTCTCGGGACTTCGACGGCGATGTACGGCTATAAATCACCGGACTGTCCGGTGGTGCACCGGACTGTCCGGTGAGCCGTTCACAGGCGAACTCGTTGCTCTCGGGAGATGATTAACGGCGTACGGCTAAAATTCACCGGACTGTCCGGTGAGCCAACGGTCAGCCGGGGCAATGGTCGGCCGAGGATTCCGCGCGTGACGCGTGGCCGAGCCAACGATCACATTGGAGCACCGGACTGTCCGGTGTGCACCGGACAGTGTCCGGTGTGCCAACGGCTCTTAATCTGCAACGATCGGCTTCGCCAAATAAGGAAGGAGATCCGCACCGGACAGTGTCCGGTGGTGCACCGGACTGTCCGATGCGCCAGTCAACAGAAGGCAAGATCTGTCTTCCTGGAATGCTCTCAACGGCTCCTAGTTGCCTTGGGGCTATAAAAGGGACCCCTAGGCGCATGGAGGAGCACACCAAGCATACTCAAAGCATTCCTAAGCACCAAGACTTCGATTCCACGCATTTGTTTCTTCGTGATAGCATCTAGAGCTCTATTTGAGTTGTGAACTCGTCGGGTTGTGTTGCGAGCTCTTGTTGCGACTTGTGTGCATGTTGTCACTGTGTTTTTGTGTCTTGTGTGCGTTGCTCATCCCTCCCTTACTCTGTGCTTCTTTGTGAACTTCAAGTGTCAGGGCGAGAGACTCCAAGTTGTGGAGATTCCTCGCAAGCGGGATAAAGAAAAGCAAAGCAAAACACCGTGATATTCAAGTGGGTCTTTGGACCGCTTGAGAGGGGTTGATTGCAACCCTTGTCCGTTAGGATGCCACAACGTGGAGTAGGCAAGCGTTGGTCTTGACCGAACCACGGGATAAACCACTGTGCCATCTCTGTGATTGATATCTTTGTGGTTATTGTGTTTTGTTGAGACTCCTCTCTAGCCACTTGGCATTATTGTGCTAACGCTTAACCAAGTTTTTGTGGCATTAAGTTTAAGTTTTACAGGATCACCTATTCACCCCCCCCCCCCTCTAGGTGCTCTCAAGTATCTAATTTCGGTTTCACTATTTGTGCAACAAATGTTGGAAGACCATCAAATATGGAGAAAGGCGAGAAGTTGTCCCTCGCCAGCAAGGTGAATCCATAGAACATTATGATGGATCATGGTTCACACCATCAGCCATTGTAACACATTGGCTAGCACATGCAAGACAAGAGGCTTCACACTAAAATCATGATTTAGCTCTTTCAAGAGAACCATTTGTTGTTCACGTCCCACCAAGTGCGCTTCGCGATTTAGTTGTAAATCACGATTTTAGTGTAAAGAGCTAACCATTTGTTCTTTTTCACACTAAATTCACGATTTAGCCCGCCAAGTGCGAGGAGGCGTCCAAAAATTTGTTGTTCTTCACATTTATATGCCCAACATCTGCACATATAGGTGTAAATTCTCAATGCAGGAAAAACAATTATAAGTGATAAAATATCTCAAGCATTGCAATTTCTTTTGCCATATGAAAGTAAAAAAATAAGCCATCATTTATATTTCTGCAGAACTGGGGACTAAACATTCTGGTGTTGTAGATGAGGTAATACTTGATCCTTTTGAACTCCAAGCCCAAAATTCACTTGGAAAGATATAGAGGAATTCTGTGAATTAAACTACATAAATAAACTGATCATTGTGCAAAAGAAAAAGAAGTAGAACCACAAAAAGGCATTTGGTGAAAACAAGCGAGTATTTTTGTTTGCAGAACTATTCTACAATGGCAAAACTACGACCAACACATTTGGTAACTTATTTCACATAAATACAATGTTTATTTTCTCTTTTGTATCACAACTATGTTTTGAACTATGCAAACTACTTCCATTGTCGTTTTAAAGCAGAATGTTGTTATATAACTAAAAACAGCCTCTGTACATAATGTTTCATGTCGCCTATGCTTTATTTGTTCTATAACGATGCTATTAGAACATGGCGACTACAAGTATACATATCTAGAACCTATTTGATTATAACATTCCATCTGTGCACAACTTCGACTTATTTATGTGTGTAGATGTTTTTAAATACAATTTTAGCATCTGTACTTGCTACATACGGTTAGCAGCCATAACCTGATACTCATCTATATGGTTGCCAGTCGTATCTTAGAAAGCAAACAAGATATATATCACCCCTTCGCACACATGAAAATAATTTTATATGGACAATCGTGAGAAAATAAGATGATAATTTACATTTAGGGATAAATAATTGCAGACTATAGTAACAATGAAACTCTTATCTATATACCCTAAGACAACGCAGATGTAATAGTTCTAATTTCTAGGAATGCAAATCACACCTTGAAACAATTAAATAAATAGATGGGAAGTATGCCAAAAAAAATCTTACCAATCATGGACAGTCCCCATTAAACCACGATCATATATAATCTTTAGCTTCCTTATTCTGTAAAAGGGACTATATTCATAACCCAACCATCTTTTTCTTCAAAGATGCTGCAAATTTGCCAAGGTTAGCACTCATATCCATAATGTTTTGCCAAATCTCCTGCAAGCGTGAAGTAGGCTAGGAACAGCTTGCTCTGCAAGTTGCCGAACATGTGCCTCGATAGGTTCCTACAAAGAAAAAGATTCAACACCACCACAGAATGAAGTAGCGCTTCAGCTCAATGAATCCATGGAATTTTTGGACCAGATTTTCCCCTCCTTAGGATTTTTGGTTCTTAGGTTGGGACAACAGGATTGGGGAAAAGATGGAGTTTTTAGAGCCATGAGCTTACCTGAACATTATGATGGCGCTAATGAAGGCGGGCCAGAGGGCGGTGCCCCAGAAGGTGGCAAAGGAGAGGACGTGAGTCAGCTTGGCGGATGTGACAGAGCCTATGCCGGATGGAGGAATCGAGAGCATCAGGGACGAAGAGGACGCCCGCAGCAAAGAAGCACACCGTCGCTAGGAACCATGTCGCCCACCCCATCGCTCGAATCCATGGAATTTTCGGACCAGATTTTCCCCTCAGGATTTTTGCTTCTTAGATTGGGACAAGAGGATGAGGGTAGAAAGATGTGAGGTTTTAGAGCCGGGAGCTTTCTTGAACATCAAGATGCCCCATTGCGGAGCTAACCTACGGAAGGCTCAGAGCAAGGGACGCCATCGGCGACCGCAAACCGCGAGGGGGAAGCGGGAGGCGGTGGCGTGGGAGGGAGAAAGGGGCCAGAAGGAGAGGAGGCAAGACAGCGTGGAAGAGTGTTCGGTGGCAGACAGATGCAGCTAGCTGCTCAGAGCTGAAATTTAGGGAAATTTCGGGTCCGGACGACCGTCGCGTGTCGCACGATGGATGGCGGAGAGGCCGGCGAATGCGGTCGGCGCAGTAAAACGGGTGAGGTTTTAATATCTCCGATTAACATTGGATATTGTAGCCTGGTAACCAAAAATCATATAATGCATGTATGCATATGCATCGCAGGCTTCAGCCCGTCAGGGTCACCACTCACCAGGAAAGGCTTCAGCCCCCGTCCATGGCCCATGACCCTGAGTGGACTAGTCTACTCCCCGATCGCCATCAGTGACTAGGGATGAAAACGGTCGGAAACGGTCGGTAAACACTAAAACCATTACCGTTTTCATATTTTTTATCGGAAACAAAATCGAAAACGGTAACTCCGGAAACGGAAACGATATCGGTATTTCGGAAACATCGGAAACGAAAGTTCGGTGCGGAAAATACACCGGTAACGGTCGAAATCTAAAATACGATCGGTAAACATATTAAACTTCACAATAAAACAAAATTGACAAAACATCACAAATACCACAAGTTCACAATTCATGATATAACAAGTTCACAAGGATCACAAATTTATAATATAAAAATTTTACAAAGATCACAAGTTCACAATATAACAAGTTCACAGTATAACAAGTTCATAAAGATCACAAGTTAACATACTCAAAGTTCACAATTCACAATATCCACTCGATTTAGTTGACGTGGCATGCTTACTCATGAAATATTTTTTCCTTACATAAAGGGTTTTTTCGCAGCCTCACAGGAAAACCCTAAAATCTAGTGTGTGGAAAAGACAGACTGTCGGCTCTCTATCATTATATATTACTAATACATAACATGTGCATAGAAAATGGTGGATTCGTTCGAGAGACCAAATCGTTAATCTCAACTACCTTCCAACACCATCTAACCCAAAAAAAATCTTAAAGCGTCCAAAAAATACAAAAATAAGTAATCCTTATCTAGAGATGTACAGGCGATGCGAAAAAATCACATGCTGGAAAATTCCGAAAAAATTCCGAAAAAATTCCGAGACACAATTCCGGAAATTTCCGAGACATAAATCCGGTAATTTCCGACAAAAACCGGTAACCGATGGAAACGGTCGGTAAAACACCACGCCGATTCCGATACCGATTCCGATAGAAAATTCCGAAAACCGATTCCGTTTTCGAAAAATACCGTTACCGATGAATCCGATCGAAAAATTTCGAAATCGGTTTCCGGAATTCCGAAAAATTCCGAAACCGTTTTCATCCCTATCAGTGACACCTCGGCGCGGGCAGGCGGCCAATGAGCGGCGTCGACGTGGACCCGGGAACCCGATTGGCGTGCGGCCTGTGCCTGTGCTACTGCTCCGTTGACTGGCCGGACGAAGGAAAACTAGTGTTTGGGAATGATGAGAGTGATCTCTAGCAACTAGCAAGGAAAAAAAGTATATGTTCACCTTCTCTTTTGCACTTTAACCTAACTACTCTGATGGCTGATGGCATCGCTTGCAACCAAGAGGCCAGTACGACATGGCCTGTTCTCGAATATTTATTGTGTTAGGACTGATTTGGTACATAGGGATCACAAGGAAATTTATAGGAAGGAATTCTCTTACTATTTAAAATTAAATAGCAAGAGGATTCCTACCCATATATTCTCTCGTGATCTCTATTCATCAAATCAGTTCTGATAGTTTATTTTTAAACTAGAATATGATAAATAAATAAAAACGGAAGGAGTAGATACCAATGAACGCGTTGTTCTGGATCTCTCAACATTTTCAAACCGCATTCGACCATTACGTTTCTTTCAGATGGCCAGGCTTGTTCGCGTTCGCGCGTGCTTTCCATGAGAAATTGTGTCGTCTCGGTGTAGTATCAGTTAGGAGTTAAAAGGTAGATCATGATATTTGAAATTATGTTTTATCGATACCAACAATCAAACACCTTTCAGCTTCCATTACCATCAATCGAGTAAATCAATTTCTAATCATTGCGTCACAGTAGGGATGATAACAAGGAATTCTCCATCATGTTTTAGTTCCCTATCTCGATCCGCGCGATGAAAAAAAAATTCCTGCAGGGATCTCCACGGACACTTGTGGGAGGACATTTTTTTCTCCATCCCCGTTCTCCACAGGGATAAGTCCTCGTCGGATATCTCCTTTCCCGCTTAAATTATAATTATATTGTGCTTCATTGTTATTGACGTAAAACATTGTCACTTATACACATTGTTAGATATAAAAATCATTATATATACATCAAAATGAACACATTTGTACAACAAGTGATCTCTTGACAATATAATTATTTATTTTTATCATTAACATCATCTTTTCGCTTTATTTATTCCTGTTGTTTTTATTTCTCGCTCTTTGTCTTCTTTTTTCGTGACGACAAGCGGAGTCGATTTAATTGTGTTGTCATGTTTTCTTTTTCCTACAAGAGACCTCACAGGTGACCAACGCTAGTGTCTGCCATAGTTGGAAGCTAAGAGAGCACAAACACATGCAACCCAGCAACAACACAACGTCACAGGAGATAAATACATGGTACAGCAGTAAACCAAATGGTAAGCTATAAAATGCAGATGTGTAGCTATAATAATGAAACCAAATGGTAAGAGTATTTCCAAGAGCTCCCGAGAATTCTCTCCTAAATCAAGTTTTTTTTGGGAAAAACACAAAATTGTGTCGTCTTCAATAGTTTCTCTAAAGTGTTCCTAACTTTTTCATAGCTCTTAAAACTCTCTTATTTATAGCTACAAATGAGAAGTTTTGGGAGCTCCCCAGAAACAATCTGTCGCTTTAAGGGATCTGTTGGAGAAAGGATTTAAATCTACTTCTACTATTTTTTAGACATCTCTTAAAATTGATTTTCATGAGTCATTTTCTGAGAAGATGTTCATGTGCTCCGCATTGTCAAAGGAGCTATTTTCAATTATAAACCTGTTACAAGGACCGAATGGCAAAACTAACACGCGAAACGGAATGATAAGCCACGTGTGCCCCCAGGAACCTAAACATTCCTCTCAAGCCCAGATCGAAGAATTTTCAGCAGTAAACCCGGCTATAAATAAACAAGCAGAAGCAGTCCCCTTCCATTCGCAAGCATCACGCCTCTCTATTCTCCTAAAATCAACTAATAATCTCGCTTAATTTAACTAATCACCTCCCCTGATCTCGCGGGCTCGTATAAAATCGGCCCATCACGAACCCCTCGCATCGCCCTCGCGCACCCGACAGAGTCCGCGAAGCCCGCCCGCTCGCGCAAACGAGAGAGAGGCGAGATCCGGCTCCGGGCCGGCGGCGAGAGAGAGGGAGAGGGATCGGTGACGGACTAGCAGGGACCATCCTCCTCGTCCTTCTCCTTCGGCCGCTCGCTGCGCAGGGACCCCGCCGCCATGCCGTCGGGCGAGGAGGCCGACCTCGAGGCGTTCCAGCGCCACGTGGCGTCGGCTCTCGCGGAGCTGCTGCCCGCGGCTGAGGCCGCGGCCGGTGGCGACGCCGCGGCGGAGGGGGCGGGCGAGGAGTTCCTCTCCGCCGCGTGGACCCGCCGCCTGCTCGAGGCGTTCGTGCTGTGCCAGGAGGAGTTCCGCGTCGTCGTCGCCCAGGCGCGGCGCCGCGCCGGGGCCCTGCCGCCCGCCGCCGAGAGGCTGGTCGCCGAGTTCCACGAGCGCGCCGTCAAGGTCCTCGACGTCTGCAACGCGGCGCGCGACGGCGTGGACCAGGTGCGCCGCTGGGAGCGTCTCGCCGACATCGCCGCGTCGGCGCTGCGCGCGCCCGGGGAGGTCCACGAGGGCCAGCTCCGCCGCGCGCGCCGGGCGCTCACCGACCTCTCCGCGCTCCTCGTCGACGACGACGCCGCTGCCGCTGCCGCCGCGTCCGGCGCCGGCGGCGTCGCCTCCTTCCTCTCCTCCCACCGCAACCGCTCCTTCGGCCGCGCGCGCGCCTCCCCGTCGCGCACGGCCGGCACCCCCGCCTCCGCCTCCGCGTCCCACTTCCGCTCCCTCTCCTGGAGCGTGTCCCGCACCTGGTCCGCCTCGCGGCAGCTGCTGGCCATCGGGGCGGGCCTCGCGGCGCCGCGCGCCCACGAGGCGGGCCTCGCCGCCCCCGTCTACGCCATGGGCTGCGTGCTCCACCTCACCGCGTGGGCGCTCGTGGCCGCCGTCCCGTGCCCGGACCGCGGCAACGCGCTGCAGGCGCACCACCTGCCGGCCGCGCCGCCGCGCGCCGCGTTCCCGTGGGCGCCGCCCCTCCTCGCCTTACAAGAACGCCTCGCCGAGGAGGGCAAGCGCAAGGACAGGCGCCACTCGTGCGGCCTGCTCAAGGAGATCCACTCGCTCGAGAAGTCCACGCAGAAGCTCGCCGAGGCGATCGACGCGGCCCCCATCCCGCTCTTCGGCGACCGGGAGGCCGACGTGCGGGATGCTGCCGCGGAGCTTGCCGCCGTGTGTGAAGCCATGAGGGACGGCCTGGAGCCGCTGGAAAGGATGGTGCGCGAGGTGTTCCACCGCATCGTGCGCAGCCGCGTCGATGGCCTAGATTCATCCATGCACAATGCCGACTGACTCGTCGGTCCGAGTTCTGCCTTCAATTGCGCAATGCGGCGACTGTAGGTATCTTCTTGTAAAGAAGGGATTTGGATGTGGCCATCGCGATGTAAGATGGCTGCTTAGCGCCCATGTTTTTGATGCTGCATTTTGTCATCGCATTTTTGTGTTCTATAGTTCTGCAAGATCGTTCAGAAATGTGACATTTGATACAGTTGAGATGGAGACGATAATAGAATATACTCCAGGAGTTACGGAAATGACAAATGGGACATTTGTCCGTGATCACTTTGAGACATGTGATCTTCGGTATGCTCCAGGAGTTATGGAAATGGCATGGGAGAAGCTTCTGTTTCGTTTGGGCATCAGCCAATTCAGCACCCACCAGTCTGCGAACCTGTGATGCCCCGTCGCTGCCGTGAGCTGTCTGTCCTCCGGCGACCCTTGCAGAACCGTCCTCGGTCAGAGCAGAACGGCAGAGCTCTGTTCAGCAGCGGTAGGCTCTCTCGTCCAGCTGGAGCTGGTGCTGCAGCAACAGCAACATGCCGTCGCTCTCCCCGTCCCCGGACGGACCCGTCGGCACTCGGCAGGCCGGCTGCTACCGTCGGTCTGGTCCCCTCGCGTCACGTTTCCGTCGGCGGCGACAGACAGGGCAGAGCAGGGCCCCTCCGCCCGGCACAGCACAACTCACTCTCAAGTCTCAGCACCAGTCACCGGAGGTCGGCACGACGACCGGGTTCGGATGCGGAGTCTCCCGCCGTGACCCACCTCCTCTGCTTTTTCAACAGTCAACTGCATACCAGAATCGCTGTTCTCTTCTGGACAAGGGTTCAGACGTGCAGCCAACATCAGCACCAGACTCCAGGTCATGCTGGTCTCGGCTGCCACCGGAAAAGCCAGCATGTCACGCACATACGCGAGCGTAACCGACATGTTCGTTTTAATCTCAATTCAGGTGGATTAAATAGGATTGTTCAGTTATTTCAATTCCACGTGGATTGAAATAAATTGAGATGTATTTTAATTTTATATAGATTTAAACTGTCTCAACATCCAATCCATGGGTTTAAATCTCAAACAAATCAAAATCTTTTATATTTTTTCCCAGTCCTATCCAATATCCCTGGAGTTATTTGGAGCAGAGGTATCCCGAACGGCGGGCTTCGGAAGTTTGGTATCCCCAACCGTGCAATTGGAATCTTAGTATTATAATAGGCTTCCGGTTGGAAAATTGTCTTCGTGGGCACTTTTAACAGTCGCGCCGTCGGTTAACTTGTTCCGGCTGCATTTACGTTGCGCTAAGGATTTCCCGTTCTTCAAAACGGATCGCGAGCTCGCTCTCTCCTTTCTTCCTCTCCCTCCCCTCTGTGTCCGTCCTCTCCCTCGCAACTTAGCTCGCTCCTGCTGTCTCCTCGACGAGCTCGCGACTGCTCCGTGCTCCCGGCCCTCGCCGGCGCTCCCGACAGCTCCGTGGCGCCCCTCGCCGGCGCTCCAGACTGCTCCCTGGCGCCCCTCGCCGGCGCTCCTGACTGCTCCCGGCAGTCCCCGCGGTCCCGACTGCTCCCGGCAGTCCCTTCGCTCCCGGCGCTCCCCACTGCTCCCGGCAGTCCCAATGCAACCTCCGGCAGTCCCCTCGCCGGACCTCGCAGTCCAAGCAGCCGGTGAATTATCCTCGTCGTTGCCTCCAGGCGAGGTCATTGGCAGCGACATAGGGGTGGCCCTCAATCCGTCGCCGTTGGTCGATGCTGCTCTGACGATCGACGACGTTGATAACTCTTGGTTGGAGGCACCACCAGCTTGTCGTGAAGATCCGGTAGAAATGCTGTACAAATGTATTTCATATATTAGTCTGCACTTGTGTATTGTTGACAACTCTCATTTGTACTGGTCATCATAATTTTTGTAGGGCACTGTCAATTTTCAGTTAACAGTGTTTGACCCATTGCAAGTATTTGATTTTGAGGGTATTGGACCTGATCTTCGATGGGATGAAGAAGGGCCTCAACATGTACCCAGTGAGTTAGCTATGTATTCGAAACTTGGATTTGCGGCTGAAGATGAACGAGAAAACAAAGAGAGAGAGGAGGCTTCTAATCATTGTGGTGATTCAAATAATCCAAATGAGTTTGGAGTTGATTCTTCATCCTCCATGCCCTGTGTTGATTTTTTGCCAAACGAGAGTAGAGTTTTGTATGATTCTAACCATCTAGTCATGGCGGTTGGCTGCATGTATCCATCTATGGCTGAATTCAGACTTGCTATGAGACAGTATGCCATAGAAAAAGAGTTTGAGTTAGGCATTGAGGCTAGTACCCCGAAGAAATACAGAGGATTTTGTCGAGGTGGTGATTGTCCTTGGAGCATACATGCAAGAATTGAGAGGGATGGGTCACCTACCATAATTGTACGGTATTGTCAAAGTTTTAATTTTGTTGAAGTTTTTTTTTATGCCTTAGTAGTAATGTGCATTTCATTTATACTTCTGTAGGTGACTGTGATGAATGATCATCACACTTGCACTTCTAGTGGCCGGAGGAGGACAAGCACACCAACCAGTGCTTGGGTTGCTGCTAAAGCTTTACCTATCCTTGCGAAGAAACCACACACAGGTGCAAAGGATTTACAGACTTTCCTTCAAGATACGTACAAGTGCACCATTTCTTATGATACAGTTTGGTATGGAAAAGAGAAAGCCTTGAAGCAGTTGTTTGGGACTTGGGAAGAGAGTTTCCAACTTCTATTCTCTTGGAAGGAGGCTGTATTGCAGAGGTCACCTGATAGTGTCATTGAAATTGATGTACGTGTTGAGGATGGCAGAGTTTATTTTAGTAGGTTCTTCTGTGCACTTGGCCCTTGTATTAGTGGTTTCTTACATGGATGCAGACCTTACTTGAGTGTTGATTCGACAGCTTTGAATGGTAGATGGAATGGTCACCTACCATCTGCAACAGCCGTCGACGGCCACAACTGGATGTTCCCTGTTGCATATGGATTCTTTGAGTCCGAAACAGAGGACAACTGGCATTGGTTCCTTCTACAGTTACGCAAGGCCATCGGGGATTTACCTAACCTAGCATTGTGTTCTGATGCTTGCAAAGGGCTAACAAATGCAATGAAGGATGTTTTTCCAGAAGCTGAGAAAAGAGAGTGTTTCCGGCACCTAATGAACAATTATGTCAAGCAATATGCTGGATCCGAATACATGTACCCTGCTGCCAGGGCGTACAAGGCAGAAGTATATGACATGTACATTGCAAATGTCCGAAGCAATCCTGATATTGCTGCTTGGTTAGATAGGTTCCATTCCTTGTTGTGGTACCGAAGTGCATTCAACCCTACTATCAAATGCGACTATGTAACAAATAACATTGCTGAGGTGTTCAATAACTGGATAAAGGACTACAAGGACCTCCCTGTTTGTGACCTGGCTGACAAAATTAGGATAATGATCATGCAACTATTTTACAAGAGGAGGCGGATAGGAAGGAGGTTGGAGGGAAAGATTTTACCTTCTATCATAGCACCACTCAATGCAAGAACTAGAGGACTTGGACACTTGGAGGTCATAAAAGGCGATGACTATGTTGCAGAGGTGAGAGACAATGGTGATTGTTTTTCTAGATATGTGGTGAAGGCTCATCTTAGAGAATGTTCATGTAAGGAATGGCAACATACAGGGAAGCCCTGCCACCATGCATTATGTCTAATTACCGCACAGCAATATAGAAATGTAATGATGGAGGAGTTTGTCGACGATTACTACTCAGTTGACATGTTTAGGAAAGCTTATGACAGATTGGTGGAGCCAATTGAAAGCAAATTATTTTGGCCGAAGGTGGATTTTGCAAAGGAGGTTGGTGCTCCACTAGGCAAGAGAGGCGTGGGACGTCAAAGGAAAACTAGGTTCAAGAGTTGTCTAGAAGGTGGGAGTAGTAAAAAAAGCCTGCAAACGAAAGTGAGAAAGCTAAGAAGATTATTCGAGGCAAATTCAAGTGCCCTAATTGTGGGGAGTTAGGGCATAGGAAGACTAGCTACAAATGCCCCCTAAATGGAACGAAGAAAAGGTACTCTTATAATCTCGTATCTGTTTTTATAAATTAATTTTGGTTGTTTATCTAATAATCATCTGCACAGGAAAAGGAAACCAAGAAAGAACTCAACAAAGAAATGGTTTCCTAAGGAGCCAGCTGAAGCTTCTTCGTCACAGCCAGAAGTAGGGGATTCTGGTCGACACCAAATTGTCTGCATTGATGTTCCACAAGAAACAGTTGGTACTACCCCACAGAAGAGAGTGAGGCGTGCTGTCAAAAAACTGACTCCAAAGAAGAAGATGAACGCTGTCTAGAAAATTAGGACACATGTCATGTCTTAAACTAGTTTCCAGGCTTGTTTGTGATGATCTAATGTATTGAAGTACTTTCTTCAGTTTTCAGATGATGTAATGTATTGAAGTACTTTCTCTAGACTTGTTTGTGATGTAATGTATTCAAGTACTTTCTCTAGACTTGACAACTTATCTTCAGTTTTCAGAAACCACATATTTTCAGCTAGCTTCAGTTCATCACTGTTGCTGTCAGGTGTTTGTACATGGCAAGTTATTTTCAGTTTTCAGAACCTCTTTGCTACTGTCTTGCAGGATGACAGTGTTAGATAAATATCATGTCCAATACTGTGCCAGGGGGCGAAACAGCCACATCTTTGTATGCTATAAACTTGGAAGCAATGCTGGTTGGCCTGTTAATTCCTGTTGGATTTGTAAGTTGTTCTGGTTTAGCAGTTGAGGCAAATTCTGGGTACATCTGGTGATCCAAATTCTGGGTAGCAGTGGAATATGTACCAGCCTGCTCGTTTCAGCTGGAACAGTATTCTCCAGTTTTGGATTGGAACATGCAGCCACAGCCAAAAGTAGCTGAAGCGATTGGAGTTGTAGCCACAGCCAAACATTTTCCTTCGGTGCGTTCCGTTTGTTCCAGCTGAAACGAGCAGGCTGGTACATATTCCTGTGCTGGTGGCTGCAGCCTGCAGGTGTAGATAGACCTTAACTGCCAAATTCTGGGTACATCTGGTGATCCAAATTCTGGGTACAGCTGGTAGTGAAGAAAGCTGGTAAAAACTCTGGGTACAGCTGGTGATCCAAATTCTTCAGTTGCTCCCCTTGTCCAAATTCTGGGTACAGCTGGTAAAAACTCGAAAAATATCAGTCAGCTTCTAGTGAAGAAAGCTCTTGAGGTCGAAAAATTTGAAGGATCAAGCAGTCCCTGTCCATTTCAAGGACATGTTTGGGGATTCAGGCAGATACACAATTATTCGAAAAATGCAGTACAGCGACAATTATGAACACAGACTTAAACTGGTTTTCACTGAACTGGTTGACATTAGTTCCAATCACAAGAGTTCGAATTACAATAGTTCGAATTACACATTACACATTACAATAGTTCCAATTACAATAGTTCGAATTACACATTACATAGTACAACAACATAATCATGGCCACTACATCGGCAATCAGGGATCTCATCGGAGTCACAAACAAATAGCTCAGATAGGCTCACTTCATATAGGACCCTTCATACGGCGATCAGGAATCTCATCGGAGTCAAAAGAAGAGTTGTCCTCATCCGAACCACACAGCTCAGTACGAAGATCTCTGTTTGAGCATTTTCAATTAGCCATATTTTCAGTTAGCATTTTCAGTTAGCCAGTTCAGTTAGCATTTTCAGTTAGCCAGTTCAGTTAGATTTTCAGTTAGCCAGTTCAGTTAGCTGCCATTATTTTCAGTTAGCCAGTTCAGTTAGCCAGTTCAGTTTCAGTTAGCCAATTCAGTTCAGTTAACCAGTTCAGTTAGCTGCCATTATTTGCCATATTTGAGCATTTTCAGTTCAGCCATACTAAAAACGCCTGAACACAAGGCAGTAAAGAAATTTGGGTTGCTTATCGACGCCTGAAAACAGATGTTCTAATTTCAACCATCACGCCTGAATACATGAACTAAGTTCAAGATACATTATGGCCGAAACCAAGTTGAAGTAAAAATACATCATGAACTACAAGTCTCACAAAATACATTGCCAATAGAATACTACATCAAATTAAAACATGGCTATTGTCCAGGAAGCAACTCTCTCACTGACAAATAGGTCAGATAGGCTCATT
This sequence comes from Zea luxurians, assembly GCA_029449295.1. Taxonomy (NCBI): domain Eukaryota; kingdom Viridiplantae; phylum Streptophyta; class Magnoliopsida; order Poales; family Poaceae; genus Zea; species Zea luxurians. Next base: position 51,885,608 of record JAOPSE010000021.1, on the reverse strand, counting down.
CATATGTGATAAACGGCGATCATTGATCTCATCCGAGTCAAAAGAAGAGTTGTCTTCATCCGAACCACACTGCTCATAACAATCACAATGAACATCAGATTTGAAATCATCGTACATTCCAAGGGCTTCGTAATCCTCAATTAGAGGTTGCGGACCAATAAGAACTTCCTCCAAATCCCTGCTCATAGTGTCTAGACCTTTTGCAATTTCACTAACATCACTCATGGCATTAATCAAGCAATTCTTGTGCACCATATCATAATACTCAGGCACATGATTGCGGCGGCTCAACTTCCTCAACTCATCGGCAGATAACTGCATCTGTCTAATGGCGTCTAAAAGACCATCCCAAACTCGATTATATCTCTGCACCTACAACCAAATGAATAATGACATTTAATATCACATTATAGTATTGACTGTTGCCATAATAAGTCATTATGTTAGTTACAGTAAAAACATACCGGATCATGTGTGCTACATAATCGATGGCGCGGACGTAATCTACTAGTGCCATAATCAATTTTGCTCGTGTCGACGATGCATGTGCGCCTAATCCCATCTGCAGCTTCTGCGACATCTTTGCGTGTGTCGGCCCTAGCAGGTCCAGATCCGATATGGGCAGATCTTGGTGATTTATCCATGGCCGCAGCGAAGGATCCTACGACGAGCTGCTCAAGGGGCGCCAGGAGAAAAGTGAGCACCTGATAATTCCCTGTCTGAAACCAATGCCAGTTGAAAGAGAGAGCTGCTATTGAAATGTGGGGAGTTCCTATTGTTGCTCATTGGACTTGTTTTTGTGAAGGAAAACTCTCCCATACATGAACAAATGAAAATTCTGTTTGGTGAGCAGTGCGCATCACCTATATGGGCAGCAAGCCGGTTCGGCTCCACCTTGGATGCAGATCAAAGACAGACGACCTTGCAAATACAAGCAATGAGAGTTGTCCAATCCTTGGAACCCTACTCACCTGGAGCGCCGGTAGGGACGACCTTGCAGACTCGCGAGCTCGACGAGCGCCGGGAGCAGTCGGGGGAGAGCACCGCCTAGCTGGGAGCTAGCTGGCCAGACAGGGAGGGAGAGGAAGGCGAGGCGCGGCACAGGAAGGAGGAGTGAGCTCGCGATCCGTTCTGAGAAACGGAATGGCGTAACTTCTGAGAAACGGAATGGCGTAACGACTTGCCCATGAGCTAAATCAGACTCAGATACCAGAAATCTGAAGTTCTATGGATTATAATACTAAAATTACAATTGCTCTGTTCGGGATACTGATTTTCAGAAGCCCAGTGTTGGGAGTATCACGGTTCCAAATAACTCAATATCCCTGATAGGAATAACCTTAGCAGAAGCAAGATCCAGCTATGGCAGGATGCCAGAACCAGATATTCCTGTAGCAGTCATTTCACCAAACAGAAACAACACCCTGGATTTACAGCAGCACAAAGACCAAGGTGACTAAAACCAAACATTAAGAACGAGGGCTTATTTGGACATAAGCTCACTGATTGTCAGCACATCCTAAACCGAAGCGTTAGATACACCAGCCGACAAAGGATTATAAATTCACAGCAAAGGTGCACATCTACAGCACTATGAATGGAATGACGAAAGAATCAACTATTTATACAGAATCAGATCTAGCAAGCTGGAAAAACCGTTGCTTCTAGGATCTTTACAGCGCTACTCTGCCTGTCGCGGTGTTGGATTCTGGGGGAGCCTTTATGCAAGCTTACTTTTCCTTGCCTGGTCAGTACTCAGTAGTGTGCGCTATCGGTTTGGTAGGTTTGGTATGCGGCAGTATTACAGAGACGAGCGGCGTTGTCGTCATCGGAACAGGTCAGGGAAGGACCACATGATGAACTTGGCGTAGATGTCGGTCTCAAGGAACTCGATGTGGGCTGCCCTGCCAATCATGGTGTTCAGGCTCCGTCCGTGGTTGGACTGGTCAAAATTCACATCGCAGCGCATGAACGTCCGGGTGTCAGATGAGGGCGCACGGATCTGATCCAAGCAATTGTTGAGCATTTCTGTGAAGACTTGACCCTTCTTTGAGGTGTCCGATGATGCAGCTGGGCAGAGCTCCATTCTCGCTGAGTGATATGGTACATAGCCATCCTTGAAAGAAAGAAAAACATGTGCATTGCTCGCAAGTCATTACATGCTATAAGGACTATATAGGGAGACGCCGAATCATTTAGTGCAGCAAAACAAATTCCGTGTACACAAGTAAATTACTATTCGAGATGAGAAAAGGGAATAACCTGTGGTGATGATAACAATATGATATTTTTGAAGTTCTCCAATGTTTTCAACTGTATGAACAAAAAGAGCAATAGTTAAATGTAAATTCATGATGTAAATAGAATATAGCAAAATCAGAAACGAGTTGAACGGTCTGAGTTACTCCAGAGAGACTTGGTACCTTGCAAAGCTTATAGAAGTATGTATTGTGGGGGTCTTGATCATCACTGAAAGTGAGTTGATGGATGCATTGAGCATTCTTGAGCTTTTTCAGCAGCCAGAGTCCAGAATTGAACAAAGAATTTGAACTGTACCAGTAACCCAAGTGAGGCCCTGATATTGACATGTAAGTGTAGAGGTTCTTCAAGTATGGCTGCAATGCAGGTTCTGTTAAGACGGGGAGAAAAATCAGCAAAATATCTATCAGATTCCTGAAAAGATTTGTTAGGAAAGTTGGAAGAGACCTGCCAGGGCAGGGAGAAAAATCAGCAAAATATCTATCAGATTCCTGAAAAGATTTGTTAGGAAAGTTGGAAGAGACCTGCCAGGGCACTTCTAATGATGATGTTCCCGATGGAATGGCCGACAAAACTTAACTTCAGCTCTTTGCAGCCTCCATATCTAGAAAGCTTATCCATTTTCTTCTTCAGGAAGGTAATTACCTCCCCGGCCAACCTACTACCCATTTCTTTGAAGTCTCCAGATGTTTTATCTTCATTAGCCTCAGACATTAGGCAATCAGCTCCAGGGTCCAATAGAAGCCATTGGTTTCTAACAAGACGTAAATCCAAATGGTGGCCCTGTTTATTTAAATCAGAGTAAGGTTCAGATAAGTATTACTTTTAAATCAGGTCAAACATAAAAGAGACGAATGTAACTTGCCTGAAAACCATGCACAAAAATGACAGCTCGCAAGATGCGCCCACTTTTTTTACCAGCACTACTTTTGGGTACCAGAGGCTCTCCTTGTAGTTTAGGTAGCACAATAGTATCCTTTTGTTCAGAAGCATTCGAAGCCAAATCCTTGCTGGAACTATGCTGTGGAACAACCATGACATGTTGTTCTATAAGAACAACAGGAACATGTGAAGGATCAGCATATATATGCATATCTTGAACAGATTGTGTATTGATCTGCAAAATGCTTCAAATCAGTAAATGTTTCAGAGGCAAGCTTTGCACTCAACTATGCTTACAGAACAGAGCAGTGTCAAACCTTCATTTGTGCTATGCTTTTCCGGTGTAGTTCAGCCCGTGAAGCAGAGTTCTGTGCAGGCTGCACACATATAGTGATTGTTAAATAGAAATATGAGTGATAACACTAGTTATGAATAGAACTTGGCGAGGGCAATTACATCGTCATGGAACTTCCTTGATCCAGAAACTCTAAGAAGTGAATGACGGTGAGATGATTCATCATTCATACTCCGCAAATAGCGATGAGGGATCTCAATTTTTGAGTGAACAGTCCATATTGACCATTCTGCCTTCCTGTCAATAGCCCAAGCATCGTGCAAGTACTCCAATATCTTTGTTTTATTTACCCTAAATAGATCAAGAGAACATTGTTGGACATAGCAAACATAGCATGTATGGTCACTGTAAGTACGTGATAAAATCAATAGAACACTTGCCTATGAAATTTCAAAAATGCATTCCATAGAAGTGAAAGTTGTCCGCTCAGAGTTAGAAATAGTTCAAACAGCTCTTCCTGGGGAAGAGTATACAGCATAGAATCATCTGTGCCATTAACCATATCGTTGTTTTTCTGCAAAAGCCAAACATAAGAGTTTAAATCCACAATCGCCAATACATTCCAAGATGATCATAAGCATAAAATGAAGCATACCTCCAAGAAATCATGTAAAACTCCAGTCAACTGTCCCACACCCTTGCCAGTTGCAGGGAACACTTTACTAGAATTTGGTAATCCAGATTTTGATGGATTAAATGACTCATATCTACCAAGATTCAAGTCAGCAACATCTAATTCCTCTACTGTCTTACCAATAGCACCACTGATTTTCTTCAGTTCTTCCAGCAACAACTTTCTAGAAGTTAATAATGCCTTGACAATATGATATGATGTAGGACCTAAACCTTGGTCCGGTACCTGCAAATAAAATGTGCTTTACTCAAACGTTCAACAAAAGAGAATAAAAATATAACAATCAAACACTATATGATCTAATTATTGGGGAATCAATGTCCCTACATTCTAAACTCTAAGTCATTTTTGCTTTGTCTAAGTCAAACTTCTCTAACTTTGACCAAGTGTATACATAAAAGCACAAGCATCTACAACATAACACTAGATTCATGAGATTTTAGATACGCCACAATATATTTTGATAGTGCATTTACTTGATATTGTATATGTTAATATATTTTTCTATAAACGTGGTCAAAGTTAGACAAGTTTCACTTAGAACAAAATCTAAAACAATTTACAACATGGAAAAAGGAGAGAATACATGATTGCTGATGCACAACAAATTAGCTACTCTAGCAAACATGCTAAGGCCATTTTCAGTGGGAGTTTCATTCTCATAAAATGACATGTCACCTAAGCAAACAGGATGACATGACATGCAATTTAATGAAGAAAGACATGAGAGAGTTTCATGGGGATGAAAACCAAGATACACTATTTCCTAGACAAATGTTGACATAGTAGACTTGGAAACAGTGCAATGAAACTATCCATTGAGAATGACCCAATAAAATTTCTGACTGATGACCCCCTTCTTAAGAAGTAAATTTGACCTTGTAGAGTATGATCACAGACATTTAATTCAAACAACTCCTGGGCATTGCAAGATTCTTAAAAAGGTGCAGAGTTACATCTCTGCAGTTAGTACGTGTTTCCAGACCAGCCGACAAGAGTTGTCCCGGGTGTGTTAAAAACTAATATTTTTATTTGTGCATTCAAACTCCAAGTGCTTAGATGTAGAATAGCACTAGATTTTAGGCAAGGCAAGCATCCCAATGTACAGTTTTATACGGATATGACAGGTTATTCACAATATCCAAGTTGTTAGTAGGTAGTTAAAACATCAAACAAGCATGCGTTGGACCGCCGTTTTCAAAGAATATTAAAGCTAAAGCTTCACAAACCTGTGTACCTTCAATGATGGTTTAGTTGCACCAGCTTTCAGGTACACTATGTGTAATGTCAGATCAACAAGCACAGAGTGGAACGCATCAAAGTGAACTGGACAGTAGGAGTGTAGACCCAGGAGTGCTCTGTGTGGGATCCTAAATTCATGCACAGCTGCTGAAGATGTGACACTAGAAGCTTGAAGCTCAGACCTAGAACTCAGAAAAACAAAAGCGTAATCAGTATTGCAAAATGAAATTTGTACATACACATGCACTGAAGCACGCAAAAAGTCTTGGAGAAGACAGCACATGTGGTAAAATGTCTACTCACCCGTTCTCTAGTGTTGGGGCATACATCAGCTCAAACTTCAACATCACCGCAGAGGCTGCTGGACCCTTGAACAAATATAGCAGGCTGTAATAAAGCTACAGTAATGTTAATTCAAATCAAAGCTGATATGTCAAAATGCCAACCTCCTCTTCAATGTTGAATATGTTGAACGACACCATAACCGACAGATAGATATCTTGTCTGGCATACTTGATCCGAAACGGCTGTGTGTGGAAGCTATTGTCGACGTCATCTATTTTCCAAATGCCTAATGCATCATCCGCACCAACATCAGAAGCTGCACAATCCACCTACCATGTCATTATCTATTAGCTAAAAGATTGACAGCTACAGAGGACTTAAAAAAGAATCCCATGATCAGCAGCAACCAAAATTCCTTAATACTTATTTAATTTACAACAAAGCAATATATATAAACACATCTGGGGAGGGCAGAAAGATAAACACTACATCACTGTCATAGAAGTTAACGAGATGATCCAGTGCAAATATGTTCACATTCACCATAAGCACCATAACAAAAGGTTTGACAGGAGCTCCCTCATGATCATACTTTAGTTGTGTTTTCACTTTTCCGTAGTTCATCATCACCACTTTATCACAAAATGGAAATGTATACTTGGGCTTGCACATTTTGACTACTATTGAGGTGACATTGAAAGGAATACAGACAATTATACATACATTGTTAGATATGCTCTAAGTAACACATGGCAAGTATAGGAACAAGGAGATATTATTCATGACACGCTTGCACAGTTATGTTCCATATCCAGCTACGCAACAAATTTCTTGATGTTAATGTTATCAAAGTAGAATTAGATGGAAACAACAAAGATGGTACAGTAGTCTCTGGACACAAGGTACTTCTGAAACCTGAAAAGTGAAAAATCATAATGTTTCCTCCCATATAAATACGTAAGTTTCTGTTCTCAGTATCCTATAGTCCTGATAGGATCTGGTACTACTGCATACAACAATCAAGCAGTTACCAGCTGAATGCTAGCACATGTACAAAACTAAATATTCGCTTTCAATGTAAGCACATCTTGAAATGATGGATATGGGACCAGAAGACTGGATCACGCTATTCAGTGCCCATAGAGATGCACACCTTCATATTGCACGACCCTGGCAGGTGAAGCCGGTGTTTTGTTGCCACCTTCCTCCCACATTGCACTAATCTTCATCTGATACCATCTGCGCATAATCCAAAAAAAAAACATACCATAAGAAACAAAAATAAATGGCAAATGTTTTACACTCGACAGAGAAGTGCCAGAAAGGTTCCACACGCGGCATCAATTACAACTGTCGCGCATAAGTTACAGTGAGGGCCTGAGGGGAACAGAATCATGGGGAAAAAATCAGAATTCCCCAGCTGCGAGAAGAAATGCCTGGAAACAACCGACCGAACGAGAAAGGCAAGGACAGAAACACCTCGAGAAAATACAAACATATAGCTCGGACCTTTATATGTTCTATCTAAAAACATGTTCTCCCTAAAAGGCAGTAAAGAAAGTAAACCCGAGAAAAAGTTCCGCGAGAAATAAGACACGCACAAATAGAGAAGAACGAGAAATTCTCGCCGTGGCTGAAACAAGATCGAGGTTGCGGACAAAACGAGCAATTCTCACCCTTGCTGAAACAGATCGAGGTTGTGGAAGCGGTGGATGTAAATGGCCACCTCGTGCACCGTCTCCATGACGTCCGGCGGCCTGACGCAGAACCTGACCCCCTTGGCCTCAGCTCTCCCCGCGCCCGCGTCCGCCTCCGCTGTGGCGGCGTCCAGCCGCCACGACGCCGGCGATACCCTCTTGGCCGCTGCGCGCGGGCTGTCCTGGACGCCGCCGCCGACGAGGCACCTCATGCGGCCGAGCTTCCGGGCCGCCCCCGCCGCGCCGATCCGCGCATCACTGCCTGGATCCCCGCGGGCGGCGAGGCATGCCTGGGCTCCGCGCTCGCCCCCTCGCTCGGTCGATGCCCGGCCCTAGGGTTTGGAAGCTCCCGGGCACTCGCACCGGCAGAGCGCGGTCTCAGCGGAGGCGAAGCGCGCGCGCGGGGGGGAGTGGACCGCGCTCCACCTGCGTGACTGCGTCGTCCGTGGCGGGGATGACGCGTGGGGCCTGAGCCACGGCGGCGGCGCCAGCGGATGCCCTGGGGTTGGGCTCCGGAGGGATGGGCCCCACTCCTCAGCGGGGAATCGCTAGCTCGCAGATCGGAAGTCGAAGGCTGCGGCGGCGGCGCAAGGACGGGTGACACCTAGTGGCGGCGCGTGCGGCGGCGCCAGCGTAGGGGGGGGATATGTTCGGCTGGCTGTCCGGTGGGTCCCGCTGGCCGGAGCGTGCGGAGATCGGGGAGGCCAAGCGGTGTGGTGGTGGAGCAGGCGAGGAGAGAAAGGAGGAAGGCGACAGGTGGGTGCGGGGATTTTAATGACCGGGTCGCCCTCACTCCCAGGTGGCGCCGCGGGGCCCGGGAGCAGAATCTTTCGGCGCGGCATGGACCCACCGGTCAGCTACGTGAGGTCGTCGCAAGGCTCGTGAGTGGACGGGCATTAATGAGGGGGCGCGAGCGCGATGATGGCCGCAGCTGTACACGGACAGGGACAGGTGGGTGGATTAGGGCGGGGGGGGCAGGGTCCCGCGGGCGCGGGCCCAGCTGTCAGCGGGAGCCAAAGCCCAAGACCTACCGCTCCGGATTCCTGGAAAGCTCATGCCTCTACCCGCTTCATCCGTGTCGTCACGGTATCCTTCCTTCACCCGAAAGCGGGCTCCGTTGGATCACGCTTTCGCTTTCCGGGCCCAGGACCGGTGGCGGGCCCTGGAGTGAGAGCGGCGGTGACGGTCGATGGTCCACGGTCAGTATCCGTTTGTGGGCCCGCGGCCACAGAGACGGCCGGCGCGACCCTACCCACTGAAACCATCTTCCGAGAAAAAAAACTAAAATCGCAAATGTCATCTTCAATCCCACTGTAAATACCCCTGGCAGATGGACCCTATTCCACGCACCATTTCATCTCCAACCCTGCAGCGTAAGTATCGAAAAAAGTGTCGGTAAATTACTTGATTCTAAAATAGAAAAGATGACGTGACTACTGTAGTCTAAGGTTATAGGGGTGAAAGGCGAATGAATGGTGCATTGGAACTAGCTTGACTGACTGTAGCCACCGGCGGAAGGACAGAAGGACCGTGATTATCGTTGTGTAGATGTAGCCACAGCAGGCCGCTAGCCGCTCCTGGGCTGCCCCTGCCTGGCTACGGCCTACGGCTGATCGTGGCCGGCTGCTTGCAGTCCTAGGTTGGCTGGTCGGTCCTGGCTGGCCCCCGGTTCCTGTGCCGATTGCTGGCTGGGAAGGGCGCACTGGAGAGTACCCGTCCTCAATAATCCTACTTATACGTACGGTACCTCCAGGTCCAGGACACCGCACGCTGGGCCCACGCGGTTGCGAGACGCTCTTGGTGGGGCCGGGGCAAGAGGCGACGACGCATGCAATGGAAAAGGAGGTCCTGGTGTCGGGACTCGGGAGCCGGCCGAGATGGATCCGGACGCGGGCGGTCGGTCGGATGGATCCGCGGCGGTGATGATCGCGTCCGGTTGGTGGCGGCCGGCGCTTTACCGGACACCGCCTCGGGGCCAGGCACATGACGCGACACATGCTCCGTGTCACAGTCACAGGGGAGAGGTGGAAGGGGGAGGGATCCGAGAACGGCCAGCGGCAGGGATGGATAAAGCGCTAATATGGATATCCGTATTCGTATTCGATTTTAATATGGATGTTAAATAGACATATCCGAATTCGTTTCTTCTCTATCCGATTTAAGATTCGTATTCGACAACATTCGACAAAACCGTGAAATATCCGATACTATTCGTATCCGAAAGAAAAAAGCACTTAATAAAATCAATTTAAACTTACTTTTATTACTAATTACTAATTACAAGTGATTTTAAACATTAAATAATATACTAAAAACTGAAGTAATATTCGTATTTGTATCCGTATTTGAATTAAAATATGATAAATAGTGACATTCGAATCCGTTTCCATGCGTATCCGATCCGAATCCATCCCTAGCCAGCGGGGCGCGCGTGGTGAGACCGTGAGAGTGACTCTGCTATGCTGCATTCCATTTTTCCTTCTGCCAGGAGCCAGGCCACGGGCCTCACCCCTCACTGTGCTTGATTGATTTGTTGGACGGGGAATATGCCAGCCCCCAGCCGGTACTGTTTGACGCTGCAGCGCCCGGCACGGCAGGTCCAAGATCCGGCGGCGGCCCGTGCCGAGCTGCCCGAGACTGCCGTGCTCGTTTCTGCTGTGTCTCGCGGGCGCTGCAAACACAGCCGATCAGGATTCACGGGGGACCGGTGGATAACAAACTGACGGGCAGAGATAGCCAATTCATTATTTATACTCCAGCAGTAATTTACTACCTATCTCCCAATTTATACTTTTTTTTTCAAATTTAACTGGCTCGTTTTATTTAACTTTTCCCGGAAAAATAAAAAATTCAAAGCTATACTTACTCAAAGTATGTTATAGAGTAGAAAATATTAACGATTATAATTTTTTTAAATAAGACAAGCCGATTAAACTTGAGTTAAAAAAACACATGAATTATATATTGAAACGGAAAGAGAATTTTTGTATATTTAATTGGATCTATATAGAAGAAAACACGAATATTAGTGGTTCCAGATAAGTTGTATGATATAAAACATTCAGCAACTCTCATGGTCCGTACTGTCGTACGATCTTGAGTTTACTATTATGAGGAGGAAGTACATATAAAAAACATCTTTATGGCAAATGTTCACAAGATCTCCGAGTCTCTACAGCCTTTGTAATTCGTCGCAGCTGAACAGGGAACAGCACAGTCGAAAGACAGCCACATATATAAAAAAAAAACAGCTTTATTGCTCCCGACATCCCGTCCACCTCTTACGCTAACAGAACCAAGAGGATGCGACAGGGTTAAATCCAATAATCGACGTCGGAACGTCACGGTCTGAGCCGAGAACCAGCCCGTTTTCTTACAAACTTTGTCAAAGAAAAATGAAAAAAAAAACATCCATTTGACCTTTATTAAGCACCCAAATCTTCTACATGTACAAGCAGAGGGCCTTATACCTGTGCTATGATACATCTTACTACCAGGGCACGATCAGGAACTTTACAAAGAAGCAAACGAAGTCGGGATTCTAGGAGAAAGGCTACCGGAGCCCAAGAGCAAAATATTTCTGACGGTTTCCTCGCTAAGCCAAGGGTGTCTTCAACCACACCGTTTATGGTGCATGCATACTGAGAACCATGTGAGCATGTACATCTGAAGCCGTGATCATCTCGGTTGGACCACTCTGTAATGAAGAATCAAATCTTCTGGCTTTTTCCATATATATGTTCGCACAGTAGCCAAACTCATCTCTGGTGATAGAACCTGAGCAACAGAGAACACGTGAGCGCAACAGCAAAAGACAGACTATGCAGAAAATTGCTTTATAATATAATGCAGGCCACATGAATAGATCGAGAAATTTTTTTTTTTTTTTTGGGGGGGGGGGGATGAAATAAGAATAAGATTCTGAAGATAAAGGTAATATAATGCAAATACATTTCTATGATACTTATATTTACCAACGTGGGAATATCAATAAATACAGTTCCAGGAATATCTACATTAATTATGAGTTCAAACTGGTACAGAAGATATTTTTAACGAGCACATGCAGAATTTACTGAAAAAGTGAGTTTGGCCACCTAAAGATTTGGACTACTCAAAAGGCGCATCTATATACTGTAGTTAACTGAGAACATGGAGAGCTCAAAGCAACACCATAATCATAGGAGCCTATTGATGGAGAAAAACAATTGAGGGTGTGTTTGGTTCTAGGGACTAATTTTTAGTCCCTCCATTTAATTCCATTTTAGTCCCCAAATTGCTAAATACGGAAATTAAAATAGAGTTTTAGTTTCCGTATTTGGTAATTTAGAGACTAAAATGGAATAAAATGGAGGAACTAAAAATTAGTCTTATAGAAACAAAACGACCCCTAACGAAGCTGGAAAATAAATGGAAAAAGGCATCAATTGAGCCTTAAGACACTTTTCCCTCCTGCAGGAACATGGTATTCTTAGGTCCTGTTTGGTTCCATTAGTCCTAGGACTAAAGTTTAGTCCAGGACTAAACTTTAGCCCTTACCCTGTTTGGTTGTAGACTAAATATATTCTAAATATATTAAATGCAACACATTTAAAGACCGAAATACCCCTTTTCTTGTTTCATGTGTATGACGCCAGTTTTCTAGGCAAGGACAATTGGGGTAAATGTTGCCCTTTAATCCCTTTTAGCACCCATGTGAGGGACTAGAGACTAAAGCCAATTAGTCCCTAGTTTAGTCCTTCCGTTTGGCAAAATAGGGACTAAACGAGACAAAAAACCAGAGACTAAGGCCATGTTTGGTTTCTTTAGTCTAGTGACTAAAGTTTAGTTAGGGGACTAAAGTTTAGTCCCTAACATGTTTGGTTCTAGGGACTAAAATTAGTAAGAATATACTAAATGACTCATAAGAAGACTAAAATGGCCTTGAACATTCTCCTGCTATTAGTACAATTGAACTAAATGAGGTGCAAATGTGGAATTAATATAGTTTAGTCCCTTATAGCCACATCTTGAGGGACTAGGGACTAAAGCAGTTTAGTCCATGTTTTAGTCCTACCGTTTGGCAATTTAGGAACTAAATGAGACTAAAATGGAGGAACTAATCTTTAGTCCCTCAAACCAAACGGGGCCTAAAGATTAGTCCATCTAACCAAACAGAGCCTTACATTTATTCGTAATGTAGGAAAGTGTGTGTCTAAATATAGAATGCAGCTATATTTTGAGAACTTACCTGGTTATTGCACAATATTTCAATACATGGCTTTGTTTTTTGCCATGGCTTTAGTCCAAGCCGCGAAGAACTATCTAGAACTGCCAGCTGTGATTGAGCAGAACTCAATCCCATAACAAACGCATCAGAGCCTCCATCCAATGGTTTGTCAAGAACGAGTTTCTCAACCACATAGTTAGCTACCTGTACAATGAAATGAAATAGCTGTAAACTTTCAGGGAACAAATAAGGTGCTTGTACAATAACAGAAGTTCCTTATAATGATCATAAATTACTCCATGCTATTCAGACATCCGATAAATATCTGAATGATTCAAATCCAAGGTGCTGGAGGCTGAAGCATCACTATTTTAAGGTTACATGCAAAATATTATATGCTTAGCTAGTTCAACACAAACATGTAGACAGTTAGTTATTTTCACGTTGCAAATGCACGCATGAAACTAGTTGACTACTGGACTACTAACACACAAAATCCCCACCCACTGAGATGGTTCTTCCATACCGCTTTTATCATTCGTTGTGTGCTAGAGGATTCACCGTTTGATGGTATCTTGCATTGCTGTGTATCAATGATTTTTTAAAACATCTTACCTTGTGAATTCGCAATATCCGTGGAGCACTAAGCTTCCCTTGAGTTATGTTTGGCGCAGGCGAGCCTTCAGCAGGGTGTAAATAAAAGCCGCATCTGCATTATATAAAGAAAATAAGCATCAGAAAAAATAACTTATGAAAGCAATGGTTACAAAGCACCCTGTGTCAGATTTATATAGCAGGGGGCATCATTAATCTTCAGTATCTCAAATCTTCCTCCTTTCCAGTAGGACACAAACAAGAACAATATTGGATGCTGATGCATGTACTTGAACACAAGTTTTTCCCACAAAGCTCTAGGGCCAATCAGCTACACAAAGCTCTAGCGCCAATCTGCAATTCTGCATGTGATTGCTCATATAAAGCGCAGGAAAAAATTAACAGGACTGAATGAAGTAATATATATATTTACCAGAACTCAAGGATGAATAATTCATTGGAAAATGAAGTTTAATGTCTTTGAGTTACCATCTTTTAAGTAGCACATCATCGTGGTGATACAAATATTATGAAACCACTACCCAACTGAACTATTTTGAAGGCATATCAATCACCATGAACAACCACATTAGCTTAAAATATTTATAAGATATATCATGTATCAAGGGAAAATATCATCTCTGAAGATAAAATAGGGAATTGTAGTGAACATTTACTTTGTATTCTCCTTTGGATATCGATTGAGAGTAATGCAGTCCACACACCACCATGGAAGATCACCCTCAGTTCCATCCAAATCGGTAATTCTCTTTCTCCATGGCCCTCCACTAGAACCTTCCGTGATAATTGATGGAGGTGAAACTGTAGAAAACTCAAATGATGGAAGCACATGAGTTGCATGGTTTTGAGTGGCATCGTCGACCTCAGGTCTTGACCGGGGCGAGTCTTTCGACGGAACATCTTTCCCTATTGAACTATCACCATTACACAAGCTGTGTGAACTAGATTTCTGCTTTCTTTTACTCCAATGAATTAGCAAACCACGAAGGGTCTCTTGAGCCAAATTAATCTGCACAATTATATGTATAACCATTCAGAAGATGAGATTGGATAGATTCAGTATCTCATTTCACTCAACTGTAGCTAGCAGCAATCAGAGTTTTGCCAAAATGCATGTTATTGATGTATCATAAATACTCTTCAGCAATTCAGAATTAAAAATCCATGAATGAAGAAACGGATCATTCCTAAGCTCTTAACAATAGAGTTCAAAGGGTCAACAAAATTCTAAAGATTGAAGTGTAAAAACAGATGTGACCAGTACACATAATATGTTGCTGTACAAACCTTGAGATCTTCTTGTGCTCCAGCAACATTTAGGTCAACCGCATATATTTCTGCAGAAAAGCATTGTGGAGTATCCAGGTGGACAGACAAGCACCCTAATCGAGCATCCATGGTGAACCAAGCAGGTATGCTTACCTAATAATCAATTAACAAATTACACAGTAGTAGGTACCAAACTTTTTAATAAAACATAGAAATCATGACATATTTCAGCAATACCATCTCAAACAACTCCTTTTTCTTGTCTTCGAAAGAAACCTGCATAACAAAAAAAAACAGTTTAGCATTCTACAAAAATCTTGTTAGCTCAAAAGGCCATCAAGTAAGAACTGGGGTGAGTACAAAATGGGTACAAATAAGTAGATTTTAGTTCTTAACAATGCGGAAAATATACAAGAAAAAACATCCAAGAAATTGAAGAGAAACAAGAACCTTGCCAAAATCTTCAATAACAGCACCCCGAGTGATCTCCCACAATTTGACTGAACCAGTGGTATCCTACATTAAAGGAGATGAGTGCACAAATCATGATGCCACTCCTTGTGGTTTAGTAATAAAAGGATAGGTAAAAGAAATTCCACCTTTGTCAGTACATGTCTTCTATTATTCATTATCTCATGTTGAATTATTGCTGGAACTCCTGGGATAACAAAAGATGGCTCTTTGTATACAGGGACCTAAAATGAAATAGATCACAAGCCCTTATCAAATACCATTAGTTAAAATTACACTAGAGGGCAACAACCTAATGGTATACAAGTAGGCTAGGTTAAAAATTAAAACAGTTTATCACCAGAATACTAGACTCAGAAGAAAGATCTAGTGGGAACACTTGGGAAAGATATCAAGCTTCAGCTAATTTCTGTTACAGAACTTTTTAGATCATAAGCAATTAATACTTCCAAAAATTGCACTTAGACAAGTTAAAGTTAACTTCTATGCCTGCAAGTAAGGTGTCAGCTGTGCAGCACAACAGACACCCATATTATGGTCCGTATATTTCATAACTGGTAAAACAGACTAACTTTATGGTGTCTCTGCAGGAACACAAAATCATGGCATGTGGTGCAGTGTCTTCAAAAAAGAAATATAATTCAACAAAACAAGATAACCCTCATGCTTACAGGTGCCGATCCTTCTAAAGATGCTCTTGCCCTTGAGAATGACAAATTCCCAGCTAAGAATGAGGCACCCTTTTGGAAGACTTTTTGGGGTGTGCGCCCTTCAGCTGGCCATCCATAAACAGAAGAATCAGTTGTTGCCACCCATATTGTGTCATCTTGCAGAGACAACTGTAGAACGGGGTATTCATTTGTGCAGAGTAAAAGACTCTCTCTTGTGGACAAATCTGTTAGGTATACCTGGAACACAGGGAATACATAAAAGTTCAGAACGACGAAGTACAGTGACTATTCAATAATACACACAAGACAATTTAACTCACAGATTGATCTCTTCCACCACTGTAGACATGACCAAATGCAGGAGTGCTTGCAAGTGCCCAAACAGAATCAGTATGCACAGCATAAGAATGAACACAACGCTGCTGTCCTAGATCCCATAGTCTGCAAAGTAAATAAAAATATGTATCTATGATGTCAAACTTACCACAGCATTTATGCTAACATGAGGGAGATGGTTGAGATGTTAGAGTTGTGTGTTTACCTTATCATTGAATCAGATGATCCCGATAGGCAATACCTGAAAATATTGTAAAAAACTATTAGTAGATGGTTTGATGAAAACAGACAGGATTTAAAAGTTTCAAATACACTCCAGCTGAGTACTAGAATGGTAAACAAGAAAACACAGATGCCTTAGTATTACAGAAACCAACATATGTAAGGCCATCCATAAACAACTTCTGTTTCAGGCACAAATAATATAAGTCTAAAACCTTTATGAATGAAGAGTAAGTGCCTGTTTGAGTGCTGTAGCATTAAGAAACCCAGAAAAGAGAGGTAAAGAGTGGGGTTCTCAAAACTCCAAAAAAACACTACAGTTTTAGAAATGCTATGGTTTTCAAAACCATAAATTTGTTGCTACAGGGCGCTACAAAACTAAAGTGTTTCACAAAAACCATTGCATTTTTTCTAAAACCCTAAAAATACTTTGCATCCAAATGGGGTCTAGAACTCTAGATTGTAAAGAACGAGGAAACACAAATGTCTTGGTATTACAGCAATCAATGTGTAAACTCATACATACATATGTAAACTCAAACATTACTGATACATAATCATGGCAGCATTTAGAATGAAAGTGATGCATGCAGCGAGAATAAGGAAGATGAAGATCAATTTTTAAGCAATGCCAAGGAACTAGAGCAGCATAGCCTAGATGAATCTACAAGAACTCATTTGAAAAATGCCTAGACACCAACCTCCCTGTAGAATCAACAAGCAAGGCTCTGATATTGTCAGTGTGCCCTCTCAATTTCATGTTTTTCGATCCTGTCCTCGGATCCCACACTCGGACAACCTTCAAATAAAGCAAAAAGGTCTTTAGGGAAAAAGGTGTACTGAAACTGGCTGCCGACTAGTCTTGTAATCATCACAAAATTTCATTCTTATTATGTTACGTGAAGAGTGCAATACCTTCTCAGTGCCACCAGAGAGAAGAAGGGTTCCTGTATCATTCATAGCCAGTGCGTAAACTGAATCTTTGTGACCTTTGGCAGCTATTGGACTGTACCCATGTGATTGACCATTAGAGGAAGCAATATTGCTACTAGAATTTATGCTGCACAGTGTTGTCAAAGCAGGCCCGGAGTTTCCATTAGGAACCTCATCCTCTTTTGCATCCACAGATTTGGCTACAGGAGCAAGAGCAGCATCAAGGTCCCAAATGAAAACCTCACCACCAAGACCACCAGAGGCTACAATATTGCTCTACAATTCAGAGGCAAAAAAAAACTGTAAAAAATGAAAAAGCTAAAAATACCACAGAAAGCACAAGTGTGGATAATATTACATTATTCTCAGCGGCAGCAAGACAAATCACGTAATCAGAATGCCGGCGGAGAGTCCTGGTACAGGCACCATCAGAGAAGCAATTCCACACCTGCGTAGTTATTGAAATGAAACACATGCATGCTCAGCAAAATAATATTTAAGAAGAGAAAGTGTTAGACAACAAACCTTTATTGTAGTGTCTGAGGAGCAGGAAACAAGCTTGTCCCCAACTATAATGGCATCATTAACCTGCACAATAAAGAAAAAGCTTAAACAACATAAAACAATCAATGGTACTACTATTCCAGTATTCCACTTACAGACAGAAACTAAATGTTAGTTTCAAACTCCCCAAAAGTTATCTCCAAATAATAAATATAGTGCCACCAGCTTTCCAAACTTCAAAGCATATTGGGACACAGATAACTGCTAAGGCATATAAGGACACAGATAACTACTAATGCTAAAGCATGTGATTAGTCTTCTTTCCAGCTCACGTTGTTTTGTTCTAAAAAAATAACAGAATAACACAGCATCAAACAAATAGGCCAAAGAAGAATAGAATCTGAAGTCTTTCTTTGACATTAGCCCTTCTGTCCACTTTTGTCGAATATGAAACTGTGGTGCTCTGATTTAAACATTGCAGCTAAGAACACGAAAAAGAAAAAGAAAGAAGGAGCTGAAAATAATGGAAACCAACTTGAATATATCAATCTAAATGTCTGTTAACATAATGAACTCAAAATGTCAATTAGAATGTTGATGCTAAAATATATGGACACTAGAAATGTGCTAAGCTTTGGATCCAAATAATAGACCACAGACACCATGTTAAACATAAACATAACTAATTTATAAACATAATGGCTATTTAAAGCACTGATTGATGAAACAGTAAGCCTACTTAATTAAAAACAGAAAAAAGCATACCCAATCAACATGAGACTCAAAAGTTCCTGAGAAGCTTGCATCCCCATTATTTAATTCCCATCTTTTCAAGGTACCATCACGGCTCCCGCTAAAAAGATGATCACTTGTACTAAATATGGAACCATCTAGATAAGCCAAGCAATTGATCCCCGCACAATGCTGAAAAACAAACAGAAATGAATGCATTAGCATCGCCATTGAGTGGAATATGAATTGTTTCGAATGTATATAGAGTACCTAGGAAAAGCTGGATCTAAAGGGAAAAAACTGAAAGAGCTAGCTTATTTAATATAAACATACCTTTTTATCATCAGCATCATTGAGTACATATGTGAAGCGCTTCTCTTTTCTCGGTCGAGTCGAGCCAGCTGTGTTACCAGCACTCCCAACACGATGCATTGAAGGAACTTATCTAAACTCGGAGCGGCGAAACCTACAAAGCAGTGATAAATATTTTGTAAGGGCGCTAGGATCACAAAATTAGCTAGTATGGTCCATCATAGCGCAAGAAGAAATAGCTTTCAGCAAGTATCTAATCAGAAAATTTGCGCATAGATACACTAAGGATCTAGTAGTGCTATGCTGCAGATCATGTGACCACCCTTCACGTGACACGCGTGACCGCCCTTCGTGTGAAAGGCGGCAATTCAGAGATCAAAATAACGGAAGGTAGACACTCTGGGCCTCCCTTAGACCCATACATTATAAAAACACTTAATGCCAAAAACATTTCCTAAAATCTTATCAGCTGAAAACTTCACACATGTATCCAAACAAGCCATAAACTACCGAATTGGGAGCATCTGTTCGATGAGCAGTTCGACGCAAAACGCACATCAATCTATAAGTCTGTGCCTATAATACTGTCATTCACAGCTAGAGAACAAGGTCAAAATTCTACATCCGCTGCAACACCGGACCACACGTGCCGCCCGAGCAGAAAGCCGGGCACGACCTAAAACAGACTCGGCACCGATCAAGCCATTAATCGGTAACAGTGGAGGAGGAGCGATCAGTTGTTAGAGCTGAACTAAGCAGCGTGACCACGGTACGCGATCCGCAGCAATCAGCAATCGATCGTCACCTGGGATCGAGCGACGTGCGGCGATCGGCGGCGCGCCGGCGTCGGGACGCGGCCGCGGCCGGCGCGGAGGCACAGATCTAGGGTTTAAGCGCCACGGCGCGGCCGAGGGCCCCGTGGCACCGGGGATAGGCGGGGCGGGCGGCGGCGAAGTGAGCGACCTCCGTGAGACGATGGAAGCAGATGGGCGGATGCGAAGCGGCGGCGGTGGGAGTTGCCCGCTGCGAGGGGCGAACGCGACGGGGCAGGAGAGGACCGGGGTGGAGGAGCCGAGGGAGACAGGTGGGTGTCGTGTAGTTGGCTATGACTGGGTGGGCCGGGCCGTGGACACTTGAGTGACGTCACTTCAGTAGCGGGCCGGGTTTGGTAAGTTGTGCGCGGGCCGGTGCTGCGATAAGCGCAGCAAATGTGAAATGCCAAAATCGCCTGATTTTAGTTCGTGTCCTACCCGCTTCTTTCGGAAAATAATAAATTAATCAACTTTGACTTGTTTCCAAAATACGAACTTTAGCCACCTACTTTTATAATGAAATATTATAAATATTTAATAGAACTCTAATACTCCCTTCGTTCAATAATACATGACGTCGTTGACTTTTAAAAAAACTTTGACCACTCATCTTATTCAAAAAATAATAAGTTATCATTTTTTGTGATTTGTTTTATCACTTAAGATAATTTGTGCTTGACTTAAAGTGTTACATTTTTAGTAAATAATAAGACGAGTGGTCAAAGTTTTCGAAAAAAGTCAAATGTGTATATTTGTAAACGTAGATAGTATATAGAGAGCGTGCATTTTCTTCGGCCATAGCTATCTGATCAATATATTAAAGGCGACCTAACGAGTCCCAAACAATTGAGCCCATGTATAATATCTCTACTAACTACTCCCTCCGTTTCTTTTTATATGTCGCTGGATAGTGCAAAATTGCACTATCCAGCGACATATAAAAAGAAACGGAGGGAGTATTAAGAGTCTATTGTAGACTGCCCCCGCTCTACCGAACGCCCGCGCGAAACGCCAGCACGCCCGCCTACCCCCGCAGCGCACGCTCCACGAATCCCGCGTGCCCGCCGCCGTGAATCCCGCCGGTACCGAACTCCCGCTCCCGGAAACCACGCGCACGCCAATCCCGTCGCGGCAGCAATAGCCGCAGCCTCCGCGACAGCAGTGAACGCCGCGAACCGCCCACCCGCACGCCACAATCCCGCCGCGGCCGGAGCAGGCGTCGCGACCTCCGCGAACCCCCCACGCGACAATCCCGCCGCGGTAGCTATAGCCGCAGTCGCCCCCGGACCAGCCCGCCCGCACGGCGCAAACCAAGCCGCGACCATGGCGAACCGCCCTAACGCCCGCACATGCCCCCGCCTCCCTTCCGTGCCCCTGCCTCCGCCAATGCCGCGACCGCCCCCGCGCCTGTGCTCGCGCATACCGAGACCTCTCCCTCCGTGAAAGCCGCGACCGCGCCAGCAACCACCGCGCATGCCGCGACCTTCAACTGTGCGCATCGCCGCGAACGCGCCAGCATCGCCTGTGGCATGGCGGCATGGCAGCATGAGGCGTCCTCCCGGCCTCCGCCATCTGCACCGCATCCCACCGCCACCCCAAGCGCGGCGAGGCCTTCGCGTCCTTCAGCGCATGCTAATGCCCAGGTATCCCCTCACCCTCGTCCTCTCTCTTTTTCCCCTTTGCCCCCACCCCGCCGCTGAGGCAGCGCACACCCGCTCCCCCCACACACTGCGACGCCCGTCCCCCGAGCCCTGAGACAACCGCCGCCCCAAGCGTCCGCCCCCGCGCCCCGAGACAGCCCTCTCCCTTATCGGATCCGGTGTTGGAGCCATCCTCAGAGGTTAAGCCACCCTCACCGGAGGTCACGCTAACCACCTGCTCGGTGTGTTCGACGTGTTCGACTCTTCGGTGGCCCCAGCACACGTCGACCTCCTCGGGGTGTTCGGGAGCTCCGAGCAGGTTTCGGGCAAAAGAGGAAGTTGGTGGCGCCACGGGAGGACCGATGTGGGAGCGATGGATTCGATGATCTCATCCCTGGGTCCCTCCTCATCGCATCGATTGATCCCCAACAAGCACAAACAGGTTCTTCTCCAACCCTTCCAACACCTCACGGTGGGACGCAGACACCAGCATCACCCTGATCTCGGGCCCTCCATGTTGGTACGCGCCTCTACCCCTCAGATTATGCAGTGCCCTTGTTTTGGTGCAAGGTCAGGGGAATACCTCGCTCCTCTTCCAGTTTGCGGTGAACCATGCGTCGGAGAGTGGCCTTTGCTGCCGACGAGCACTAATCAGGTACGCCTCCGCCTGCCACCTCCCTACGCCAGGTGCAAAGGTCTTTGTTGGGTCATTCGCTGGCTCTTCTTTGTGCCCTCTGACAGTGACGAGCACTGACCAGGTACACATACCCCTTCTCATCTCCTAACTAAGGCTATTTGCATTTTTACTTTTTAATATAAAAAGGTTGGGCCGATCAAACGACTTTTAGATTCATGACTTGGGAATTATATTTACGGCTTGGTTGATCTCCTAATAAAGGTTTGGCGTGAATTATATATATGGTAGTAACATATCGAGTTTTGTTCTTTACTTTCTTTACATCTGAATGGAAGGTTTTACTTCTTATCAGGTGTTGTTTCACAAACAATAAGCATCTATCTCGCAACAAGGTGAGATGGAATAGTTTAACTAAATATTTCCCTCTCAGAAAATTAACCATGTCTACATTGATGTAAAGAAATAGATAGCTGACTCTGCCATGCTAATTATATTTTAAGGGATCAGGAATTCATGATCTAGACATCTGGTAATCTGCTTGATGCCAGTAAAACAATCGTTGCTAATTAGTGTGCTTGTCTATGTTTCCAAATGGAGCATATCCCACTTTTTTAAATTTATGTATGGGGCAACAACATAAATATTAGTTTCAATATTTGAGAGAACTGCCAGTTTGTAGAGCACTTCAAACCAACAATTGTTGTACATAAAATCAACATATAACATTGTTCCATTACAGTTACCAATGTACCAATGGGATATCCAGTGCTTCAGTCTTCAACAACCTATCAGGCCCGCCCCCAGCCAACCTCACATGGACCCAATGGCATGTGGTGTCCAGTGGTCATGTGGTTAATGGAATATCAGCACCAGGTGGTTATGATCCAATGTGGATGAACTTCGGAAATGAGTAAGTATGACCATGTCTGTTTTATTTCTAAATTTTGAACTTCTCATTATAAGTTTTATTTGTTGAATCATGTTCTAGAGTATGATTTGGCCGTGAACCGCCCAGTCCGCATCCCCAGCAGCCGTGACACCGCCACAGCAGCCTCACGCCACCGACGCCGGCGCCAGGCTCAAGTCGGAGTTCCTCCAGGTCCTGCTCAGCCGCCTCCGCGATCTCCAAGTTCAGGCTCTCTCTCTCCCAACTCGCGCGCATGCTGAAATGCTCTGCTCTGGTAGTGCTTGAAGCAGTTGAGTTAAAATCGCTGTTTGGCTAGGACGTTTCGAGATGCGGCAAGCGTAGGCAAATAATCACAGTTCAAGTTACAACCTGAATCCTTCGAATGATACGCCACATCTAAAGCTTGTGCCCTTCAATTGGGTTGGTTTTTTTCCCTGTCATCGCCAGTGCCTCTCTCGGTGGAGCAAGGGAGTCCGGTGAAGGACCCGATGTACCAGAATCCTCCATCGACCATGGAGGTCAGGACCCTTGATTTCAACGAAGGTCTTTTGTGAGAGACCAGACACGTCGGGGTTGATTGTCTGTGGTAATCTCAGGCAAATCCAATGGAGTCGTACCCCAGTAAAGAGGTGGAGAACTTGAGGGAGAAGCTGGTTGAAGAAAATTTCTACCTAATCACTGAGGTAAGCGGCGGCCAGATCGTGTCACCTACGGCCTACAGGAGCCAATCGCGTCTAAGCAGCCTCACGAGATCGAAGAGCAACAATATAATAGTGCACTCTTACTCCACATACATGCAGACTCCATTGCATCCCTTTGCTGAATACTTGGGTGCACCTTGATAGTCGACATCCTTTTTTTAGGTTCTCAGATCTAGACTCACATGTATTCCCACACTCAACTACAGAGTCAACGCCTCACTGCTGGTTTTTATTTTCCCCTCTATTTTTCTAACCAGAAACTATCACTACTTTTTTTTCCTTTCAAAGCAGCTAGGTGAACAAGGACGAGTCTCTGTACTTCTGCTGAAGCTTGACGACCCCATCCCTAGAAGAAAACCAGCTATCGTGTTCTTGCACAGCTCTTACAAGTGCAAAGAGTGGCTGCGCCCACTGCTTGAGGTGGGTAAACCAACCTCGCTCTGTCCCAACTCTGCACCACTGTAGACTTTTCAGTTGGTTTTCTCCCTGCTGACATACATGCTTATAAAGAAAATCAAACAATGGTTGAGCTGGATTTCTTTTGTGAATTTTTAGGCTTACCTACAGAATTTGATATCGTTGGAGAAGTAACCCCACTATTATACTTTGGTTGTCCGTTGCATGGATGCTTTATTAGATACTGCCCCACATTTTAACTTCTGCCAAAGCCTATTGGCTAACGTGGTAAAAAAATTAAGCTCCTGAGATGATGTAGTAAGGTAAATACTCATTTTGTGTGTCAAAGTCAAGTCCTTGCCTGATCTGAATTTGTTTAAAATAATATAGTTGACCACTTTATAAATAAAACCATCATCCTTGTTTTTTTATTGATCAGATACACCATGGTTCTAGGTAGCAGAATAACTTTATTGGTTCATCTTAAAGTGGTCTAAATTGCATTTGAGTTTCCTTCTTTCCTTGAACTGGAAAGGATACGGGGCATGAATCATTTATTTGAGCAAATATATCATTATACCCAATAGCACTAATTGTGGTATTTGTTGTTATTCCTTGACAATATTCTCTTAGTAATTAGTAAACCAAGGAGTATTTCATGTGAAAATAATGTCCACAATTCTTACCTCGGCTCAGTTTTGTAGTCCATTGGTTCACTAAAGTACTCCATATATACCTAATTATCTTGTAGGAAAATGTGTTGTGAAGCAATAAGATCATTTTTTATAAAAGAAGGAAAACATGGTGGCGAGGCAACAATAGAAGCAGTTAGGTTGATTGCAGATCATGTGAAGCTCAATGATTGCCAGCTTCATCCTGATAGCATTAAGCTATGGTGATTATCGTCTATCTTATTTGTCATATGTATTTAATAATGTTCATTTTGTACCGTTTTCATGCAGTTTATTTCTAAAAGAAACTGAGCATGAATCAATATGCTATCATTGCTGACTATATATTGGGATGTTTATCGTATGTCTTCCTGTCGTTGAGATTTGATGGAGATATTGGAAAAGATGAGATTGAGGAGAAAGAGGTAAACCAAAGAGGAATAAACATTGGCAAAAATGAGGAGGTTCCAAAGCAATTGCCAGTTAGTAATAAGAAGAAAACCAGACATGAACTGATCTCAAAAGCTAGACAAGAGGTAACATCAGATAAGACATTATTTACTTGGAGGCTGTGTGAGTTTGTATGGTCATTTCCATTGTATTTTTGCAAGTTGATGCAGATCTTAGAGCAATTTCCTTCTCTCTTGATCCGAAGGAGAGAAAAGGGATAAAAAAGAAACAATTTCTGCTCTGTTTGAGACTTACTTTCGCATTCTGAAGCATAGATGACCACTTCCAATTCAAGGTCTGTCTTTGGTTTCTTTTGTTGTATCATAACTAATGATTCCTTTCTAGAATTATTTGGTCTGTCTTTTGTTCTGGATTTGACATATATTGATTTAATGTCATGAAATTTCACTTCATTCTGGAATCGTGCGACATGGAGGCCATCATGGCAGGATACTTCAAGACACTCTTCCACCTCAACCCCGGCGGGATCCAGCCACACCCGCCGGCCACCTGCGATAGGGAGTCGCTCTTGAGGTCGCATGGTAGGGAGGCCTTGTCCTCTGCTGCTGGCATGCCGCTTGAAGCAGCTGCAGTTTCATAATTCATTCAGGCTTTGAACAAAAACTTCTGAAACTGCAGAAAGAGTTTATAGTTCTACCAGATACTGATGCTTCAGCTTCACAGGATCAAATCACATCGCAGTAACTTCCATTTGCAAATTCTTATCTTGTCCATATGAGTCACTGGTTAATTATATTGGCAAGATCTGTGCTGCCAACGATGATTATGATAGTCGCTTTGAATGAAGATATATTTGGTTCTGCTCAGTGTACCTAAACTAGAATACTTAGTGTAATAAATCGCTCCTGTTTGAACATGTAAATAAATTTTGTAAAGCAGTTGATAATGGCATGTGTTCTATTCAATAGAATCCGTTACAGAGACATCTTTTGTCTGTGCTTATGTACATCAGAACTGTCTGCAAATGAGACTTAATTCTTTATGATATGTTTGTCTAACCGATGCTATATCCACGATTGCTATGTCAGAATAACCTTGGCATTTATATGGTTGCCAGAATTCATGTTGTATGTAGCACTTGATTATGGCACAATGGCACATCAAAGAAGCTCTCTCTGTCCCGCAATGTCCTCTCCTCCAAGTGCAATGGGTAGGTCATCTGAATCCACAACACAAGGATGCCAAAAACTCAATTACAGTATGCTTTCTATATTAGATTCTTAGGATCTCATTGTGTGCTTGTAATCGTGCAGTAAGGGTTCCAAGTCTGGAGCTTCGTCGAGGTGTGCTGGTTGTCAATGTTCTGGCTTCAAGGTCCAAATCCGGCAGTTGGGACCTGGAATGATTCAGCAAATGCAACATCCTTGCAATGAGTGCAAGGGTTCTGGAGAGACCATCAGCGATAAAGATAGATGCCCACAATGCAAAGGTGATAAAGTTGTGTCGGAGAAGAAAGTTTTTGAAGTGGTAGTTGAGAAAGGTATGCAGAACGGGCATAAGATCACATTCCCTGGCGAAGCTGATGAAGCGGTAATGACTCCTTAGTCCTTAGTTCTAAAGTTATTCCTCTGGCACAAACTAAACTTCTGTTCTAACTAATGTGTGCAACCTTGGGTTCTAACTATCTTGTGCTCATGTGCAGCCTGATACTGCCACTGGGGATATCATCTTTGTTCTCCAGCAAAAGGAGCATCCCAAGTTCAAGAGAAAGGGCGATGACCTCTTCTACGAGCACACACTGACCTTGACTGAATCTCTGTGTGGCTTCCAGTTTGTTCTGACTCACATGGATAACAGGCAAATGCTGATCAAATTGAACCATGGCGAAGTTGTGAAGCCTGGTGGGTGATTCTGACATATGATTATGATTCTGCCTTCATGATTTGGCCAATGCTCATTGATTACTTTAAATTTGTGCAGATTCTTTCAAGGCAATCAACGATGAAGGCATGCCCATGTATCAGAGGCCCTTCATGAAGGGCAAGCTGTACATCCACTTCTCGGTGGAGTTCTCGGACTCGTTGAGCCCGGAGCAGTGCAAGGCCCTAGAGGTTGTTCTCCCGCCCAAGCCAGTATCACAGTACACTGACATGGAGCTGGACGAGTGCGAGGATACGATGCCCTACGACGTGAACATCGAAGAGGAGATGCGGAGGCGGCAACAGCAGCACCAGGAGGCCTACGACGAGGACGATAATGTGCCAGGCGGTGGGCAGAGGGTGCAGTGCGCCCAGCAGTAGGTAGCTTGCGGCAAATTTGTTGTTTCGCTTTGGGCGACTATTGAGTTTACCCGCTTGTATTGGTCTTATGATACTTCGGTTACAAGAGTGCAGTATTACTAAGGATTAGTTCCTATATAATGGCACATTGGCACTAACATTGTTATGCATTTTAATGCACCCGTAGCAACGCACGGGCATAGACCTAGTATACAATGAAACAACTAAGGAGGAGATGGATGTTTGAGTGCACCAGAGTTAATAGTTAGTTGGCTAAAAAATTGCTAGTAAAATTAGCTAGCTAACAAATAACTAGCTAACTAATAGCTAATTTACTTAAAAATAGCTAATAGCTGGACATCATGCTCGAGCTACTAATTATTAGCTCTAGTGACCCCTGTAACCGCGTATTACTAGAACACTACCGTACGTGGTCAGACGATGTCGGTTGACTGTCTATCCGTACGTACTTGCCATCGTCCATTGCATGTATACGAGTCTAAACGCAAACAACGTACGGCAAAAGTAGAACCACCGTAGTTCTCAATACAATACAGGAGCCTTCTCTTACTAATTAAATTCGATT
Organism: Zea luxurians; assembly: GCA_029449295.1. Taxonomy (NCBI): domain Eukaryota; kingdom Viridiplantae; phylum Streptophyta; class Magnoliopsida; order Poales; family Poaceae; genus Zea; species Zea luxurians. The sequence continues at coordinate 51,857,940 of JAOPSE010000021.1, read as the reverse complement.
AACCATGTTGACGTACGGAGATGTATAGTTACGCCGACGACGACTCATCAGTTTTGCATGCTGCTGTACGTATACGCACAGGCCGGCCGGTCACTGTCACTACTATGCCGGCCGGCCGAATCACACTTCACACAACACAAGCCGGCCACGTCTGTCTGTCTACTCATCTGGAAAAAGTCCCATGGGTTGGATTGGCGCGTTGAACCTCCGATCCGATCCACATCCACCGCTCTATATAAACCCCCCTGCATCGCATCGTCTCTTGTCCGTCGTCATCACCAAGTTTGAGCATCGATCAGCCCATAAGAAACACAGCTGGATCATATCGAGCGAGCTAATCCACAGCACGGATACAGTGTTAGAGACACAAGGACGACGACAATGGCCGCCGCCGCTTGGACGACAACAAGGAAGGCGACCACGAGCACCAGCAAGGCTGCCTTGTTGGCGTTGGCGAGCTGTGTGGCCGCCGCCGGCGGTGTCACCCGTGACGACGACAAGCAGCGGAAGAGCGTTCCGAAAGGGTACCTCCCCATCGTGCTGGTCCTCCGCGGCGGCGGTGACGACGATGCAGGGACGGTGGAGACGGAGACGATGGTGCTGGTGCGCGTGAGCGACCTCAAGGAGCCGTGCATGGCCGCGTTGCTGGAGGCGGCCGAGGAGCAGTTCGGGTACGGCCAGCTCGGGGTGCTCAGGGTCCCCTGTGACGCGCAGCGTTTCCACCACGTGGTGAACATGGCACGAAAGCAAAAGATCGATCGAGTTACATGCAAGCTGTAGTGTTGCTGCAATTCTTTTCTCGGTAGGGTGGTCATTGTTTCACGTAAAAATAACGTAATAAGTAATTGATGCGTTAAATTATGTTCATTTAAATCTATCTGTAATCGGGTATCATACTAGAAATTAAAGTACACAGAAGTTTTATAGTGGTGGTTGTGAACTTATTTTCACTGTCGTTTTTCTAGAACCGCTAGTGATAGTTGTCGACGTTTCGACCCGGGGGGTCCCTGGACCGATGAGTAAATTGTCGCCGCGTGTTCCAGCCCAGATGGGTCGGCGCGAGACGGAGCACAAGGGGGAGAAACCAGTGAGGGGGAAACCGTGGCCTCGTGTTGTCCTTACAAGCGTTCGCGAGGGAGAGAGAGAGTGTGAGACTGCGCGTCAGCCCGTTCTCCCGCGCGGCCACCTTTTTTGTACGAGGGCCCTGGACCTTCCTTTTATAGACGTAAGGAGAGGGTCCAGGTGTACAACGGGGGTGTAGCAGTGTGCTAACGTGTCTAGCAGAGGGGAGCCAGAGCCCCATGTACATACCGACGTGGCTGTCGGAGAGGTGTTGGAGCCCTGTTCATGTGGCGTCGTGGCCGTCGGAGGAGCGCTTGAGCCCTGTAGAAGCACATATGTCGGGGCTGTCGGATTCTTGCTGACGTCTCCTTGCTTCCGTAGGGGGCTGAGAACCGCCGTCGTCATGGAGTATGCGGGGTGCCATCATTGCTTGTTTTACCGGGGCGAGCCAGATGGGACGCCGGTCTTGTTCCCCGTAGTCTGAGCTAGCTAGAGGTAGGGTAATGATGTACCCCCCTGCGACGTGGTCGGTCCGAGCCCAAGGTCGGGCGAGGCGGTGGCTCCTCCGAGGTCGAGGTCGAGGCTGAGTCCGAGCCCGGGGGTCGGGCGAGGCGGAGACCGTCTTCCGAGGTCGAGGCAGAGTCCGAGCCCTGGGGTCGGGCGAGGCAGAGACCGTCGTCCGAGGTCGAGGCAGAGTCCGATCCCTGGGGTCGGGCGAGGCGGAGACCGTCTTCCGAGGTCGAGGCAGAGTCCGAGCCCTGGGGTCGGGCGAGGCGGAGACCGTCGTCCGAGGCGAGGTCGAGTCCGAGCCCTGGGGTCGGGCGAGGCGGAGACTGTCTTCTGGAGCAAGGTCGAGTCCGAGCCCTGGGGTCGAGCGAGGCGGAGACTGTCTTCCAGAGTCGAGGTTGGGTCCGAGCCCTGGGGTCGGGCGAGGCGGAGATCGTCTTCCGGAGTCGAGGTTGAGTCCGAGCCCTGGGGTCGGGCGAGACGGAGATTCCTATGGCGCTCGAGGCTGGACTTGGCTGCTGTCAGCCTCACCCTGACAGGTGGCACAACAGTCGGAGCAGTGCAGACGACGCTGTTTTCCTGTCAGGTCAGTCAGTGGAGGGGCGAAGTGACTGCGGTCACTTCGGCCTTGTCGACTGGAAAGCGCGCGTCAGGAGGCGATCCTTGCATTGAATGCTCCTACGATCCGGTCGGCTGGCGAGGCAATCTGGCCAAGGTTGCTTCTCCGTGAAGCCTGCCCGAGCTGGGCCTTGGGCGAGTCGAAGGTGCGCCCGTTGCTTGAGGAGACCCTCGGGCGAGGCACGAATCTGCCTTGGTCTACCGTTCCTGCCCGAGGCTGGGCTCGGGTGAGGCGAGATCGTGTCCCTTGAGTGGACGGAGCCTTGACCGGAATTGCGCCCATCAGGCCTTTGCAGCTTTGTGCTGATGGGGGTTACCAGCTGAGATTAGGAGCCTTGGGGTACCCCTAATTACGGTCCTCGACAGTAGCCCTCGAGCCTCAAAGAGAGTGTGGGTACTCGCTTGGAGGCTTTGTCGCACTTTTTTGCAAGGGGACCGGCCTTTCTCGGTTGCATTTTGTTCCGGTGGGTGCGCACGAGCGCACCCGCCGGGTGTAGCCCCTGAGGCCTCGGAGGAGTGGTTTGACTCCTTCGAGGTCTTAATGCCTTTCGTGATACCTCGGCCGGTCTGGTTGTTCCCTCATGCGAACTGGTCGTTGCCCGGGTGCATAGTCAGGTTCCGAGTTCTCGGGCTAGTATGTTGACGCTGTCAATGGGTTGGCTGAAGCCGGGTTTGCGAGAGCAGCCCCCGAGCCTCTACACAGGGCGAGAGGACGGTCAAGGACTGACTCGGCTTTTTTCATACGCCCCTTCGTCGCCTTTCCGCAAGGAGGAGGGGGGAAAGCGCCATGTTGCCCTCGGAGGGCGCCGAACATGGTGTCTCCGGTGAGTTGCTAACGGGTGATCCGAGTGGACGCCCGTGCCCCGTTCGATAAGGGTCGGCTAGTGGCCCAGAGGCACGCTCCAAAAGTACCTGCAGGTGATTTGCCGGACCCGGTCCCGTTCGATAGGGTCCGAGGGCTCGATGCCTCCCTCTGATGGGATTCCGTTACAGAATCGCTCCTGCTGGTCTCGGAAATGTCCTAGGGTACCTCGGGAGCGTAGCCCGAGCCTTGGTTATGTATCGAACGTACCCAGAGTCATCCCTCGCTCTGCATGCTCTGAGGCGGCTGTCGAACCCTTCAGGAGGCTAGCCTACGAACCCCTAATCAGTAGTGGGCGCGGAGCCCGTGTGGCCTGAGGCGGCTGTCGAACCCTTCCGAGGGGCCAACCTTCGAACCTCTGACCAGCAGTGGGCGTGGAGCCCGAATGCTCTGAGGCGGGTGTCGAACCCTTCCGAGGGGCCAGCCTTCGAACCTCTGATCAGTAGGGGGGCTCGGGGCCCGCTTCCTTCGCGGAGAAGGATCCCTTTCGGAGTATCCCCCTTTCCCGGTCCCTGTAGCAAGAGAGAGAAAGGGGAAGAAGAAAAGGATACGAAATTGAACGATGTGGCGCACCTTTTTTGACGCGGTCATTATGGCGGAGGTGAAGCGTCGCCCGCTTCGCCTGCCAAAGGTGTCGCCTGCCCTGCCGCAAAGTTAATGCGACGGGACGAGTGGTTCGCGGGGCAGCCGTTGTGCATGCGCGAGCCGTTCGAGGAACGGGACACGGGCGCGTCGTCTTCACGCCGTGGGAGAGGGCTATCTCGCTGTTCCAGGAGAGGACGTGAGCCTGTAGACGATTTGACTGCTGCTTCCGCCCGCCTACCGCGCCATTACTGCCGGCCCACTTCTGGCCATATCGACCGTCGCGCCTTCTCCCGCGGCTGACTGACCCGTGACCGGCGTGCCTGGTTGGCACTGTTGTGTCATGCGCAGGGTTGCCTCGAGTCACGGCACCGATTCCGTAGTCGAGAAGGCGCAGCGCTGGCGCAAGTGGCGCCACAGTTTTTTGCACGTAGTAAGCGGCGCGCCGGTTACATGACGTGTGGGCCTGGGCCTCCATGCTGGATGCGTCGAAGTCGAAAGGGTGCGCCCCCTTGGGGCAGTTGCATGCCGCCTGCATGGCGGTCCGCCCTTTCACCCGCTAGTTTGGGCGAAGACGGAGAGATGCTTGTAACCGCTGGGCAGTTGCGCGCTCCGTGCGCGGCAGTTTGGCTTCTTCTGTCCTAGGCCAGCTCGCATGACGCGTGGGACCCAGCCCCCGTGTCGTAGGGGGAGGACCTTGGAGCGTGTTGGTGAAGACTTAGTCCGCGACGGCTGAGGACGCAAGCGGGGAGAGTCGCCTTTAAAAAGGGATCGACCTCCTGGGCGGTAGCCATGCCTTCGCACTTCCCTCATGCGTCGCGCCCTTCCGCCTTCCGAGCCCCCGGATGGGGAGCGCCCGCGTTGTCTTCGTCTTGTTGTGGAAGGAGCGCAACCTTGTGGAGGTTGGTACCTTTCAGCCATCGCTCGGCTTCAAGGATTTTCGTCGTGCGGCCTGGCTGCATTCCCCCACCAATGGGCAGTTTGGTGGAGAGAAGCGAGCCGGGCTGCGGCCTCCGCCCCGCCCTCAGCTTCAAGGATTTTCGTCATCCGGGCTGAGGCGGAGGAGCGTACCGAGTGGGGGGTTGCCTCTGCGTGGGCCGGTAACCCTTTTCTTCCCCCAACGTTTGGGGGAGAAAGGCATCCTCCAGCCCCGTGGAGGCTTCCCTCGGCCATGCGGGGGAAGGCGAACTGCTGCTTCCTGGACAGGGTGCAGCGTTCCGTCCTTCGTCTGAGCGGTGGTCGCGCCGCGTACGAGCCGGCCACGTCCAGGTCTTCCTCGCGCCGATAGCCGTGCTAGAGGGTTGCCTAGCACGTCGTACGCCGCGAGGGCGGTGCTCATGTTCTGGGGCGGCCTCGGCGAGGGCGGGAGTGAGGACCTGCCGGTGCGCTTTGGGGCGGTCGGCGCCCGCTGGTGCGGTGTTGGCGGACAGGTGGACGCCGCCGTCGGTGCTGAGGTGGTAGCAGCCGGAGAAGGTTTCTCTGCCGACGAGATCGCCAACTCCGCCTACACCCCTGGACCTCCGTCTCCCTGGCTAGAATGGCTGGTTCTCGTCCTTGGTGGGCGAGGGCCTTTCCGCCGCAGCGTTTGTCCTGAAGCCGTTGCTGCAGCTGTCTTGCCGCTTGGGACGGAGGTCGTTGTCGCTACTGTCGGAGCGGGCGGCGGTAAGCCGCTTGGAGTTCGTCGCCCCGTGGGCCTCCTGGTATGGAGGTTGTTCGTACCCACAGGAACGGAACCGGAGTCCCGTTTGTAATGGCACCTTGAGTGCTGGTGTATGTTCATTGCGGCTGTCGGGGCCTGAACATTTCAGCGTAGAGCCGTGTTTCTTCCCCATTTCGAGCACCAGGACTTGTCTGTCGGCTAGCTGGACCGCTTAACCAAGTGTGAGTTGCCCTGTGTGGAAGGTGACGAGTGAGGTATCCGTATCCCAGAGGCGTATGAGTCCCTCGGCTCGGTCGGCCTTGCCGCTCGAGGCTTCTCTTGCTTAGTGAAGGAACCCTCGGCTGCTCTGCGATGAGCCGAAGCCGGAGGCAGCGGTGTCAGCATGGACAGAGGCGGAGTCGGCTGGGGAAGAAACTTCGTCGGCCTAGGAGTAGGGGACTTTCTAGGCCGAGGAGGCGTTGTAGTGGCGGCTGGGACCTGGCCAGGTCGTCCACTGGCGGGACCAACCCTGGAGTCGGGCTGCCGAGGCCATGAGCCGGGCTGGTGTCTTCGGGGGACAGCTGGCTGAGGCTACGGAGCGACCGGTCCGGCTGTCTGCTTAGGCCAGGTTCCTGGAGGAGACCCTGGCGGCGATGGCCCAGACGCGGTGCTGACATCTTCCTTCGAGGTGGAAATCCTCCAACCGTGTTGCTGTTCGAGGCCGGGTCGGATTCCGCCGAAGGTGGAGTCGATGCCGAGGGTGCTGCTGCTCCCCCTACTGACGTCTGAACCTGCAGGAACAGTTTTTCTGTAGTGTGCGTATGTTTCTTGTGGCCGCCGAGGCCAAAACATACTGTCATCGTGTTGTAAAGCTGTGTTTCTTTTCTTCTTGTTTCGAGTATCAGGACTTGTTCGTCGGTAACAGAATCGTTTATCCGAGCGAGAGTTACTTATCGCAGAAGGTGATGAGTGAGGTATCCATATCCCGGAGGCGTAGGAATCCCTCGGCTCGGTCGGCCTTGCCTGCTTACGTGTACTCTTACTCGTCCGTAGGATTCTGTTATCGATATAGTCGAGATGGCACGAAAAATCGTTTCGGCAGAAAAAGTTTTCGAGCGTTAAGACTTGTTCGGACAGTGGAATCCCTTATCCGAGCGTGAGTTACTTATCGCAGAAGGTGATGAGTGAGGTATCCGTATCCCGGAGGCGTAGGAGTCCCTTGGCTCGGTCGGCCTTGCCTGCTTACGTGTACTCCATCGTTTTTAGGACTCCACTATCGAAGTAGTCGAAAAGCACGAAAGATGTTCTTGCAGAAAGACTTTTTCCGAGGAAAATTTTGACGCAGAGGGGGTTCCCCCCTTCTAGCCCCCGAGGGAGGGTCGGGCTTTGCCGAGGCAAGGCTGATTCTTCCTTGTTGGTAAGTAAACGAGGTACATGAACGACATGAAAACATCTTAAGGGTAGAAGCGACGTAGCTGTCGGATGTTCCGAGCGTTGCTATAGACCTCGCCTTGACTGTTGGCCAGCTTGTATGTTCCGGGCTTCAGAATCTTGGCGATGATGAATGGCCCTTCCTAGGGAGGCGTGAGCTTATGGCGCCCTCTGGCGTCTTGTCGTAGCCGAAGCACCAAGTCGCCCACCTTGAGGTCTCGGGACCGAACCCCTCGGGCGTGGTAGAGTCGCAGGGACTGCTGATACCGTGCCGAGTGTAGTAAGGCCATGTCCCGAGCCTCTTCCAGCTGGTCAAGTGAGTCTTCTCGGTTTGTCTGGTTGCTTCGGGCGTCGTATGCCCTCGTCCTTGGGGAGCCGTATTCTAAGTCTGTGGGCAAGATAGCCTCGGCCCCATAGACTAGAAAAAATGGCGTGAGGCCCATGGCTCAGCTTGGCGTCGTCCTCAGACTCCAGGCCACCGAGGGGAGTTCCTTCATCCACCGCCTGCCGAACTTGTTGAGGTCGTTGTAGATCCTCGGCTTGAGTCCTTGCAGAATCATGCCGTTGGCACGCTCTACCTGCCCATTCGTCATGGGGTGAGCTACGGCGGCCCAGTCCACCCGGATGTGGTGGTCCTCGCAGAAGTCTAGGAACTTTCTGCCAGTGAACTAGGTGCCGTTGTCGGTGATGATGGAGTTCGGGACCCCGAAGCGATGGATGATGTTGGTGAAGAATGCCACCGCCTGTTCGGACCTGATGCTGTTTAGGGGTCGGACCTTGATCCACTTGGAGAATTTGTCGATGGTGACCAGCAAGTGCGTGAAGCCCCCGGGTGCCTTCTGCAAGGGATCGACGAGATCCAGACCCCACACAGCAAATGGCCAGGTGATGGGTATTGTTTGCAAGGCCTGAGCGGGTAGGTGCGTCTGCCTTGCATAGAATTGACACCCTTGGCAGGTGCGTACAATCCTAGTGGCGTCGGCCACCGCGATTGGCCAGTAGAAACCTTGTCGGAAGGCGTTTCCCACGAGGGCTCGAGGTGCTGCGTGGTGACCGCAAGCCCCCAAGTGTATTTCTTGCAATAACTCCTGACCTTCGGTGATGGATATGCATCGCTGGAAGATGCCTGAGGGGCTGCGGTGGTAGAGCTCCTTTCTGTCACCCAACAAGACGAACGACTTGGCGCGCCGCGCAAGTCGCCGAGCTTCGGCTCTATCGAGGGGTAGCTCTCCTCGGTGGAGATATTGCAGGTATGGGGTCTGCCAGTTTCGATTAGGCGTGACCCCATTCCGCTCTTCCTCGACGCGTAGTGCCTCACCCTCGGGAGCCGAGGGTGCCTCGGGCGGGGCCGAGGTTACCTCGGGCTGAGCTGAGGGTGCCTCGGGCTGAGCCGAGGGCGCCTGGAGCAGAGCCGAGGCCTTCTCAGGCTCGGGAATGTCGTCGGTCTTGACGGAGGGTTGATGTAGGTCTCGGGAGAAGACGTCCGAAGGAACCGTTGTCCGCCCCGAGGCTATCTTAGCCAGCTCGTCTGCAGTCTCGTTGTATCGTTGAGCGACGTGGTTGAGCTCGAGCCCGTAGAACTTGTCCTCAGGCGCCGAACCTCGTCGCAGTAGGCTTCCATCTTCGGGTCGCGGCAGTGGGAGTTCTTCATGACTTGGTCGATGACAAGCTACGAGTTGCCACGAGCGTCGAGGCACCGGACCCCTAGCTCTATGGCGATGCGCAACCCGTTAACCAGAGCCTCATACTCGGCCACGTTGTTGGACGCCGGGAAATGGAGGCGCAGCACGTAGCGGAGGTGCTTCTCGAGGGGTGAGATGAAGAGCAGGCCCGCGCCCGCTCCTGTTTTCATCAGCGACCCATCGAAATACATGGTCCAGAGTTCCGGTTGGATCAGAGCTGCTGGAAGCTGGGTGTCGACCCATTCAGCCACAAAGTCTGCCAAGACTTGGGACTTGATGGCCTTCCGAGGGGCGAACGAGATCGTCTCGCCCATGATCTCCACCGCCCACTTTGCAATCCTACCCGAGGCCTCTCGACACTGGATGATCTCCCCCAGGGGGAAGGATGACACCACAGTCACCGGATGAGACTCGAAGTAGTGTCGCAACTTTTGCCGTGTCAGAATTACCGCGTACAGTAGCTTCTAAACTTGCGGGTAGCGGATTTTGGCCTCGGACAGTACCTCACTGATGAAGTAGACCGGCCTCTGGACGGGCAATGCATGCCCTTCTTCTCGTCTCTCGACCACGATCGCGGCGCTGACCACCTGAGTGGTAGCGGCGACGTAGATCAAGAAGGCTTCTCCGGCAGCGAGGGGCACCAGGATGGGCACGCTTGTAAGGAGCGCCTTCAAGTTCCCGAGGGCTTCCTCGGCCTCGGGGGTCCAAGTGAAGCGCTCGGTCTTCCTTAAGAGGCGATACAGGGGCAGGCCTCTTCCGCCGAGGCGCGAGATGAAGCGGCTCAGAGCCGCAAGGCATCCCATGACCCTTTGTACTCCTTTCAAGTCCTTGATGGGCCCCATGTTGGTGATGGCCGCGATTTTCTCTGGGTTGGCCTCGATGCCCCGCTCGGAGACGATGAACCCCAGGAGCATGCCTCGGGGGACTCCGAGGACACACTTCTCGGGATTAAGTTTTACACCTTTCGCCTTGAGACACTCGAATGTCGTTTCAAGGTCGGAGAGGAGGTCGGAGGCTTTCCTCGTCTTGACTACGATGTCATCGACGTAAGCCTCGACCGTTCGGCCAATGTGCTGACCGAACACATGGTTCATGCACCTTTGGTATGTCGCACCCGCATTCCTCAAACCGAATGGCATAGTAATGTAGCAGTACATGCCAAAAGGTATGATGAAAGAAGTCGCGAACTAGTCGGATTCTTTCATCCTGATTTGGTGATACCCTGAGTAGGCATCAAGGAATGACAGGGTTTCGCACCCAGCAGTGGAATCCACGATTTGATCGATGCGAGGCAGAGGGTAGGGAACCTTCGGACATGCTTTGTTTAGACCAGTGTAGTCTACACACATCTGCCATTTCCCACCTTTCTTTTTCACAAGCACAGGGTTGGCTAGCCATTCGGGATGGAATACCTCTTTGATGAACCCTGTAGCCATCAGCTTGTGGATCTCCTCGCCTATGGCTCTGCGCTTTTCTTTGTCGAATCGGCGCAGAGGCTGCTTCACAGGTCGGGCTCCAGCTCGGATATCCAGTGAGTGCTCGGCGACATCCCTCGGTATGCCAGGCTTGTCCGAGGGACTCCACGCAAAAACCTCGGCGTTTGCGCGGAGAAAGTCGACGAGCACTGCTTCCTATTTGGGGTCGATCTCGAAGCCGATCCGGATCTGCTTGGAGGTGTCGTTGCTGGGGTCGAGAGGGACGGACTTAACCGCCTCTGCTGGTTCAAAGTTGCTGGCATGGCGCTTCACATCTAGCACCTCCTTGGGGAGGCTCTCCAGATCGGCGATGAGGGCCTTGGATTCGGCGAGGGCCTCGGCGTACTCCACGCACTCCACGTCGCATTCGTACGCGTGTCGGTACGTGGGGCCGACAGAAATGACCCCATTGGGGCCCAGCATCTTGAGCTTGAGGTAGGTGTAGTTGGGGACGACCATGAACTTGGCGTAGCATGGTCTCCCCAGCACTGCGTGGTAGGTTCCTCGAAACCCGACCACCTCGAACGTGAGGGTTTCCTTTTGGAAGTTGGAGGGAGTCCCGAAGTAGACGGGCAGATCGAGTTGTCTAAAGGGCTAGACATGCTTCCCGGGAATGATCCCGTGAAAGGGCGCCGCGCCGGCCCGGATCGAGGACAGATCGATCTGCAGGAGCCCGAGGGTGTCGGCGTAGATGAGGTTGAGGCTACTGCCTCTGTCCATGAGGACCTTGGTAAGCCTGACAATGCCGATGACAGGATCAACAACGAGCGGGTACTTCCCCGGGCTTGGCACGCGGTCGGGGTGGTTGCCTTGGTCGAAGGTGATGGGCTTGTCGGACCAGTCTAGGTAGACTGGCGCCGCCACCTTCACCGAGCAGACCTCCCGGCGCTCTTGCTTGCGGTGCCGAGCCGAGGCGTTCGCCACCCGCCCACCGTAGATCATGAAGCAGTCATGGACCTCGGGGAACTCCTCTGCCTTGTGACCCTCCTTCTTGTCGTTGTCGGGGGCCCTGCCACCTTCCGTCGGTGTCCCGACATTGTGGAAGTAGCGCCGAAGCATGACGCACTCCTCAAGGGTGTGCTTGACGGGACCCTGATGATAGGGGCACGACTCCTTGAGCATCTTGTCGAACAAGTTGGCGCCTCCGGGAGGCTTTCGAGGGTTCTTGTGCTCGGCGGCGGCGACAAGGTCTGCGTCGGCGACATCGCGTTTCGCTTGCGACTTCTTCTTGCCCTTCTTCTTTGCGCCGCGCTGAGCGGACGCCTCGGGGACGTCATTCGGCTGGCGCCCCTGAGGCTGCTTGTCCTTCCGGAAGATGGCCTCGACCGCCTCCTGGCCAGAGGCGAACTTGGTGGCGATGTCCATCAGCTTGCTCGCCCTGGTGGGAGTCTTGCGACCCAGCTTGCTCACCAGGTCGCGGCAAGTGGTGTCGGCGAGGAACGCGCCGATGACATCTGAGTCGGTGATGTTGGGCAGCTCGGTGTGCTACTTCGAGAATCGCCGGATGTAATCCCGCAGGGATTCTCCCGGCTGCTGGCGGCAGCTTCGAAGATCCCAGGAGTTCCCAGGGCGCACGTATGTGCCCTGGAAGTTGCCGGCGAAGGCTTTGACCAGGTCGTCCCAGTTGGAGATCTACGCAGGAGGCAGATGCTCCAGCCAGGCTCAGGCGGCGTCGGAGAGGAATAGGGGGAGGTTGCGGATGATGAGGTTGTCATCGTTCGTTCCACCCAGCTGGCAGGCCAGCCTGTAGTCCGTGAGCCACAGTTCTGGCCTTGTCTCCCCCGAGTACTTGGTGATGGTAGTCGGGGCTCGGAACCGAGTCGGGAACGGCGCCCGTCGTATGGCCCGGATGAAAGCTTGCGGACCGGGTGGTTCAGGCGAAGGGCTCCGATCCTCCTCGCTGTCATAGCATCCCCCACGCCTAGGGTGGTAGCCTCGGCGCACCCTCTCGTCGAGGTGGGCTCGACGGTCGCGGCGATGGTGCTCGTTGCCGAGGCGGCCCGGGGCCGCAGGCGCTGTGTCCCGCGTGCACCCGGTGTGGACCGAGGCTTCCCGCATGAATCGAGAAGTCGCGGCGTGATGCTCCGGGGGGTACCCCTGCCTTCGGGAGGCAGAGCTTTCGGCCCGTCGGACCGCGGCATCCTCCAGGAGATTCTTGAGTTCTCCCTGGATACGCCGCCCCTCGGTGGTGGATGGTTCCGGCATCGCTCGGAGTAGTATTGCTGCTGCAGCCAGGTTCTGGCCGACCCCACTGGAAGCCGGGGGCAGCCTTGCCCTGGCATCGTCGGTGATGTGGTGCTGGACGTCCTGGGCCAAATGACGCGCTTCTCCGGCCGGCGCTCGGCCTACCCGCTCCTGCCCGATGTTCTGCCGGAGCTACACAAGTTGTCCTGCTTCCTCGTCGAGCCTGGCCTGCATCTCGCGGATTTGCTCGAGCTGTGTGTCCTGACCCCCCGCAGGGATTGGGACCACAGCTAGCTCCCAAAGGATGTCAACGCGAGGCGCATGCCCAGGGGGATCGCCGTCCTCCGGCATACCAAGATGGTTGCCTTCGTCGAGACCCTCTAAATCGACGTGGAAACATTCGCGACTTGGGCCACAGTCCTCATCGCCGAGGCTGTGGCTATCATCGGAGCAATCGGAGAGGCAGTAGTCGTATGCGGTCATGATGTCCCGCATGGCACTAGGGTTATCGAGCCCGGAGAAATCCCAACCATAGTCGGGCTCGTCATCTTCCACGGAACCCGGGGGCCCGTAGGTCGAGATGGCCGTCAATCTGTCCCAGGTTGACCACATATGGTACCCCGGAAGGTTTGGATATGCCTTTATGAAAGCGTCCACCGAAGCGGGATCGCTTGGTGGGTCGAAGCTGAATCTAAAAGGCACAGGATGTGAAACGGACAGTACCTCTTGATCAACGGATGGTGACGGAGTCGCGTCGGGGACGGACTGCACCGTTATCTCAGGTACGAGGCTAACGCTCAGCAAGTCCTTCGCGATCGTGCTGGCATCATCCGTCTGCTTGGGGTTGGCGTGTTGCGGGGAAACGACGCTCGTCTTCGTATCAGACGCATGGTCAACGTCCGACGTGTCCCCCGCTGGGGCGCCGGCGTCGTCGACTCGCTCGACAGCCGACAAGGTGCCGCCTCCTGCTTGGCCATGGTTGCCCCGCCTCCTTCCCCGTCGTCGGGGAAGGTGACGGGACAGACTCGGATGCTGTTCTTCCGCCACGCGGGGAAGACGTCGTCGATTCCACCGCCGGCGGGCGGGCTGACGGCCGCCATTGTCGTTGTCGTGCGACGGAGGAAGGAGTATCATGTCGTAGCTGTCGTCGAGGGACATGAACTCGAGACTCCCGAAATGGAGCTTCGTCCCGGGTTGGAGAGGTCGCTGGAGACTCCCCATCTGGAGCTTGACAGGAAGCTGTTCGTCAACACGCAGTAGGCCCCTACCTGGCACGCCAACTATCGGCGTTTTGACCCCGGGGGTCCCTGGACCGACGAGTAAATTGTCGTTGCGTGTCCCAGCCTAGATGGGTCGGCGCGAGACGGAGCACAAGGGGGGGAAAACCAGTGAGGGGAAACCGCGGCCTCGTGTTGTCCTGCGCCCAGGGCGGATGCGCTTGCAGTAGGGGGTTACAAGCGTTTGCGAGGGAGAGAGAGAGAGAGGGTGTGAGACTGCGCGTCAGCCCGTTCTCCCGCGCGACCACCTTTTTTGTACGAGGGCCCTGAACCTTCCTTTTATAGACGTAAGGAGAGGGTCCAGGTGTACAACGGGGGGTGTAGCAGTGTGCTAACGTGTCTAGCAGAGTGGAGCCAGAGCCCCATGTACATGTCGACGTGGCTGTCGGAGAGGTGTTGGAGCCCTGTTCATGTGGCGTCGTGGCCGTCGGAGGAGCGCTTGAGCCCTGTAGAAGCACAGCTGTCGGGGCTGTCGGATCCTTGCTGACGTCTCCTTGCTTCCGTAGGGGGCTGAGAACCACCGTCGTCATGGAGCACGCGGGGTGCCATCATTGCTTGTTTTACCGGGGCGAGCCAGATGGGACGTCAGTCTTGTTCCCTGTAGCCTGAGCTAGCTAGGGGTAGGGTAATGATGTACCCCCCTGCGACATGGTCGGTCCGAGCCCAAGGTCGGGCGAGGCGTGGCTCCTCCGAGGTCGAGGCTGAGTCCGAGCCCAGGGGTCGGGCGAGGCGGAGACCGTCTTCCGAGGTCGAGGCAGAGTCCGAGCCCTGGGGTCGGGCGAGGTGGAGACCGTCGTCCGAGGTCGAGGTTGAGTCCGAGCCCTGGGGTCGGGTGAGGCGGAGACCGTCTTCCGAGGTCGAGGCAGAGTCTGAGCCCTGGGGTCGGGCGAGGCGGAGACTGTCTTTGGAGCGAGGTCGAGTCCGAGCCCTGGGGTCGGGCGAGGCGGAGACTGTCTTCCGGAGTCGAGGTTGGGTCCGAGCCCTAGGGTCGGGTGAGGCGGAGATCGTCTTCCAGAGTCGAGGTTGAGTCCGAGCCCTGGGGTCGGGTGAGGCGGAGATTCTTATGGCGCCCGAGGCTGGACTTGGCTGCTGTCAGCCTCACCCTGACAGGTGGCACAGCAGTCGGAGCAGCGTAGGCGGCGCTGGGGTGAAGTGACTGCGGTCACTTCGGCCTTGTCGACTGGAAAGTGCGCGTCAGGATAAGGTGTCAGGCGATCCTTGCATTGAATGCTCCTGCGATCCGGTCGGCTGCCGAGGCGATCTGGCCAAGGTTGCTTCTCCGTGAAGCCTGCCCGAGCTGAGCCTCGGACGAGTCGAAGGTGCGCCCATTGCTTGAGGAGACCCTCGGGCGAGGCGCGAATCTGCCTTGGTCTACCGTTCCTGCCCGAGGCTGGGCTCGGGTGAGGCGAGATCGTGTCCCTTGAGTGGACGGAGCCTTGACCGGAATTGCACCCATCAGGCCTTTGCAGCTTTGTGCTGATGGGGGTTACCAGCTGAGATTAGGAGCCTTGGGGGTACCTCTAATTACGGTCTCCGACAATAGTGGTCAGTAGAAATCATTATTTTTACGGGCGGGTAACTGAGGACCGCCAATAGAAATCGATTTCCACTAGCGGTTGAGCTAGCTAAGAAAACCCGTTTATTTAGGAAGAGGTCTCAGGCTCACTCCACCCGCAAAGTCGCGGTATTTTTCGTGTAAAATCTGCGAGCTTCGCGGTTGCTAGGAATAGAAACCTCGACTCAATCTCGCGTGTACTCTCCTCTACCACTCTGCATATGGAATGCGTTATGTCTAGTTTGTAGTTTTGTTGTCCACATATTACAACCAACTGAGTGTAAATTGCTTGTTTGAGACCGTAAACGAATTCAAATAAAAAAAGTTGTCAACTACAAAGTTGAATAACTTTTGAAGTTCTACAACTTTCATTTTAACATTTTTTTATCCGAGGTCGTTTGCAAAATTTGAATTTTAAATTTGACAAATTTAAATGTAATTTTTGAGAGTCAAAATGATTTCAAATAAAAAAGTTATCACCTACAAAGTTTCATAACTTTTAGAGATCTATAACTTTTATTTTAGTAGCTTCATCATATTCGTTTGAAAACTCAAAAAATTAAGGATAAAAATGATTTGTAGTGGCGGTTCCTTAAGAAAACCGCCACTAGAAATCGATTTCTACATGTGGTTTTCTTAAGGAACGCCTATAGAAATACGATTTCTATTGACATTTGTTTTAAGAAACCACCATTAAAAATAGCACAGACGGTTGATAACTGAATCCGCCGGTAAAAAATATATCATATCATAGGCTGAGCCTTTTTCTACTAGTGGGATACAGGTCTATTCAAACTTGTTATCCCCGGTACTCGAGTTTGAATCATTACCATTTAGGTTACATTTTGTGAATCAAATAGCATTATAGTGTAATTGGACCAGTTTGGACCGATATATATATATATATATATATATATATATATATATATATATATATATATACACACTAGGTCAGTACCCGTGCGTTGCAACGGGAACATATAATATCATGATAACTTATATACAAAATGTGTCTTATATTGTTATAAAAAATATTTCATAATCCATTTGTGATCCTAGCCATACATAAATTTTGTTATTTTAATTTAGTTGTTTTACTACTACATTGCAACCATCAGTATCATGCAGACTTCGATATATGTCATGATTTGCATGGTCTCATCATTGGAAAGCACATGCCACACCTGCCGGTAGAAGTTCCGTCGTACATCGTTAGTCATCAGGCACGCACCACCATACACGCTTGCTTAAACAAAAAATGCAAGTGTGTGTTTGCGAAGAGAATTAAAGGCAGGCCGGCACAAAAGCTACCCCGACGATGGCGAGTGGTCATTGTTGTCGGTCCACCTCTGCTCACCTCCGGTGTCGAGATGACGCCACAATTCTTGATATAATAGTCGTCGAACGCGCGCGATATGGTGAGTACCGATCACTCTTGGCTAGGCTGCCAAATGAAGTGCACCCCGGCTCATCAGCGAGGTAGTACACCTGGTCGTTGCACCACCGGATGTGCTACTCCTCTACATACATCTTGTTCGAGGACACTCACACAACAACAACAATGGTCGTCATTCCAGCGCACAAGAATTCATGGCCGGTCAGTAGCGACTTACGTGACAGGTTAGGCTTCAGGTGGATGATGAGCTAGACGACGTGATGGCGTCGTCGTAGGTTGCGGTGCCCAGAACAACCCGAGAGTCGTCGTCATTGGCGACGACCATGAGGTCCCCATGTTTGACGATGGACAGCGCGGTGCAGCCGCTCTGGACCGCGTCCAAGCGGCGGCTGCGTCGGAGCTTGCCGTACACAGCGACGCATGGGCCATGTAGGACTGCTTCCAGAGGTCGAACTGGTAGTCGCCAAGTTTCTTCTCGTCGTCAGTGAGCGACGCCAACGCGAGCGTCTCGTGCTAGTGGTGTTTGTTCGGGGTTTCCAAGTAAGAAACATGGATTCATCTTTGGCATTGGTTTATGAAAATGATTTATAAGTTAGATCCACGGAAAAATATTACGGAGAATAAATGTTACACATGCAAAAAAAAGTATTTAAGTTGAAAACATTCTTCAAACAAAAGAAATTGCATGCAAGGCTCTTCTTTAAATACTACTCCCTCAATCCAAAAATATAATTTAATAATCTCGGTGATACTTATCTACTACTACACATTGTGCAAGGGTAGCAGATGGGCTTCGGGAGAGATGTAGTATATGTTTTTACTATAATAGATGTAGACATAAATACACATGTGGTGTAGTGGTAGCTACAAACACATTTACTTGAGGGGTCGCGGGTTCGAATCCCCTTAGAGCCTGTTTTTTTAATTTAATTTTAGCTAGGCGTGAGATGCACTTGGGAATGGGAATGAGCTTTGTAGGAGGGGGAATGAGAAAGACACGTGATAGCCGGAAATGGAAATGTGAATGAGCTTTGCAGGGAGGGGGAATGAGAAAGACATGCAGCCGGGAATGGGAATGGGCTTTGCCGTGAGGGCGGAATAGGAATGGCAGAACACGAAATGGGACAGCCTACCCCTTACCGTCTTAATAGGTAGTATATATATATATATATATATATATGTGTGTGTTAGAGCGATGTGGTGTAATTCTACCACAAATTTAATATTTAATAAATGATAAATGTTCTGCTTGGTTGGCTTCTAATTTTGTCCAACCAAGATTATGACAAGCAAAAATTATTAAAATCAAAGTTTACCCAAGTTAGTGAAAAAACATAGATAAACATTTAGTTAACTACTCTAGAAAACAACGTGTGGCATTATTCCGCCGTCGTGCAACCGGTTAAGATATTGTGTAGAAAAAAGATTAATATTAATATTGGACATAGGAGTGCTCTTCGAGGGATGGAGGAGTCACCCACACATACCACTGTAATACCCAACTTGTAATTGGTAAGAGATAATATAAACAGGGACACAATTTCACTTCATCTATATGTGAGTTTGACCTTTATGCATCATCACATGTGAACAACCTATTTAAAAACAAATAATTAATGACATAAAAACCATTAAATTATGCATCATGCCGGGATTTTACTTTTGTGTGCATCTTGTGACAATATAAAATAATATGACAAGAAATATATTAAAATCCCAAAATGAAAAATTATAATATAAAAGAATATGTGGGCACCCAAATTGGAAATCATATAGAAAGAGAGAAATATTATGTAAACAAAATAGAAGCTATAAATAAATAATTACCATATTATGTGCTAGGCCGCAAAATCAGCCGCGGCTCTAGCTTGACCCCAGCAACCTCGCCCACGCGACCAACTGACAGGAGGATCCATCTGGACAGCCACTCGCTCGCGCATCTTTGCGTCATCCACTGGCCCGCGAGACCCGCAACACCTCCGTAATGGTCGGAACCACGCCGCCGTACTGGCCTCTCCGCATGCGCCGGGAATTAGTTCCCAACCTTCGCTCCCTGGAATCTACGCCCAGCCGTCATATTAATCCGCACCGATTCCTAGCTTCGTCCGCTCTATACTCGCCCTAGTAGACACGAACCGTGTGCTCGCCTCCGGATTGGAGAGAGCCGCCGAAGCCGCCTTAGCCGTCTACCGCCGTTGGCCCCGCTTAGCAACCGTAGTGCACTCCCGGACAACCAGGCGATGGTGTGGATCGAGTGCCGAGAGGAATCGGGCGGGTGGAGCTGCGTGGCGAAAGCAATTCCTCGCCGGAGCGGGTGAACGCGCGTGAATCCGTGCCGCGGCGTGGACAACACTGCAAACGCCACCATAACCGGTATGATGCACTCCATTAAGTTCTTCATACCCTCCGCTCTATTTAGCATAGATTCGTAGCCTAGCTGGGGCACCTGGGCGCGGGAGCACTGCTCACCGGGATGCTCCGCCGTGGAAGAAAATCAGCGCCGCCGTCCTGTCTTGCCGGCTGTGTGAGTGATAGGAGGAAGGTGGGTGTTGACCGTTGATGATAGGATGGACGGTAGAGATTAGTTGGGAGTACCTTTTCGTGAGATCGGATCGTGACCACAGATCGGTGGATGTGCGGTGTAGATCAGATCGCGCCTTAATTGAGTCTGCGCCATCGATGTTTGATCTGACGGTGAGGATAGGATACCGGTTCATTTATGAGTCCGGACTAATCTGCGCCGTACGCTTTAGATCCAACGGCCCAAATAGCGATACCCCTTCAAGCCATGCGTAATTTGTTAAAGAGCCCCTACCCTTTGCCATAATAAACCCGCCGTCCAACTCATGGTGTTCTGAGTCTTAGGTGTTCTTGCGCCTGAAACCCTGCATTTCTGTCTAATACACGCGCAGTCCAGAGACCATTGAAAGTGGATAAATGAATTAGAAAACGAATTTTTAATATAAAAACAATCCATATAAATTGTTTAAATTATAGAAAATGCATACTTGATCCAAATTATTCCATTCCAGTTTCTATAATTTTGTAATATTATTGTTTATTGAAAGGGAAATTGGGTCTAACCTTTTCCTAATTGATTTTGGTGGTTGAATTGCCCAACACAAATAATTGGACTAACTAGTTTGCTCTAGAGTATATGTCTTACAGGTGCCAAAGGTTCAACACAAACCAATCAAAAGAACAAGTTAGGTCTCAAAAGAAAGGAGCAAGAAGGAAACCGAAGGCTGCTCTGGTCTGGCGCACCGGACAGTCCGGTGTGCCACCGGACAGTGTCCGGTGCACCAGGGTGCTTCACCTCGAACTCTTCACCTTCGGGTTTCCCAGGCGCGGCTCCGCTATAATTCACCGGACTGTCCGGTGCACCAGCGGAGCAACGGCTATCTGCGCGCAACGGTCGACTCTGACAGATGAACAGTACCGCGACAAAAGTCAGAGCAGCGGTCAGAGGGGCACCGGACTGTCCGGTGCCACATGAGGACAAAGCCTTCAACGGTCGACCAGCTCCAGGCCCTAACGGGAGGATGACGTGGCGGCGCACCGGACACTGTCCGGTGGCGCACCAGACACTTTCCGGTGCGCCCTTCGCCAGCAGCCTTCTCCAACGGCTACATTTTGGTTGGTGGCTATAAATACCACCCCAACCGGCCACTTCAAGGTGTGGGAGCCCAAGCAACATTCCAAGTCATCTAGTTGACATACTCAAGCCCTCCCAACCACATATATTCATTGATCCATCCTATACACAAGATTTAGACCACTACAACCAACACAAGTGCCACAAAAGAGAGAGCAAGCAAAAGAGAGCTACTCATTGTGTTTAACACTAGTGCCTTGTGAGATTCATTGAGAGATAGTGTGTGCTACATCTTTGTGTTCATTTGTGCGTGGAGTATTGACTCCCATCGAACTTCCTCCAAAGTTTTGGAGGCGTGTAAAAGCTAGCAAGAGACACCAAAGAGTGTGGTGGTCCTTGCGGGATCGAGAGTGATCCTTGAGAAGAAGAAGAGCTCGCCGATCCTTGGGTGATCGGTGGAGAGAGGGAAAGGGTTGAAAAAGACCCATCCTTAAGTGGACTCCTCAACAGGGACTAGGCCTTCGAGGGCCGAACCTCGGTAAAACAAATCACCCGTGTCTTGTGTGCTTATTCTTGTGATTTGTTTGTTCTTTCCGTTTCCAAGTCCTTCTTGCACTACTCTTTGCTAAGTCTATTTGGTGTTGCTTTAAGTTAAATTCTCATTTAGTGAAGCAACACATTGCAAGAGAGAACTTGTGTTATTGCTCTTCTTGCCTAAGCCTTCTTGCTTTATTCTCATAGACTTATTAGTAGTGTTGATTTATCAATTCCGCATTATTTGAAAGCAATACTCTTTACAAGCAAGAACTTAGTTTTTATACTCCGATAATTATATATCTTGTTCTAACCACTAATCAAGGGATCTAGTTGGGGGATAAAGTTTTAATTTTCAGGTTTCGCCTATCCACCCCCTCTAGGCGACTTTCAATTAGTATCAGAGCAAGGCACTTCATCTTGAGTCTAACAACTCGAAGTGATGGCTCGTAGAAGATCCCAAAAGAACAAGAAGACCCAGGAGAACTCAACTCGGAAGGAGGTAACTCTTGAAATTTTATTTGATGATTGTTCTAACTATGATTCATGGTCTACTAGTGTGCTAAAAGCTTTTAGAACCATAGATCCACGATTAGAACAAATTATAGACAAGAGTATCTTCACCTCTAGTTATAATAAAGAAATTATTTTCGAGGAGGATCAAAGATGTTTTCGCTTAAACTACCTAGCTTTTGACATCTTAAGCAATTCTCTTAGCAAAGAAGATTATCGTGCCTTCATATAAAATTATGACGAATCCATCCATGATGCGCATGATATTTGGACTAGAATTAAAAGTAAATTTGATGAGTCCAAACATGATAGTTCATTTTGTGCTTCTACTTCCTTTGGTATTTGTGATACTAACCCTTGCAAGGAAGAAGAAGAAAATGAACGATGGAGACCAAACGATGAATCCACCTCTCCAAACGGTTTGTCTTCCCATTTCGATTCCCACATATGTTGTGTGGCTAATGAAAATGATAGCGGAAGGACAAATGAGGATGAGGAGGAAGAAAGAAGCTTCATGCAACTCTACGCTCGCCTAAGCCAAGAAGATAAGGCGATCATGCTCAAACTTCTAGAAAGAGCGAGAGAGCAAAGCGAAGCTCGTCAAAGGCTAGAAAACGTTCTCTCCATGAAAATGCTACACTTTGACGAGTTGACTAAAGAACATGAGGAGCTAAAGTGCTCTCATGTTGATTTGGTCCAAAGGTATGAAACTATTTCAATTGAGCAAGATAACGCTTTACATTGTATCGCTCAATTAGTAAATACGAATGCCTTGCTTAAGGACCAAGTAGAAAAGCTAAAAGATGAAAATCTAGCTTTTCAAGAAAAATATGATATGCTCCTATGTTGTCATGAAAACCTTATGGAAGATCATATCATATTAAATATTGCTCATGAGGTTGTGATAGAAAATTTAAAATCACAACAACCTCACTCATGCACATGTATTCAAATTGAAACTACATTACCATGTGCTAATGCTTGTTGTCCGTCAACAAGCAAATATTCTTTTGAGCGAGAATTTGCAGGAACAAATGATGATACATATCAAAAGCTCAAAGAAGAAAATGAGAGGCTAAAAATGAGCTTGACACAACTTAAAGGGAAGTGCATTGCTCAACCTTCTCAAGATAACCGTGGTCACATGGTGAACAAGCTTGAGACGGGAACAACCGTGGCATGCACTACATCCCTTGAAGAAAATGTCAAGGATTTGAGGATTGCCAAGAGGAAGGAACAAAATAAGGAAATCAATACCTCTTCCAAAAGCCTCAACCACGCCTTCATAAAAGGTAACATCCAAGGTAATAATCAAGTCTCACTTCACACTAAGAGAAGTAAGAAGTGTAGTGAATGCTTTAAAAAGGGGCACTCGATTAGGTCATGTTCCTATATTAAAAATGACTTGATTATTGACAAGGATGATAAAGTTTGTTTTAAATGCTCCAAGAAGGGACATTTATTTAGATCATGTCCCCATTTAAAACAAAACGGCATAGGGTTAGAAAAGAAAATATTGACTAACCATGTAGCAAGCAAGAAACAAGGAAAGAAGAAATCTTCAAGAATTGAGAATCGCCTTTGCTACATATGCCGGAAAAAGGGACATCAATGCAAGGATTGTCCCATTGGTAATAACCCCACTTCTATCTTGTCAATTAATTCACATGTAACTAGGCAACCCAAAATTGCAACTTGTGCTAGAAAGGTAATGAGTTTACCTAGTGCTAACACAAAGGACTTTTGGGTTCCTAGATCTTTGTTGACTAACCTTGATGGACCCATCAAGCGATGGGTACCAAAATATGCTTGACAAGCTTTGTAGGAAAAGGAGATGATATGATGCCTTGGGGTGCTTGAAAGAGTCCATTCAATTCTTATAAACTCAAGCTATCAATCTTCAATGATCTATATTCGTGATTGACCCAAGGTTATTCTTCAAATTACTATGTCTTAAACTCATATCATCTCGAGGAAGATATCAACGTTGTAGGAAATAAGGAATTATCTTGTGCGGAAAAATCAAGGCCTACAACATGGAGGAAAGTCAAAGGTTGGTAACTTCTATGCTTTTAAGTGCAAGTATTTTAAATTATTATTTCTTATGTGTCCTGTGTAGTCACATAGAAATGTGTAGCACTTCAAATGTCTTCAATTTTATATTACCATTCTTTGAAAAATTTCCTCTCATATGGTAGATTGCATACTCATCATTTCTATTTTATGGCAATCTACATGCTTTAATTATTGCAAAAATCTCATGGCATGTTTTTTCGCTAGTTATTCTATTTTTGCCATGATTCTAGATATAAAGAGATATTTCATGTTCTTAAAAGAATAAGGTGTCATGTAAGGAATTCAAATCCTTAGGACACTTATGAAAGGAAAACTCTCTCTATAACTAGAATAGTGAGACTAATGTTTTTACCTAAGTAACCCAAGTAGTCTCACTTATAGAGAATAAGTTTCTCGTTGGAAATGTGTAATCTAACATGAAAAGAAAAATCAATCCAATGATTTACGATGTATTTCTCCTTGCTTAAATTGGATATGATTCTTTCACATTTATCGCTTTCCATATCATGAATTAGATTTATTCCCATAATCTTAAAGGATTATTTATGCTTGTTTTATGAGTCAAAATTGAGCATAATATCATCTATAGGATAATCTAGTTCATGCTATGAAGTTTCTATGTTGTAGTAATCCATCTTTTCATTTCTTATCAAAATGATTATAAAAATGGAAACTAGTGCTTGTGTTACTAACAACATATCTCTTGAGCCTACTTATCAATATCTACAAAAGAGAAAGTGCACAAGCCTCAAGGGTTGCTCTTCACCCAAGGGAAGAAAGATAAAAGCAAAGTTTGAAAGGAAAAAGAAACAACTACAAAGGGAGGACTCTCAAATGAAAGGGGAAGACATCAAGAACAACAACACCTACTTGGATAGTGAGATCTACAAAACAATCAATGGTGTTGTTGTGAGTATTCTAAATCCTTTCATAATGAGAATACTAGGCTAAAGTTGTTTATTGCAAATTTCATGAGCCTTGATCAAGATGTATAATGCTTCTCCCTATTTGTCTTTAAAGTAAATTTATCCACTCAATTTATCCAAATACTTGATGCATATCTTTATGGGGAGCCTCTTTCTATATCTTGATTGTGTTGAGACTATTACTTTATCTTAGTAATTTCATATAAGTCTCTTGCATGAGAATGAGTTTCTCATGAAGTATGCTACTATTTTCCAATTCTTATCTTTCACTCTAAAGTAGCATATTTGCTGGATTCTCCTACTCTAAGCTTAATTGATAATCTAATGCGTATGTTGTTCTTTTTGATCACATCTGTCATTTGTTTGATCATTGAATGACGTCAATTAACAATCATGCTTCTTAGTGCCGTATATTCTATTAATCAATATCTCTCTTGACGTGCACTAAGTTAAAAGGAGAATCCATGATACTTTTATGCAATTTATGATCCATTTGATATATGCTTACAATAACTTGGAAAAGGATCACTAGTTGTAGAACTCTCTCTTGTGCAAAATATTTCTATATATTGTCATTGAGTATAGATCTTAAGCATCTAAGGCTAAGGACAAAGCACAATGAAGAGAGCGTCTTTATGTGAAGGTACAAAACGGTAAAACCACTTCCCTTTATTTACACATGTACCTAAATCTTCCTTCTCTATACATTATTTGTATGTCTTGTATAAAAGGAAGAGAAAGCATGTCCATGCATATCCCTGCTTCATCCAAGTTTAATTTCCCAAAATTCATTCCTGCTTTAATGCATCTTTGGTAAAACTAGATGAAGTGCTTTTATTGTCAAAGAGCTTAAAGCTTAACCTTGTAACGAGGATAAGCTGCCTTTGTTCCAAAGGTGGATGGTCCTTAAGTCTCTTTGAAACCCTTAAGGGAAAATGCTTAAGATGTTTACAACATGCTTTCATAAGTGCATAACCTATCATGAGCATCACACTTATACTATGACACAATGCACTTCACTTTCTCTATGATATAGAATTGTTCTCAATAACCTAATTATGTGCAATTGGCATTTAAGGCCAAAGTATGTTTTCATCTCATGCACATACTTAGGGGGAGCAATCTATGTTGTATAGAACTATGATCATGCTTAATTTGATATATCCTTTGATCATATCTCCCCTATGTCCATGACTAATGTGTTTTCAAGTATATTCTCATGCTTAGTCATAGAATTGAAAGGGAAATGGAGTATTCAGCAAAGACGACGCTTCCACTCAACTCTTTCGGTATTATCCACTCTTTGCCGGTATTCCGCATCGTTCTCCACTTTGGTATAATCTTCACTCATATTTTAATTGTTTGCCAAAGGGGGAGAGAAAGAAAAGGGCTTATATTTTACTCAAGTTTCCGTTTTTGGCTATTCATGCCAAAGGGGGAGAAAGTATTAGCCCAAAGCAAAAGGACCGCACCACCACCTTATTTTAAAAAGAGTTTTTCAATCTGGTATCTTATTATATCCAAAAGGGGGAGAAAGTAGCACCTTCAAAAATTGTATCTGAAAACCCTCTTGAACTCTAAGAGGAGATTCTTATTGAAGGGGAGTTTTGTTTAGCCAAAGGAAAAGCATTTGAAACAGGGGGAGAAAATTTCAAATCTTGAAAATGCTTCTCAAAATCTCACTCATTTACCTTTGACTATTGGCAAAAGAACTTTGAAAAGAATTTACAAAAGTATTTGCAAAAACAAAACATGTGGTGCAAGCGTGGTCCAAAATAGTAAACTAGAAGAAAAGCAAACCATGCATATCTGGTAAAAGAAATAATATTGGTTTCATTCCAAGCAACCTTTGCACTTATCTTATGCAAACTAGTTCAATTATCCATTTATATATTTGCTTTGGTTTGTGTTGGCATCAATCACCAAAAAGGGGGAGATTGAAAGGGAAATTGGGTCTAACCTTTTCCTAATTGATTTTGGTGGTTGAATTACCCAACACAAATAATTGGACTAACTAGTTTGCTCTAGAGTATATGTCTTACAGGTGCCAAAGGTTCAACACAAACCAATCAAAAGAACAAGTTAGGTCTCAAAAGAAAGGAGCAAGAAGGAAACCAAAGGCTGCCCTCGTCTGGCGCACCGGACAGTCCGGTGCACCACCGGACAGTGTCCGGTGCACCACCGGACAGTGTCCGGTGCACCAGGGTGCTTCAGCTCGAACTCTTCACCTTCGGGTTTCCCAGGCGCGGTTCCGCTATAATTCACCGGACTGTCCGGTGTGCCACCGGACAGTGTCTGGTGCATCACCGGACTGTCCGGTGCATCACCGGACTGTCCGGTGCACCAGCGGAGCAACAGCTATCTGCGCGCAACGGTCGACTCTGACGGATGAATAGTACCACGGTAGAAGTCAGAGCAGCGGTCAGAGGGGCACCAGACTGTCCGGTGCGGCACCGGACTGTCTGGTGCCACATGAGGACAAAGCCTTCAACGGTCGACCAGCTCCAGGCCCTAACGGGAGGATGACGTGGCGGCGCACCGGACACTGTTCGGTGCACCCTTCGCCAGCAGCCTTCTCCAACGGCTACATTTTGGTTGGTGGCTATAAATACCACCCCAACCGGCCACTTTAAGGTGTGGGAGCCCAAGCAACATTCCAAGTCATCTAGTTGACATACTCAAGCCCTCCCAACCACATATATTCATTGATCCATCCTATACACAAGATTTAGACCACTACAACCAACACAAGTGCCACAAAAGAGAGAGCAAGCAAAAGAGAGCTACTCATTGTGTTTAACACTAGTGCCTTGTGAGATTCATTGAGAGATAGTGTGTGCTACATCTTTGTGTTCATTTGTGCGTGGAGTATTGACTCCCATCGAACTTCCTCCAAAGTTTTGGAGGCGTGTAAAAGCTAGCAAGAGACACCAAAGAGTGTGGTGGTCCTTGCGGGATCGAGAGTGATCCTTGAGAAGAAGAAGAGCTCGCCGATCCTTGGGTGATCGGTGGAGAGAGGGAAAGGGTTGAAAAAGACCCATCCTTAAGTGGACTCCTCAACAGGGACTAGGCCTTCGAGGGCCGAACCTCGGTAAAACAAATCACCCGTGTCTTGTGTGCTTATTCTTGTGATTTGTTTGTTCTTTCCGTTTCCAAGTCCTTCTTGCACTACTCTTTGCTAAGTCTATTTGGTGTTGCTTTAAGTTAAATTCTCATTTAGTGAAGCAACACATTGCAAGAGAGAACTTGTGTTATTGCTCTTCTTGCTTAAGCCTTCTTGCTTTATTCTCATAGACTTATTAGTAGTGTTGATTTATCAATTTCGCATTATTTGAAAGCAATACTCTTTACAAGCAAGAACTTAGTTTTTTACTCCGATAATTATATATCTTGTTCTAACCACTAATCAAGGGATCTAGTTGGGGGGTAAAGTTTTAATTTTCAGGTTTCGCCTATCCACCCCCCTCTAGGCGACTTTCATTTATCATCTAATGTCTCTGTTTTGACATGAAAGTCACTTTAGAATCTATTTCCTAATTAATCTTATATCAACTACATAAAACCTTAGGAAATTCGTAACTGCTTCATTTTTAACTCCGATTTGATCCGTTCAAGTTGCGTTAGTCTCGTAGCAACGCGTAGATCATTATTATGCAGTATATTCTTATGTTTGGTGTGATGTTAATTTTATCTATACCATGTTTGTTTGTATTGCTACGACTAACGTGAGGACGCATGTCATCTGAAAAGCAAGTTGGTACCTGGAATCTCAAGTGCCAGGCAAGTTGTGCCCTTGATTCACTTTTGTTACCCAATAATGTTCTTTATAATCATTTACCATGCATAGGTTTAATTTTGATGGGACCCAATAGGTCACCCTAGTCTGTTTATCCATTTTACCTTGTTTACCCCTGAATCATATGGGTAGTTATGCTATTGCTTTACATGGTTTTGGGTTAATATTTCATTATATCCATGTTCCAGTTATTTTGTTATTCTATTTATGTTCATGTCAAGATCATTATATTATTGTTAATTGGAACATGGAGCTTAACTTGAGAAACACGTGCCACCACAAGGGAGGAATGGGACCCCTTGGCTGACTAATTAGGAAAGCTAGTGGAAGACTACCTTACCCGAAAGGGGCAAGGGCAGTAGGGGAGTTGCATGCAAGGAGGTTCTCGGGTTGATTTTGCTGCGATGGCGGTCAGACGGGGGATTCTTGCAAGTGCTCTTCCCATAAACTGTAGCGGGTTTTCGGAAGCTAGTGGAACTTTGTAAAGGCCTCGTAGTGGATCCCTAGCCATTCACCTCGGTAGTGTCTAAGGGCCTAGCTAACCCTGGCGACATGGGAAACACGACTTGTGGGTAAAGGGTACAACCTCTGCAGAGTGTAAAACTGGTATACTAGCCGAGCTCACGGTCATGAGCGGCTCAGGACTCTCCGATGATTAAATTATGGAACTTAAATTCAATTTGTCATTTGCATTTGCATGGGATTTGTTATTAATTTTGTTCTATTATTTTATTATGGTTTGGTATTCACTTACACTTAGTAACTGCTAATAAAATTTTGACCAACTTATAAAAGCAATGCTCAGCTTTAACCCCTATTGTTGATCAGCCTTACACTTCATGAACTCCCACCTTTGGTGAGTTCATGTCACATTATTCCCCACAACTTGTTGAGCGATGAACATATGTGAGCTCACCCTTGCTGTCTCACAACCCCACAGGTCAAGAACAGGTATCACTGGATGAGGCGCATGGTGGATGTTGCGCTGTGTTCATGAGAGGTCTAGATCGTCGTCTCCCAGTTGACTTTCTGCGTCGAGGATGGATTTTAGATCCTGTTATATTTACCTTTTATTTTGTAAGACTTCCGCTATGTAATAAATACTCTGATTATTATGACATTTATCTCTATACACTCTGTTATTGTATATGTTGTCTTCTTGGCGCATGTATGAGATGCACCCGGCTTTGTCCCTTAAAGCCCGGGTGTGACAGAAGTGGTATCAGAGCAAATGTTGACTGTAGGGCGAAACCTAGATAGAAATGGATAAAACCCCTACCTACTTACCTTACTCTGATTCTTTCTATACTTATCTTGATCTTATCTCACCTTCTACTGTTCCACTCTGATCATTCTTATCTTTTCTACTCTAAGACAAGATGGATTTCACACCTTGGAATCCTACAATTACGAACTTTTTAAGAGATAGGAGACCTAAGACAAAAAAAATTAAAACTATTTTCTCTATTAAAAAAACGTTGGTTGATTGTTCTGATGATAACGGCTTGATTTGCTTCTTTGATTGATTGAAACATTATAGTTGGGCATCTTAGCATGTACCTCCATAAGGTAATGTATTAGCTTTAATGGTTAACACACTAATCTACTTAGCTAATAAACCCCCCACAGTAACATTTCTCGTAATTACTCGCCTTGTCTATAATTCTTCCTTTCTTACCCTGTATTTCTAACCCAGATGGGCTACCCCTATAGTGTTAGAAGAAAGCACTATAGACGTGATCCTTGGTATGTCATGGTTAAGAAAGGCAAAGGCAGTATATACACTGTGCTAATGGAACCGTAGAACTCACCAGTTCCAAAGGACAAAGATTTGAAGTTGAGTTGGTCATTGATCTCTTACCTGAGACTGCTCCTATTTCTAAACGGCTATACAGAATGTCCGTAGAAGAACTAAAGGAACTTAAGAAGCAATTAATGGAATTACAAGAGGCTGGATATATTCGTCTGAATTCTTCACCTTGTGGAGCACCAGTTCTAATTGTACAGAAGAAAGAAGGATCGCAAGGGATGTGCGTGGATTATAGGTCCCTTAACGATGTCACTATGAGGAACAAGTGTCCATTACCCCGCATTGAGGATTTATTTAATCGGATGAGAGGTGCAAGGGTATTCTCAAAGATTGATCTCTGATCGGGTTACCATCAAATGAAGATTAGGCCATCAGATAATTCCAAGACGGATTTCTCGACCCGATATGGTTTATATGAGTTCACAATAATGTCATTGGGACTAACCAATACACCAGCCTATTTTATGGATTTGAAGAATAAGGTGTTTATGGAGTATTTGGACAGATTCGTCGTAGTGTTCATCGACGATATTCTTATCTATTCTAAGAGTGATAGTGATCATGAGGAAATCTGAGATTGGTGCTACAGAAGCTACAAGATAATCAACTTCACGCCAAGTATAGCAAATGCGAGTTCTGGATTGACGAGATGTCGTTCCTTTAACATATCATCGAAGGATATCAGTGGATCCTGCTAAAGTCAAGGAGATAGTGGTGTGGAGCATACCCACTACAGTTACGGAGATTCGGAGTTTTTTTGGGACTTGTAGGATACTATCGGAGATTTATTGAAGGACTTTCTAAGATTGCTTAGTCTATCACCTCACTTCTGGAGAAGGGAAGAGGGTTTAAGTGGGATGAGAAATGTCAAGATAGCTTTGACCAACTAAAGAAGAGGTTAATGTCACCACCAGTGTTGGTTATGCCAGATCTACAGAAGGGATTTGATATTTATTGTGATGCATGTGGCCAAGGCTTCGGATGTGTGCTCATGCAAGAAGGACAAGTGTTTGCCTACGCGTCTCGTTAGTTGCGGAAACACGAGTTGAACTACCCCACTCATGACTTAAAACTGGCAGCCGTTGTGCATGCGCTTAAGATTTGGAGACATTATATCATGGGAACCAAGTGTCAAGTGTATATGGATCATAAGAGTTTGAAGTATATATTCACTCAGAAGGATCTCAACCTTAGGCAACATCGTTGGTTGGAGCTTAATAAGGATTATGATTTGGAGACTCACTATCACCCAGGCAAGGTAAATTTGGTTGCAGATGCCTTGAGTCGAAAGGAGCATGTTCATTCAGCTATTGTTGCCTAGCTACCCGATGAGATTGTTGAGGATTTCAGGAGACTTAACCTGAGGATAGTTGCTCACACTGAAGGAGTTACTATTGATGTGGAACCTACTTTGGAGCAAGAAATTCGCAAAGGTCAGGTTGGAGATGCTAAAATGCAAGAGATCAAGGATCTGATTACGGAAGGTCGAGGTCCGGAATTCACGGAAGATGAGCAAGGCACCATATGGTTCAAGGACAGGATATGTGTTCCTGATATTGAAAGCCTTCGTGAGACTATTTTAAAGGAAGCCCGTGACTTGGATTATTCTATTCATTCTGGTAGTACCAAGATGTATCAGAATTTGAAGCGGAAGTATTGGTGGTATGGATAGAAGAGGGATGTGGCTGCACATGTGGCTATGTGCGATGTGTGTCAAAGAGTTAAGGCAGAACACCAAAGACCAAATGGACTATTATACCCATTAAAGATACCCGAATGGAAGTGGGAAGAGATTGGTAAGGACTTCATTATCAGATTGTCTCGCACCTCGAAAGAATATGATTCTATATGGGTTATTGTGGATAGACTGACCAAAGTGGCTCATTTCATTCTGGTCAAGACTACTTATAAGGTATCTCAATTGGCAGAGTTATATATGGCTCGGATTGTGTCTCTACATGGAGTACCAAAGAAGATCATTTTGGATAAGAGGATCACAGTTTACCCCTAGATTTTTGGAAAAGTTTTCATGAGAATATGGATACGAAGTTGAATTTTAGTTTGGCCTACCATCCTCAGACTGATGGACAGACTGAAAGGACTAATCAAGTATTGGAAGACAGGTTGAGAGCTTGTGCCCTTCAGCATGGTAGTAGTTGGGACAAGAGTCTACCTTATGCTGAGTTCTCATATAATGATAGTTACCAGGCCAGTCTGAAGATGTCACTGTTCAAGACTCTGTATGACAGGAAATGCAGGACTCCTCTATTTTGGACCAGACTAGAGGAAGACAGAGACTGGAGAAAGACAGTTCTTTGGGCCTGAACTCATTCAAGAGGCAGAAGAACAAGTCCGTACAATTCTGGAGAATTTGAGGGTAGCTCAGACCAGTCAAAAGAGCTACGCTGATAATAGAAGAAGACCACTGGAATTTGAGGAAAGAAATCATGTGTACCTCAAGGTGTCACCACTTCGTGGAATGAGGAGGTTTAAAGTCAAGGGCAGATTGTCCCCTCGCCATATTGGACCATTCTTGATCTTTAGGCGAGTTGGGGAGATAGCATACCAACTCGAGTTACCTGATAATCTATCTGATGTGCATAATGTATTCCATGTGTCTCAACTTAAGAAGTGTCTCCGTGTCCCTGAGGAACAATTACCAATGGAAGAACTCAGTGTTCAGGGTGATCTGACTTACACGGAGTATCCGATCAAGATTCTTGACACTTTGACTAGAGTTACAAGAAATAAGGTTATAAAGATATGCAAAGTACAATGGAGTCACCATGGAGAGGATGAAGCAACATGGGAAAGAAAAGAAGAGCTTCGCATAGATTTTCCTCATCTTTTCCCTAGTCCTTCTTAAATCTCGAGGACAAGATTCTTTTAAGGGGGTAGGATTTTTAATACCCAACTTGTAATTGGTAAGAGATAATATAAACGGGGACACAATTTCACTTCATCTATATGTGAGTTTGACCTTTATGCATCATCACATGTGAACACCCTATGTAAAAACAAATAATTAATGACATAAAAGCCATTAAATTATGCATCATGCCAGGATTTTACTTTTGTGTGCATCTTGTGACAATATAAAATAATATGACAAGAAATATATTAAAATCCCAAAATGGAAAATTATAATATAAAAGAATATGTGGGCACCCAAATTGGAAATCATATAGAAAGAGAGAAATATTATATAAAACAAAATAGAAGCTATAAATAAATAAATAATTACCATACTATGTTCAAATTGAACATTTAATGTGAATAGGATTTTGTCACACACTTGGAATTCAAAATGGAATTGGAAATAAAATTGAAGAGGAAAGGGAACAGAAAATAAAAAGGAAAAACAATAAGAAATTGGGAATGGCACCTGGGCCTAATCTCCTTCCGGCCCAACCATACCAAACTTCGCGCACGGCCCATTACCTCCCGTTGTTTCCGCTCACTGGTGGGGGGACCAACATGTCAGCCTCTCCCTGCCGTGGCACACGGTCTTCTACAACACTGACTCGTGGAGCCTCCTCGTTAGCGGTCTTCTTCCTTCGCGCGCGCAACACCGGTGCCAGGCCGCAAAATAAGCCGCGGCTCTAGCTTGACCCCGGCAACCTCGCCCACGCGACCAACTGACAGGTGGATCCATCTGGACAGCCACTCGCTCGCGCATCTTCGCGTCATCCACTGGCCCGCGAGACCCGCAACACCTCCGTAATGGTCGAAACCACGCCACCGTACTGGCCTCTCCGCATGCGCCGGGAATTAGTTCCCAACCTTCGCTCCCTGGAATCTACGCCCAGCCGTCATATTAATCCGCACCGATTCCTAGCTTCGTCCGCTCTATACTCGCCCTAGTAGACACGAACCGTGTGCTCGCCTCCGGATTGGAGAGAGCCGCCGAAGCCGCCTTAGCCATCTACCGCCGTTGGCCCCGCTTAGCAACCGTAGTGCACTCCCGGACAACCAGGCGATGGTGTGGATCGAGTGCCGGGAGGAATCGGGCGGGTGGAGCTGCGTGGCGAAAGCAATTCCTCGCCGGAGCGGGTGAACGCACGTGAATCCGTGCCGCGGCGTGGACAACACTGCAAACGCCACCATAACCGGTATGATGCACTCCATTAAGTTCTTCATACCCTCCGCTCTGTTTAGCATAGATTCGTAGCCTAGCTGGGGCACCTGGGCGCGGGAGCACTGCTCACCGGGATGCTCCGCCGTGGAAGAAAATCAGCGCTGTCGTCCTGTCCTGACGGCTGTGTGAGTGATAGGAGGAAGGTGGGTGTTGACCGTTGATGATAGGATGGACGGTAGAGATTAGTTGGGAGTACCTTTTCGTGAGATCGGATCGTGACCACAGATCGGTGGATGTGCGGTGTAGATCAGATCGCACCTTAATTGAGTCTGCGCCATCGATGTTTGATCTGACGGTCAGGATAGGATACCGGTTCATTTATGAGTCCGGACTAATCTGCGCCGTACGCTTTAGATCCAACAGCCCAAATAGCGATACCCCTTCAAGCCGTGCGCAATTTGTTAAAGAGCCCCTGCCCTTTGCCATAATAAACCCGCCGTCCAACTCGTGGTGTTCTGAGTCTTAGGTGTTCTTGCGCCTGAAACCCTGCATTTCTGTCTATTACACGCGCAGTATAGAGACAATTGAAAGTGGATAAATGAATAAGAAAATGAACTTTTAATATAAAAACAATCCATAGAACTTGTTTAAATTATAGAAAATGCATACTTGATCCAAATTAGTCCATTCCAGTTTCTATAATTTTGTAATATTATGGTTTATCATCTAATATCTCTGTTTTGACATGAAAGTCACTTTAGAATCTATTTCCTAATTAATCTTATATCAACTACATAAAACTTTAGGAAATTCGTAACTGCTTCGTTTTAACTCCGATTTGATCTGTTCAAGTTGCGTTAGTCTCGTAGCAACACGTAGATCATTATTATGCAGTATATTCTTATGTTTGGTGTGATGTTAGTTTTATCTATACCATGTTTGTTTGTATTGCTACGACTAGCGCGAGGACGCGTGTCATCTGAAAAGCAAGTTGGTACCTGGAATCTCAAGTGCCAGGCAAGTTGTGCCCTTGATTCACTTTTGTTACCCAATAA
This sequence comes from Zea luxurians, assembly GCA_029449295.1. Lineage (NCBI taxonomy): Eukaryota > Viridiplantae > Streptophyta > Magnoliopsida > Poales > Poaceae > Zea > Zea luxurians. The sequence continues at coordinate 51,823,287 of JAOPSE010000021.1, read as the reverse complement.
TGTTCTTTATAATCATTTACCATGCATAGGTTTAATTTTGATGGGACCCAATAGGTCACCCTAGTCTGTTTATCCATTTTACCTTGTTTACCCCTGAACCATATGGGTAGTTATGCTATTGCTTTACATGGTTTTGGGTTAATATTTCATTATATCCATGTTCCAGTTATTTTGTTATTCTATTTATGTTCATGTCAAGATCATTATATTATTGTTAATTGGAACATGGAGCTTAACTTGAGAAACATGTGCCACCACAAGGGAGGAATGGGACCCCTTGGCTGACTAATTAGGAAAACTAGTGGAAGACTACCTTACCCGAAAGGGGCAAGGGCAGTAGGGGAGTTGCATGCAAGGAGGTTCTCGGGTTGATTTTGCTGCGATGGCGGTCAGACGGGGGATTCTTGCAAGTGCTCTTCCCATAAACTGTAGCGGGTTTTCAGAAGCTAGTGGAACTTTGTAAAGGCCTCATAGTGGATCCCTAGCCATTCACCTCGGTAGTGTCTAAGGGCCTAGCTAACCCTGGAGACATGGGAAACACGACTTGTGGGTAAAGGGTACAACCTCTGCAGAGTGTAAAACTGGTATACTAGCCGAGCTTACGGTCATGAGCGGCTCAGGACTCTCCGATGATTAAATTATGGAACTTAAATTCAATTTGTCATTTGCATTTGCATGGGATTTGTTATTAATTTTGTTCTATTATTTTATTATGGTTTGGTATTTACTTACACTTAGTAACTGCTAATAAAATTTTGACCAACTTATAAAAGCAATGCTCAGCTTTAACCCTTATTGTTGATCAGCCTTACACTTCATGAACTCCCACCTTTGGTGAGTTCAGGTCACATTATTCCCCAAAACTTGTTGAGCGATGAACATATGTGAGCTCACCCTTGCTGTCTCACACCCCCCACAGGTCAAGAACAGGTATCAGTTGATGAGGCGCATGGTGTATGTTGCGCTGTGTTCGTGAGAGGTCTAGGTCGTCGTCTCCTAGTTGACTTTCTGCGTCGAGGATGGATTTTAGATCCTGTTATATTTATCTTTTATTTTGTAAGACTTCCGCTATGTAATAAATACTCTGATTATTATGACATTTATCTCTATACACTCTGTTATTGTATATGTTGTCTTCTTGGCGCATGTATGAGATGCACCCGGCTTTGTCCCTTAAAGCCCGGGTGTGACAACCACCATAGTAGCTCATTTACAAAATATTAACGAAAATATTTGTTGGAGGTTACTGCTTATGTCTTGCTGGTTTATAACAAAAGATGTAGCGTTACTGGTGTTCAATGAAATCAAAATTTTAGAAATATTACACTAGTCAAAAGGTCTTCTCAAGTCTACTACTTTAATTTGTCTTCTTAGTTTATCATGCATCATTTTTTTCTTTTCCCTTGAGAGTGGAGGCTCTTGGTTTTCGAAGATCATCCTTGTCATGAAATATTTCTTGTTAAGAAAGAGTTTTGTTAGTCACGATAACCTAATGAGATCATGAATGGATCCATTTTTTATGAAATAGGAGGGGTGGGAACCCCTACTAGAATTAATTAAAAGAATTATGTACAAGTAGTTTACGACATTCAATTACATCTTTACTAATCTAATTGATTGCGCTAGCAACTAATGGCAGAGATTTTTTTTCTTCTAAACTCTATGAAGTAACATATCAAAAAGTTCTTTGAAGTTACTATAACAGTTCATTACTGAAAGGATCTATGAGTTGGAAGAGCCATGCATTCCTTTGAGTCCAGATTTACCAGGTCATTATGATGATGATGTCCATTGCAAATGGCAAACCTAGAGCAGATTTTATGGCAGAGCTGGTTTGTACATGAGAGTAGAGATGGCAACGGGTACAAACCCGCTGGGTTTTGCCATCCCAAACCCGTACCCGTGAAAAATATCTATGCCCATTAAAAAATCCGTACCCATGACGGGTTTGAGATTTTGTCCAAACCTGTACCCATCGGGTTAGCGGGTACCCATGGGATACCCACGGGTTTTATCTCCAATATACTTGTCCTTCTCATAATCAATAAGTATCGTAATGATTAATGAGATCATGATCCAAATTTTATGTAATGAACAACGAGTTCATGATTTGGTATAAAAATTATTAGTAGAGAGAATCAAATACAAATAATAAGTTGTATAATTAAGTGACCTTGCACTAAGTTATCCATCCAACACATATATAACACTAGTAAAAACTATAATAGCAAGCAAGCAACACTCTCAACGACTACTGATACATTCACCAGTTGATAAATATTAAGAAGTAAATAACGAATAACAAGTTTGTTGTTCGTTTATAAAATAAAATGGCAATATGCACTAGGTTTGGTCAGGTTTAAAAAACCCACGGGTTCACGGGTTTGGGTACTATAGGAACAAACCCGTACCCATAAACCCGCCGGGTATAGATTTATGCCCATTAACAAACCCATGTGTATGAAAATTGACCTAAACCCGTACCCTAATAATAGGGTAAAAACCCATCGGGTTTCGGGTTTCGGGTACCCATTGCCATCTCTACATGAGAGCCCCCTATATGGAATGAAATTCCAATTTTATGCCAATAGTGCTTTGAGAATCCACAATGGAAGAAGAGATGTTTTACCGATTCTAGCTTCTAAATAATGCAAAGCTCACAAGTATATGAGTCCAACTGGAGATTTTTCTAGAGAAGGAACTTCTTCGTGTTTAGCCTGTTATTGATTAAAAGACAAGAATATTTTGTGCTTCTGCTGTGATGAAGACATCCATAACCACTTGATATCTAGAGGCTAAGAGTTGGTACCCATGTGACAACAATAAAATCTACTTGATGAAAAGTGAGGCGATCCCCAAATGTAAGACCAAGTATCTACGACCAAATTATGAGTGAACAGAGTTTGGTAAATAAAGAGAAGTTGATTTAGTTGCAAGAAGGCCTAGTCAGAAAGGGGTAGATTGAAGTGGTCAAGAGGCGTCATAGCACAAAGGAATGTCTTTAGTGAAATATTTTGGTTTATGTGGAAGGATAAAATTCTACAAATTTGGTATTCATAATTTCTGAGTGCCTAAGGTCATTCCATAAAAAAGATAGTACTACCATCACCAGTCTTAACTTAAGCAATCCCTTTAAAAGCAATGTTGAGACTTTGGAGTTTCTTCCACTAGAAGCAATGGTGCCTTTTTGTCATAGTAATTGTTCCCTCATGGTAGTATTTCTCCCAAACCAGGGTAACCCAAGGGATATTTGTTCCCTCATAGTAATTGTTGGGGACTTGTTCTCAAATGCTTCGCCTTGACAAGTAATAATTCCCAAGTGATGCACTTGCAATTACAGGAAAGTGTGAACAGTAAAGGAATACTGTTCACTATTTATAGGCACAGGACACAGCCTGTGAGGAATTACAATCATGCCCTTCATAAAAGTTTACAGCAATGACTCAGACCCCTACAGGCTAAAAGGTCATTCTATCTTTAAGTCAGTTCGACCCTTCATCTTCGGATATGTTATAATCCCGAAGCTTCATGAATGATACCTTCGTCGTCACGTACGAGCAGCTTCAGCCGTGGCTGTTTCTTTCTGCGGGACCTTCGGCGACGAAGCATGGTGCCAACAGTAGCCCCTTCACGGTGCTAGATCATTTTTCGTAACGAGCTTGATCCGTGAAAAAAAGTCTCTTAGGCTTTAGGAAGCCGAAGGTCCGAAAAACACCTTCCCTGAGCTCGTTGTCGAGAAACGATACAGTTTTCGAGCGCGTAGCGATTCCACCATGCGGGTTCACTATTCTGGTTTTTGCGGCCCACCGTTCAGCGGGTGCGAGCGACTGTTTGCTTGGTGTAAAAATCCTGACGATTCACCTTCTTTCCTGCAACACTATATAAACAGACGGGTAGGTGTGAAGTTACCACAACATTCATTGCTATTGTACTGTTTTGCTGCCAAAATTTTTAACCATAGCCGAAGCTTGACTTTCACATTCGAACGAAGCTCTAGTTTGGTGTCTGCTTCGTTAGAAGAAGGGCTTCGGGAGAAAGGTTATTGATTTCCGAGTAATTTTCAAGATATTCAAAAATCAAATGGCCAGAGTGCGCTCTACTGCTAGGGATGAGCGCGAAGGAGACGAAGCCGAAGCTGCGGAAACTGTCCCTATTTCGGAAGCAATGAGGCGAAGTGGGTTGGTGACATCAGAGAACACCCCTGCTGCCGAAGCAGAACAAGCAGATATTGAAGAGACTGATTCTGAAGATGATCATAATATCGCAATACCAAGCAAGCCTAGCCACCTGGACTTCGGAAAGTCAACCATCTCCAAGGCTGATTTTGCGAAGATGGTAAAGTCGGGCTACTTTAGCGAAGATGAGAAAAAGATGATTCGCTTCGGTGGAGAAGAAACTACTCCAAAGCCACAGAAAGATGAAATAGTGATTTTCAAGAGTTTCCTCAAAGCTGGTTTGAGATTTCCTTTAAATAGGATGATTGCCGATGTGCTAAAGAAGTTTGGTATCTATTTTCATCAACTAACTCCTAATGCTATTGTTAGGCTTAATGTTTATATTTGGGCTCTCCGAAGCCAGGGGGTGGAGCCATTTGCCGAAGGTTTCTGTCGGGTACACGAGCTACATTATCAAACTAAGGCCAGAAAGGATGGGTTACATGAAAATTTTGGTTGTTATAATTTTGCCTATCGGAAGACTACAAAATTTCCTGTGATCAGCTACTGAAGCAAGTGGCCGGCAGGCTGGAAATCGGAATGGTTCTACGTCAAAGTTGACGATGACAAGGAGAAGCTAGTACAAAGTCCGCTTGAACTGATCTTCGGAGAGACCAGACCCCACTGCAATATGACACCAGAAGGTCCCACTCAAATCACGTTGGCTGAATTCAGGACTATTGCTGAGCACATTGGCACTAGAGATCTTGTGCAGGAATTTCTGTCGTTCAAAATATTTCCAACTATGAAGGAATGGGCTATGCCGAAGCTCGAAAAAGAGAAGAAAGAGGGGGAACTTGTCCGCCTGCCCTACCACTACAAGTTCAAGAAATATTTTAAAGAACCCTGCCAAGAATGGCTCGAAACAATCGAAGTAATGAGTACTAAAATTCTTGGGAATTATTCTAAAAAAGAAGATCAATTGATGACAGCAGCCTTCGGCACCCGGCCGAAACGAAGGCTAAACAGAGTGCTTGATGCTATAGGCTTTGAATACCCTGACTACGAGCGACTAGACAAGGGTGCCGAAGGGCAGAAAAGAAAACGAGCGGCTAGCACTTTAATTAAAGACGACGAAGATCAACCAAAAAAGAAGAAAGAAAAGCTTGAACCGAAAGTAGTTGCTCCAAGAAAGAGAAAAGCTGTATCTCTGAAGCCTGTGTCTCCAGAACCAGAGAGGTTGGTCCAAGATGAGGAAGTGTCTGTGACACCTTCTGCTGCCGAAGTGGAAGAAATTTTGAAGGTAATGACTGAATCTTTGCCTGTCAAGCTAAGTCCGCTGGCACCGGAACTGACAAAGTTTTTTCAGAAGGACGAAAAAACTTCGGCAGCAGAAAGTTCTGCGAAGCCAAAAAAACGGAGAATCATTCAAGTGACAGATGTGATCCATCAGACGCCGCCACCGGCGACGGTGTCAAAAATTGTCTTTGCCGAGACTGCCGAAGCCGAAGACGCCGCAGCCGAAGCTACCAGAGTGGAGACCACTGAAGCTGAAACCGGCGAAGCCGAAGCTACCGGGGCCGAAGCCGAAGCTACCGGGGCCGAAGCCGGAGCTATCGAAGAGTCGAACCTGGAAACCACACTTGAGGTTATTGACAATATACTCCTGAAAATGGCTGAAGAAGAAGCTGTTATGGCTGCGGTGAACACGGCAACTGAAAAGGGGAAAAAGCAGATTGATGAAATTTCGGAAGAAGGAGATTTTAACTTTCAAGATTTGCTTGGACAAGAGTTAACAGACGCCGAAAAAGAAGAGTTGAAAAAATATGCCATATCTTGCGGGTATAAATCAGGGGCTATGCTATTTGGTGGGGTCAACGAAGGGAAGCTAAGATGCCTTTGGAACCGCACCGATGCCAAAATTGTTAGAACCCTCTCCAAAAGCGTTGGCTTGCCGAAGATAGAAGCAGACCTCTGCAGATACCAGCGACATCATGTCGCTGGCAGCCTACTCTACGTGAATTTTAAGGTAAAAATATTATTACTATTTTATTATTATTATTTTTTATGTCTTTCTCTAACGAAGGTTGCTTTGGCAGAGTATATTATTAAGTAAAGTGCTGAAAATGCAACAAGATCTTGAAGAGGAGAAGAACAACGCTATCATCAAAGATTTAGAAGAAAAAGTTGAAAACTACGAAGCTGTTTTGAAGAAGAAAGACTTCGTCATTCAAGATCTTGAAATTATGGCTAAAGAACACGAAGGTGCTTTAGAAAAGAAAGACTTTATTATTCAGTCTATGGAAGGCTCCTTGGCCGAAGTCCAAGCGGAAAATGACAGTTTAAAGAATGAATTACTCGAAAAGTCAGAAAAATATGAGCAAGAAAAGGAGAAGCTTGAAGCAAGTCTCAAGATTGAGGTCGAGAAAAATTCAAATTTGGAAAAATCATTGAAGGATCTCCAAGAGAAATGTCTAAATTTCGGCAGCCGATGCGTGCAGCGGCTGAAGGACGTATTTCACTCTATCGGAGCCAGCTCTGAAAAATTTTCACCTTCAGCCAAAAACCTGCCCAGCACCTTGGAACATATTGAAGGCGAGGTTGATGCTCTTGACGAAGTTATTGGTGGGCATGCCGATTTCTGCGCCCTGGTAGCTTCTCGAGGCACAGCTGCCGCTTTTCTGAAGGCCGGTTGTACTCATGGGAAAATTGTGAATAGGCCAAACTTTAGCTTGTCAGCAGCAGATTTGATTGATATCCCGAGCCTAGCCCGAAGCATCGGAAATAGATTTATGACCCAAATTTGGGTAAATGGCGGGCGAAGGATGGCTGGTGACGAAGCTCGAAGTCACCTTAAGCCGGTAAGAAACTTATATTTGTTACTTTTACCTTCTCCTTGAAATTTGCACCTTTCTTATTCTGCTCCTTAATATGTGCAGGATGATGAAGCTGAAGTATGACGAAGCTGAAGCTTGATAGTTGCTAAAATAGACTTTCCTACAAAAAATTCTGAAAGGATCTTTGTAATATCATTATGGAAGAAACTTATGTAAATTTGTACATACCTTGTAATATATTCTGTCTCCTTTATCCGTGTACAATCTGCTTTGCTGTGGACGAAACTTCTCTTTTTTGAGCCGAAGGCGAAAAACACCTTCCCTTCTTTTCGTACACAACGAAGCATGAAAACTTCCTCTTTCTACGAAGTTTTTCCTTATTGCCGAAGCATCTGTCTTTTCTCTTCTTTTTTTCTTTGTGGTATGATGATGATTCTATATGTCTAAATGAATGTTTATGAGTGCAAATGACATGATGTAATGTATCGTGCAGATGAATATCGGGACACATATTCAAAAACCATAATCATAGACCTTCGTCCCCTTGGGAATGATTCAAGTCTTTCTGCCGTTTACTTTTCGGCTTCACCGTTTATTTTTCGGTGTATCAGCGTTGACTTTTCGCTGTAAGCCTCCCTTAGGAGCTTCTTCGCCTTTTACTTTCAGCGGAATCAGCGTTGACTTTTCGCTGTAAGCGTCCCTTAGGAGCTTCTTTGCCTTCTACTTTCGGCGGAATCAGCGTTGACTTTTCGCTGTAAGCTCTGCATTCCCTTAGGAATGACTTTTGAGCTTCTCCCTGTTTTCTTTCCTTTTTCCTTTGCATTTACATTTACATTTTTTGAGGGATATCATTCTTATAGAATTGAAATAAGGAAAATTACATGTTGTGGCCCCATTAAAAACCTTTCTCCCCCTTTGGAAAGGAAAAGGGTGCCACAAAAAAGAATAGAAAAAATTACATCAAGCTAAACATAATATCGCCGAAGCTCATCCGCATTCCACGATCTAGGGATGTCGTTGCCGTCCATATCCTTTAATCTGTAGGAACCGGGTCTTGACGAAGATACTACCAAAAAAGGGCCTTCCCACTTCAGCTGTAGTTTGCCTACTGTGTCTGGGTTGGCCACTCTTCGAAGCACCAAATGTCCTGGCTTAATGTTCTTCAACCACCTTTCTATCACACCATTTTATTGTTTTGGCTTGGTATTTATTGATGTTTTCCACAGCCTGAAGCCTGATCCCCTCTATAGCATCTTTTTCCACAGAGCAGTCAGCTTCATCTTCGCCTTTTGCCGAAGCTATTGTTCTTATTGATCCTGCTTTGGCCTCTTCCGGGGTTATTGCTTCGTCACCAAACAATAGTTTGAATGGCGTAAAGCCTGTTGATCTTGACACTGTAGTGTTATGGCTCCACACCACTTTGATTAATTCTTCTGGCCACTTTCCCCTGGGCTGATTGAAGATTGACTTCATTATTCCTGTCATTATGATCCCATTAGCTCTTTCGACTAGTCCATTTGATTCTGGATGTCGAACTGACGCAAAATGGATCTTCGTGCCAATTTGGTCACAAAACTCTTTAAAAGCTTCGGAGTCAAACTGCGTTCCATTGTCCACAGTAATGGCCTTCAGCACTCCGAAGCGACAAACAATGTTTTGCCAGAAAAACTTTTGGACAGTGACCGAAGTTATTGTGGCTAAAGGCTTTGCCTCAATCCATTTAGAAAAATATTCCACTGCCACTATAACATATCTTAAATTTCCTTGTGCTGGTGGCAGCGGACCTAGCAAATCAAGGCCCCACCTTTGCAATGGCCAAGTGGGTTGTATTAACTAAGTTAGAGACGAAGGTTGTTTTTGATCTCTTGCACATTTCTGACAACCTTCGCACTTTTGCACTAGTTCCGCTGCATCCGAAGCTGCTTTTGGCCAATAAAATCCTTGGCGAAAAACTTTTCCCAACAAAGGCCTAGATCCAATATGAGATCCACACAGGCCTGCATGTATTTCCTTCATTAATTCTATGCCTTCGGCTCTGGATAAACACTTGAGCAACGGGGAACAAACCCCACGCTTGTATAATTCCCCTTCTATAATGACATATGGTCGAGCTCTTGCTTCTATCCTCCTGTTATAAGCTTCGTCATCTGAAAGAAAATTACCCTGAAGGAAAGAGATGATTTCAGTTCTCCAATCTTCACTATAGACAGAGGATATATTGAGGACCGCTCTTTCAAGAAGCTCGACCGAAGGTGCTTTTATTGTTTCGAAAAATACTTCCGAAGGTAAAGGCAGCTCCTGTGCTGCTGACTTGGCTAATAGATCAGCATATTCATTTTCTCCACGAGGAATGTTTTTAACAGAGAATCCTTCAAAGGAAGCCTCAATCCTTCGGACTGTATCTAAATATTTTTCAAGCTTCAGATCTCTTGCCTTATAGCTCTTATCAATATGACCAGAAATAACTTGGGAATCCGTTTTAAGAATGGCCCTTCTGATTCCCATTGCCTTTAACTTCCGAAGACCCAAGAGCAGAACTTCGTACTCAACAATATTGTTTGTGCAACTGAAATCAAGTCTTGCCGCATAACAAGTTTTAACTTTGGAAGGTGAAACCAACACAGCAGCTGCTCCTGCTCCGAAGGTTCCCCAAGACCCATCGCAAAACACTGTCCATGCTTCAGCATCTTTATTTGTTTCTTCCTCCTGAGCCCCTGGCGTCCAGTCAGCAATGAAGTCTGCCAACGCTTGGGACTGAATCGAAGATCTATGCACATAATCAATACAAAATTCATTGAGCTCTACAGCCCATTTTCCAATCCTTCCAGTAGCTTCTCAGTTTCTCATAATATCCTTCAACGGTTGTGAAGAAGGAACAATTATATTATAAGCTTGAAAATAATGCCGAAGCTTCCTGGAGGCCATCAAAACAGCATACAGTACCTTCTCCAATTCTGTATAATTTTTCTTTTTTAAACTAAGAACTTCGGATACAAAGTATATTGGGGCCTGCTTTTTGACTTGGCCTTCAAGCTTCTCCTGAACAAGTGCTGCACTTACCGCTGAGTGCGAAGCTGCCACGTATAATAACAAAGGAGCCCCTGGCGTCTGTGGAGTTAGTGTTGTTAGATCTATCAAATATTGCTTCAGCTCTTCGAAGGCTTTCTGCTGGACTGGTCCCCATTGAAAAACTTCGGCTAACTTCAGCACTTCGAAAAATGGTAAATTTCTCTCTGCTGATCTAGATATGAATCTGTTGAGAGATGCCAGTCTTCCTGTCAATCTTTGAGCCCCCCTCTTTGTACTTGGTGGTTTCATTCGAAGGATAGCTTCGATTTTGTTTGGATTAGCCTCAATTCCTTTTGTTGAAACTAGACAACCAAGAAATTTCCCCTTCTTCACTCCGAAGACACATTTTTCTGGATTCAGCTTTAAACCAGCCTGTCTAAAATTAGCGAAGGTCTCCTGCAGATCAGCAATGTGATTATCTTGCTTCGTGCTTTTCACAATGATATCATCAACATAAGTTAGCACATTCCTGCCTATCTGAGAATGGAGAACCTTCGCTGTCATTCTGCTGAAGCTTCCTCCAGCATTTTTAAGCCCTTCAGGCATCCGAAGGTAACAATATGTTCCACTAGGGGTTATGAAGCTGGTCTTCGGCTCATCCTCCTTCTTCATCCAGATTTGATGATAGCCTGAATAACAATCCAACAGACTCATGAGCTCTGATGAAGCTGCTGCATCAACTAAGGAATCTATCCTCGGCAATGGAAACTCGTCCTTCGGACAGGCCTTATTGAGGTCAGTAAAGTCGATACACATCCTCCATTTACCATTGGCCTTCTTTACCACAACAGTGTTAGCCAGCCATTCTGGGTACTTTACCTCTCTGATAACTCCGGCACTGAGGAGTCTTTTGACTTCATTTCGAGCACCTTCAGCCTTGTCATCAGACATCTTCCGAAGCCTCTGCTTCCTGGGTCTGAATGATGGATCAACATTAAGCGAGTGTTCAATAACATCCCTGTTAACTCCGCAAAGATCATTAGTTGACCAAGCAAAGACATCTTTGTTGTTGAACAAAAACCTTATCAAGGCTTTCTCCTGTTCTTCGGACAATTGAGATCCCAATAATACCTTCTGCTCTGCTATATCCTCACATAAGAGCATGGGCTTCGGCTGATCAGCCGAAGCAGCTTTTTCCCTTCTGAACTTGTGCTGCTCACAAGCTTCAGCTCCATCTATGTTATGGATTGCTTTTGAATCTGTCCAATTTCCTTCGGCCCTTCTGGCAGCTTCCTGACTTCCATGAATAACAATGGGCCCTTGATCCGAAGGTATCTTTATGCAAAGGTAAGCTGGATGAAGAATTGCTTCGAAGGCATTGAGAGTACCGCGACCAATGATAGTATTGTAAGGATACTCCATGTCAACAATGTCAAACACAATTTGCTCAGTCCTTGTGTTGTTGACAAATCCGAAGGTTACTGGCATGATAATCTTCCCAAGTGCTACAATTTGCCGCCCTCCGAAGCCACAAAGAGGGTGCGTAGCATCATGGATCTTGTCTTCGGGCTCTTGCATTTGTCTAAAAGCCTTAGCAAATATGATATCTGCTGCACTGCCTGTATCAACCAAAACATTATGTACCAGAAATCCTTTGATCACGCAAGAGATAACCATAGCATCGTTGTGTGGGTAGTCCTTGAGTTGAAGATCTTCTTGAGAGAAGGTAATTGGAATGCGAGACCATCTTGACTTGATGAAGGGTCCTTGCACCCCGACATGCTGTACCCTTCTCTGTGCCTCCTTCTTCTGCTTCTTGTTAGCTGGCTCTGAGCATGAACCGCCTGTTATGGGGAGTACCAGCTTCGGAGCCGAAGCAGCTCCAGCTTGATCGTTGAACAAAGCCATTAGGTCAAAAGAAAGTGGAAGCGAGTTGACTGGAGGTGGGCGCCAATGTTGGGGACTTGTTCTCAAATGCTTCGCCTTGACAAGTAATAATTCCCAAGTGATGCACTTGCAATTACAGGAAAGCGTGAACAGTAAAGGAATACTGTTCACTATTTATAGGCACAGGACACAGCCTGTGAGGAATTACAATCATGCCCTTCATAAAAGTTTACAGCAATAACTTAGACCCCTACAGGCTAAAAGGTCATTCTATCTTTAAGTCGGTTCGACCCTTCATCTTCGGATATGTTATAATCCCGAAGCTTCATGAATGATACCTTCGTCGTCACGTACGAGCAGCTTCAGCCGCGGCTGTTTCTTTCTGCGGGACCTTCAGCGACGAAGCATGGTCCCAACAATAGTACTACTATACCATCACCAGTCTTAACTTAAGCAATCCCTTTAAAAGCAATGTTGAGACTTTGGAGTTTCTTCCACTAGAAGCAATGGTGCCTTTTTGTCATAGTAATTGTTCCCTCATGGTAGTATTTCTCCCAAACCAGGGTAACCCAAGGGATATTTTGCTGTTGTAAAAGTTACCGAGATGTTTCATAAGAAGGGCTTGGTTCCGAACTCTTAAGTTAAGCACTCCTAGTCCACCCAACATTTTTTTGCCTCTATACCATACTCCACGGAGCAAGTGGAGACTTAGGGTCTGTTTGGTAAAGCTCCAGCTCCTGCTTCTTTAGCTCCAGATCCTGATCCTCATGAGGAGCTGATCCTCCTGATTCTCCTAGAAAATCAGAATCATTTTTAAAACCGTTTGGCAAGTAAACTGATTCTTGTCTTCTGAGAGTTGGTGGTCTGTGGTGATTGTCTGTTTTACCCTTTGCAGTTCAACTTTGTTACAAACCAATAAGTAGGATGCATATACGAAAAAAATATGAAACAATAACATATAAAATATTTCCATCATAGTAGTGCATAAAATGGTCTCAAATGTTTAATCCATAAATTGGCTCGTTATTTTTTTGTCCAATGACAATTGCAGGTAATTTCGATCAAACTTTAAGGGGAGGTCCATATTTGATTGGTTGAGGAGCTGTTTTAAGGGAGGGTGGAGCAGGTTTTTTTAGATCCCACCTTTCTTCACAAAAACGACTCCCGATCTTTCAGCTCCACACGAGAATCAGTTTTAAAAAATACCCGTTTGGCATAGCTCCTCTAGATCCTCGCTTAGAATCAGGAGCTGGAGCTGTGCCAAACGGGCCCTTATATTAGCATTAATACCAAATCCTCTCTAATGTTAGTGTCTTCTAAACTTATCAATCTATTTCTTGTCAGCCTTATATTACAAAAAACACTTTTTGAGTATGGCTAATGTGCTAGCTATTTTTTTTTCTTTTCTAGTTTACTTTATAAAAATTCTAATACTAGTACTAGTTAGCGTCGGTTTTTTCTTCCGTAAGACTACTCCCAGGCTAGTCAACTAAGGCTATATCCATCAGATCACATATATAGTAATATAAAACATTATTTTGTTCTATAGACCGCACTGTTCATAGAGTAAAGTTAAAATAAGAGATGAGATAAAAGATATGATGAGTAAGCTGCTGGAGATAAGCCAATAATTCTGATCCGGACGGGAGACATTGGTGTACATGCAACTAGTCATTCAAAACCGAGATGCATAGCTGGTTCACGCTTTCAAGCCTCCCTGTCTCTAACACATGGCATATATAATATGGCTGCTAGCGGGCAACGCCTTTAGTGAAAGTTTAATAATATAACTCATAGCGAGTTTTATGATGTTATCATGTTACATATAGTCAATTAAAAGCCTACTAATATAATAACCCTCCCATGATATATCTATCTAATACTATGAAGATTGAAGAAGGTAATGAGAAGGCTCTACCTTCTTGGTTTCGTTCATTTCTACCGGGTCGATCTGCATCGTCAGTTCCACCATCAGCCCACGCCCCGCCTCCCCATCACCGTAACGCGCCACGCCTGCCTACCAATTCCCTCACCTCGCCCAGGCGCCCACCCTCCGCTTGCCAGGCTGCCGTGAAAGCCGTATACCCTGTAGTCGTCGTGCGTCGCCTCGCGCTGTGTGGCTCCGCACCGCACCCCCTCCATCCAAGCAGCGACTCCTCCATTCACACCTGGACTCTTCCCTTCGGCCGCACCTCCACTGTCTTGCCATCATCTGCGCCGTTCCTGGGACCACGCCGCGCACGACGAGCCCACGCTTTGGCGCCGCATCGACATGCGTGGCCACCTAGACCTCGATCGCGTCGTCAACCTCTACGAGATGGCGCAGTTCGCCGTCTGCCGCGCCATGGGGAGAAGCGAGCCGCCACCTTCGCACGCAATATCGACCCCGCGTGACGCTAGGATCCTCTCCCGAATCCTAGGCCACCCGAGACCCAGGCTCATCCCCTCGTGCTGCTGCCATCCTCGTGGACCTCCTCCTCTAGGCGCCGTCGCTGTCGAAATTGGGGCCACAAGGAGGTTGAGGCGAGGGACTAGGAGGCCTAGGGTTCGGGACGCGATCTCTACCATCCTTCGCAAGCTCGACCACATCGAGATCCTCATAAGGCCCGGTCGGGTGTACGACGTTCCAAAGGCCGCGCCGCGAGCGACGAGACCGCGCTTTGGCATCACATTGACATGCGCGGCCACCCGAACCTTGACCTCGTCCGCCGCGCCATGTGGCAGTGCAAGGCGTTCTGGGCCGAGTACGCCGCCGTTGATGACGTGCTCAAGCTCCTTGACGAACAATAAGATTTCGATTTCGATTCCACCACAGTTCTATCGCCATATTTATTAGTTTCAGTGACATCTTAGTTGTAGTATGAATTTGGACACGGAAAGCGCATGACATCCTAACTATTAAACTTTATATGGATTTAAATAGCTTTACTTTGATTGATGCACTATTGGTCATGATATAATCTACAACCACGACTTCGATATAATGCCATATGGTGCATTTACTATCCAACTGTAAACATAAGTTGTTTCTATTTTTCATGTGTAAATTGCAATGTGGAGATTTTCAATCTTCCTGCTGGTGAAATTCTTCAGGAATTTTCACTAGCATTTTCTCCTTTTTGACATGTTTTAATTGTCCATTCAGGAACACAATATACAAACGAATCATTGACCTATATCTGTTGTAGTGTATGGTGACCGTGACAAGCCTGCCCTTGTTACTTATCCTGATATTGCTTTAAACTATAAGTACTACACTTGTTTAAAGTATACCAGTTCTCCCTGCAAAATTTTCCATGAATTATAAACACTCGTCTCCTTGTTATAACTTGTCAGATATGTCCTGCTTCCAAGTTGTTCTACCCTGAAGCCGCTTTGGAACTACAAGTAGCAGGTCTTAAACAACAGCTCCACGAAGCTGAGATCCATTATAAGAAAAATGTGTTTTTCTCTAATTTTTCATTTTGGTCTCTGTCGGTACCACGGAACTAGGGTACCCCTTACTACTGTGTCAAAACGCAGTACCCACACGGTTATCTCTAATCGCGCCCTAGGAACTGAGCAGCCCGAGGCCACTGGACCAAGCATGTCAGCTAAGGCCATTAGCCTCGGGGACGGCCACTGCCCTACGGACAGGTCCGGTGGTGCCACGTGTCCAGGAAAGCCATATGCTTAGGGACTTCAGCAATGAGTCAGGACCCCTGGTAGGTCCAGCACCTCCACGTGTACAAGCCGGGCCCGCATGTAGGTGTAAGACCCAAAATTAGTAGAAAAATATAATATAATTATAAAATAAATAAACAAATATAGTATTATAATGCTTTGGAAATTAGGGAATGAGAAAAAAAACTAGAGGATTATATTCACATTAGTATTAATTTTGGCACTTCGGAATTTGAAGTACAAAATAGGAGTTTTCAATTTAAATTGAATGTGGAAATGAAAACAAAATAGGAAATTATAAAAGAAAGGAAAAAGTTAAAACTCGCTTGAGCTGAAAGCCTGAAACTTACCCCGGCGGCCCACTCGGTTTTCTCTCCCTCGGCCCATTTCCAAATTCCCACCCTGGCAGCCCATGTTCTCCCCCGCGCGTGGCTAGCTTTGGGAGCCAGGTGGGCCCGTGCTGTCATACTCTTTTGAATGCCCATGTTCCACTGCGGTGTGGACCGACTCCGTTAGAAGCATCTCTTTCGTCGTTCCGCTGCGTTTGGCAACAGACCGCGTGCCTCGCGGCCAAACTCGCCGGGAACCTCGGCCTCCGCGTGCGTGGACTCCCTCCCCCTTGTGCTATAAATGTCGAGCGTTGTGCCCCCGTTCACCTTAACTCGGGTTGACGGCTCCGCTCAGGTTGTTGGTTCGCCACCGTTGGGGAAACGAGATCCGTCGTGAACGAATCACGGGTACGCCGTCGGTAGAGACTCGACAGCGGGTCTAGGAGCTTCACCCCGTCCTCAGGCGAGTGCCCGTGACCCCTCCATGCACTTTTTGGCATGCTAGGCACTGGTAATTGTTCATCAGAGCTTCTTCACCACCGTCGTGCTGCCATCCTCCGTCTCTTGGGTTCTGGTGGACCCGTCTACCGATAAATTGCCCTCTCCATGGTCCGTCGTCGTCCCTACTACGTTTTGCGCCAACCCGTTCTCTATTTGGGGCATCATCGTGTTAGTCGCGCTGAGCTCCGGTGACACGCCACCGTGGGATTTAGGTGCGCCGCCACGGTGGGGTTCTCGAGTGTAGGGTGGGGTGCCATCCGTCCGATCTATGTTGGACGTGGGCGATTAGAACAGAACGTACCCCTTTGACCCATTAAACCGTAGTCGTTGATCTGTGAACTAAGGGCTCAGGGTTAGTGAAGCGTGGGACGTGGATCTCTGATCCAAGGGCCTGGATTGCGTACCGATTCATCATAAGTCTGGTCTAATCTGAGCCATTGAAACATGATAGGGTGACTCACGATCCCTGATACCCCTTCAGCCAAGCGAATATGCAAAAGAGCCCCTCCACTTTTCAAGAACCAACTCGCGGTCCATGAAGGTTTAGCCTGAGTCTTAGGGAAATTGTGATTTAAGCCCCTGTGTTTCTCTGGTATTGGTGCCCAGTCCAGAGCTCAAGGAAAATCAGATAAATGAATTTAGAAATTGATTTTCAATTCAAAAATAATTCTAGAAGCTTGTATAATTCATAGAAAATTCATATTAAGTCCAAATTGATCCATTCCAGTTTCTATAATTTTGTAATATTATCGTTTATAAACTAGTGTCTCTGTTTTGTTATTAAAACCATATTAAAATTTATCTCCTAATTAAATCTTGTACCTAGCACCTAGAACTTTTGGAAATTCATAACTTAAAAATCCATAACTCCAAAATTAATGATTCCTGTTCCTATGATCTTATTTTTATGTGTAGATTATTAATATGTATTTTGTACTTATGTTTGGTGTGATATTAATGTTGCCTATTCACTGTTTGTCTGCATTGCTATGTTTAGCAGTGAGGACACAAGTCATATGAAAAGCAAGTTGGTACCTGGAATCTCAAGTCCCAGGCAAGTTGTGCCCTTGATCACTTTTTTTACCCAATCATGTTTTTATTAATCATAATGATCTGCATAGGTTAATTTTGATGGGACCCAATAGGTTACCCTAGTTTGACTATCTTTATACCTTGTTTACCACTGAATTTTCGGGTAGTACCTGCTATTGCTTTATGTGGTTTTGGGTATAGAGATACACATTATTATTCATGATTATACTTTTATTATCAGTTGTTATTTACTGTTCATGATAAGATTATTATGTTAATTAAAACATGGAGAACCACCCGGGAAAACAGTGCTACCACAAGGGTGGAATGGGACGCCCTTGGCTGACTAATTAGGAAAGCTAGTGGAGGACTACCTTACCCGAAAGGGGCAATGGCAGTAGGGGAGTGGTTAGTGTGGGGAGGTCCTTGGGTTGATTTTGCTGCGATGACGGTCAGGCAAGGGATACTTGCATTGGAGCTTCCTAGAAATTGTATCGGGTTTTCTGAAGCTAGTGGAACTTTGTAAAGGCCTCGTAGTGTTACCCTGCCTCGCCTCCTCGATAGAGGTGTATGGGAGTGGCCTTCTCTTGGCAGATGGGTAACATTACTTGTGGGTAAAGATGCGCAACCTATGCAGAGTGTAAAACTGGTATATTAGCCATGCTCACGGTCACGAGCAGCTCGGACACTCACGTGATTAATTTATGGAACTAAATTCAGTTTATCATATGCATTGCATCGCAAGTGTTGTTATTAATTTTGTTCTACTACTCAATTGGGTTGGTATTTACTTATACTTAGTAATTGCTAATAAAACTTTGACCAGCTTTAAAAGCAATGCTCAGCTTCAACCATCCTCTTTGGTAAGCCTTACACTTCACATGAGCTCCCACCTTTGCTGAGTTCATACATATTATTCTCCACAACTTGTTGAGCGATGAACGTATGTGAGCTCACTCTTGCTGTCTCACACCCCCATAGGTCAAGAACAGGTACCGCAGGATGAGGCACATGGAGGATGCTGTGACGAGTTCGTGAGAGATCTAGGCCATCGTCTCCCAGTCAACTTTGGGGTTGCTGGATTGTAACACCTCAAAATCTCATTTTGAGAATTATGTAATTTTTTTTAAAGATCTTGAATTAGATTTTTCCCATAACTTTTGAAGTTACATCTCCTAAAATAAAAGTTTTATAGTAAAGATTCAATAAAAAGATTCTTCTATAAATTATTCTTTGATGAAGTTGATAAGTATTATAAGGATAAATATTAGAGCTTTGTTTAATCGAGATTATACAATCAATTTTTTTTCAAAATAATTAGATGGAGTAACATATCCAAAAGTATGTACTTATGTAAGATACTGAACAAACAAATAAATAAAATAATACTGCATCACATGTTGGATTTGGATTGTGCTTTTTATTTTGAAGATTAAATGTGAAACCAGAGTCAAATTTGAATTTGAAAATTTCAAATAAATAGAGATAGAAATAAAACAAAAATTCAAATGAAAAAAAGAAAAACAGAAAAAGGGAAAAGATGAATAGCTACCTGGGCCGAGGTCCTTGTTTTCGGCCCATTCGTAGCCTAACCCTGCGCAGCCCACTTAAACCATCACACATTTCTCCTTCTGTGTGGTTGTCCGATAGGGCCCACAACCTAGCCCCATCCCTCTTTACTCCCAGTGCGCCGTGTCTCTGTTGGGTGGGCCCCAGTTGTCAGCACAATCCTCAACCTCACGGATCTCGCGTTGGACTCCTTCCTCCCCATCGCGTGGCGTCGAACTCGGAACGACCAAAGAACAGACCGTGTAACTATCGCTGGTTGTTGCGCTCCACCTCCTTGGGTATGGGTATAAAGCTCTGCACCCTCACGCCCCCAGAGTTCATCAAACCACTACACCTGTGTGGCGTCGCCGCGGTGAAGAAGCTTGGTCCACCGTCATAGCTGCATACCGACGATTGTCACCAACTTAGGGCGTCTGGTGTGCACGGGAGGATTTGTCCGGGGTTTGCGGAAGTCAACATGTGGTACTCCGGGATCGTGGGCAGCCAAAACACGGTGAATTCCTCAGCGGCGACTAAAATCCGCCGCGAGTCACCCATCTCTGCGGTCAGGCCTCAAAGCTTCGTCCCTACCGGTGAGAACCCTTCCTCCATGTTTGCCATGTCATTCGCCATGTGCTTCACCCTTTAGATTAGTATATTGGACCCTTCTAGACGGGATGGCCAAACTTCGGCCATCTCCCCGCCACCCGTACTAGCGGCGCCGCCCTGCTCGGACCGAGGTGGGAGGATGACATCGAGCCGTTGATCTCCAATTGAATGCACAGGATTGGACCCCAAGATAAGGATTCGCTCGGATTTCATCCTAATCGACGATGGCAAGATCTACGTGTGAAGTTAGACCTTGGGCTACTGGGCTTACAGCCGTGGATCGGAGATCGATCGGTTGGTGTCCGGTGCCGGTTCAGTCGCGAGTGAATTTAATTGTGGCCATTCGATTAGATCGAACGTCGTCGGGTATTTGATGAATCCCACCCTCAAATCTTGATCCAATGATCAGAATTGGGTAACGATTCATTATTTTCTCGACCCTCACATGATTAATTTATGGAACTAAATTCAACTTGTCATATGCATTGCATCGCATGTGATGGTGTTACTTTTGTTCTACTACTAAATTGGGTTAGTATTTACTTATACTTAGTAATTGCTAATAAAATTTTGACTAACTTTAAAAGCAATGCTCAGCTTCAACCGTCACACCTGGTTTTAGAAGGTAAACCGAATGCGAACCATGTACGTGCCAGGATCAGTTATTCACGTACACAGCAGTTACATAACATGGACATCATCACACAGTGCTCAAAATAGTATTAAAAGGGGAAATAATAGTCGATTACATCATACGTCTGAGACGTCCATATAGTCCTTACAATAAATCAAAGTGCGAAAACGAAACATAGATAACCGCGGCCTTCACAGGCAGCCGACTGGGGGTTGCCGCTAACCCACACCTAGAACTCGTCGTAGTCTTGGAACTCCTGGAAGTCTCCTTCCACAGCTTCATCTTCTCCTGAGCAGTGGTTGCAATGCTGACAACCTGGGGGGGGGGTTTGGTGTGTAGAGCAAGAGTGAGTACACATCAACATACTCAGCAAGTATCCTGTTTGGCTGTAGTGGACTAGCTTTATGTGGGGGTAAGTCAAGCAGTTGCTTTTAGTTGGTCAGTTTATTATTTACTAGTAGAAAGCCAGGTTTTAGCATTAACCCAGGTTATTAACCCAAAGTACCCTTTCCAAACGGAAAGAATACCACTTACCATTACCATAAGCATAATCATAACCATCCTCATTGTCATCTGTAAACCAAAATGTCTCTGATCAAGTACCACTAATCACTGGAGCTCCCTTGGCCGCTCATAACCGCGAGCACGGCTGATATATCAGTTTTCAAACACTCTGCAGAGGTTGTGCACTTTACCCACAAGCCGTGATTCCCTCTTGCCTCGGGCCGATCAAACCCTTAAACACTACCAAGGTGAATAGGCAGGGTCTCACTACGTAGCCTTTACAAAGATTTCCCCGGGGCTGTAGCCGCCCGTTAGGTTTCCTAAATGTACCGCACTCCTCCCCAAGGGACAAATCAACCTTGGCAGAGCGAGCCGCATTGTAACACCCTAAAGTTCAATTTTGTGAAGACAAGGAAAAATTCTCGAAGATTTTAAATCAAAACACCTTTCCTTAGAGATAATCATAATTTAGGAGTTTCCACTCATGAATAAGTTAAAAATACATAATACTTAGATAATCTAAATTGCCTTTTGGGTTAGGATATATGAAAGAATTAGGGATTAACTATTTCTTAATAGATATAAGTTTACAATATAAATTTGAATTCCCTAGAACTAATAAAATAGGGATTTTTCTACTACATGATTAAAAGCTTGTCTAAAAGAACTAAAATAAATAAAGAAATGCATCAAATAGGTTTCTGCACATTATGCTAAAGTTCTATATATGTATCCAAGTTAAGTGTTGGAACTTTAAACTTGTGTTGATTTGAAATTCAAATGGAAAGGAAAATAGGAAATAGAAAATAAAAGAGAAGGGGGGGAAAACTAAGAAAAATATCACATAAAATAAAATAAAAATTAGAATAAACATCCTTCACACTTATAATGTTAAATTATACTATTCAAACTGAGGACAAGTTGTTCACAAAGTTTAAATTTAAACTTGAATTCAAATTGGATTTGAAAATGGAGAAAAGAAATAGAAAATAAAAAGGAAAAAGATAAAAACCCTAACTGGGCCGGCGGACATCATTTCAGCCCACCTGGGGATAACACTGCGCGCGCAGCCCAATTCCTACACCCACACCGCGTGTGACCCACTGACCAGCGGGCCCGGGAGACCAGCGACCGCGCCTGCGCTTGCTCCCTTTCACCGCCGTGTGGGTCCCAGTTGTCAGCCCCATCTCCTCCCTCCGCGCGGACTCGTTCGCCTCTGTCTCTCTCGCGTGGGCCCGGCTCGTCGGCCTCTCATCCTCGCGCTCACGCTCGCGCTCCGTTCCACTGACGTTTGGGTCCCGCGTGTCATCACCTTCGTTACCGAAGTCTCCTCCGCCGCGGTGCTCGCGGGCCGTTACACCGAACCCCGCTTAAACCACGGGACCTCACCGTTCGGACTCCGTCGTGAGCACCATAAAACTGAGCCCGTTACTCGAAGTCGCATCATCGACGCTTGGTTCGTGACCTCGCTGGCGACAAGCAAACCGGGAGGAACCATCCACCGTGGAACCGGGCCGCCGGCATTGATCCACAAGTTCATCATCGTCCGAGCTCCGGTGTTGGGTCTGGGGGCTTCATCAAGTCCCGCTGATCACGTCCCCGGCTTCGTTTGGACGGATTGCGCCCCGGTCAGCCCGGAATTGCTCACCGGAGTCCATCCTCCGCCGCGGTCCGCCCCTCTCCGTGGCCAGCTCCCTCCACAGCCCTCCATTCGCGGTACGTGCTCTAATCATGTTCGCCATCATTCCCTTTAGGTGTCGCACCGGTTAATTTGGGAATTCGTGGCGTTCGGGCGCGAATTTGGTTTACTCCGGCGATGGCTCCGCCGCGCGTAAGGGCGGCGCCGTCGTGTTTGGGGCGGGGTTGGGTAAAACGATGGGGGCCGTTGATCGTGACGCGGACGTCCGAGATTAGAAGAGGGAAAAAAACGCTTCGTGCATGAATCGGATCCGTTCGATTTTGATCGGACGGATCGGGGGAAGATTTCGGAGTATTAAGATCTGCGCCGTTGATCGCAAAATGGACGGGCCGTGCGACGTACCGCTTCGCGGGCGGCCAGATCTAATCTGGGCCGTCCACTCTTGATCGGATGGCTGTGCCCGGCCGATACCTCTTCGGCTTGCGCGTTTTGCTAAAGAGTCCCTGAGTTTTAGAGAAAACAACCCGCCGTCCACCGCGGGTGAAGTCTGAGTCTTAGGGAAACTTGCGCCGAGCCCCCTGATCTTTCTTATAATTGAGGCCCAGTCCAGAACATAGTAAAATCAGAGAAAATAGTTATTAATTAGATTTTTAATACAAAAATAATTGCTAGAACTTAGATAATTCATAGAAAATCCATTTTTAGTCCAAATTGATCCATTCCACTTTCTAAATTTTTGTAATAATATTCTTCATCATTTAGTGTCTTTGTTTTGACATGAACTCTGTCAGAAAATTTATTTATCATTTAATCATATTTGAATCACATTAAACCTTAGGAAAACCATAACTTGAATTCTACAACTCCAAAATTAATAATTCTTTTTCCTGTGATCTTATTTTAATGTGTAGATTATTAATACGTATTCTGCATATATGTTTGGTGTAATGTTAATTGTGCCTATACCATGTATGTTTGTATTGCTACGACTAGCAGAGAGGTCACGAGGATCTGAAGAATCATCCTGGTACCTGGATTCTCAAGACCCAGGCAAGTTGTGCCCTTGATCACTTCTTTTTACCCAGCCATGTTCTGATTAATCATAATGATCTGCATAGGTTAATTTGATGGGACCCAATAGGTTACCCTAGTTTGTCTATCTTTATACCTTGTTCACCACTGATCTTTCTGGGTAGTACTTGCTAGTGCTATATGTGGTTTTGGGTATGGAGATACACATTACTATTCATGATTATACTTGTGTTATCAGTTGTTATTTATTGTTCATGTTGAGATCATTATGTTAATTGGAACATGGAGAACCACCCGGGAAAACAGTGCTACCACAAGGGTAGTATGGGATGCCCTTGGCTGATTAATTAGGAAAGCTAGTGGAAGACTACCTTACCCGAAAGGGGCAAGGGCAGTAGGGGAGAGGTCAGTGCGGGAAGTGCCCTCGGGAGGATTTTGCTGCGATGGCGGTCCTGCAAGGGATTCCTGTACTGGATCTTCCTATAAACTGTAGCGGGTTTTCGGAAGCTAGTGGAACTTTGTAAAGGCCTCGTAGTGCTACCCTGCCTCACTTCCTTGGTAGAGGTGTATGGGATTCATGACCCCTTGGCAGATGGGTAACACGACTTGTGGGTAAAGATGCGCAACCTCTGCAGAGTGTAAAACTGGTATACTAGCCGTGCTCACGGTCATGAGCAGCTCGGACACTCACATGATTAAATTATGGAACTTAAATTCAATTTGTCATATGCATTGCATCGCGGGTGAAGTTGTTATTACTTTTGGTTCTATTACTTAATTGGGTTTGGTATTTACTTACACTTAGTAACTGCTAATAAAATTTTGACCAACTTTAAAAGCAATGCTCAGCTCTAACCATCTTCTTTGGTAAGCCTTACACTTTATGAGCTCCCACCCTTGGCGAGTTCATGCACATTATTCCCCACAACTTGTTGAGCGATGAACGTATGTGAGCTCACTCTTGCTGTCTCACATACACCACAGGTCAAGAACAGGTACTACAGGATGATGCTCATGGAGGATGCTGTGATGAGTTCGTGAGAGGTCTAGGTCGTCGTCTCCCAGTCAACTTTGGGGTTGCTGGACTGTTGTCTCCTTATAATGTAATTATTTATTTTGTATAGAACTCCTGTTAAATATATAAAGATGTGACATTCGATCCTGTGCCACTTTACATCATATGTTTGAGACTTGGTCCCAGCATACCTGGTGTTTTAACCCCGGGTTTTGGACCCCTAAAATCCGGGTGTTACAGAAGTGGTATCAGAGGAATGTTGACTGTAGGACGAAACCTAGATAGAACTGGACAACCATTACTTACTTACCTTTGCTACTCTGATTCTTTCTAAACTTATCTTAATCTTTTCTCATCTAATTCCGCTTTACTCTGATTACTCTTACCTTTTCATTCTAAAGACAAACTTGGATTTCACACTTTGAAATCTTGTGCCTAAAGTGACCTCTAGGAATAAGGAGACCCACTCTTAGGAACAAAAACAGAACTATTTTTATAAGTGTCTATGTATTTGAATGTTTGTTCTTATGATACTTGTCTGATTTGGATCTTTGATTGAGTGTGATGGGTTGTGGAGTAATGTCCATAATTGCATCTATACCTATACCTAGACATAAGGGAGAATACTTATAAAACAGACAACATAGATTATTCCCCATTAAACATATATCAAGTTTAATAGATCCATCTTATCTTAAAAGACCCTCTCCTTATCTTAATAGATCCATCTCATCTCAAAAGATACTCATCTTATCTTGAAAAGATTTTATCCTTATCCTAATGGGTCTAACTGGCCTCAGAAGAATCTATCCTACCTTTATGGATCCATCTTATCCTAATAAGCATACTTATCCACCCTAGTCTTAACATAAAATATTGGGTCCAGCCCTGCCAAAGAAATTCCAGTACATAACCAACTATTAGCTTATTCATTCTGTCTACTAAATGATTCCCTTGCAAAGCTATCTTACCATATGCTTCTAACTTAGATGGTCAATACCAGGCGGGGAGGTGGAATTGATTTACCTGCTAATCAACAACCCCAACCACAGTCAGCAGCAATGAATCCTCCTAATCCTCCACCAGGCGGAGTTGATCCACTCGTCGCAGCTCAAATGAGAATGATGCAGCAAATGGCGGACACCATGGCAGATATGCGCACCCAAATGCAGCAAGAACGCCAAGAAATGCACCAGGAAAGAGAGGATGCACGTCGGGAAATGCGCCAAGAACGGGAAGAAATACGCCAGGAGAGGAGGGTACAACAACAACAGCTGCAGCAACAACTTCAACAACAGCAGCAACAACAACAAATGCCATTGCCTCCACCACCAGTTCCACCCCGGGACAAGCACCGGGAATTCATGAGCCACAAACCGCCAACCTTCTCCAACTCCGCAGATCCACTGCAAGCAGATGACTGGTTAAAGTCCATAGAGAAGATGCTCAACATAGCCCAGTGCTCGGACCGGGAGAAAGTACTCTATGCTTCGGGACGTCTTGCTGGTCCCGCTGCAGATTGGTGGGATGCATACTGTGCAGCTCATGCTGCTGCCGATACAATTACCTGGGAAGAATTCTCCGCACAATTCAGGAATTACCATATTCCTGCTGGACTCATGAAGATTAAGAGGAAGGAGTTCCTATCCCTCAAGCAAGGAAGTATGTCCGTAAGTGAATATAGAGACAAATTCATCCAGTTATCGCGATATGCTCCCAGAGATGTTGAGGATGATGAGCAAAAGCAGGAGCTCTTTCTAGATGGTTTGATTGGACCTCTGCAATATCAACTGGTATCACACACATTCCCATCTTTCCAAAGGCTATTGGATAAAGCTATTGCTGTAGAAAACAAGAGAAGTATATTTGGAGAGAAGAGAAAGGCTGTCAACCAAGGGCAGGCTGGAAGTAGTTCCCGTCCTCGCTCTACTACCACTCCAAGTACACCAGCTAGTGGCAGTTCCGGACAACAAACCCAACAGACACCAACTGCTCCTTCAAAAGCAAGCACTCCAGGAGGACCCACTGCTCCCAACACAACCGCCATCAGGACATGCTTCAAGTGTGGACAACCGGGACACTATGCCAACTACTGTCCCAACAGAGCTGCCTACACTACACCGGCACCGATGAAGCAAGGACAAGCCTCGGCAGGGAAGAGTCAGCCCCTATCCATCAACCGAGGATATGCCCATCATACAGAAGTAGAAGCTGAACCCAGTGAACTTGAGATTCAAGAAGAAGAGCCAGTTGAAGATGAAGTAGTCGGTGAAGAAGTCAACGAGCAACAAGAATAAAGAGATAAACATAGATATAGATACACATATATATATATTTTACTATTTGTAAGACCTAAATATTAGTTTAGCTAGTAGTAGTATTTTACTATTTTAGTAATAACAATAAGGTCCATTTGACCCTATGTTTTGCTAATAAGATATGCATCATGCCGAGATTTTGTTTATGCATATGTGTTGAATTAATATGAGCATGCACCCTTTTTCCTTACAAATCTCGAGGACGAGATTATTTTTAAGGGGGGTAGGATTTGTAACACCCTAAAGTTCAATTTTGTGAAGACAAGGAAAAATTCTCGAAGATTTTAAATCAAAACACCTTTCCTTAGAGATAATCATAATTTAGGAGTTTCCACTCATGAATAAGTTAAAAATACATAATACTTAGATAATCTAAATTGCCTTTTGGGTTAGGATATATGAAAGAATTAGGGATTAACTATTTCTTAATAGATATAAGTTTACAATATAAATTTGAATTCCCTAGAACTAATAAAATAGGGATTTTTCTACTACATGATTAAAAGCTTGTCTAAAAGAACTAAAATAAATAAAGAAATGCATCAAATAGGTTTCTGCACATTATGCTAAAGTTCTATATATGTATCCAAGTTAAGTGTTGGAACTTTAAACTTGTGTTGATTTGAAATTCAAATGGAAAGGAAAATAGGAAATAGAAAATAAAAGAGAAGGGGGGGAAAACTAAGAAAAATATCACATAAAATAAAATAAAAATTAGAATAAACATCCTTCACACTTATAATGTTAAATTATACTATTCAAACTGAGGACAAGTTGTTCACAAAGTTTAAATTTAAACTTGAATTCAAATTGGATTTGAAAATGGAGAAAAGAAATAGAAAATAAAAAGGAAAAAGATAAAAACCCTAACTGGGCCGGCGGACATCATTTCAGCCCACCTGGGGATAACACTGCGCGCGCAGCCCAATTCCTACACCCACACCGCGTGTGACCCACTGACCAGCGGGCCCGGGAGACCAGCGACCGCGCCTGCGCTTGCTCCCTTTCACCGCCGTGTGGGTCCCAGTTGTCAGCCCCATCTCCTCCCTCCGCGCGGACTCGTTCGCCTCTGTCTCTCTCGCGTGGGCCCGGCTCGTCGGCCTCTCATCCTCGCGCTCACGCTCGCGCTCCGTTCCACTGACGTTTGGGTCCCGCGTGTCATCACCTTCGTTACCGAAGTCTCCTCCGCCGCGGTGCTCGCGGGCCGTTACACCGAACCCCGCTTAAACCACGGGACCTCACCGTTCGGACTCCGTCGTGAGCACCATAAAACTGAGCCCGTTACTCGAAGTCGCATCATCGACGCTTGGTTCGTGACCTCGCTGGCGACAAGCAAACCGGGAGGAACCATCCACCGTGGAACCGGGCCGCCGGCATTGATCCACAAGTTCATCATCGTCCGAGCTCCGGTGTTGGGTCTGGGGGCTTCATCAAGTCCCGCTGATCACGTCCCCGGCTTCGTTTGGACGGATTGCGCCCCGGTCAGCCCGGAATTGCTCACCGGAGTCCATCCTCCGCCGCGGTCCGCCCCTCTCCGTGGCCAGCTCCCTCCACAGCCCTCCATTCGCGGTACGTGCTCTAATCATGTTCGCCATCATTCCCTTTAGGTGTCGCACCGGTTAATTTGGGAATTCGTGGCGTTCGGGCGCGAATTTGGTTTACTCCGGCGATGGCTCCGCCGCGCGTAAGGGCGGCGCCGTCGTGTTTGGGGCGGGGTTGGGTAAAACGATGGGGGCCGTTGATCGTGACGCGGACGTCCGAGATTAGAAGAGGGAAAAAACGCTTCGTGCATGAATCGGATCCGTTCGATTTTGATCGGACGGATCGGGGGAAGATTTCGGAGTATTAAGATCTGCGCCGTTGATCGCAAAATGGACGGGCCGTGCGACGTACCGCTTCGCGGGCGGCCAGATCTAATCTGGGCCGTCCACTCTTGATCGGATGGCTGTGCCCGGCCGATACCTCTTCGGCTTGCGCGTTTTGCTAAAGAGTCCCTGAGTTTTAGAGAAAACAACCCGCCGTCCACCGCGGGTGAAGTCTGAGTCTTAGGGAAACTTGCGCCGAGCCCCCTGATCTTTCTTATAATTGAGGCCCAGTCCAGAACATAGTAAAATCAGAGAAAATAGTTATTAATTAGATTTTTAATACAAAAATAATTGCTAGAACTTAGATAATTCATAGAAAATCCATTTTTAGTCCAAATTGATCCATTCCACTTTCTAAATTTTTGTAATAATATTCTTCATCATTTAGTGTCTTTGTTTTGACATGAACTCTGTCAGAAAATTTATTTATCATTTAATCATATTTGAATCACATTAAACCTTAGGAAAACCATAACTTGAATTCTACAACTCCAAAATTAATAATTCTTTTTCCTGTGATCTTATTTTAATGTGTAGATTATTAATACGTATTCTGCATATATGTTTGGTGTAATGTTAATTGTGCCTATACCATGTATGTTTGTATTGCTACGACTAGCAGAGAGGTCACGAGGATCTGAAGAATCATCCTGGTACCTGGATTCTCAAGACCCAGGCAAGTTGTGCCCTTGATCACTTCTTTTTACCCAGCCATGTTCTGATTAATCATAATGATCTGCATAGGTTAATTTGATGGGACCCAATAGGTTACCCTAGTTTGTCTATCTTTATACCTTGTTCACCACTGATCTTTCTGGGTAGTACTTGCTAGTGCTATATGTGGTTTTGGGTATGGAGATACACATTACTATTCATGATTATACTTGTGTTATCAGTTGTTATTTATTGTTCATGTTGAGATCATTATGTTAATTGGAACATGGAGAACCACCCGGGAAAACAGTGCTACCACAAGGGTAGTATGGGATGCCCTTGGCTGATTAATTAGGAAAGCTAGTGGAAGACTACCTTACCCGAAAGGGGCAAGGGCAGTAGGGGAGAGGTCAGTGCGGGAAGTGCCCTCGGGAGGATTTTGCTGCGATGGCGGTCCTGCAAGGGATTCCTGTACTGGATCTTCCTATAAACTGTAGCGGGTTTTCGGAAGCTAGTGGAACTTTGTAAAGGCCTCGTAGTGCTACCCTGCCTCACTTCCTTGGTAGAGGTGTATGGGATTCATGACCCCTTGGCAGATGGGTAACACGACTTGTGGGTAAAGATGCGCAACCTCTGCAGAGTGTAAAACTGGTATACTAGCCGTGCTCACGGTCATGAGCAGCTCGGACACTCACATGATTAAATTATGGAACTTAAATTCAATTTGTCATATGCATTGCATCGCGGGTGAAGTTGTTATTACTTTTGGTTCTATTACTTAATTGGGTTTGGTATTTACTTACACTTAGTAACTGCTAATAAAATTTTGACCAACTTTAAAAGCAATGCTCAGCTCTAACCATCTTCTTTGGTAAGCCTTACACTTTATGAGCTCCCACCCTTGGCGAGTTCATGCACATTATTCCCCACAACTTGTTGAGCGATGAACGTATGTGAGCTCACTCTTGCTGTCTCACATACACCACAGGTCAAGAACAGGTACTACAGGATGATGCTCATGGAGGATGCTGTGATGAGTTCGTGAGAGGTCTAGGTCGTCGTCTCCCAGTCAACTTTGGGGTTGCTGGACTGTTGTCTCCTTATAATGTAATTATTTATTTTGTATAGAACTCCTGTTAAATATATAAAGATGTGACATTCGATCCTGTGCCACTTTACATCATATGTTTGAGACTTGGTCCCAGCATACCTGGTGTTTTAACCCCGGGTTTTGGACCCCTAAAATCCGGGTGTTACACGCATACACCGAGCCCCATTGACGGCACAACGGCTAAGCGAACTACACCCTGCTTCCTCTAATTATTCAGCTAAGGGCGTCCCACTCCACCCTCATGGTTGCACTGTTTTCCCGGGCGGTCATCCATAGAACAGGTCCTTACGGAGAGGCACTCGAGAAACCGCTCGAGCCCCCTTGAAGACCACAAGTACAACATCATAATGAGAGAAGGGAAAACAGCGTATCATAGATAATCTCATCATGTTCATTGATTAGAGTTAAGCAATAGCATAAAGCTAAACAATAATAATCCAACCCAGATAGGTAAACAAGGACATGGATAACAAAAGCTAGTCAATCCTTAGGTATAAATGTGTAGTGCGGGAGGTGAATTAAAGAATGAATAGGACAGAGATAGGTCAAAGGACACTTGCCTCTACCAACCGACTGCTGCTCAGGGGCTTCTCCTGCGAGTTCCTCGGGCTCTTCGACCGGATCGTTCTCTATGCGATTGCAAGCATACATACATACATCCATTCAAATTAGGAAACAAACAGTACACCACACAAGGGGACAAATAAAGTAAATATGCATCAAGTATGACATTCGACATCGCATTCGTTAAGGTTAGAAAGAAACGGGGAAAGGTCTCGCAGGGGTTAAAGCTTATGCACGAATGATTAGTTACAATTGGTTCTAACAAAAGAATTTAGTTATATGCACTAATGGAAACCTAGTCATTTTTAGTTGATCAACATTGAACTGGATAAACAATTGATTATATGAATCAACTAGCGTAACGGAATTCTAAATTAAGTTTCCTATTTCAATAACATGAACAATGATTAACCTGCCTAAAATAAAATATATAACAGTAATGAAAGAAAATAAAATAAAATAAAAAAATAAAAGGGGGGGGGGCGGTTGAACCGGCCAGGGGGCGGTTGAACCGGCCTGGGGCAGGGGCGGCTGGGCAGGGCACGGGCGCGGGGCAGGGGGCGGCCGAGTCGGCCAGGGGGCGGGGCAGGGCGCGTAGGGGCAGCGGCGGCCGAGCCGGCCATGGGGCGGCCGAGCCGGGCGGCGGTTGGTCCGGGGAGGGGGAGAGGAGGGGAGAGGGAAGGGAGGAGAGGGGGAGGGGGACCTCACCGGGGACGGGGACGGGCGGCCGAACCGGCGACGAGCAGGGGCGGCGGCTAGGGCAGGTGGCGGCGGCTAGAGTAGGGGGCGGCGGCTAGAGAGAAAATGGGAGAAAGGGAGGGAGAGAGGGGGATTTGGGGGAAGAGGGAGGGGCGGCTGGGCCCAAAGGGGGCGCGGGGGGGGGGGGGGGGGGGGGCGGCTAGGCCGGCTGGGGCGGCCCACGGCGCGGAAGAGAGAAAAAGGAGGAGAAAGAGAAAGAAAAAGAAAAAGAAAGAAAAGGTTTTTCTCCTTTTCGAAATCCGATCTTCCTAGATGAATGCACTTACATCTCTAAGCAATCAAAGAATGCATAGTTCGGCATGGTGCATCAAACAACATAACATAATTTAGGGTTTTTTCTTCACACGGGAATTCCAAACCAAACCCTGCTAACTTTGGAAAAGATCAAGGTTTAGCGAGGGAACGAGAAAAGAAAAGGGTAACGCCTGAATTTGGTGAGAGAAAAGAAGAAAAAAATTCTACCTCCAAATTCAGGGCGTTACAAACCTATCCCCCTTAAAAGAATCTCGCCCTCGAGATTCAGGGCTGGCTAGCAAAGAGCTCTGGGTACTTAGCCATCAGATCATCTTCACGCTCCCAGGTTGCTTCTTCCTCAGAGTGGTGATTCCACCTGACTTTGCACATTCTGATGGTCTTCCTTCGGGTGACTCTGTTTGCAACCTCAAGGATCTGCACTGGCTTCTCAACGTAGGTCAAGTTCTCCTGGACCTCAAGACCTTCCACTGGCAACTGCTCTTCTGGCACACGCAAGCACTTCTTCAACTGAGACACATGAAAGACATCATGCACAGCGGACAAATTCTCTGGCAGACTGAGCTGATAGGCCACTTCTCCACGCCTTGAGAGGATTTGGTATGGACCAATGTAGCGGGGTGCTAGCTTGCCTTTGACTCCGAACCTTCTGACTCCCCTGATCGGTGACACTTTCAGATAGACAAAGTCTCCGACTTCGAAACTCAGCTCTCTTCTTCTTGTGTCTGCATAGCTTCGCTGCCTTGATTGCGCTATCTTCAGATTCTCTCGGACCATCTTGATGTTCTCTTCGGCTTCAAGCAAAATGTCTGGCCCAAACACTTGCTTCTCTCCAGGCTGATCCCATTGCAACAGAGTTCTACAACTCCTTCCATAGAGCGCCTGAAATGGTGACATCTTCAAACTGGCCTGGTAACTGTTGTTATAGGAAAACTCTGCATAAGGCAATCTCTTATCCCATCCGGACTGATCTTGCAGCGCACAGGCTCTCAACATATCTTCGAGAATTTGATTGGTCCTTTCAGTCTGGCCATCTGTCTGCGGATGATAAGCTGAACTGAAATTCAGATGTGTGCCCAAGGCTTCATGCAACTGCTGCCAGAAATGAGAGGTGAACTGCGTTCCTCTGTCTGACACTATCTTCTTTGGCACACCATGAAGACAAACGATCCGAGACATATACAACTCTGCCAATACGGCACTGCTGTAGTTGGTCTTGACTGGTATGAAGTGGGCTGACTTTGTCAAACGGTCCACTACTACCCAAATAGAATCGTAGCCGGCTCGAGTGCGAGGTAATCCGACTATGAAATCCATGCCGATTTCATCCCATTTCCACTGAGGGATCTGCAACGGTTGCAACAATCCAGCTGGTCTCTGATGCTCTGCCTTAATTCTTCGACAACTATCGCACATAGCCACATGCTCTGCGATTTCCCTCTTCATTCCGTACCACCAGAATTTCTTCTTCAGATCCTGATACATCTTCTCACTACCAGGGTGAATCGAATAGGCTGTCTCATGAGCTTCCTTAAGGATCAACTCCTAAATGGACTGGACATTGGGAACACACAAGCGGTCTTTGAACCATATCACACCTTCTGCATCTTTACGAAAATCTTTGCCTCTGCCATCTAGAATCAGTCGCTGGATCTCACTGATCTTCTCATCATTCTTCTGCGCTTCTTTGATTTCGCGCTCTAAGGTAGGTTCCAACTCAACTGTGACTCCTCGCGAATTGTTCAGAAACCCGAGACTCAACTTGTCAAACTCCTTGGCCAACTCATAAGGCATCGGACGAGCGACCATCAGATTGACTTGACTCTTCCTGCTCAAAGCATCTGCCACTACGTTTGCTTTGCCTGGATGGTAATGAATCTCCAACTCATAATCTTTGATCAACTCTAACCATCTTCGTTGCCTCATGTTCAACTCTGACTGAGTGAATATGTACTTCAGACTCTTGTGGTCTGTGTAAACATCGCATTTCTGTCCATACAGATAGTGCCTCCATGTCTTCAGTGCGTGAACCACTGCTGCCAACTCTAGGTCATGGATTGGGTAATTCTTCTCATGAACCTTCAGCTGTCGGGACGAGTAAGCCACAACTCTTCCCTCTTGCATCAACACGCATCCCAAACCTGTGTAACAAGCATCACAATACACCGAGAAGGGCTTGTGCACATCAGGCAAGACTAGGACAGGCGCTGTTGTCAACTTCCCTTTCAGCGCTTCGAAGGCCTCTTGACATTTCTGGGTCCACTTGAACTCAACTTTGTTGCCTAGCAACGCTGTCATTGGTTTTGCAATCTTCGAAAACCCTTCAATGAATCGCCGATAATATCCGGCCATTCCAATGAAACTCTTGATTCCTCGAACATCTGTTGGCGCTTTCCAGTTCAGAATGTCTGCCACTTTCTTCGGATCCACAGCCAATCCCTCTTTGTTGATTATGTGACCCAAGAACAGGACTTCACTGATCCAGAACTCACACTTGCTCAACTTTGCATACAACTGGTGCTCTCGCAATCTCTGCAATACCATCCTCAAATGATCTGCATGTTCTTCTTCGCTTTGAGAATAAACCAGAATGTCATCAATGAATACCACCACAAACTTATCAAGATAATCCATGAATACACTGTTCATCAAGTTCATGAAAAACGCTGGTGCATTGGTCAAACCAAAAGACATCACTGTGAACTCATATAACCCATACTTGGTAATGAATGCCGTCTTCGGAATGTCCGAAGGTCGGATCCTGAGCTGATGATAACCTGACCTCAGATCGATCTTGGAGAACACACTGGCTCCTCTCAACTGGTCGAACAGATCCTCTATTCTGGGCAAAGGGTACTTATTCTTGATCGTGACTTCATTCAAAGCTCGATAATCGATACACATCCTCTTGGTGCCATCTTTCTTTTCCACGAACAAGACAGGGGCGGCCCAAGGCGAGGTGCTTGGTCGGATGTAACCTTTCTCTGACAGCTCATCAATCTACTTCTTAAGCTCAACCAACTCTGGTCCGGATATTCTGTAAGCTCTCTTAAAGATGGGGGCGGTTCCAGGAAGAAGCTCTATGGCAAACTCAACTTTCCGCTCTGGTGGCATACCCGGTAAATCCTTTGGAAACATGTCTGGAAATTCAGACACAACCTTGATACTCTCAATTGGGTCTGCTTCACTGCTATCGACAGCCATCTGATAACAACTTCTTTTCTTTGGCTCAGGCGGGACTAACTTGGTCACCACTTCTTCTCCTATTGGGGACACCAACTTGATTGTCCTTTTATCACAACTGATAACTGCCTGATACTTATCTAGCCAATTCATCCCTAGGATGACATCTATTCCCTGAGTACCCATTACTATAAGGTTAGCGGGAAACGCTATCCCCCTTATTTCCACGCTTACATTCAAACAGATGCTATCAGCTCGAATTCTACCACCGGCTGAGTCAATTTGAATGGGGGTTGACATGGTAGTAATTGGAAGATTATGTGCTTCTACCCATGATGCAGTAATGAAAGAATGCGTTGCTCCAGTATCAAATAACACTTCTGCAATATGGGAGTCGACTGGGAACATACCTACTATCATGCCGGGGGTCTCCTGAACTGCTTCAGCCTCCAAGTGGTTCAG
Source organism: Zea luxurians (assembly GCA_029449295.1). Taxonomy (NCBI): domain Eukaryota; kingdom Viridiplantae; phylum Streptophyta; class Magnoliopsida; order Poales; family Poaceae; genus Zea; species Zea luxurians. Next base: position 51,787,726 of record JAOPSE010000021.1, on the reverse strand, counting down.
CCTTCCATGATTATAGCGCGGTTGAGAGTGGTTGCCTGCTCCAGGCTGAGACACATTCTGCTTTGCTGGGGCATTGGGGCCTGACTGCTGCTGGGCTGCCTTCCTCGGGCATTGCATCACCCAGTGGCCTTGCTCTCCACAGTGGAAACATGCTCTGTTTCCAACCTGAGCTGGTGCTGCCTGATTGTTCTGCTGGTTTGCTGGGGCAGGAAGACGAGGTGTCTGCTGATTCTGCCTCTAAAACTGACCTCCTAACTGATTGCCCTGACGGTTCTGATACTGGTGCTGGGGATACTGCCTTTGGAACTGCTGATGCTGCTGAGGTGGACGCTGGTTCTGCCTGAACTGCTGAGGTTGATTGCCTGAGAAACGAGGACGGCTGCTGCTTCCAGGCTGAGGTCCACTGATCTTGCGCTTACGATCCTCCATCTCCTTACGCTTCCTTTCTGTCATGATTGCTCTGTCAATCAGGTGCTGGAATGTCGGGAAGGTATGATTCATCAGTTGGTAGTGCAGAGGGTCAACCAAGCCTCTCAAGAAACGGTACTGTCGCTTGGCGTCGGTGTTGACATCTTCAGGAGCATAGCGAGACAACTGCAGAAACCTGTCTCGATACTCACTGACAGATGATGACCCTTGCTTAAGGGCCAGGAACTCCTCCTTCTTCACTGTCATCAGACCTGCAGGCACATGGTACTGACGAAAGCTACCTCTGAACTCTTCCCAGGTGATGGCATCGGGGTTGGCATGGGTGGCGAGGTAAGACTCCCACCATGATTGGGCTGCTCCTCTCAACAGACGGGGACCATACAAGACTTTCTCCCTGTCATCACACTGAGCGGTATGCAACTCCCGCTCCACAGTGCGCAGCCAATCTTCAGCATCCATGGGGTCAGAAGAGTGAGCGAACGTTGGGGGATGACCTCTCATGAATTCAGCACGCTTGTCTCTGGGCATCTGAGGCATCTGAGGCTGGGGTGGTGCTTGCTGCTGTTGTTGCTGCTGCTGCTGCTGAATGGCGGCCAGAGTCTGACCGATGGCTTGAACCGCCTGAGTCTGCATCAGAAACATCTGCTCGATCGACATCGGGGGCGGGGGTGGCAGGTGCTGCTGCTGAGGCACCTCATCCTGCTGAGCGGCTCGCTCCTGCTGAGCACGCCTTCCTCCTCTGCGCCTGTTCTCTGACATCTGCAGAATGCAACCACACATCAGAACTGATCTGGCAGATCTTGCAGCATAAGAAAAGAGTATAGAATTCTCCAACAGCACTGAACAGATGAGCATCTTCACTGATCTCCAACACAGACCACACAGCTTCTCAGATAGAGAGGAAAGTGGAATAAAGGTTTCCCAACTATATAACTAACTCCATTAACATAATATGTAAACCAAAATGCAGGGGATAACCACACTCTGGTGACAGTCATTACAAAGATCCAAACCAAACATAGTTCATCATGACAAACATAGATGCACAGGATATAGCAAACTATCCTGTCTAACTAAGACTAACTAAAAGCGGGACTAACGCTAAGACTGTAGCTTCTACGTATATATTTTGTATTAATTACAAGATCCAACTCTAACGATCTATGGTTCTAGATTTATCTTGGTCTTGCAGTCGGGATTGCCATAAGACTGGCGTCCACGCCGAGGTGAGCGGTACGGGTGCTGAGTCCCAACGGGGGCGGGGGAACCATCGTCCAAGTGACGACGTTCCACGCGCTCAGCCCGCAGCAGGGCGATCTCAGCACGAGCCCTACTCAGCTCGTCTAATGCATGGTCCAGCTCCGTGTTTAGCACGGCGGCTAGGTTGACTGTGCTGCTCAACCTAGGATTGTCCTCACCAGCAGGTGAAACAATCACGCCTCCTGTGCTGCCAGATGGACGGCGGGGGTAATACTTCAGGTCGAGACCGTCAGCTACCCCACCGAGAACCGAGCAGTAGTGCGAAAGCGTACGCCATGTAGCATCCTGCATGGCTGCCTCAACTGAGTCCTGCTCAGAGATAGAATAGTGCTCTGAGCAAGCCTCCGCGCCCTGGAGACTGTTCTCCGGACGGCGCACCAAACAGGTCGCCTCCCAGCGGTCCGGGTAGACCCCGCGACTATGCTGGTAGACCACACAGCGATACTCGATGGACCAAGTACGCCGGTCAAGTGCCTGACGTAGCAGGGTGTCGAGCGCATCGTGGAAGTGACACCCGCGAGCAGCGTCGCGAGTGATGGGTCGAGCAACCCATCCTTCCGGCTCATGGTCAGCAGAGAAGTCGATGTCGTGGCTCAAGCTGTCATCACCACCTCCGTCGTCTGGGTCTCCTCCAGCAGCTACTCCAGAGGCTGGGGCGCCCAGTGGTGGTGCAGGGGGCGCCTCCAGGGGAAGCACAGGAGAGCAGCTCCTCACAGACTCTATCTCCTGCTGGAGCGAGAAAGAAGAGCCCTGCTGCTCCTGTCATCGACGTTCCTGCTCCTCATGCAGGCGGTGGTGCAGTCTCTCCAAGTGGCTGGACTGTCCGGCCACGGGACGGCGAAGCGGACGCTCAGCAAGGCGGGAGGGTAAGAAGGGGATGACGGATTTTCGTGCAGTGTGTCTAAGTCGAGCCATCTACAAAAGACACCGCAAGCAAAAGGGTGAGAACAGAATTAATATGACCAGCAAATAATGAATCACAAATAAATGAAGGATTAGAATAAAACATAATTTTCAGCAAGGTATAAAATATAGTAGAATATAGGTTTGGTCGGTATGACCAACTTTTGAAGGGATATCAAAGTCAAGGCAGGGACAGAGGTCTATAGTCCTTAGAACGACCATTCTACTCTAGGTTAGCGGTCCTACAGTCAGCACGGCTTTGATACCACCTATGTCACGCCCGGTTTTAGAAGGTAAACCGAATGCGAACCATGTACGTGCCAGGATCAGTTATTCACGTACACAGCAGTTACATAACATGGACATCATCACACAGTGCTCAAAATAGTATTAAAAGGGGAAATAATAGTCGATTACATCATACGTCTGAGACGTCCATATAGTCCTTACAATAAATCAAAGTGCGAAAACGAAACGTAGATAACCGCGGCCTTCACAGGCAGCCGACTGGGGGTTGCCGCTAACCCACACCTAGAACTCGTCGTAGTCTTGGAACTCCTGGAAGTCTCCTTCCACAGCTTCATCTTCTCCTGAGCAGTGGTTGCAATGCTGACAACCTGGGGGGGGGGTTTGGTGTGTAGAGCAAGAGTGAGTACACATCAACATACTCAGCAAGTATCCTGTTTGGCTGTAGTGGACTAGCTTTATGTGGGGGTAAGTCAAGCAGTTGCTTTTAGTTGGTCAGTTTATTATTTACTAGTAGAAAGCCAGGTTTTAGCATTAACCCAGGTTATTAACCCAAAGTACCCTTTCCAAACGGAAAGAATACCACTTACCATTACCATAAGCATAATCATAACCATCCTCATTGTCATCTGTAAACCAAAATGTCTCTGATCAAGTACCACTAATCACTGGAGCTCCCTTGGCCGCTCATAACCGCGAGCACGGCTGATATATCAGTTTTCAAACACTCTGCAGAGGTTGTGCACTTTACCCACAAGCCGTGATTCCCTCTTGCCTCGGGCCGATCAAACCCTTAAACACTACCAAGGTGAATAGGCAGGGTCTCACTACGTAGCCTTTACAAAGATTTCCCCGGGGCTGTAGCCGCCCGTTAGGTTTCCTAAATGTACCGCACTCCTCCCCAAGGGACAAATCAACCTTGGCAGAGCGAGCCGCATACACCGAGCCCCATTGACGGCACAACGGCTAAGCGAACTACACCCCGGTTCCTCTAATTATTCAGCTAAGGGCGTCCCACTCCACCCTCATGGTTGCACTGTTTTCCCGGGCGGTCATCCATAGAACAGGTCCTTACGGAGAGGCACTCGAGAAACCGCTCGAGCCCCCTTGAAGACCACAAGTACAACATCATAATAAGAGAAGGGAAAACAGCGTATCATAGATAATCTCATCATGTTCATTGATTAGAGTTAAACAATAGCATAAAGCTAAACAATAATAATCCAACCCAGATAGGTAAACAAGGACATGGATAACAAAAGCTAGTCAATCCTTAGGTATAAATGTGTAATGCGGGAGGTGAATTAAAGAATGAATAGGACAGAGATAGGTCAAAGGACACTTGCCTCTACCAACCGACTGCTGCTCAGGGGCTTCTCCTGCGAGTTCCTCGGGCTCTTCGACCGGATCGTTCTCTATGCGATTGCAAGCATACATACATACATCCATTCAAATTAGGAAACAAACAGTACACCACACAAGGGGACAAATAAAGTAAATATGCATCAAGTATGACATTCGACATCGCATTCGTTAAGGTTCGAAAGAAACGGGGAAAGGTCTCGCAGGGGTTAAAGCTTATGCACGAATGATTAGTTACAATTGGTTCTAACAAAAGAATTTAGTTATATGCACTAATGGAAACCTAGTCATTTTTAGTTGATCAACATTGAACTGGATAAACAATTGATTATATGAATCAACTAGCGTAACAGAATTCTAAATTAAGTTTCCTATTTCAATAACATGAACAATGATTAACCTGCCTAAAATAAAATATATAGCAGTAATGAAAGAAAATAAAATAAAAAAAAATAAAAAGGGGGGGGGGTTGAACCGGCCAGGGGGCGGTTGAACCGGCCTGGGGTAGGGGCGGTTGGGCAGGGCGCGGGCGCGGGGCAGGGGGTGGCCGAGCCGGCCAGGGGCGGGGCAGGGCGCGCAGGGGCGGCGGCGGCCGAGCCGGGCGGCGGTTGGGCCGAGGAGGGGGAGAGGAGGGGAGAGGGAAGGGAGGAGAGGGGGACCTCACCGGGGATGGGGACGGGCGGCCGAACCGGCGACGAGCAGGGGCGGCGGCTAGGGCAGGGGGCGGCGGGTAGAGCAGGGGGCGACGACTAGAGAGAAAATGGGAGAAAGGGAGGGAGAGAGGGGGATTTGGGGGGAAGAGGGAGGGGCGGCTGGGCCGGCTGGGGTGGCCCACGGCGCGGGAGAGAGAAAAAGGAGGAGAAAGAGAAAGAAAAAGAAAAAGAAAGAAAAGGTTTTTTTCCTTTTCGAAATCCGATCTTCCTAGATGAATGCACTTACATCTCTAAGCAATCAAAGAATGCATAGTTCGGCATGGTGCATCAAACAACATAACGTAATTTAGGGTTTTTTTCTTCACACGGGAATTCCAAACCAAACCCCGCTAACTTTGGAAAAGATCAAGGTTTAGCGAGGGAACAAGATGTAATACCCAAAAAAATGTAAAAGAAGACATAGTTGATTTACATACATGTTTTTGCTTCTGATTATTATAACATGTAAACCAACACTTCAAAAGACATTAATTAACCAATGACACCTAAAACAATATGTGCATCATGCTGGGTTTTATTGGGTGTGCATTTTGTGACAATATAAAAGTAAGGTAAAAATAAATATATTAATATCCAAATTTGGAGATTTAATCCTAACTTGCAAATTAAGGTTAGAAAAGAGAAGGAAAAAAATGCTACACCAAAGAAATAAATAAATAAAGAAAATATATATAAAAATAACTAAACCTTCCATATTATTGGGTACAAATTGTACATTTAAATGAATCTGGAGTTCAATTAAAAATTTGATTCAAATTCAATTAAAATTTAATTTATATTGGGAATTTGAAAAAAAAATAAAAAGGGAAAAGAAAAACCAGAAAAGGTAAAGAAGGGAATCACGTCCTGGGCCCAATCTGCTCGGCCCATCTCCATATTCTCCCTCTGGTCGGCCCATCCCTCCATTTTTATCCCCGACGCGTGTGACCGCCCAGGCCCATTCGCTGGTATGTGGGGCCCCTCTGTCAGGATTACCTTCTCCGACCGAAGCGCAACAGAATCCGAGCGAGCTCGCCCGACTTCCGCCAAACTCGGCCATGGTCGTTTAATCGGCCGGTGCCTGTCCATATAAGGAGAACCCTTCTCTTCACCCGTTCCCGCTCCCCCTGGATCTGTGCGGTAATGAGCCGCCGCCATGGGCTACACTACTGACCCGAGCGACTGGGTGAGAGAGAAGATGCCGCACGGGAGATACCCGCCGCCGTGGAACCTCGCCTGGGATGCCGTTCGGGCCTCGAGAACTCGACCAGGGTGGAGCGCGGTGCGCATGGATGGTGTTGCGGGCACCCTTCAAGCATATGGAGTTGGGGGTAGGTCGCAATTCCTCGCCGGTGCTGTAACTCCGCCGTAGACCCGCCTCAAGCCGTGGGCAGGACTGCAGCCACCACCATGCGCGGTAAGAAGACCTTCGTTGAGTTTGCTTTTGTCTCTGACATGTGTAGCGTTACGGAATCAAGGTCTGGACGTTTGTGCACGATGATGACGAACTCCGGTGATGTCTCCTCCGTGGCTAGAATTGCTCCACCGCCTGGACGCCGTCGGGTTGGGGAAGAGACCTTGCAGCCGTTGGATCGGAGGGGAACGGCTGAGATTAGAAACAACGCATACCGCTTCGATGGATTGATCCGGACCGTTGGATGGAGATCGGGCGCATTCGAAGCCACCTTGGGTATTTTAAATCCGATCCGTAGATCTCGGATCGGGCGGCCACCAGCGCGTACCGGTTCGGGGTGGTACTCGATTTAATCGGGGCGTCCATCTCTGATCGGACGGTAGATATTCATCCATACCCCTTCGCCGTGCCTATTTTCTTAAAGAGCCCTCGTTGTTCTACTGAATAAACCCGCAGTCCTTTCCCAGTGAAAAGTAATTACAATCGGGCCCTGATATTTACAAGATAAACCCTGGACTTCCACAATTTTGTGCTCGCGGTCCATAAATCCCAGAAATTCATAAAATAAATGTTAAAAATACATATAAACTTGTTTATTCCATAACTCATTCATTTTAACTCCGTTTTAGTCCGTTCCTGTTGCGTTAGCTTCGCAATAAAATTGCCTACACAGTGTTAGCCTTAATTATATCATATCATATACTTTTATATTAGTCATTTATTTATCCTTTGATTAGTAAAATTACCTCACTAACCAAAGATTACTACGTCTATAATTATAATGGGAGATAGAATATGTTTTCTAATCAAGTATAATTTGATCAAGAGAAAGTTAGTTAATTGTTTCGATTATCTTTATCACATGATTTATAATCAACCTAGAATTGAGTTTTCCTGTTTAATCACATAAGACTTCAGAAAATCATAATTAAATAACCGTAGTTCCGAATCTAGTGGGTCTTGTTTCCACGATCTCGTTACGACGCGTAGATTATTATTACGCAATTTATTTTTATGTTTGGTGTGATGTTAATTTTGCCTACACATGTTTGTCTGTATTGCTACGTTTAGCGTGAGGTCACGAGTCACCTGAAGATCACCCTGGTAAATGGAATCTCAAGTCCCAGGCAAGTTGTGCCCTTGATCACTTCTTTTACCCACTCATGTTCTAATTAATCATAATGATCTGCATAGTTTAATTTGATGGGACCTAATAGGTTACCCTAGTTTGTCTATCTTTATACCTTGTTTACCACTGAATTTTCTGGGTAGTACTTGCTAGTGCTATATGTGGTCTTAGGTATGGAGATACACTATTCATGATTACACTTTTATTATCAGTTGTTATTTATTGTTCATGATAAGATCATTATGTTAATTGGAACATGGAGAACCACCCGGGAAAACAGTGCTACCACAAGGGTTTAATGGGACGCCCTTGGCCGATTAATAAGGAAAGCTAGTGGAAGACTACCTTACCCGAAAGGGGCAAGGGCAGTAGGGGAGTGGTCAGTGTAGGGAGGCCCTCGGGAGGATTTTGCTGCGATGGCAGTCCTGCAAGGGATTCCTGTTAGGGAGGCCCTCGGGAGGATTTTGCTGCGATGGCGGTCCTGCAAGGGATTCCTGCATTGGAACTTCCTATAAACTGTAGCGGGTTTTCTGAAGCTAGTGGAACTTTGTAAAGGCCTCGTAGTGTTACCCTGCCTCGCCTCCTCGGTAGAGGTGTATGGGATTGGCCGTCTCTTGGCAGATGGGTAACACGACTTGTGGGTAAAGATGCGCAACCTCTGCAGAGTGTAAAACTGGTATACTAGCCGTGCTCACGGTCACGAGCAGCTCGGACACTCACATGATTAATTTATGGAACTAAATTCAATTTGTCATATGCATTGCATCGCAGGTGATGATGTTACTTTTGTTCTACTATTTAATTGGGATGGTATTTACTTATACTTAGTAACTGCTAATAAAATTTTGACCAACTTTAAAAGCAATACTTAGCTCTAACCATCCTCTTTGGTAAGCCTTACACTTCACGTGAGCTCCCACCTTTGGCGAGTTCATGCACAATATTCCCCACAACTTGTTGAGCGATGAACGTATGTGAGCTCACTCTTGCTGTCTCACACACCCCCACAGATCAAGAACAGGTACCGCAGGATGAGGCGCTTGGAGGATGCTTCGAAGTGTTCGTGAGAAGTCTAGGTCGTCGTCTCCCAGTCAACTTTGGGTTGCTGGACCGTTGTCTCCTTATTATGTAATTATTTATTTTGTATAGAACTCCTGTTACATATAAATATGTGACATTCGATCCTGTGCCACTATACATCATATGTGTGAGACTTGGTCCCAGCATACCTGGTGTTTATGTTCGCGCCCGGGTCTTGGTGCCCCGAAATCCGGGTGTGACACGAGAAAAGAAAAGGGTAACACCTGAATTTGGTGAGAGAAAAGAAGAAAAAAATTCTACCTCCAAATTCAGGGCGTTACATCAACCATCCTCTTTGGTAAGCCTTACACTACACCTTTGTCGAGTTCATGCACATTATTCCCCACAACTTGTTGAGCGATGAATGTATGTGAGCTCACTCTTGCTGTCTCACACCCCCACAGGTCAAGATCAGGTACCACAAGATGAGGCGCATGGAGGATGCTGTGCTGTGTTCGTGAGAGGTCTAGGTCGTCGTCTCCCAATCAACTTTGGGTTGCTGGACCGTTGTTTTCATTAGATGTAATATTTAGTTATTTTGTATAGAACTCCTGTTATGTAGTAAAGATGTGACATTCGATCCTGTGCCATGATTCATCATATGTGTGAGACTTGGTCCCAGCACACCTGGTGATTATGTTCGCGCCCGGGTCTTGGTGCCCCTGAAACCCGGGTGTGACAGAAGTGGTATCAGAGCAATGTTGACTGTAGGACAAAACCTAGATAAAACTGGACAACCATGGTCTACTTACCTTTGCTACTCTGATTCTTTCTAAACTTCTCTTATTTTTTTCATCTAATTCCGTTTTACTTTGATTATTCTTACCTTTTCCTTGTAAAGACAAATGTGGATTTCACACTTTGAAATCCTGTACCTTAAGTGACTTTTAGGAATAGGAGATCTACTCTTAGGAACAAAAACAAAACTATTTTGGTAAGTAACTATACGCTTGAATGTTTTGTTCTTATGATAACTGTTTAATTTGGTTATTTGATTGAGTGTGATGAGTTGTGGAGTAATGTCCACAATTACATCTGCATATATATCTAGGCATAAAGGATAGTATTTATAAAATAACTAGACAATCTAGATTATCCCCATTAAAATGTATCTAGTATTCCGTATCTATCTCATCTTGACAGATTTTATCTTACCTTTGAACATTCACCTTATACAACTAGTTACCCCAATCTTGACACAAAACATCAGATTAAGCCCTGCCAAAGAATCTTCAGTACATAACTAGCTATTAGCCTATTCGTTCTGCCTACCAAATGATTTCCCTTGCAAAACTATCTTACCATATGCTTCTAACTCAGATGGTCAATACCAAGAAGGGTGGAGGAATTGATCTACCTGCCAATCCATATAACCGGAGGGTGCTCAGACAACAACAAGCAGAGATGAATCCTCCAAATCCTCCACCAGTCGGTGCTGATCCAATAGTTTCAGCCCAGATGCGAATAATGCAGCAAATAGCGGACACTATGGAAGACATGCACGCACAGATGCAACAGGAACACCAAGAGATGCGCCAAGAGCGAGAGGATATACTCCAGGAGATGCGCCAAGAGCGGAGGAGATACGTCAAGAGAGAAGGGCGCAACAGCAACAACAGCAAGCACCACTGCCTCCACCACCACCACCAGTTCCACCCTAGGACAAGCATCGGGAGTTCATGAGCCACAAGCCACCGACATTTGCTAACTCTCCTGATCCACTAGACACTGATGACTGGTTAAAGTCTATAGAGAAGATGCTCAACATAGCTCAGTGCTCGGACAGAGAGAAAGTACTCTATGCATCGAGTCGTCTTACTGGTCCCGCTGTGGATTAGTGGGATGCGTACTGCGCTGCTCATGCTGCCGTTGACACAATTACCTAGGCAGAATTCTCCACTCAATTCAGGAATTACCATATTCCTGCTAGACTCATGAAGATTAAAAGAAAGGAGTTTCTATCCCTCAAGCAAGGAAGTATGTCCGTGAGCGAATATAGGGACAAATTTATTTAGCTATCTCGATATGCTTCTAGGGATGTTGAGGATGATGAGAAGAAGCAGGAGCTCTTTCTGGACGGTTTGATTGGACCCCTACAATATCAACTGGTATCACACACATTTCTGTCCTTTCAACGACTACTTGACAAGGCAATTGCTGTGGAAAACAAGAGGTGTGAGTTTGGAGAGAAAAGAAGAGCTGCTAACCAAAGATAGGCTGGAAGTAGTTCCCGTCCTCGCTATAATACTACTCCAAGTACACCAGCTCGTGGCAGTGCCGGGCAACAAACTCAACATACACAAACTGTTACTCCTCAAGCAAGCACCCTAGCAGGACCCATTACTCCTAACACATCCACCAATAGGGCATGCTTCAAGTGCGGACAACCGGGACACTATGCCAACCACTGTCCCAATAGGGCTGCCTACACTACACCAGCTCCAATGAAGCAAGGTGAGGCTTCGGCAGGAAAGAGTCAGTCCCTGTCTATCAACCGGGGACAAGCCCATCATGCAGAAGTAGAAGTTGAACCTAGCGAACTTGAAATTCAAGAAGAAGTGCTAGTCGAAGATGAAGTAGTCGGTGAAGAAGTCAACGAGCAACAAGAGTAGAGCATAAATAGAAATAAACATATATATATATATATATATTACTATTTGTAAGACCTAAATATTAGTTTAGTTAGTAGTTAGTATTTTTATTTTAGGAATAATAATAAGGTCTATTTGACCCTGTGTTTTGCTAATAAGTTATGCATCATGCTGAGATTTTGGTTTGTGCATATGTTTTGAGACAATATGGGTATACCTCCTTTTTCTTACAAATCTCGAGGACAAGATTTCTGTTAAGGGGGTAGGATTTGTAACACCTCAAAATCTCATTTTGAGAATTATGTAATTTTTTTAAAGATCTTGAATTAGATTTTTTCCCATAACTTTTGAAGTTACATCTCCTAAAATAAAAGTTTTATAGTAAAGATTCAATAAAAAGATTCTTCTATAAATTATTCTTTGATGAAGTTGATAAGTATTATAAGGATAAATATTAGAGCTTTGTTTAATCGAGATTATACAATCAAAAATATTTTTCAAAATAATTAGGTGGAAGAACATATCCAAAAGTATGTACTTATGTAAGATAATGAACAGATAAATAAATAAAATAATACTGCATCACATGTTGGATTTGGATTGTGCTTTTTATTTTGAAGATTAAATGTGAAACCAGAGTCAAATTTGAATTTTAATATTTCAAATAAATAGAGATAGAAATAAAACAAAAATTCAAATGAAAAAAAGAAAAACAGAAAAAGGGAAAAGATGAATAGCTACCTGGGCGAGGTCCTTGTTTTCGGCCCATTCCTAGCCTAACCCTGCGCAACCCACTTAAACCACCGCGTATTTCTCCTTCTGTGCGGCTGTCCGGCAGGGCCCACAACCCAGCCCCATCCCTCTTTACTCCCAGCGCGTCGTGTCTCTGTTGGGTGGGCCCCAGTTGTCAGCACAATCCTCAACCTCATGGATCTCGCGTCGGACTCCTTCCTCCCCATCACGCGGTGTCGAACTCGGAACGGCCGAAGAACCGACCGTGTAACTATCGCTGGTTGTTGCGCTCCACCTCCTTGGGCATGGGTATAAAGCTCCGCGCCCTCGCGCCCCCAGAGTTCATCAAACCATTACACCTGTGTGGCGTCGCCACGGTGAAGAAGCTTGGTTCGCCGTCATAGCTGCATACCGGCGATTGTCACCAACTTAGGGCGTCTGGTGTGCATGGGAGGCTTTGTTCGGGGTTTGTGGAAGTCAACATGTGGTACTCCGGGATCGTGGGAAGCCAAAACACGGTGAATTTCTCGGCGGTGACTAAAATCCGCCGCGAGTCACCCATCTCTGCGGTCAGGTCTCAAAGCTTCATCCCTGCCGGTGAGAACCCTTCCTTCATGTTTGCCATGTCATTCGCCATGTGCTTCACCCTTTAGATTAGTATATTGGACCCTTCTAGACGGGATGGCCAAACTCCGGCCATCTCCCCGCCACCCGTACTGGCGGCGCCGCCCTGCTCAGACGGAGGTGGGAGAATGACGTCGAGTCGTTGATCTCCAATTGAATGCACGGGATTGGACCCCAAGATAAGGATTCGCTCGGATTTCATCCTAATCGTCAATGGCAAGATCTACGCGTGAAGTTAGACCTTGGGCTGCTGGGCTTACAGCCGTGGATCGGGGATCGATCCATTGGTGTCCAGTGCCGGTTCGGTCACGAGTGAATTTAACCGTGGCCATTCGATTAGATCGAACGTCGTCGGGTATTGGATGAATCCCACCCTCAGATCTTGATCTAATGATCAGAATTGGGTAACGATTCATTATTTGCTCGGACCCTCACATGATTAATTTATGGAACTAAATTCAACTTGTCATATGCATTGCATCGCAGGTGATGTTGTTACTTTTGTTCTACTACTTAATTGGGTTGGTATTTACTTATACTTAGTAATTGCTAATAAAATTTTGATCAACTTTAAAAGCAATGGTCAGCTTCAACCATCCTCTTTGGTAAGCCTTACACTACACCTTTAGCAAGTTCATGCACATTATTCCCCACAACTTGTTGAGCGATGAACGTATGTGAGCTCACTCTTGTTGTCTCAGACCCCCACAGGTCAAGATTAGGTACCACAGAATGAGGCGCATGGAGGATGCTGTGTTGTGTTCGTGAGAGGTCTAGGTCGTCGTCTCCCAGTCAACTTTGGGTTGCTGGACTGTTGTCTTCATATGATGTAATATTTATTTATTTTGTATAAAACTCCGGTTATGTAGTAAAGATGTGACATTCGATCCTGTGTCATGATTCGTCATATGTTTGAGACTTGGTCCTAGCACACCTAGTGATTATGTCCGTGCCCGGGTCTTGGTGCCCCTAAAACCCGGGTGTGACAGCTGGATCGTCATCTCCTTATGATGTAATTATTTATTTATTTTGTACAGAACTCCTATTATATAGTAAAGATGTGACATTCGTTTCTATACCACTATTCATCATATGTGTGAGACTTGGTCCTAGCACACCTGGTGATAATTTCGCGCCCGAGTTTTGGACCCCTGAAACCCGGGTGTGACAGTAGTGGTATCGGAGCCAATGTTGACTGTAGGACGAAACCTAGAAAGAACTGGACAACCATTATCTACTTACTTTTGCTACTCTAATTCTTTCTAAACTTTCCTTAATCTTTTCTCATCCACTGTTGTGAATCATCTAGGCCCCTTAGTGATGTTTTGGTAATTAATGACAACTGTTTGTGGACTAACGGTTCTTGGAGAAATAAGAATGGAGGGTTGGACCACATAGAACAAAAAATCTTGGAGACTTATAAGCATTGGTTGTGGATCAAATGAAGGCAAAGGTATAACATAGGTTTTGTTTTTTGCCGGTCTCTAGGAGTTTAGAGAAGATATTTGACCGGATTAGTAGGCTAGATAGTCGTACTATTAAGAGGGGTCAATGACTTTGATCTATGTAAAACTTAGTGCCTCATAGAGCATCTAGTGGTTGCATTTGCATGAGGACTAACATCGCTTCCAATTTTAAGAGTTAATTTTTTTTCAAAAGCATGTTTGAAAAATTGCCAAGTCTTGGGATGTGCGGACTGCCCGGGCCTTGCGGGCGGACCGTCCGCGATCCTCCAGAGGGGTCCGAAGTATGGTTACTTCGGACTGGTCCTGTTCATTTGTACTGCGGACCTTCCGGGCCTTGGGGCCGGACCGTCCGCAGTCCTGACCAGAGAAGGTTGCTCTCGGCACAGTCCTTGAATTATTGTGCGGACCGTCCGGCCTTGTTGGGCGGACTGTCCGCAGGTGCCAAATTGGTTTGGGTAGGGACTGTGTGGTTTTTGGGATTTGTATTACGGACTGTCTGGAGGATAAGCCCGGACAGTACTGTCTCCTAGGTCATGGACCGTCCAGCCTTGTAGGGCGGACGGTCCGCATGTGTTATCTCCTCTTGGTGAGAGCTCTGGTGCTCTAAGTTGCCAGGTCGCGGATGATCCGACCAAAGTGGGCGGACTGTCTGGACCTCACTTTTCTGACAGCTCTGACAAATTTCAAACGGGAAAAATAGCCGTTATGTGTACGGCGGACCGTCCGGCCTTAGTGCGCGGACCGTCCGCGTGTGCGCAGAAAATGTGCAAGTTGCACATAACGGTTGGATTTGTGAGGTGGGCTATAAATAGAAGGGGAGCTCGTGTGTGAGGGCTATCTTGGCCATTCCTTGCACACATTGAGCTCATTTGTGATCCTCCAACTCATTCTCTCACTCCTTGCTTGAGATTGCATTCTAGTGAGAGATTGAGTGTTCCTAGTGCATTTGCATCCATTGGTGATTCTTGAGGCACTAGGTGGTACACCGAGAAAGCGTCATCGACTTGTTACTCTTGGAGGTTGCCGCCTCCTAGACGGCTTGGGTGTTGTCTCTGTCGAGCTCTCCAAGAAGATTGTGGAGGAGCCGCGGTGTCGATTGTGAGGGGTTCACGCCTACCTCGTCGGAGCGGCAAAGGTGACAGTAGTGGAATCGAGGTATTGAGTGATTTCTTGTCCACTTGGCTCAAAGATCAAGCCATGTCTCGATAGAGGAGCAAGTGAGAGCTTGAAGTCCACCTCAACGTGGATTAGGGGTGATCGGCAAATCACCGATAACACGGGATAAAATCCGGTGTCTTTCTTTTCTTGCATTACTTATTGCCATGCAAGTGATTAGTATTTTGCATATTGTTCTTCTAGTATACAATCACCATAGTTGATTCTCATAGATTATTTACTTGTTGTCACTAGACAATTTATACCTCTTGTCATATTGATTAAATTTCTCTAGTGTTTTTGATTTTAGTCAAAACCGTCTATTCACCCCCTCTAGTCGGTGTCCTAGATCCTACAAGTGGTATCAGAGCCAAGGACTCCATTGTTTGTGGATCTAATCATCCCGGAGTGGGACAAAATGGCTAGTAACAACAATGTGCACATTAGGAAGCCACCACATTTTGATGGAAATAACTATGACTATTGGAAAATAAGAATGTCAATGCATCTTAGAGCAATGGGTGGAAAAATTTGGCCAATTGTCAAGGATGGATTTGTTGTGTTGAAAGAAGATGAACCATCGGCTAGTGACAATGAAAACATTCTTACAAATGATCAAGCCATGAATGTATTCTATGATGCTCTTGATATAAATGAGTTCAATCGTATCAATAATCTCACAACCGCTCATGAGATTTGGATTAAGCTAATGGAAATTCATGAAGGAACTACAATTGTGAAGAGTGCCAAGCTATATGTGTGCAAAGGAAAATTTGAGCAATTCATTTTGAAAGAAGATGAAAGTGTATCTGATATGTTCAACCGGTTAAATGAGATAGTGAATGAACTCAAGGGACTTGGTTTTAATGTACCGGATGTGGATTTCACTCATAAGTTCCTTAGATCTCTTCCGAAGAAGTATGAGACCATTGTGACCATGTTAGTAAGAAGTGATCTATCTACAACTTCTCCAACCGAAGTATTGGGGGAAATTCTTACTCAAGATATATTCAAGAAATCTCAAGCCGATGTTATAAGTTTGGCAAAGAAAGTGAAGAATGAATCAATCGCTCTCAAAGCTAAAGCTTCTAAGGCAATTGAAAAAGAAGAGAGTGATGATGAAGAAAATGAAAGTGAGAGTGATGGAGATATGGCTCTATTTGTAAAGAAATTCAACAAATTCATGAAGATGAAGAGAGGTCAACCTAGAAGAGGCCAAACATCAAGAAGAAATGCTTTCAATGATAGAAAATGTTTTGAGTGTGGGGAACCCGGTCACATTGCCATGAATTGCCCTAACAAGAAGAAGAAGGGCAAAGATGGAGATGATAAGAAGAAGAAGAAATTCTATAACAAGAAGAAAGATGGTAAAGCCTACCTAGTTGAATGGGATTCGGATGATAGCTCGGATGATGATGATGATGACACCTCATCCAAGCTTAATGCCGGAATTGCCATCAAGGAAGCTCCTTCACTTTTCTCATCCCCTCATTGTCTCATGGCAAAGGGAATTGCTAAGGTAAAAATCATCACCGATTTAAATTATGTAAATGATGATGATGATGTTGGTGATGTTGATGATGATGGCTATTCATATGATGATCTTGTTAGAATGTTAGGTGAGGTCGATGACTACATGCACAAAGAAAAAGAAAAATTTAAGACCTTAAAGGAATTGTATAAAAACCTCCAAGTGTCTTTTGTGGAGCTCAAGACCTCTCACAATAATCTAAAAGAGAATTGTGAGAAGCTTGCGGAAGCTCAAAACTCATCTATTGTGCATGAAGTTGTGGTGGTCACCGAGGATGTTGGAGTCACTTGTGACTTACTTGATAGTCCTACAAGTGAACCACTACCTACTAACTCTATTTGTGATAAATGCAAAATTTCTCTTATGAATGATAATATTGCTCTTGATGAATCACAAATCATTGTTGAGAATGAAGTGTTAGTAGATAGGGTAAATGCCATAACTCATGATCTAGAGAAGGCATATGGTGGAAAGGCTAAATTGGATTTCATATTGGGAAGTCAACGGTGCTCACTTAACCGTGAGGGTCTTGGATATGTTCCCAAGAAAGGAAAGAATACTTTTGTAAAGCAAAAGACATTATTTGTGAAAGAATGTGAGAAAGTGTGTCACAAGTGTCACAAGAAGGGACATATTAAGAAGAATTGTCCTAAGCTCAAAAATGTATCCTCCACTTGTTTTGAGCATTGTTATGTTCTTTCTCATAATGCAAAAGGTGTTCATGCTAAATTTGTTGGTACTTCAATTGTTGGCAACAAAAAGAAAGCTATTTGGGTGCCAAAGACCTTGGTCACTAACATCTAAGGACCCAAGCAAGTTTGGGTACCTAAAAGAGATTGATTTCCTTTTGTAGGTGAACTACAAGGCGGGAGGGAATCATTTGGTGTTGGATAGTGGATGCACTCAACACATGACCGGAGATATGAAACTGTTCACCCAAATGAGTGAGGAAGATTGCTCAAATTATGATAGTATCACATTTGGAGATAATCGCAAAGGAAAGGTTAAAGGCTTGGGTAAAATTGCTATTTCGAATGATCATTCCATACTAAATGTGCTCTTGGTTGAGTCTTTGAATTTTAATTTACTATCCGTAGCTCAATTATGTGATTTACGATTTAGTTGCAATTTCACCGTTGATGATGTTATTATCTCTAGTGTTGATGGTAGCAATCTTAAGTTTGAAGGATTTAGATATGAAAATCTTTACCTTGTTGATTTCTCATCTAGTGAGGCAAAGCTCACAACTTGCTTATTCTCAAAGGCTTCACTAGGTTGGTTATGGCATAGAAGACTTGGTCATGTTGGAATGAAGCAACTCAATCGTCTAACCAAACATGATTTAGTCCGTGGCTTGAAAGATGTGAAATTTGAGAAGAACAAATTGTGTAGCTCTTGTCAAGCCGGAAAGCAAGTGGCAAATACCCATCCAAATAAAAGTCAAATGTCTTCTCATCGACCTTTGGAATTGTAACACCCCTGGTGTTACTACCACTAAAATTTGAGCATAACATCATAAGCATTGGCATATCATGTGTTTGTCACACCTAGAATGCATTCACTAGGCAAAAAGTTCAAACAAGTTGTATTGATGTGACATTTCATAGGTGAAACCCTAGGGTACAGTACTTAACCCTAGATTGGGCTTAATAGAGCAAACAATGCCTAATAAGGGAAAACTTTAAAATTCAATTGAAATAGTCATAAAATGTCACCATGAATAGACTCAAATGGCATTCAAACCCTAGAAGTATCAAAAAAACCCTAAATAAAACCCTGGAAAGCCCTGGACTAAAACCCTAGGGGCTAAGTGCAAAACTAGTGCACTTTTGGACTAAAGTGCTGTGGGGGATAGATATCCCCCGGGTCCACTAAAAGAGTAAAGGACCTCACG
The DNA here is from genome assembly GCA_029449295.1 of Zea luxurians. Classification (NCBI taxonomy): domain Eukaryota; kingdom Viridiplantae; phylum Streptophyta; class Magnoliopsida; order Poales; family Poaceae; genus Zea; species Zea luxurians. The sequence continues at coordinate 51,769,218 of JAOPSE010000021.1, read as the reverse complement.
AAAAGCCCAAGGGCCCAATAAATCGTAAGGTTATTCTTTCGTGGGCCTGGGGAGAAACAACCAGCAAAGCAGAGCGACGTGAGGCCGGATTGGTGCAAACCCGGACGGCCCATAGCGTCGAGAGAGTGGCCGCAACGGAGATCCGACTTTCCCGCGCTGGAGCCTCCATGCAACGGAGCCACGCGAGGATAAGTCGGCAAGGGTTACGTAGGGATAATCTCAAGAGGTTCACTATCTTTTAGCTACTTGTTGCTATCTTATCCACGTGTACTGCCCCACGGTCGAGTATATAAGGCCTAGGGGGCACCCCTTCAGAACGATCGACCCATTCTTTAGCCACCCACATCAACTCTCTGTATTCTCGATCCAGAGAGCTCTCTTGTAATCACATCCACCAAGCATACTCCTCAGGACGTAGGGTGTTACGCACTTCTGGGCGGCCCGAACCTGTAAAACTTGTCCACTGCCCCTCGTGCGATCAGCACGAACCATTTTGCTACAGTTGTCGACACCTTCCTACTCCTAAAACACCTTGAGGGGCAACCCCGAGTGTGCGGTCGGACCCAAAACACCGACAGCTAGCGCGCCAGGTAGGGGGTGTGTCGACAATCCAAGCTAGCTCAATGGCCATCTCCTTCAACAGCAAGATCATCCTGCGTCCCGGATCCGTGCTCCACTTCGGAACAATCTCATTTGTAGCGGATGAAGAAGGAATTCTGCATCGCACCGCAGATCCGCCGGAAAAAAGATCTCCCCCAACAAACTCCGAGAATGTCGGAGAAGCACAACCTCCAGCTCTCCGGACGAGGATTGTCTCCGGAAAGTCGGGAGTCGAGAGCTCGCTGACCCGGAGAACTCCGCTGCCTACTTCTCCGACAAAAGGGTGGACACAGATCGCAAGAAGAAAAGTAACCGGGGGGAAGCAAGTTGCACTTTCCGTCCCTCATGCCTCAAAGGGGGACGGGAACAAGATCACCACGACAGCAGCACCGTTCTACCCCGACGTCCTCTTCATCGGGAGAGCGGAGTCGCCCATTATCTCTAACGACGAGCCGACTGTACCCGGGGAGGAACCGCCTCAACGAGAGTCCCGTCGACGGAGGAACCGGCGCAGGAACGTCCGACGACATCATGCGGCCGGAGAGCAGAATCCGGAACAGCCTGTCTCGCGAGACGAGGTCTCGGAGGTAGGAGAAACTCCGGAAGAACGCGTCTTCAGAGAACGAAGGAACTCGCGACGACGTGATCGCCGACGAGCTCAGGAACAGGCTGAGCAGGATGCAAGGCAGCGTCGAGAGAATCCATTCTTCGGGCGCAACCTGAACCCCGACTTCGCCCGAGCCATGAACACGCCGAGCAAAGTCGGAGGGGTACTGGCTCGGATAGCTGAGGGACTTCCTCGAACTCCCGACGCCGATGGCTACCGACGACTGTTTACCTAGGCGGCTAACCACCTTCTACCGCTTGCTCACCCGCCGAACGATCTACGACATGCTATCAACAGTCGCCGAGACGCGCGGAGCTCCATCAACGCTTCGCGCGAACGGCGGCATGAAAACGAGATTCGTCGTCGAGAGGAGTATGACAGGGATCATGGCGTCCCGACTCAGAGCCAAGCAACCAGGACTGAGTCAGCAACGGCTTCAACTGGCGGAACCACCCGGGGACGGTCGAGGAATCACAATCACAACTCCCCTCCCCGGGACAGACATCGTCCCCGACGACAGGAGGACACGTGCGGAGTGTCCGCCCTCACTCCGCGCCTTAGGGCCATCCAATGGCCTCCTAACTTCAAGGTATCCAATGTTGACAAATATGAACCTAAGCAGGATCCATGGGGTTGGCTAGCCGTCTACACCACCGCTGCTCGAGCCGCCGGGGCATCCGAAGACGTGATGACCGCGTACTTACCCATTGTCCTTGGGCAAGACGCGCTGCAATGGCTGCGACATCTACCCCGACATTGCATCGACGTTTGGGGCGACTTCAGTCGACGCTTCACCGCCAACTTCCAGTCCCTCTCCGACAAGCCGGCGCAACCGTGGGACCTCAAATCTATCAAGCGCCGGGGGGACGAGACCCTCCGGTCGTACCTCAAGAGGTTTCAAACCATGAGAAATCGTATCCCCGAGGTCACGGAGGCGGCCGTGATCGAGGACTTCTACCGAGGATCCAATGATTCGGTTTTCGTCCGAGCCATACTACAGAAGGCGCCGACTACCTCCGAGGAGCTGTTCCGGGAAGCCGACCTCTACATCACCGCCGACGAGCGAGCCCAGGACCTCATCGGAGGAGCAAAGCCCGCACCAGCAGCACCACGACGCGACACAAATCAACAACCCGACAAGCGGTGGGAGAAGAGGCCTCGCAAAGAAGTGCACGCTGCCGGACCACCTGCCTCTCACGCTCGTGGAGGACCTCGTGGAGGCGAACGCACGTTGGACGACATCCTCGACGCCCAGTGCCCGTACCACAAGGACATGCGCCACACTCTTCGTAACTGCCGAGACTTCAAGCACTCCGTCGGACACGGCCGACCCTTCCAACCTCTACCTCCTCCTCCGCCGAGGGGAGGACCAGATGAACCACGACAACCCCATCGGCAGGAGGAGGGAGGAGGAGGAGGAGCTTTTCCACGCGTTGACAGGGAAGTCAACGTCATCTTCGGCGGACACGGATCGCAGGAGAGCAGAAGACAGCAAAAGCTCAACGATCGCCAGATACTGGTGGCGACCACCGGACCTCCCGCCCCATACCGGTGGTCGGAGCACCCGATCACCTTCACTCGGGCAGATCAATGGCTCAACTTCGACCACCCGGGCAAATATCCGCTTCTCGTCGATCCGGTGATCCGAGAGAGCCGGGTGAAGAAGGTGTTAGTGGACGGGGGGAGCAGCATCAACGTCACCTTCCCCCGGACACTCCAAGGCTTGGGAGTTCACCTCAAAGAGCTCCGCGAGTCGGACACTCCTTTCTTCGGCATCGTGCCGACGGAAGGGGAATACCCGCTGGGCCACATCTACATGCCAGTCACCTTCGGAACTCCGGAGAACTACAGAACCGAGTTCCTGAGGTTTGAAGTGGCTAACTTCGACTGCGGGTACAACGCCATCATCGGGAGGCCGGGATTGGCCAAGTTCATGGCCATTCCGCATTACACCTACATGATACTGAAGATGCCAGGACCGCAAGGGATCATAACTGTGCGCGCCGACTTCCAAGGCGCCGCAGAATGTTTCCGGGTGGCTATTCAAGCAGCCCTCACCGCCAAGCCGTCGACGGCTCCCTCTACTTTGGCGAACTCTAAGCCTGGGGAGGACCTCGCAATACCGGCAAATGAAGCTCAGACCGCGACCTCTATGCGGCCGACTGAAGAAACCAAGAGAATCAACCTGGGGTTCGCTGATGAGCGCAAGACGGTCATCATCAGCTCCAGTTTGGATGACAAATAGGAAAGCGCGCTCGTCCGGTTTCTGCAAGACAACCGAGACGTATTCGCATGGCAACCTGCGGATATGCCGGGAGTCCCAAGAGAACTGGCCGAGCACAAACTGAAGGTTTTTCCCCAGGCAAGGCCGATTCGACAAAAATTACGTCGTTTCACGCCTGATAAGAGAGAAGCCATTCGCGCCGAGTTAGCTCGCTTGGTCGCGGCTGGATTCATTAGAGAAGTATTACATCCCGAGTGGTTAGCCAATCCTGTTCTTGTACTCAAAAAGAATAAAGTGGACTGGCGCATGTGTGTTGATTATACTGATCTCAATAAGCACTGTCCGAAGGATCCTTTCGGGCTCCCGAGGATAGATCAGGTGGTGGACTCCACCGCTGGATGTTCTATGCTGTCCTTCCTGGATTGCTATTCTGGATACCATCAGATTAGTCTGGCGAAGGAAGATGAAGAAAAAACGGCATTCATTACTCCGTTTGGTGCTTTCTGTTATACCTCCATGCCGTTTGGCCTCAAAAACGCTGGAGCGACTTACCAGAGAGCCATTCAAACATGTTTAGCCGATCACTGGGGCAAGCGTGTGGAGGCTTATGTGGATGACGTGGTGATCAAAACACAGGACTCAAAAGACTTCATCGAAGACTTACAACTGGTTTTCAACAGCCTGAGGCGGTATAGATGGAAGCTTAATCCCGAGAAATGTGTCTTCGGAGTACCAGCCGGAAAGTTGCTCGGGTTTATTGTCAGCCACCGGGGAATTGAAGCTAATCCAGATAAGATTGAGGCTATCATGAAGATGGAAGCACCTCGATCGCAGAAAAAGGTTCAGCGGCTTACTGGATGTATGGCAGCTCTAAGCAGATTTATATCCAGGCTGGGAGAAAAAGGTCTGCCATTTTACAAGTTACTCAAGAAGGTGGATAAATTCCAGTGGACTTCAGAAGCACAAGAAGCTCTAGATGCTCTGAAAAAATTCTTGACAACACCACCAGTACTGAAACCACCTCGGCGAGCCACGTCAACTCAACCAGCCGAAGATTTGCTGCTATATATCTCTTGCACGACTCACGTGGTAAGCACCGCGTTAGTAGTCGAGCGAGTAGAAGAAGGGCATGCCTATCCGGTACAACATCCTGTCTACTTCATTAGTGAAGTCCTAGGACCCTCAAAGAAAAAATACCCTCAAGTTCAGAAGCTATTGTATGCAGTACTTCTAACTGCCCGCAAGCTGCGTCACTACTTTGACGATCACAAAGTCATAGTAGTCACAAGTTTTCCAATAGGGGATATTCTTCACAACAAGGAAGCAATCGGTCGAATAGCCAAGTGGGCTTGTGAGCTGGGATCTCATGACATCGAGTTCCGGCCACGCACTGCCATCAAAACTCAAGCACTGGTTGATTTCGTGTCGGAGTGGACTGAACAACAAGTACCAGATAACCCGGAGACTGCAGATGTATGGCGAATGTATTTTGATGGCTCACTAAAGCTGCAGGGAGCAGGAGCGAGGATTCTCTTCACTGCACCTGGAGGCGAACACCTCAAGTACGCCCTCCAGTTGCTATTCCCGGCCTCCAACAATGCAGCCGAGTATGAAGCTTTGATCCATGGATTGAACATTGCCATATCGTTGGGCGTCAAAAGATTGATGGTATACGGAGACTCTCTGGTAGTCATTAGCCAGATAAATAAGGAGTGGGATTGCTCAAACGATTCGATGGGAAGATACTGCACTGTCGTCCGAAAGCTGGAAGATAAATTCGAGGGTCTAGAATTTCATCATGTGGAAAGAGATCGGAACACGGCGGCCGATGTACTGTCCAAGCTAGGGTCCAGTCGAACTCAGGTCCCACCCGGGGTTTTCGTGCAAGAAATTCTACAGCCGAGTATCTCAATGGATCAAATAGAAGAGTGCAACATCATAGATCAACCCGAGTCAGATCCTGATGACTGGAGAAGGCCGATCATTAAGTACATAAAGAATGAAGAAGAACCAGACGACAAGAATTCAGCAGAGCGTATTGCAAGACAGTCGGCTCACTATACACTTATTGGGGAGACATTATACAGAAGGGGTGCATCAGGCGTCTTCATGAAATGCATTCTCCCATCCACTGGAAAGCAACTTCTGGAGGAAGTCCATGCTGGGCAATGTGGAATACATGCAGCCTCCAAAACACTAGTCGGGAAGGTCTTCAGGTCAGGATTCTATTGGCCAACGGCAAAGAACGATGCAACCGAGTTAGTCCAAAGATGCGAGGCCTGCCAATACTTGTCAAAGCAACAACACATGCCAGCACAGCAACTGCAGACCATACCAGTAACTTGGCCTTTCGCATGCTGGGGACTGGATATGATTGGACCTTTCAAGAAAGCTCAAGGGGGATACACTCATGTATTGGTAGCAATTGACAAGTTCACTAAATGGATAGAATTCAAGCCCATTGCCTCCTTAACCTCTGCTAAGGCCGTGGAATTCATACAAGACACAATATTCAGATTCGGGATACCAAACAGCATCATAACTGATTTAGGATCCAACTTCACAAGTTCAGAATTCTTTGACTTCTGCGAGCAAAAGAGCATTCAGATCAAGTATGCATCTGTAGCCCATCCAAGAGCCAACGGGCAAGTTGAGCGAGCCAACGGGATGATATTGGATGCACTTAGGAAAAAGATCTTCGACAAAAATGAAAAATTCGCAGGAAAGTGGATAAGGGAATTACCCTATGTTGTTTGGAGCCTAAGAACCCAACCTAGTCGAGCTTTGCATGGAAACACTCCTTTCTTCATGGTCTATGGGTCGGAGGCAGTGCTACCTGCTGATCTCAAGTTTGGGGCGCCAAGGCTGATCTTTGAAAGCATAGCAGAAGCTGAGACCACCAGGCTGGAGGACATAGATATACTCGAGGAAGAACGGTTAAACGCAGTGATCCAATCAGCAAGGTACCAGCAAACTTTAAGGCGCTATCACGATAAGGCTGTGCGACAACAATCCTTCTCAGTAGGAGATCTCGTCCTCCGCCGAATTCTAACGGGGGAGGGACGACACAAGTTATCACCCTTATGGGAAGGACCCTTCATGGTAGCAGAAGTCACTCGGCCCGGATCGTATCGCCTCACTCAGATGGATGGCACAGAAGTTGGGAACTCCTGGAACATAGAACACCTCAGAAAATTTTACCCCTAGCTGTACCTCAAAACTGCTGGGACGATGATGATGTACTCTGTAAAGTGGAAATATGTCATCAATAAAAAAGAGGTCTCAAGGATACTCAATTCATTCACGATTGACTTGCATTCTTACTTAACTCGGGGTGACCACTATGCCCTACTAACGGAGCAATCGGTTTAAGTCGGCAACGACTTGAGGCGGTGCAACATGCTCACGCTTACTTAACTCGGGGTGACCACTATGCCCTGCTAACGGAGCAATCGGCTTAAGTCGGCAACGACTTGAGGCGGTGCAACATGCTCACGCTTACTTAACTCGGGGTGACCACTATGCCCTGCTAACGGAGCAATCGGCTTAAGTCGGCAATGACTTGAGGCGGTGCAACATGCTCACGCTTACTTAACTCGGGGTGACCACTATGCCCTGCTAACGGAGCAATCGGCTTAAGTCGGCAACGACTTGAGGCGGTGCAACATGCTCACGCTTACTTAACTCGGGGTGACCACTATGCCCTGCTAACGGAGCAATCGGCTTAAGTCGGCAACGACTTAAGGCGGTGCAACATGCTCACGCTTACTTAACTCGGGGTGACCACTATGCCCAGCTGACGGAGCAATCGACTTAAGTTGGCGGCAACTTAAGACCAGTGCAACATGCTCGCGCCTATATAATTCAGGGAATGATTTCCATATCCCACAAACAAAATTCATAGTCATCATGCGTCATTACTACCAAACTCATTAACTAAAAAATTCTGATACAATGAGAGAGTAACTATGTCATTCGAATAAACTGGTGTCCTTTAACAAATATTCAATCATGCAAGCTGCGCGATTGGAGCACGCAGAATGTTTTTCTATTTTGCAATGTCTTTCTCAGGAGCGACCGATGAAGAAGGGCGACTCGAAGAATCAGGGGCGGCGATCACGTCAGCTCTTATGTCTTCAGGAATAACTACGCCGGGTCTCCTCATCAGGATTCGTCCCGCTCGAATAGCCTTGTCCAGAGCTTTGTCGCGTTGGGCCTTGAGAGTAACAGAAGTTTCTTCAGCAGTTTTAGCAACCAGTCGAGCGCTCTCCAATTCCTGGGCAACAGATTTCTTGGAAGCTCGGAGCCCTTTGATAGTAGCATCCTTCGCTGATATCAACTGCTTAAGCCGGGTTACCTCCTCCATGGATTCCTGCAGCTTACGACGTTGAAGATCTAATTCTTCCATGGTGAAGCGATGACTTCTTTCCAAGATAGTCAGCGAATTGCTAGAATCTCGATACAACCTGTCAAGATTGTCACGAGAAGCAGCCAGGATACGTTTTTCTTCCTGCAAGCACAAGTCGGTTTCTTCAAAAAACCAAGCAAGTAATAGGAGCACAGCAAGGCAAAGCACAGTTTCGTGTATCACCTTTTCAGAGTCGAGCTGAGCGTGAAGAGAAGAACTCAGTGCATTGGCATCATCTAAGGCAGCGGAGACCTGACTCAGCTCAATCTGACTTTGAGAGTACTTCTCCTCAAAATCAGTGCATCGCTGGGCCAATTCAGCCTGATCTCGAGAATGTTTTTCTTCAAGAATTGCAATCTGCCGAGTCATTCCTAGCAAGAGGAAACCAAACAAAACGAGATCAGAAGGTAAAATAGTACACGACAAACGCGAAGAAAAGAAAAAAGGGCACTAACCAGCGTTAGTTGCCTCCAACTCGGATACACGACGATGAAGTGACACTGGATTCCAACACGAAAGAGACGAAGCCACTTCTGGGACAGAAGCACCCTGCGATCTCAGCTGGCTGGCCATCCCATCCACCAAAACCTGATGAGAAGAACAGATGAGCATAATGATAAAAGCTCATGCAATGTAAAAATCAAGCTAGAAAACAGCACAGTACCTGGAGGTTGGAAAAGAACGAAGGGATCCCCAGATCAGGAGAAATCAGTTGATAACCAGGCGCAAGGTCACCACCCGAAGCAGCTTGCAACGGAACAGTGGGAATCAGTTCAGCGCCTTCAACAGAGCCGGACACCCGATCAGCGGGAACGCTGCCCTCTAAAGTGACACCCAGGTCCAAAATTTGGGCCACCACCATGCAGCCAGAGTGTGGAGGTGACCCCGCGTGAACGTCCATGGAAGTGCCGGAAGGAGACCCTGTTTGGGCACCCTCGGGGGCTGGGTCATAGTTGGCACTGCCCACTTGAGCCGGATCATCCCCGGCAGCACCCTCGGGGGCTGGGCAGTGGCTTGAACTCTTCACCCGAGCTAAGTCATCCCCGACGACACCCTCGGGGGCTGGGCATGTGTCAGCGCCATTCTTGAGGTCCAAACTCTCCGCAGTAACCACCTCTAAGGTTGACGGGCCTTCGGCTACTTCCATGGAATCAGGACAATCCAAGTTAGCATCCCGACCCTCGAGATCGCGCTCTAAGGTCGACGAGGCACGGGATGACCTCAACCCAGCATCAGGAACGGCACCGCAAGCTTCCGTTGCATCATCATCCACTGGCTCTGATAACAAGTCCTCTGGGACCATATCTTCAAGAGTTTGATCAAAGTCGGCTAGGGACAGATCTTGCAGACCAACGAGGGCAGATAAAGCAGGAGAGGGAACTCCACTACTTTCACCACTAGCGAGGAATTGCCGACTGTTCTTCCGAGTCAGAGGAACCTCATTTTCTTCCTCTCTGTCATCTTCATCAGCAACACAGGCAACACCCCCATTGGGATCAACGACAGATGGAGTACACCCATTGGGATCAGCAACAGACATACCACACCCATTGGGATCAGCATCAGTAAGTTCAGGCGCAGGAACCTCCTCAGCAGCAGGAACTGAGGGACCAGCGCCCCGATCCAAACTAGATACTTGTCGAAGACGTCTCTTTTTCTTTTTCTGCTCATCAGCAGGGAAATCAGTTTGATTGACTCGACAAGGACGCCTCGAGCGAACACGGACGGGTCTCTGAACATCCAAGGTTGTACCAACCTCTGGGAGAGGTGCCACCGCCAAAGTCTCAGCGGGAGTAGCATCAGAAGAATCTTCAGCCAGCATATCAAGCATGGCACTTATTTCTGCATCATTAGGATCCAAAGGCACCTCAAAATGGACTTGTCGTTCGTCATCAGGAATTTTCCCAAGTGAGGCAACCAAAGCACTGACTTCTTCATCAGAGGGCCGCGTTCTAAGGCCCAAATTGCCATCAGTCGCAGGTGGATTTGACACGAAAAGAGTGAAGACTTTGGCAGGAGGTAGATTCCAGGCTGAGTACGACACCGGAGCACCAACATTGGATACTTTGCCCCTGAGAATCATTTCCAGTCGGCTCACCAAATCTGCAGAAGGGATTCTCCTGTTGGTAACCCGAGTTGGGTCGGCTAGCCCCCGATACAGATAAGCTGGGTGGACCCTATCTTTCAGTGGCTGAATGTTCTTGAAAACGAAGTCAACAACCACAGCTTCAGCAGTTAGACCTCTCTCTTTCAGCAGTCCAACTTCAGCTAGCAACACACCGGCCTCAGCTACCTCCTCGTCTGTGGGAGACTCAGTCCAGCTGGGGGTACGAACGTCTGGCTGTCTTCCCGACCGGGGGGGAGAGAATTTCCATAATTATCAACTATAAACCATTCCAGACGCCATCCCTTAATGCTGTCTTTAAGAGGAATCTCAAGATATTCGGTTTTCCGTCCCCGGCGCATTTCCAAACTGGCACCTCCGACCAACTGATGTTGTCCCCCGGCCATCCCAGGGCGACAATGATACAGGTGTTTCCACAAGCCGAAATGCGGCAACACACCAAGAAAGGCTTCGCATAAATGAACGAAGATGGAGATTTGCAGAATCGAGTTAGGGTTCAGATGGGTTAGGTTAATGTGGTAGAAATCAAGGAGACCACGGAAAAAGGGAGAGATGGGAAGGCCAAGGCCACGGAGAAGAAAAGGAGCGTAAACCACGGACTCGTGGGTATCCTCCGTCGGGACCGTAGTCCCGTGGCAAATCCGCCAAGAACATAGCTCCCGTGGAGGAAGAACCCCGATGGACACGAGGTGGAGGAGTTCGGCTTCAGAGATGATGGACATGTGGTTACCTGCAAAAGGCAACTGGCTGTTGGGATCGATTGGAGGAATCACCACAGTGGACGAGCTTGCGATTTTCCTCTTGGGAGCCATCTCGATTCTACCAGTGAGCAGATTGGAGGCGAGCGCAGAAAGGATTCGGAAGCGGGAATGCAAGAACTAGGGCGCGGAAAGCAAAGGCGGCTAAAAGTGCAGCTCTTATGGGATATTCTCGGACCAGATACCGTTTCAAAAAGTGCCCAGTCATCACCCGGCAGTTATTTGCAAAATCCCAGCATGCCACGTGGTCATTCGGCAGTTATTTCCAAAAAACTGGTGGGCCACCTCATCACTCGGGTGTTATCCTCAAAATAACTCGGCATTGCCTCTAAAATGCCGACGTCACCACCCAGTCACTCGGCGTTGCCTCTAAAACGCTGATCTCGAGCTCAATCGCTCGGCATTACTTCTAAAATGCCGACGGCGACCTTTAATCACTCGGCGTCGCCTCTAAAACGCTGATCTCGAGCTCAATCGCTCGGCATTACTTCTAAAATGCCGACGGCGACCTTTAATCACTTGGCGTTGCCTCTAAAACGCTGATCTCAAGCTCAATCGCTCGGCATTACTTCTAAAATGCCGACGGCGACCTTTAATCATTCGGCGTTGCCTCTAAAACGCTGATCTCGAGCTCAATCGCTCGGTATTACTTCTAAAATGCCGACGGCGACCTTTAATCACTCGGCGTTGCCTCTAAAACGCTGATCTCGAGCTCAATCGCTCGGCATTACTTCTAAAATGCCGACGTCGACCTTCAATCACTCGGTGTTGCCTCTAAAACGCTGATCTTGTGTTGAACCACTCGGCATTACTTCTAAAATGCCGACGGTGACCTTCAATCACTCGGCGTTGCCTCTAAAACACCGGTCTCATGTTCAATCGCACGGCATTACTTCTAAAATGCCGACGTCGACCTTCAATCGCACGGCATTACTTCTAAAATGCCGACGTCGACCTTCAATCGCTCGGCATTGCCTCTAAGATGCTGGTATAGCGCTCAGTCGCTCGGCGTTACTTCTAAAAACGTCGATACAGACTGCAAGATTGCTCGGCGGCTACTTCTGGAAGCGTCAGTATGATGATCAAGTTGTTCGTCTATTGTCTCAAAAGAATCAGATTTATAATCAGACAAAGCGAGTCATCAAGAGGAAACCAAAGCCATTCTTCATTAAGGGAAGTAGCAATACTTACAAATCAACTCATTATGAGTTGATACTTCCCTACTGCTACTACTACTACTACGCTACACTACACTACTCTACATTACTAATACTACTACATTATTTCACTATACTACTTCTAATCTATACTAATATCTAAAAAGACCAGTGGCATCTAGCCACTGGCCCTGCCCCTGCCGCCGCCGCCGCCCTTGGTGCTGCCCCTGCTGCCGCCGCCCTTGGTGCTGCCCCTGCTGCTGCCGCCCTTGGTGCTGCCCTTGCTGCTGCCGTTGCCGCCGCCCCTGCCACTGCCGCTGCCGTCGCCGTCGCCACCGTCGTCGTCGTCGTCGTCGTCGTCGCCACCGTCGTCGTCGTCGTCGTCGTCGTCATCCTCGTCCTCGCCGCCGTCGTCCGAGTCCTCCTCATCCGAGGAGTACTCCGACTCATCCGAGCCCTCGAGCCCGGAGCGCTCGACGGCCCGGATGTACGTCCAGACCTCCGCGGCTATCCCCTGGGAGTCGTCCGAGTCATCGGACGACGCCGGGGGAGAGACGGGAGCCGGAGACCCCTCGGACTCGGAGGAGAACTCCTCCTTCGAGTATTCCGAGTCACCGAAATCCTCCGATGGAGGAGTCGGCTCGCGCTTGCGCTTGTTGCTTTTGCCCATGGTGGAAGCAAGCGGGAGAGAAGAAAAGGAAGCAGTAAAGAACAGCGAAGGGATGTGAAGAAACCAGAGGGGCAACAGCATTATTTATAGAAGAGAAAGGCAACCGCTCACCTCCAACCGCGGTCACTGAACAGTCGCAAAGCATTCAATATGCACTTTCACCCGTCCGGAGACACGTCAGGCGGCTGGCGCCGTTTCATGCAGCACTACACCCATTGGGACTCCAGTCAACAGCGCAAAGGGCATGATTACGCTCGCCGTCCCATCACATTACAACTCAGGAGCAGCCGGCTAAAACACTCAGCGTACCAAGCCGTCCCTTGCCCACACCCATTGGGGGGGGACGCCCAGGAATTATCAATATATTTTTCAAAAAGGTCACATCTGTGCAGAGCATGCAGTGAATGCCTCAAGACAAAAATGAGATATCAGCAAGAGTTAGAGAGAAGCCAAATATAGCCAGCAGAGTGCAAAATATGGTCGACAGACACGACTTGAAGACTAGACAGAGAACGTCCATCAAATGTCCAATCAGTCGCAGAGCGAATAAATTGCACTACCTAGCAAGATATGAAAGGATTGCAAACTCGGCTGCAAAAGACAAAACACATGCTGACCTCTGAAGCGTAATATTGATGACATAGCACGGATGACATCATGCCAACTTTTTTATAAGCAGAAAGAGCAATCTTCAGCAAAAGGACATAAAAAGAAGACCTTCAAATGAATTATCCTCAAAAAATCCACTTGAAGGTCGGGGGCTACACCCATTGGGTGCACCTCCGGTGCACCCCATGGATTATCATTCCAAGCCAGGATAATGCTGATTTCTAAAGCATGGGACAAGATTAAAAAGCTAATCCTCAACCGAAATGAAGGAACACAAATGGAAGTAATCTCTACTGAAGACCTTCGAGTAGATTATTTTCTAAAATCTACTCGAAGCTCGGGGGCTACACCCATTGGGTGCACCTCCGGTGCACCCAATGAAGTTCAGAATCTTACAAATTGGAATGCCGATCTCTAAGGCACAGGCACGAAACTAGGCTTTGGTCAACAAGTGATCGGAGCAGAAGAGAACAACAGGAAGCCATCTTTCTTCAAATCACCTGCAAGCTGGACCTGGGATCTTCGGGTTGATTACCTCTAAATTAACCCAAAGATCGGGGGCTTGTGGGGGATAGATATCCCCCGGGTCCACTAAAAGAGTAAAGGACCTCACGAAAAGCCCAAGGGCCCAATAAATCGTAAGGTTATTCTTTCGTGGGCCTGGGGAGAAACAACCAGCAAAGCAGAGCGACGTGAGGCCGGATTGGTGCAAACCCGGACGGCCCATAGCGTCGAGAGAGTGGCCGCAACGGAGATCCGACTTTCCCGCGCTGGAGCCTCCATGCAACGGAGCCACGCGAGGATAAGTCGGCAAGGGTTACGTAGGGATAATCTCAAGAGGTTCACTATCTTTTAGCTACTTGTTGCTATCTTATCCACGTGTACTGCCCCACGGTCGAGTATATAAGGCCTAGGGGGCACCCCTTCAGAACGATCGACCCATTCTTTAGCCACCCACATCAACTCTCTGTATTCTCGATCCAGAGAGCTCTCTTGTAATCACATCCACCAAGCATACTCCTCAGGACGTAGGGTGTTACGCACTTCTGGGCGGCCCGAACCTGTAAAACTTGTCCACTGCCCCTCGTGCGATCAGCACGAACCATTTTGCTACAGTTGTCGACACCTTCCTACTCCTAAAACACCTTGAGGGGCAACCCCGGGTGTGCGGTCGGACCCAAAACACCGACAAGTGCAAAAACCATGAAATTAGGGCATCTTAACTCATGTGGTTCACAAGTATGTGGATTTGCAACCTAAACCCTGAGATTTGGACCTATTTGCAAAAAGCCACATTTGAGCTCTATTGGGTTAAGTCTGATTTTCAATGCATTTGCCCCAACTTTGAAGCCCTATATCTTCCAAATTATAATGTTTTTGCCCTAGGTCACCACATCAAGTTTGTAGAGCTATAAAAGGGGAACAATTTTGCTATAGAGATCGAGCCCTGGTACTATGAAAAGTTTTGAGAAAATTGGACCCAAAGATGGGCTGTCAGATTGCCTTATGTCTGAATTCAGACTGACAATGTGATTGAGCAATCTTTGAGCTTGGATTCGATCATGATCTAGTCATTATTTGGCTATGGTTGTTATAACAAAATTGTAGCGGGGTCATCGGACAACAACTTTGCTACTGGCATATCAACGTGTTATTATGTAAAAACCTAAGATCTAAGCCCTGCAAAGTGGTCTGTCAGGCACTCTGTCAAATGCTTCCCATGGTACAGTAACAGACAGAATCCCAAGTTCAGCCCCCTCGCCGCCGATGAGCCACAAGCGGATTCGTGCTATCACCACCGTGATTCGTGCTCAAATCAGTTGGATAGCGCCGGGGGTCAGTAAATATCACGCCGTGGGAGCACTCTGGCCATTATTTTACTCCGGCCACCGTACCCGACCTTACCACGGCTAATTCGGATGAGTTCGCCAGAGACAGCCGATTCACGGCCTTGCGCCACGTCTCCAGCTTTTAACCGCACTGTCGTGACTCACGTTAGCCATCCGATCATCGCCGGTGAGTCCGCCATGGTATTCTCCACGAATCAACTGCGCTAGTGACCTCCTGTTTCTCCAACCGCCGTGCGTCTTCGTCCAAATCCCCGGCCACCGCTTAAGCCCATTATAAATTAAGCGCACTGCAAGCTCCGTAGGGTAATTACCCATCCATAGCACCCACGCTTGTCTTGAATTGTCCACCAGAGACCGTGAATCGCTCATTTCCCCCAAATCACTCAAGAACACCGCTCGGTTTGACCTCGCCGTGGCCAACGCATCTCAGGTCCGCTCATACCCTCTGCCCTCCTGTTTTAGCGTTCTTATGTGCCCCTGATACTCCCCGACCAACTCGATTGAGCTAAGCTATCTTAGATCGCCAGGAACGCGGTTGACTGTCTGTCTTACCCGCTGTCACCATGGACAGACCGTGTTAAAGCCCCATTGATGAAATTAGTTGGGGGAAACATTCATTAAGACTGGAATTAGGTTTAGACCGAAGAAGAGCACCGGTCATTGAGTAATTCGACCAGTATGCGCTCGTCGGAACTCGGCTCCCTGCCGTTCACCGTCGTGGACTAAGAATTGTGAAGAGATGAAAGCACAGGGGTGTTTTTGTAAGGTGTCAGTGAGACAGAGGAATAGCGCTGTGACCTTATTCCTGTTATTCAAATCATCAGGGACTTATTCGCAAAGCCGACAGCGCGGGCGCACGCGGGCGCACTTCTGCCTGTTGTTGGGCCGGCTTGGGCCAATTCCGGCCTAGCACTGTAGAGTATTTTTCTTTTTCCTTTTCTACCAGAGCTAAAGAAATTCTAGAAAATTGTAGAAAAATGCTAAAAATACAAGACCAATTTTGCTAGGCTTCTAATTTCCTATAGTATTTAATAAAAATAGTCTCATGATTTTTAGCTCCAGTAGGGAATTTTGGGGTATTTTAAACAGTTAAAATATATACTTCTGGAATTTTATAGAGTAATTTATAATCCCAAAATTCACCAAACCTTTTAGGTAAACTTTAGATATTATTTAGAAGCCTTGGGTAAAATTTGGTATGTTTTGAACCATGTTTGATACTTAGAACCCAAAACCCTAGCCCCCTGCCCTATAAACTTCACTATAGACTCCGAAAACCCTAGTTTCTCGGAGATCTGTGAAGGAAAGTTGTATTCAAGGTATTAGATGATAAACTTTTATTATCTTTGCATCCTCATGAGCATTCATTATT
Organism: Zea luxurians; assembly: GCA_029449295.1. Taxonomy (NCBI): domain Eukaryota; kingdom Viridiplantae; phylum Streptophyta; class Magnoliopsida; order Poales; family Poaceae; genus Zea; species Zea luxurians. The sequence goes on along the minus strand of JAOPSE010000021.1, from coordinate 51,752,838 downwards.
ATATATGGCTATATTTAGAAAATGAGGAGGAAGTAGAAGTCGAAGAAGCAAGGACTTCATCACCACCACCTGAAGAACATCAGGCGGGAAACTGTTTTTATTTTGATATCTGTGGAACCGAGCCTGATTCACCAGTAATACAAGGCAAGCCTCGGTGCATTTGCCACCCCTTGTTATTTTAAAATCTTTCTCACTTACTTGATGCATTAGGTGATAGGAGTTGTGTGCTAAACCTGTTGCTGCATTTCCTTCCTTAGATTTGGTTACTTCTCCTTAATCCCCGATTTACAAAAAGGCTTTTCTTGTGCTTAGCTTTGCTTTAGAAAAACAAAATGTTTTGTTTTCACAAAAGATGATGCTTCAAAGTGGGTGGGATGTTTTCAAAAATAAAACTTGATGATGGATCCATCATGGCCATGATGGGTTCAACATTGGAAAAGATGTACCTCTGCCAGGTACCAAACTTTGGGTTTGAAATGATAAAGCTGAGACCGGGCAGGTGACTTGCACGAGAAGAGAGTCTCGGTGTAGTGTCTCCGTCTGAGTCGATTAAGGACCTTCTCGATGTAGGCTTGATGATCGAGGACCCTTTAACTGGTCACACGCCTCGTCATGGGTAAGCTTTGCCTCGGGTAGACTAATACCAGAATAAGATAACACATAATGGGAGTGGAGAGATGGCGAGAGTAGCATGTACCCTCCGTGGCAAGAGGCTGGATGGTGGTGTATCTGTGCTCTCGGTTGGCGTGAACCTGATCTGGTCTTAAGAACCCCGGTGGCGAGTTGACATATGCAAGGGTTAAGTGCTACATATGTCGTGTGATCGAAGATCCTCAGCTGAGTATAATCGATTCAGATCGCCGTAACTTCGCGGATATGAAGACTTGGTCACTGCCCTACACGTAGCAATCCAGTGAAGAGGAAGGGTTGATAAGAAATTGGCTAGTATAGGTCAAGTGATTGAACTAGGGTAGAAAGAGCTCTAGCTGCAGGTAACTTCACTTAACCTGACAAGTAAAATTTGATTTTTAAGGATCCACTGTTAGTAAGCATTTCTGCAAATAGAGTCTTTGATTATTGACAAGCCATACCTTGACTCCCAAAGACCAGCATATCATTGAGAGTCTTTTATGTTGATGGGTAAGTCTTTCGAAAGTACACTTCATACTCAGGGCTTTGTCCCATGTTGTTTTAGGTGAGGAAGCAGCCAACTTTTGCTGCTTTTGTTCAAAGGTGGTGCCTAAAGAAGAAAACTAGGAGTAAAGCTTCGGGAGGAAAGGATCCTCCGTTAAAAACTTTTGTTTGATGTTTATCGGGAGGGGTTTTTGCCTCCCAGTGATGTAATAATAATACTTCAGCACTCTTATATTTTAACTCTGGTCTGTAATAAATACCACTCTTTCTTACTTTTAAATGAAGTAGGTTATTGTAACGGCTTCCGCATTTTCGTACCTTCGATGTGTTGTAATGTCTGCGTGATGGGTGAAACGCTCTTGGGAAAGGTAAAGAAAGCAGATACCGAACTCGTCAAGTAATTCAGGGGTACCTGCAGGGTTGTCTGAGGTCTGTTGGACAAGGACAACTGTAGGTGGGCCTAATGACTTGGGAGGTTCCATCACAGCTGGTATCGAAGCGAAGCCCATCTCTGCAGATGTTATGAGGCATTTTCAAAAAGAATTTTCAAAAACCTATCTAGAAAATTTCTTTCTTCTTATCCAACTACGTTCTGTACTTAAAGACCAGATAGTAGAGTGCAATGTATAGAAGGTTGTGAATCAACTAAGGTTGGTTCTGTAATTACACATGCATCATGCTAAAAACAGTTTTAATAAGATTTTCCCCCTTAGAGAAATGCCGCCGCGCACAAGAAAAACTGCGCGCAAGTCTACCGGACCAATTGGCGTGCCTCGCCATCAACTAGCTCCAAGGCATGAGGACAGTAGTATTGGTAGCAATGATCCAATCCGGGATCTGGAAGCTCAAGTAGAACAGCTTCGATCACAACTCCGTCACAGAAATGAAGTATGGGTCGAGGATGGTCAGCGAATAAATGAGTTGAGAACTGACATCTGACACTTGCAAGACCAACTTGCTGAACGAGATTTAGCGCTCGATTGGGCTGTTAACTCGCGTTCACTTGCTTAGGCCAAGGAAGCCAAAGCTCGAGCCCGCGTGGAGGAGCTTAGCACAGCCGTGGACCACTTACAAGTTTATTGTAATACACTACATGAGGAAGTCCATGTGTTGTATTCACAACTGCACCCTAACGTACCTGCGGATCCTATCGGAATGGGAGCCGGACCTTCTGAAAGAGCGGGAGAAGCACTTGGTGGTGAACTGGACCTTTTCAGGCCTCCTCCCTCTATGAAGCTGGTTGATGAATGGTCTCCTACGCCCGACAGTGAAGCTACCAAAAGTGATAAGAAGCTAGAATAATGTAGTATATAAAGAGTGGTAATGTGTAATAGGTAATGTAATCCGGATGTAAATTCGAGTCTGTATCATTACCCTTTTTAGTAATGTAAAATGGATGGTTTGCTTTGGCATATTATATTTTTTTTCCAAATGTTCTTTGCCTCAGATGCCGTCCAAGACTCGTGCACAGGATAGTGTAGGAATCTCCCGTGGGAGGGAAGCAACACCTAACCCGCCCCCATTACCTCCAACATTAGCTGAGGCCATCGCTGCCTTAGTTAATGCTACGGCCGACAACACCCGCTTTCTGCGGGAAATGGCGGGACAACAAGTGCAACAGCAAGGCGGGCGAGCCTATCCGCAAGGACCCCGCGAAACATCATATTTGGACTTCTCAGAGACACGTCCCCCATTATTTGTCAAGGCAGAAGATCCTCTTGAAGCAGATGAGTGGATCCGGGTTATCGAACAAAAGTTCAGGCTTCTCCGATGCACGGAGACTCAAAAGCCCTTATTTGCGGCACAACAGTTGCGAGGCCCTGCCAGTACCTGGTGGGGAAATTATGTGGCTATTCAACCGGCTGGCCATCAAATTACCTGGGATGAATTCAAGCTGGCTTTCCGGGAGCACTATATTCCTGAAGGAGTGCTCCATATGAAACAGGAGGAGTTTATGAAGCTTAAACAAGGTGGGGATACTGTCACCCAATATCTCAATAAGACCAACCACTTGTCCCAGTATGCCATCGATCAGGTCAATAGTGACCTGAAGAAGAAAAATTGTTTTATGAGGGGCCTCAGTGACCGGTTGCAGCGGAAAATGGCCACTTGTCTCGACCTCACTTATAGCCGGGCTATTAGCACAACACTATCAGTCGAAGCCAAATATGCAGGCCCAGGAAAATCAAAGGGCTATGGAGGTGACAGGCCCAATCAGGGGCCTGAGAAAAGACAAAGGTTGGTGATCCGACCTTTTAATCCGAATCGCTCTTCACCACGTCCACCCTCCTACCGTTTCAAGCAACCAGTCTTTATCCGCCCCGCCACTGCCCCCACCTCAACCACTTAGCCGGGTGCCACTGGTACTCGTTTCCCTACCCTCCCAAGCTCTTCAACAGGCTGCTTTATTTGTGGAAAGTCTAGACATTTTATCAAGGACTATCCATACCCGAAGCAGAACAGATCAAATAATCAGTAGAGTTCAGGGAGTTCTGCTCAAGGAAAGGGAAATGCGGCGAACAATACCGCAGGCAAAAATATGAAGAAAACTGGGCGGATTTATTATACGTAAGTGGCCACAACACCGGAAGGCGAACCGGTTATGATGGGTACGTTTCTCGTGGCCAATCACCCTGCAGTTATTCTTTTTGATTCCGGTGCTTCACATACATTCATAAGCAAGAAGTTTGTGGAGCAACATTGCATTCCATACAATGAATCAAGGGAAGGGTTTACTATTCATTCACCCGGGGGACAAATATTCACTAAAGAAGTGGCTTTCCATGTGCCCGTAACATTGGCTGAACGGAACTTTCCTACTAATATGATTGTTCTGAAAGGCCAAGATATAGATGTAATTTTGGGCATAAATTGGTTAGCCCAACATAGAGCTACTCTCAGCACTGATTTGAGAACTATCAGGTTGAGTTATGGCCAAGAAGAGGTTCTCTTGACCATCCTCGTAGCTAATCCAGCTAAACCAATTGGCAGAGTCTATGAAGCTATCATACCGGAGATCCAAGATATTCCGGTAGTATGTGAATTCCCAGACGTCTTTCCAGAAGATTTGCCTGGATTGCCTCCAGAAAGAGATGTAGAATTTGTGATTGAGTTAAAACCCGGTACGACTCCTATTTCTAGAAGGTCGTACCGAATGCCTCCGAATGAGTTAGCAGAACTCAAGACCCAATTACAAGATTTACTAGAGAAAGGATTCATCCGGCCAAGCTCATCACCATGGTGTTGTCCAGCCATCTTTGTCAAAAAGAAGGACCAAACACTCCGGATGTGCATGGATTATAGACCCCTTAATGAGGTCACAATCAAAAATAAGTATCCTCTTCCCCGGATTGACATTCTATTTGATCAACTTACCGGAGCTCGGGTATTTTCCAAGATTGACCTCAGATTCGGCTATCATCAGATGCGTATTTGGCCCGAAGATATACCAAAGACCGCATTCACTATGCAGTATGGATTATTTGAATATCTGGTTATGTCTTTCGGACTAACAAATGCTCCTGCCCACTTCACATATCTTATGAACTCGGTATTCATGCCCGAGTTGGATAAATTTGTAGTGGTATTCATTGATGATATCTTGATATATTCTAAAAATGAAGAGGAGCATGCTCGGCATTTATAGGTCGTATTAACGCGCTTAAGGGAACACCAATTATATGCTAAGTTCAGTAAGTGCGCGTTCTGGCTGGAGGAGATCCAATTTCTGGGACATGTATTATCTGCCAAGGGGATTGCGGTGGATCCCAGCAAAGTCAAGGATATTTTGGAGTGGAAACCCCCAACCACTGTACATCAAGTCCGAAGTTTCCTTGGACTGGCTGGTTATTACCACCGATTCATTCCAGATTTTTCTAAGCTTGTGAAACCAATCACAAGTTTATTGAAGAATGATACTAAATTTAACTGGTCTTCAAAGTGTAATGAAGCCTTTGAACAGTTGAAGGTATTATTAACCACTGCTCCGGTATTAGCTCAACCGGATATTGAAAAGCCCTTTGATGTGTATTGTGACGCATCAGGTAGTGGTTTAGGCTGTGTTCTAATGCAAGAGGGCCGAGTAATAGCCTACGCTTCAAGGCAGTTGCGCCGGCATGAAGAGCATTATCTAACTCATGACCTGGAATTAGCTGCTGTAGTCCATGCCCTGAAAATCTGGCGTCATTATCTGCTGGGAAATATCTTTCACATTTATACAGATCATAAAAGCTTGAAGTATATCTTCATCCAGTCAGAGCTAAATATGAGACAGAGGTGATGGCTTGAGCTTATTAAGGACTATGATTTGGAAATTCATTATCACCCAGGCAAGACCAATGTAGTAGCAGATGCACTAAGCCGTAAGGCTTCTTGTCACTATCTTACGATGAATACCTATGACATTACATTATGCCAGGAGATGGAGAAGTTAAACCTTAATATGATCCAACATGGAGCCTTAAATTACTTGAAGCTTGAGTCAGTTCTCCAACAAAGGATAATTGACGCACAAAGAAATGATGAGGGTATGAAACACATCCATGAGAAAATGGAGGCTGGTAAAGCCAACTGCTTTAGAAAAGATGATCAAGGTGTTGTATGGTTTAACAACCACATAGTTGTGCCTAAGAATGAAGAGATCCACCAGCAAATTCTAGATGAAGCACATCTTAGTCGCTATTCTATTCATCCCGGAAGCACTAAGATGTATCATGATCTAAAGCAGCATTATTGGTGGACCAAAATGAATATCGAGATTGCACTATATGTGGCGAGATGCAACACTTACAGACGTGTCAAAGCCATACACATGAAAACTGCTGGTCCGTTGCAATCTTTACCTATCCCAACATGGAAATGGGAGGATATAAGCATGGACTTTATTGTGGGATTGCCCAGGACAACAAAAGGATATGATTATATTTGGGTTATAATTGATCGACTTACTAAGATAGCCCATTTTCTGCCAGTCAAAACAAATCAACCAGTTGCTGTCTATGCCCAATAATACATTGCTCGTATTCTTAGTCTGCATGGGGTTCCAAAAACTATAGTGTCGGATCATGGACCGCAATTTGTAGCCAAGTTTTGGGAAGCACTTCATAAATCCCTGGGTACCAAGTTGCTTCACAGTTCGGCCTACCATCCCCAAACCAGTGGGCAGACTGAGTGGGTAAATCAAATACTTGAAGATATGTTACGAACATGTGTCCTAGAATTCCCACAGAAATGGGATGATTATTTACTATTAGCGGAGTTCTCATACAATAATAGCTATCAAGAAAGCATTAAGATGGCACCCTTCGAAGCTTTGTATGGCCGATGGTGTCGTACTCCGTTAAATTGGTTTGAACTAGGTGATAGAAGCTTCTTCGGGCCTGATATGGTAAAGGAAACAGAAGAGAAAGTTCAATGAATAATTCATAATTTGAAGAAAGCCCAAGCCCGACAGAAGAGTTACGCAGACAAATGACGGACACCCTTGTACTTTCTAGTTGGAGATTATGTCTATCTAAAAGTCTCACCAATGAAGGGTGTATCACGTTTCGGGGTAAAAGGGAAGCTTGCACCCCGGTACATTGGTCCTTTCCCTATTCTTGAGCAATGTGGACAAGTGGCATACCGACTCCAGTTACCCGAAACATTGTCTGCTGTACATAATGTGTTCCACGTGTCTCAATTGAAGAAGTGTCTTCGGGTTCTAGATCGAACTGTTGAAGTAACAGATGTTGCCTTAGAACCAGACTTGACATATTCAGAACATCCTATTCAAGTCTTGGATCAAAAGGACAGGATTACCCGAAGGAAAACTCTCAAGTTTTACAAGATACAGTGGAACCAACATTCAGAAGATGAGGCTATATGGGAAACTCAAGACTTTTTAGAAAAGAATTTCCTAGACTTTTTAGCCTCATGTAATTTGTAAAGTGTGTACATTTGTTGTAATAGAGGAATGAGTCCCATACCACCCCTGCCTTGTACCAAAAATAAGGAAATAAAAATATGACGCGTTTCCTTTTCCATTACTTGCCCTAGGACTTTTAATCTCGGGGCGAGATTCTTTTATGGGGGGAAGGATGTAACACCCCTGGTGTTACTACCACTAAAATTTGAGCATAACATCATAAGTATTGGCATATCATGTGTTTGTCACACCTAGAATGCATTCACTAGGCAAAAAGTTCAAACAAGTTGCATTGATGTGACATTTCATAGGTGAAACCCTAGGGTACAGTACTTAACCCTAGATTGGGCTTAATAGAGCAAACAAGGCCTAATAAGGGAAAACTTTAAAATTCAATTGAGATAGTCATAAAATGTCACCATGAATAGACTCAAATGGCATCCAAACCATAGAAGTATCAAAAAACCCTAAATAAAACCCTGGAAAGCCCTGGACTAAAACCCTAGGGGGCTAAGTGCAAAACTAGTGCACTTTTGGACTAAAGTGCAAAAACCATGAAATTAGGGCATCTTAACTCATGTGGTTCACAAGTATGTGTATTTGCAACCTAAACTCTGAGATTTGGACCTATTTGCAAAAAGCCACATTTGAGCTCTATTGAGTTAAGTCTGATTTTCAGTGCATTTGCCTCAACTTTGAAGCCCTATATCTTCCAAATTATAAAGTTTTTGCCCTAGGTCACCACATCAAGTTTGTAGAGCTATAAAAGGGGAACAATTTTGCTATAGAGATCAAGCCCTGGTACTATGAAAAGTTTTGAGAAAATTGGACCCAAAGATGGGTTGTCAGACTGCCTTATGTCTGAATTCAGACTGACAATGTGATTGAGCAATCTTTGAGCTTGGATTCGATCATGATCTAGTCATTATTTGGCTATGATTGTTATAACAAAATTGTAGCGGGGTCATCGAACAACAACTTTGCTACTGGCAGATCAACATGTTATTATGTAAAAACCTAAGATCTAAGCCCTGCAAAGTGGTCTGTCAGGCACTCTGTCAAATGCTTCCCATGGTACAGTAACAGACAGAATCCCAAGTTCAGCCCCTCGCCACCGACGAGCCGCACGTGGATTCGTGCTATCACCGCCGTGATTCGCGCTCAGATCAGTTGGATAGCGCCGGGGGTCAGTAAATATCACGCCGTGGGAGCACTCCGGTCATTAATTTACTCTGGCCACCGTACCCGACCTGACCACTGCTAATTCGGATGAGTTCGTCGAAGACAGCCGCTTCATGGCCTGGCGCCACGTCTCCAGCTTTTAACCGCGCCGCCGTGACTCACATTAGCCATCCGATCATCGCCGGTGAGTCCGCCATGGTATTCTCCGTGAATCAACTGCGCCAGTGACCTCCTGTTTCTCCGACCACCGCGCGTCTTCATCCAAATCCCCGGCCAGCGCTTAAGCCTGTTATAAATTGAGCACACTGCGAGCTCCGTAGGGTAATTACCCATCCATAGCACCCACGCTTGTCTTCAATTGTCCACCAGAGACCGTGAATCGCTCATTTCCCCCAAATCACTCAAGAACACCGCTCGGTTTGACCTCGTCGTGGCCAGCGCGTCTCAGGTCCGCTCATACCCTCTGCCCTCCCATTTTAGCGTTCTTATGTGCCCCTGATACTCCCCGACCAACTCGATTGAGCTAAGCTATCTTAGATCGCTGGGAATGCGGTTGACTGTCCGTCTTACCCGCTGTCACCGTGGACAGACCGTGTTAAAGCCCCATTGATGAAATTAGTTGGGGGGGAAACACTCATTAAGGCTGGAATTAGGTTTAGACCAAAGAAGAGCACCGGTAATTGAGTAATTCACCAAGTATGCGCTCGTCGGAACTCGGCTCCCCGCCATTCACCGTCATGGACTGGGAATTCTGAAGAGAGGAAAGCGCAGGGGTGTTTTTGTAAGGTGTCAGTGAGACAGAAGAATAGCGCTGTGACCTTTTTCCTGTTATTCAAATCATCAGGGACTTATTCGCAAAGCCGACAGCGCAGGCGCATGCGGGCGCACTTCTGCCTGTTGTTGGGCCGGCTTGGGCCAATTCCGGCCCAACACTGTAGAGTATTTTTTCTTTTTCCTTTTCTACCAGAGCTAAAGAATTTCTAGAAAAATGTAGAAAAATGTTAAAAATACAAGACCAATTTTGCTAGGCTTCTAATTTTTTATAGTATTTAATAAAAATAGTCTCATGATTTTTAGCTCCAGTAGGGAATTTTGGGGTATTTTAAACAGTTAAATATATACTTCTAGAATTTTATAGAGTAATTTATAATCCCAAAATTCACCAAACTTTTTAGGTAAACTTTAGATATTATTTAGAAGCCTTGGGTATAATTTGGTATGTTTTGAACCATGTTTGATACTTAGAACCCAAAACCCTAGCCCCCTGCCCTATGAACTTCACTATAGACTCCGAAAACCCTAGTTTCTCGGAGATCCGTGAAGGAAAGTTGTATTCAAGGTATTAGATGATAAACTTTTATTATCTTTGCATCCTCATGAGCATTACATGAGCATTCATTATTATATATGGCTATATTTAGAAAACGAGTAGGAAGTAGAAGTCAAAGAAGCAAGGACTTCACCACCACCACCTGAAGAACATCAGGCGGGAAACTGTTTTTATTTTGATATCTGCGGAACCGAGCCTGATTCACAAGTAACACAAGGCAAGCCCTGGTGCATTTGCCACCCCTTGTTATTTTAAAATCTTTCTCACTACTTGATGCATTAGGTGATAGGAGTTATGTGCTAAACCTATTGCTGCATTTCCTTCCTTGGATTTGGTTACTTCTCCTTAATCCCTGATTTACAAAAAGGCTTTTCTTGTGCTTAGCTTTGCTTTAGAAAAACAAAATGTTTTGTTTTCACAAAAGATGATGCTTCAAAGTGGGTGGGATGTTTTCAAAAATAAAACTTGATGATGGATCCATCATGGCCATGATGGGTTCAACATCAGAAAAGATGTACCTCTTCCAGGTACCAAACTTTGGGTTTGAAATGATAAAGTTGAGACCGGGCGGGTGACTTGCACGAGAAGAGAGTCTCGGTGTAGTGTCTCCATCTGAGTCGATTAAGGACCTTCTCGATGTAGGCTTGATGATCGAGGACCCTTTAACTGGTCACATGCCTCGTCATGGGTAAGCTTTGCCTCGGGCAGACTAATACCAGAATAAGATAACACGCAATGGGAGTGGAGAGATGGCGAGAGTAGCGTGTACCCTCAGTGGCAAGAGGCTGGACGGTGGTGTATCTATGCTCTCGGTTGGCGTGAACCTGATCTGGTCTTAAGAACCCCGGTGGCGAGTTAACATATGCAAGGGTTAAGTGCTACATATGTCGTGTGATCAGAGATCCTCAGCTGAGTATAATCGATTTGGATCGTCGTAACTTCACGGATATGAAGACTTGGTCACTGCCCTACACGTAGCAATCCAGTGAAGAGGAAGGGTTGATAAGAAATTGGCTAGTATAGGTCAAGTGATTGAACTAGGGTAGAAAGAACTCTAGCTGCAGGTAACTTCACTTAACCTGACAAGTAAAATTTGATTTTTAAGGATCCACCGTTAGTAAGCATTTCTGCAAACAGAGCTTTGATTATTGACAAGCCATACCTTGACTCCCAAAGACTAGCATATCCTTGAGAGTCTTTTATGTTGACGGGTAAGTCTTGCGAAAGTACACTTCGTACTTAGGGCTTTGTCCCATGTTGTTTTAGGTGAGGAAGCAGCCAGCTTTTGCTGCTTTTGTTTAAAGGTGGTGCCCAAAGAAGAAAACCAGGAGTGAAGCTTCGGGAGGAAAGGATCCTCCGTTAAAAACTTTTGTTTGATGTTTATCGGGAGGGGTTTTTGCCTCCCAGTGATGTAATAATAATACTTTAGCACTCTTATATTTTAACTCTGGTCTGTAATAAATACTACTCTTTCTTATTTTTAAATGAAGTAGGTTATTGTAACGGCTTCTGCATTTTTGTACCTCCGATGTGTTGTAATGATGGGTGAAACGCTCTTGGGAAAGGTAAAGAAAGCAGATACCAAACTTGTCAAGTAATTCAGGGGCACCTACAGGGTTATCTGAGGTCCGTTGGACAAGGACAACTGTAGGTGGGCCTAATGACTTGGGAGGTTCTGTCACAGGAATTACTTCACATGGATTTATTTGGGCCAACATCATTTGTGAGTATCGGCGGTAATTCCTATTGCCTTGTGATTGTGGATGATTATTCTAGATTCACTTGGGTTTACTTTCTTCGGGATAAATCTAATGTGTTTGAAACATTCAAGTCATTTGCTATATTGGCTCAAAACCAATTTGATTTTGATATCAAGAAAGTTAGAAGTGATAATGGGTCGGAATTCAAAAATGCAAGAATTGATGAATATTATGATCACAAGGGTATTAACACATGAATTTTCTTCCAAATATACTCCGGAACAAAATGGTATTGTTGAAAGAAAGAATAGGACTCTCATTGATATGGCTAGGTCTATGTTAGTGGAATATAATGTGTCGGATTCTTATTGGGCCGAAGTAATAAACACCGCATGTCACTCGTCAAATAAGCTGTTGGGGGCCTTCGTCCTCCGAAGGTCCTCAAAAACGTGATTTAACAAAATCTTCAAGTGTGACATGTGAACAGGTACCTTTGGACTCGGGCTAAAAGCATGTGCGAGGTAAAAAGCATGATCGTGACGAAGGTTGGAGTTGCTCCAAAGCTACGTGCAGGGGAGCTTCGGCTAAATGGCGGAGAAAGGAACTGACTTAAAGGGGAAAAGGCTATCTAGTCCTCATAGAATTGTCTATTAGTTAATAATAAATGTAAAGGGCATGAATGTAATTTCTCACAGGCTACGTTCTGTGCCTATAAATAGATGAACAGTCCCCCCGTACTGTTCACGCTGACTGGTACTTGCTCGTGCGTCACACTTGTACTTTTACCTTCTGTCAAGCCGAAGGTACATATGTAGTCTAATTTTGTTTCTATTTTTCCATGATAATATAATGAGGACGAATTGATAACGTTATATAATTGTTCATGTTATCTCCTGCATTCCATATGCTTCTCCTTTTATTAATTTATACCACGATGATGAAGGTATGTCCTTCATGACTTTTGTCTGAAGATCATTATATCCTAAGGGAAATAATGCTTCGAAGGACGAAGGGCATTAACATTTAACATTTTGTGTTGCCTTGTTCTTAATTTATAGCACTTGAGAACAAGTCCCCAACATTGGCGCCCACCTCCAGTGAACTCTTTCGACCACCTTCGGCAAGCACTGACCTTCGTCATGCCGCCGAAGAAAGCTTCAGCGATAGGGGCTGCTGCACTGCAGCCACTGAACCCGAACTAGGAAACTCTTTATCTCCGTGAAGCTCGAAGCCAGAAGAGGAAGGCCACCAGTCCAACACTCTAGGAGGAGGAATTGGACCAAGAAATTAGGGATATGGAAATCATTCATCAACAAGTACAAAGGAAGAAGGAGAAGATGGCGCGGTTGGCTGATCTTCAAAGGAAGATCGACGAAGCTACTGAAGAAGTGCGCCATCTTGTTCAAGATGAACAAGATCGAAGGCCCCAACACAGGGAACTTCGTCAAGAAGGCTTATTCAACGAAGATGGGTGGTATGATGATTTTAATCATGATACCTTTACTTTTGATGATGCTTCTCCCTTGGCAGCAGAACTGCATGGCCCCCGACATACAAGCCACCTCAGCTTCCCATGTATGATGGGCATTCAGATCCAAAGCAGTTTCTGATGAGCTACAAAGCAACTATATCTTTGTATGGGGGCAATACTGCAGTCATGGCGAAATCCTTCGTCTTGGTAGTCCGGAATGTAGCCCGAACATGGTATTATTCTCTTCGGCCAGGAACTATCACATCGTGGCAGAAGCTTAAGGACATGCTGGTGACCAGTTTCCAAGGCTTTCAAACGAAGCCGGTCATAGCTCAGGCTCTGTTCCAATGCACACAAGACCACGAAGAGTACCTTCAGGCATATGTACGAAGGTTCTTGCGATTGAGGGCACAAGCGCCTACGGTGCCCAATGAGATTGTCATTGAGGCCATGATCAAAGGTCTTCGCCCAGGACCTACCGCCCAATATTTCGCCAGGAAGCCCCCACAAACTCTAGAGAAGCTGCTTCAAAAGATGGATGAGTACATCCGGGCTGACAATGACTTCCGCCAAAGAAGGGAGGAAGCTTACAGATTCTCTGAGATGACCAGGGACTTCGGAGGAAGAATCCACCTGAGGCATGTCAGGTCAATTCATAACTCCACTCAGAATGATGACAAAGGAAGTCAGCTGCAGAGGCCACAGTATACCTCACAATCTTTGGGGCAGCAACAAAGCTCTTTCCGGCCGCCAGCTCCAAGAGGTAGAGGCGCCAAGGGCTTCGATGGAAGATATGGGGATCAGCCCAGGAAGATCTACTGCTTATTTTGTGGTGAAGACAAGGGCCATACTACAAGAATGTGCCAAATCACCATCCAAAAGAAGAAGGAGATTGCAGAAGCCGAAGCTCGGTAGAATCAACCGAAGCAGGTCTTGCACACTGCTTCGTGCCACTCACCCTACATACTAGAATATGTGGGTAATCACTCTGCAGCTTCTGTTGCTTCGGCTAGTCAGCCATAGGCTTCTTGGCCACAACTTCCACCTCCGCCACCACTATAACCTACCTATTCATGGGGTCAGCAGCCAGAAGGGCGCCAACACACCCAACAGCAGCGAGATTTCAGGGAGGAATCCAAAGCTCGCACAGTCAACAATACTGTGCCGGAGTCAAAGCACATCTATTGAGAGATATCCTACTTTCTGAAACACTTTTTTATTATATGCCAATTTGTTTTTTAATAAGGGACAAGTAGTGCAAATCTAGTTTTAATTCTTTGTAATAGTTTCACTTCTATTAAAATGAAATATATCCTCTTCATAGATTTACGAAGCTCAAAAATTGCCGAAGCTCAAAAGTCGTTCCGAAGGGAGCACAACATAAGTCTTGCCGAAGCCACCAAAAGTCGTTTCCAAGGGGCGCAGTGTAAGTTTTTTGCTCAAAAGTCATTCCTAAGGGAATGCAGAGCCAAATACCACCGAAATATAAGGCGAAGCGCGAGAAGTCAACGCAAAAAATACCGCCGAAATATAAGGCGAAGCGCGAAAAGTCAACGCGAAAAATACCGCCGAAATAGAAGGCGAAGAAGTTCAAAAGACGTTCCTAAGGGGATGCAGAACTTACACCGAAAAATAAACGGTTAAGCCGAAAAAATAAACGGCAAAGAGATTCCGATCATTCCTAAGGGGACGCAGAGATGGTGTGTTCCAGTGTGGGTGCGTATCTTCGGCATTAGCATCATCCTTTTCATCATATCATCACATCATCCCGCATAACATTACATCATACATCATATTGCACCGATGACACGAACTAAATACGAAGTCGATCTTCGGAGACTGCTTTATAAAAAATAAAACGTGCTAAGGCACAAAGTAAGCTGAGAAATACAGCTTCGTCAGCTTTAATGCAAAAGAACGGATCCTTTGTTTACGAAGATGGGATGTTTTTACGAAGCAAGGATATTTTTACGAAGCACGAATTTTCTTTTTTATGAAGCATGAAAAGAAGAGAAGGTGTTTTTTCGCCAAAGGCTCAAAAGCGGTATGTATATAAAGTTTCATGCATCGCAAAGAACTAAATTACAAATAATTTACATATTAGATTCAAAAACATGCACATCGAATATTATAGTCTTGATACAACAAAGATACATTGATCATCTACAAATGTTTTTACAAACAAGTACTAGTCCTCTTTCAGGACCTTCTCCGCAACTTCATTTAGCAACTTGTTAACAACTTCGTCAACAATAGATTCGGCCACATTAATGATATCTATTGCTTCCTTCGTTTCCGGGTCAGCCAGGGGGTCGAACGGTTTCGGTGGAGGAGATAGTTCAGCTACAGTAGAAAAAATTAATCAGTTCGAAGTCACTAAAACAAATGCCGAAGTTAAATGCTGTGAAACAATACCTATGCGCCTCTCGCGCTGTGTAGCTTCTTCAGCTTGCTTAGCTTGAACTCGGGCCTCATGGATGTCTTTCTCGCTTTTCTTCATTATTTCGTGAGCCATTTCTCGGCCACTATTTGCCCAGATGTCAGTATAAAATTTTCTGCCCATTAGGCTTGCTTTGGCTGAGGGATCCTTCATGACATCCACGGAGAAGGCAGCTTCGGCCTGGGCCAGAGTTTTGACATGTTCGCAACCCGCCTTCACCAAGATAGCTGAAATTCCTCTCGCACCAGAAAATGCGCAGACATCCCCGCGATCATTCAAAATTTCTTCAAAAGCCTCGGCCTCTCTGCTTATCCATTCTATAACACCTTCGGGTCGCCTCGTATAAAGTTATCTTCATTTGAATAGGCGCCCACGTTGGCGAAGCTAGCCTTTATCTTCTCCACGTAGCCCAAGGATTTTTCGAAGCATCTTTCTTTGGACGCGTGGAGTTCTTCGAATATTTTTTCTAAATAATTTCTCCAGTATTCACTAATATCTCGATTGGCCTCTGCGAGACCACATTTTTCTTTGGTTTTGGCCAGCTATTTTCGAAGGCCTTCAATCTCATTCTTTTGTATTTCAGCTTGAGCCTTGAAACTAACTTCATCTTCTTTTACCTTGTCCACCAATGAAAATAGAATCTTGTATTTTTCCGTGGCTTCATTCCTCAGTTTGATAACCTCTGTTCGAAGGTTGTTGAGAGCTATAGTGCAGCTCTCGTCTTCAGCATTCTTTTGCGCCCTTAGGGCGTTGCTAAGTATTAAGCCCTGCAAGAAAGGTCAAAAGGATTAACATAAGAATAAAAAGACTCCATTCCAGAGTCCATAAGCTTCAAAATTCACAACTTCAGTACCTTCAGACTCTTGTACGCAAGACTGTCTGCTAGATCGTCCTTCATCATGGCATAGAGGCCAGCTTCAAGCTTTGGAAAACCCATACTTCTGGCCATCTCCTGGCAGATAGATAATTCTTTGTTGTCTGGGAGGCAGTACAGGAAATCATCTTCGTCAGTACCATTAAACACTAAGGCCCCCTTCGGATACTTTAGTTCTCGGGCATAGTGTTTAGCTTCAAAAATTTCTTTTTCGGATAATCCCTTTCCCGAAGCATGTTGAATGATATAATCAAGATCTTCGGAGAATGCTTCGGGGGCAAGGGATTTGGCCTCTTTGGCCGCACTCTTCTCAAAAGCTATATTAATATCTGGAGTTATTTCTTCGGCCTTCTGCTCGGTGGCGGCAAGCTTTGTCATATTAGGCACCGTGGGCTCTGCCTCGGCTTCATCCTGGGTTAGTGTAGTCTCGACTTCTATTTGCTTAGTATCAGCCTTGGATTGCATTCTGATAGCTTCAGCAACCTTCCCTATGGAAGTAGGGCCTATGGAATCGGTTGTTTCCAAAACATCTAATACATTTACCATCCTCCTTCTCCTAGGAGTTATGATAGAACTCTTTTGTGCTATTAGCGCTGTGGCTTCTGTCGAAGGACTTAAAATCCCTGGCATCTTTTTCACCTTTTCGGTTGTTGACTTGTCAGCCTTACCTTTGTCAACCTTCGTTTCAACTGGCTCAACCAAAGGTGCCTTCGGCATTGTAGCCAGTTCTTCAACCTTCTGTACCAGAGCAGATTCTCTTGATTCAGCAGCTGAAGATGCCTCCCTGAAAGGGAAATGTGCCCTTGGGCCATTTCTAAGTATTTTGGTGATTGAGTGCCAACACAAGTGCTTTTGTGTTAATCTATGCAAAGTGGTGGACAAAGTGCAAATCAAGTCAAAAGGTATGTTTCTAGACTTAGTACATTGTTTTATGGACTAATGTATTGTGTCTAAGTGCTGGAAACAGGAGAAATCGAATTGGAAAAGAGATGGCTTTGTTCAGCCAAAGTCTGCGCAGTCTGGGTGCACCGGACTGTCCGGTGGTGCACCGGACAGTGTCTGGTGCGCCAGGCTGACTCTGGCGAACTTGCTGCTCTCGGGACTTCGACGGCGGTGTACGGTATAAATCACCGGACTGTCCGATGGTGCACCGGACTGTCCGGTGAGCCGTTCACAGGCGAAGTCATCGGTCTCAGGAAGCCATCAACGGCGTACGGCTATAATTCATCAGACTGTCCGGTGAGCCAACGGTCAGCTGAGGCAACGGTCGGCCGAGGATTCCGCGCGTGACGCGTGGCCGAGCCAATGGTCACAAGGGGGCACCGGACTGTCCGGTGTGCACCGGACAGTGTCCGGTGCGCCAACGGCTCTTAATCTGCAACGGTCGGCTTCGCCAAATAAGGAAACATATCCGCACCGGACAGTGTCCGGTGGTGCACCGGACTGTCCGGTGCGCCAGTCGACAGAAGGCAAGAATTGCCTTCCTATAATGCTCTCAACGGCTCCGAGTTGCCTTAGGGCTATAAAAGGGACCCCTTGGCGCATGGAGAAGACATCCAAGCATTCTTTGAGCATAGTTGATCACTCACACTTCGTTCTTGCGCACTTGTTCGACATTCTTAGTGATTTGAGCTCCGTTCTAGTGAGAAACTCGTGATACTCTTTTGAGCTCAAGTCTGGGTATTGTGTGTGCGTATTTGTTGTGATCTTTGTGTCTTGTGTGAGGTTCTCATCCCTCCCTTACTCCGTGCTTCTTTGTGAACCTCAAGTGTAAGGGCGAGAGGCTCCAAGTTGTGGAGATTCCTCGCGAACGGGATATAGTAAACTAAGCAAAACACCGTGGTATTCAAGTGGGTCTTTGGACCGCTTGAGAGGGGTTGATTGCAACCCTCGTCCGTTGGGACGCCACAACGTGGAGTAGGCAAGCGTTGGTCTTGGCTGAACCACGGGATAAACCACTATGCCATCTCTGTGTTGATCTCTTGTGGTTATTGTGTTTTGTTGAGACTCCTCTCTAGCCACTTGGCATTATTGTGCTAACGCCTAACCAAGTTTTTGTGGCATTAAGTTTTCAAGTTTCACAGGATCACCTATTCACCCCCCCTCTAGGTGCTCTCAATTGGTATTGGAGCCGTTCTCTTCAAGAAATGGACTAATCGCCCGAAGAGATGGATCCTAAGGGGAAGGGAATAGTGATCAATGATAAAGAGAAGGAGTCCTTCATCAACGAGCCGAAAGACGACAAGCCTACCGACTCGGGCTCGGGCCACAAACGAAAAGATGGGAAGAAGAAGAAGACAAGGCGCATCAAGGAGATCGTCTACTACGACGACAGCGACGAGTCCTCTTCTTCCCAAAAGGACGACTATGACTACGAGAAAAAGAAAACGGTCAATTCAAACTTTTCTTTCGATTACTCTCATATTCCGCAAAGTACAAATGCTCATTTGCTCTCCATTCCACTTGGTAAACCTCCTCACTTTGATGGAGAGGACTACGGATTTTGGAGCCACAAAATGCGTAGTCACTTGTTCTCTCTCCATCCTAGCATATGGGAGATAGTAGAAAGTGGAATGAAATTTGATAGCTCAGATAGTCCTATGTTTATCAATGAACATATTCATAAAAATGCACAAGCTACTACTGTGTTGTTAGCCTCTTTGTGTAGGGACGAGTATCATAAGGTGAGCGGCTTGGACAATGCCAAGCAGATCTGGGACACCCTCAAGATCTCTCATGAGGGGAACAACGTCACCATGCTCACCAAGATGGAGTTGGTGGAGGGCGAACTCGGGAGATTCGCGATGATAAGGGGCGAGGAGCCAACCCAAACGTACAACCGGCTCAAGACCCTCGTCAACAAAATAAGGAGCTACGGAAGCACGCGATGGACGGACCACGACGTTGTCCGCCTAATGCTAAGGTCCTTTACTGTACTTGATCCACATCTGGTGAACAATATTCGTGAAAATCCTAGGTACACCAAGATGTCGCCCGAAGAAGTTCTTGGGAAGTTCGTAAGCGGGCGAATGATGATCAAGGAGGCAAGATACGTGGATGATGCGCTAAATGGCCCAATCCATGAGCCTCAACCCGTTGCTCTCAAGGCAACGAGTAGCAAGGAGGCGCTACCTAGCAAGGTGGCGCAAGTTGAGGCGGCCGGGCTCAATGATGAAGAAATGGCCCTCATCATCAAGCGCTTCAAGACGGCGCTAAAGGGTCGCAAGGGACAGCCAAGCAAGACCAAGACAAAGGGGAAGCGCTAATGCTTCAAATGTGGTAAGATTGGTCATTTTATTGCTAACTGTCCCGATAATGATAGTGACCAGGAAAAAGGGAACAAAAGGGAAAAGAAGAAGAATTACAAGAAGGCCAAGGGCGAGGCACATCTCGGAAAGGAGTGGGATTCAGATTGCTCCTCTTCCGACTCCGACAATGAAGGACTCGCCGCCACCGCCTTCAACAAGTCATCCCTCTTCCCAAACAAGCATCACACATGCCTCATGGCGAAGGAGAAGAAGGTATGCACTCGGAATACCACTTATACTTCTTCAAGTGATGAGGAGTCTAGTGATGACGATGAAATAGACTATTCTAGTTTATTTAAAGGTTTAGATAGAAATAAAATTGATAAAATCAATGAATTGATTAATGCTTTAAATGATAAGAATAGGTTATTAGAAAAGCAAGAGAATCTTTTGTACGAAGAACATGATAAGTTTGTAGAGGCTCAAAAATCCCTTGCTTTAGGAATTAAAAGGAATGAAATGCTTTCTAGTGAATTGTCTACATGTCATGACTCTATTTCTAGCTTAAAGAGAATAAATGATGATTTGAATGCTAAGTTAGAAATAGCTAGTAAATCAACATCTTGTGTAGAAAATGTTGTAATTTGCAATAGGTGTAAAGATTTCAATATTGATGCTTGTAGCGAACACCTTGCTTCAATTTCTAAGTTGAATAATGAAGTGGCTAGTCTTAATGCCCAACTTAAGACTAGCAAAAGTGAATTTGATAAGCTAAAATTTGCAAGGGATGCCTACACGATTGGTAGACACCCCTCAATTAAGGATGGACTTGGCTTCAAGAGGGAAGCCAAGAACTTAACGAGCCATAAGGCTCCCATCTCCGCCAAGGAGAAAGGGAAGGCCCCTATGGCTAGTAGTGCTAAAAAGAACTATGCCTTCATATATCATGATAGGGGACATTCTAGGAATGCCTATAGAAGTTATGAAGCTTTTGATTCTCATGCCATGTTTGCTTCTAGTTCTTCCTATATGCATGGTAGAGATATGTCTAGGAGAAATGTTGTTCATCATATGCCTAGGAGAAATGTTGTTAATGTTCCTAGGAAAATTAATGAACCTTCTACAATTTATCATGCTTGCAATGCTTCCTTTGCTATTTGTAGAAAGGATAAGAAGATAATTGGTAGGAAGTTAGGGGCCAAATGTAAGGGAGACAAAACTTGCATTTGAGTCCCTAAGACTATTGTAACTAACTTTGTAGGACCCAACAAGAGTTGGGTACCTACGACCCAAGCCTAAAATTGCCTTGCAGGTTTATGCATCTGGGGGCTCAAGCTGGATTATCGACAGCGGATGCACAAACCACATGACGGGGGAGAAGAGGATGTTCTATTCCTACGTCAAGAACAAGGATCCCTAAGATTCAATAATATTCGGTGATGGGAACCAAGGCAAGGTGAAAGGGTTAGGTAAAATTGCTATTTCGTCCGAGCACTCTATTTCTAATGTGTTCTTAGTTGAGTCGCTTGGATATAACTTGCTGTCTGTGAGTCAATTATGCAATATGGGATATAATTGTTTATTCACAAATGTAGACGTGTCTGTCTTTAGAAGGTGTGATGGTTCACTAGCTTTTAAGGGTGTACTAGACGGCAAACTTTATTTAGTTGATTTTGCAAAAGAGGAGGCCGGTCTAGATGCATGCTTAATTGCTAAGACTTGCATGGGCTGGCTGTGGCATCGCCGTTTAGCACATGTGGGGATGAAGAACCTTCACAAGCTTCTAAAGGGAGAACACGTGATAGGTCAAACCAACGTGCATTTCGAAAAAGATAGACCTTGTGCAGCTTGTCAAGCAGGCAAACAGGTGGGAAGCTCTCATCACACCAAAAATGTGATGACCACATCAAGACCTTTGGAGATGCTTCATATGGACCTCTTCGGACCCGTCGCCTATCTAAGCATAGGAGGAAGTAAGTATGGTCTTGTTATAGTTGATGATTTTTCCCGCTTCACTTGGGTATTCTTTTTGCAGGACAAATCTGAAACCCAAGGGACCCTCAAGCGCTTCCTAAGGAGAGCTCAAAATGAGTTTGAGCTCAAGGTGAAAAAGATAAGGAGTGACAATGGGTCCGAGTTCAAGAACCTTCAAGTGGAGGAGTACCTTGAGGAGGAAGGGATCAAGCACGAATTCTCCGCTCCCTACACACCACAGCAAAATGGTGTGGTAGAGAGGAAGAACAGGACGCTCGTAGGCATGGCGAGGACGATGCTTGGAGAGTTCAAGACCCCCGAGCGCTTTTGGTCGAAAGCCGTGAACACGGCTTGCCACGCCATCAACCGGGTCTACCTTCACCGCCTCCTCAAGAAGACTTCGTATGAGCTGCTAACCGGTAACAAACCCAATGTGTCTTACTTTCGTGTTTTTGGGAGTAAATGCTACATTTTAGTGAAGAAAGGTAGAACTTCTAAATTTGCTCCCAAAGCTGTAGAAGGGTTTTTGTTAGGTTATGACTCAAATACAAAGGCGTATAGAGTCTTCAACAAATCATCGGGTTTGGTTGAAGTCTCTAGCGACGTTGTATTTGATGAGACTAATGGCTCTCCAAGAGAGCAAGTTGTTGATCTTGATGATGTAGATGAAGAAGACGTTCCGACGGCCGCAATACGCACCATGGCGATTGGTGATGTGCGACCACAGGAACAAAAGGAGCAAGATCAACCTTCTTTCTCAACAATGATGCATCCCCCAACTCAAGACGATGAACAGGTTCATCAGGAGGAGGCGTGTGATCAAGGGGGAGCACAAGATGATCATATGAGGGAGGAAGAAGCACAACCGGCACCTCCAACCCAAGTTCGAGCGACGATTCAAAGGAATCATCTCGTCGACCAAATTTTGGGTGACATTAGCAAGGGAGTAACTACTCGTTCTAGATTAGTTAATTTTTGTGAGCATTACTCCTTTGTCTCTTCTATTGAGCCTTTCAGGGTAGAAGAGGCCTTGCTAGATCCAGACTGGGTGTTGGCCATGCAGGAAGAGCTCAACAACTTCAAGCGTAATGAAGTTTGGACACTGGTGCCTCGTCCCAAGCAAAATGTTGTGGGAACCAAGTGGGTGTTCCGCAACAAACAGGACGAGCACGGGGTGGTGACGAGGAACAAGGCTCGACTTGTGGCAA
This sequence comes from Zea luxurians, assembly GCA_029449295.1. Taxonomy (NCBI): domain Eukaryota; kingdom Viridiplantae; phylum Streptophyta; class Magnoliopsida; order Poales; family Poaceae; genus Zea; species Zea luxurians. The sequence continues at coordinate 51,730,372 of JAOPSE010000021.1, read as the reverse complement.
AAGGTTATGCCCAAGTCGCAGGTTTGGACTTTGAGGAGACTTTTGCTCCTGTGGCTAGGCTAGAGTCTATTCGTATATTGCTAGCATATGTCGCTCATCATTCTTTCAGGTTGTTCCAAATGGATGTGAAGAGCGCTTTCCTCAACGGGCCAATTAAGGAGGAGGTGTACGTGGAGCAAGCCCATGGCTTCGAGGATGAACGGTACCCCGACCACGTATGTAAGCTCTCTAAGACGCTCTATGGACTTAAGCAAGCCCCAAGAGCATGGTATGAATGCCTTAGAGACTTTTTAATTGCTAATGCTTTCAAGGTTGGGAAAGCCGATCCAACTCTTTTCACTAAGACTTGTGATGGTGATCTTTTTGTATGCCAAATTTATGTCGATGACATAATATTTGGTTCTACTAACCAAAAGTCTTGTGAAGATTTTAGCAGGGTGATGACGCAGAAATTCGAAATGTCGATGATGGGCGAGTTGAACTACTTCCTTGGGTTCCAAGTGAAGCAACTCAAGGACGGCACCTTCATCTCCCAAACGAAGTACACGCAAGACTTGCTAAAGCGGTTTGGGATGAAGGATGCCAAGCCCGCAAAGACTCCTGTGGGAACCGACGGACACACCGACCTCAACAAAGGAGGTAAGTCCGTTGATCAAAAAGCATACCGGTCTATGATAGGTTCTTTGCTTTATTTATGTGCTAGTAGACCGGATATCATGCTTAGTGTATGCATGTGTGCTAGATTTCAATCCGATCCAAGGGAGTGTCACTTAGTGGCCGTGAAGCGAATTCTTAGATATTTAGTCGCTACGCCTTGCTTCGGGATCTGGTATCCAAAGGGGTCTAACTTTGACTTAATTGGATATTCAGACTCCGACTATGCTGGATGTAAGGTCGATAGGAAGAGTACATCGGGGACGTGCCAATTCTTAGAAAGGTCCCTGGTGTCATGGAATTCTAAGAAACAAACTTTCGTTGCTCTATCCACTGCTGAGGCCGAGTATGTTGCCGCAGGACAGTGTTGTGTGCAACTACTTTGGATGAGGCAAACCCTCCGAGACTTTGGCTACAATCTGAGCAAAGTCCCACTCCTATGTGACAATGAGAGTGCTATCCGCATAGCGGAAAATCCTATTGAGCACAGCCGCACAAAGCACATTGACATCCGGCATCACTTTTTGAGAGACCACCAGCAAAAGGGAGATATCGAAGTGTTTTATGTTAGCACCGAGAACCAGCTAGCCGATATCTTCACTAAGCCTTTAGATGAGAAGACCTTTTGCAGGCTGCATAGTGAGCTAAATGTCTTAGATTCGTGGAACTTGGATTGATTTATAGCATACATGTGTTTATGCCTTTGATCATGTTCCTTATGCATTTTGTTGTTTACTTGTGGTGCTCAAGTTGTACAAACACTCCCCAGGACCTCACAAGTCCTTTTGCAAGTGATGCACATATTTAGGGGGAGTTGTGCTACAACTTGACCCTTTGAGACTAACCGTGTGCTTGAGTTTGCTTGATTTAGTCTCAAAGGAGGTTTGAAAGGGAAAAGGTGGACTTGGACCATGCAAGACTTCCATTGCACTCCGATGAGAGGGTAACTAATTCCAAGTTCATCTTCATGCTCTTATTGCCTTTGTACTCTTATTTGAAGATTTTGGTGAGGCAATGGGGTTCAAGGGCCAAAATTGATCCCGTTTTGGTGCTTGATGCCAAAGGGGGAGAAAATAAGGCCAAAGCAATAAATGGATCAGCTACCACTTGAGGATTTTGGAAATAATAGAATAGAGCTTTTGTTTTGTCAAAATACTCCTTTTGGCTCTTTTTGTCAAAAGTTGGTCTCTTGTGGGGAGAATGGTTGATTATGGGAAATAGGGGGAGTTTTTGATACTGTGATCAATTTCTCGTGGAATACCTCTCTTTATGTCTCTACAAGTGACTTTGACTTAGAGATAGGAAATTGAGTTTGATTTGCAAAAACAAACCAAGTGGTGGCAAAGAGTGATCCATATATGCCAAATTTGAATCAAAACAATTTTGAGTGTTCATTTGCATTGATATTGCACTTGTTCTAGTTGCTTTATGTTGTGTTGGCATAAATCACCAAAAAGGGGGAGATTGAAAGGGAAATGTGCCCTTGGGCCATTTCTAAGTATTTTGGTGATTGAGTGCCAACACAAGTGCTTTTGTGTTAATCTATGCAAAGTGGTGGACAAAGTGCAAATCAAGTCAAAAGGTATGTTTCTAGACTTAGTACACTGTTTTATGGAATAATGTATTGTGTCTAAGTGCTGGAAACAGGAGAAATCGAATTGGAAAAGAGATGACTTTGTTCAGCCAAAGTCTGTGCAGTCTGGGTGCACCGGACTGTCCGGTGGTGCACCGGATAGTGTCCGGTGCGCCAGGCTGGCTCTGGCGAACTTGCTGCTCTCGGGACTTCGACGACGGTGTACGGTATAAATCACCGGACTGTCCGGTGGTGCACCAGACTATCCGGTGAGCCGTTCACAGGCGAAGTCGTCGGTCTCGGGAAGCCATCAACGGCGTACGGCTATAATTCACCGGACTGTCTGGTGAGGTACCGGACTGTCCGGTGAGCCAACGGTCAGCTGGGGCAATGGTCGGCCAAGGATTCCGTGCGTGACGCGTGGCCGAGCCAACGGTCACAAGGGGGCACCGGACTGTCCGGTGTGCACCAGACTGTCCGGTGTGCACCGGACAGTGTCCGGTGCGCCAACGGCTCTTAATCTGCAACGGTCGGCTTCGCCAAATAAGGAAACAAATCCGCACCGGACAGTGTCCGGTGGTGCACCGGACTGTCCGGTGCGCCAGTCGACAGAAGGCAAGAATTGCCTTCCTACAATGCTCTCAACGGCTCCTAGCTGCCTTGGGGCTATAAAAGGGACCCCTTGGCGCATGGAGAAGACATCCAAGCATTCTTTGAGCATAGTTGATCACTCACACTTCGTTCTTGCGCACTTGTTCGACATTCTTAGTGATTTGAGCTCCGTTCTAGTGAGAAACTCGTGATACTCTTTTGAGCTCAAGTCTGGGTCTTGTGTGTGCGTATTTGTTGTGATCTTTGTGTCTTGTGTGAGTTGCTCATCCCTCCCTTACTCCGTGCTTCTTTGTGAACTTCAAGTGTAAGGGCTAGAGGCTCCAAGTTGTGGAGATTCCTCGCGAACGGGATATAGTAAACTAAGCAAAACACCGTGGTATTCAAGTGGGTCTTTGGACCGCTTGAGAGGGGTTGATTGCAACCCTCGTCCGTTGGGACGCCACAACGTGGAGTAGGCAAGCGTTGGTCTTGGCCGAACCACGGGATAAACCACTGTGCCATCTCTGTGTTGATCTCTTGTGGTTATTGTGTTTTGTTGAGACTTCTCTCTAGCCACTTGGCATTATTGTGCTAACACCTAACCAAGGTTTTGTGGCATTAAGTTTTCAAGTTTCACAGGATCACCTATTCACCCCCCCTCTAGGTGCTCTCACTCCCCGCCAAACTCAGGCACCACGGCCAATTCAATATAACATGGCCGGTGGGTAAGTACCTTCATCTTTTTGCCCGCAGCCTTTAGCGCAGGTTTAGCCGGGGCAGCCAGAGTAGCAGCTTTCCTCTTCTTCCCTTGCCCCCGCACCGAGTAGTGGTAGTTGGGGTAGACGAAGCCAATGGCATCAAAAACTCTGTTTATTCTCTTTTTCCCCGACCTCCGAAGGCTGTAGACAGCGCATTATCTTCTGCCTTGGAGTATGATCCAAGTAGTTCATCACTTGTAACTTCAATACATTTCAACCAATCATCGTTTGGTTCATCGAATTTATCCCCATATCTGAATGTATATTTTAGCCGAACCAGTTCACCTTCGCTAGACTTGGTAATAGTTTCTTTTGGCATTTCCCAACTCTCTGCAAGCAACCATACTCTGAATGCTATATGCTCTTGAATTAAATCTCTGGTACCAATGAAGAAACATACAGTACCAAACGCCTTTTGGCACGCTTCGGAGGCTTCATCAATTTCAACCTTCGGCCTTCGAAGGCCGAAGCGGGACCATATGGGACACATGATAACATCTTTAATGTCCTCCCTTGCTGACAAGTCGTTCTTCACATAAAACCATTCTTCCATCCAATTTCCGGGCCATCTCTTCCGAAATGTCGGCACAGGGTGACTGGCGTCGGGACGGGCGATAAACCCGTAACAACCGAAGTTGTTATGATACTATTCTTTCCCCATGGCCTTCGTCTCATACAAAAGTTCGTGCATACTACAGAAGCACTTCACATTTGGTTCTATCCCTTGGCTTCTTGCTGCCCAGACAAAGATTCCCATCCACAATATAGCTTCGGGGGTCAACTGGTGAAGGAAAACTTGGTAGGTTTTCAACACTTCAACTACAAACTTTCTCAGCGGAAACCGAAGCCCAGCTTTGAAGAAGCTTCAGAAAATCACAACTTCGTTTCCCTCAGGGGCCAGGACGTTGTTGTCTCCGCAAGCCCTCACAATAGACATATCCCGAAAGTACCTTCCCCTCATGTTTTCAAGGTGACTTTGCTTGATGGTAGATTTTCCGAAAATTGTATGGCTCGGTCTCCAGGGTCGATCCTCAAAATCTTCGCCCCCCACTTTCTACATCATAACTATCACTGTCACCAGTATCTTCAGACAGGCCCTCCAATATCTCCTTAGTAATCTTCTCTGTATTTGATTTTGCCATTAACTCGATAAATCCAGCAATGTAAGGATTCATAGCCTTCTTCTCCTCAAAAAGCTTCTCCTCTTCAGCAGGCTTCGACTCAGCAGCAACCTTCTTGTCTTGAGACATCTTTTCCTTCGGAGATGACGAAAATGTGTCTTTCTAACCGAAGCTCAGAAAGCTTGAAAAACCAGCAAGCGTTAGTAAGCAAGAGCTATGAAAATTGACAAAATAAAGCAAGTGGCACAAGCAGCGTACCAAATGAGGTTGATACGAGTTCTTATTTATACGCTCGACACGCTCCAAATTGGGGGGCCCCGTCTGTCATTGACTATTGCTATTCTAGCAAAGGGAAGGTGTTTTTCGGACCTTCGGCTTAAGGCCTTCGTCTATGTCACAGTCTAAATTCGTTATCTTAAACAAATTAATACTGTGAGGGGCTACTGTTGGGGGCCTTCGTCCTCCGAAGGTCCTCAAAAACGTGATTTAACAAAATCTTCAAGTGTGACATGTGAACAGGTTCCTTCGGACTCGGGCTAAAAGCATGTGCGACGTAAAAAGCATGATCGTGACGAAGGTTGGAGTTGCTCTGAAGCTACGTGTAGGGGAGCTTCGGCTAAATGGCGGAGAAAGAACCGACTTAAAGGGGAAAAGGCTATCTAGTCCTCATAGAATTGTCTATTAGTTAATAACAAATGTAAAGGGCATGAATGTAATTTCTCACAGGCTGCGTTCTGTGCCTATAAATAGATGAACAGTTCCCTTGTACTGTTCACGATGACTGGTACTTGTTCGTGCGTCACACTTGTACTTTTACCTTCTGTCAAGCCAAAGGTACATATGTAATCTAATTTTGTTTCTATTTTTCCATGATAATATAATGAGGACGAATTGATAACGTTATATAATTGTTCATGTTATCTCCTGCATTCCATATGCTTCTCCTTTTATTAATTTATACCACGATGATGAAGGTATGTCCTTCTGACCTTCATCTGAAGATCATTATATCCTAAGGGAAATAATGCTTCGAAGGACGAAGGGCATTAACATTTAACATTTTGTGTTGACTTGTTCTTAATTCATAGCACTTGAGAACAAGTCCCCAACATAGGCTATATTGTCACAAGCTTTTGAAGAAAACTCCATATGAATTGCTCATTGGTAGAAAGCCAAATATCTCATATTTTAGGGTATTCGGTTGCAAATGCTATATTTTGAGAAAGGGAAGCTGGCTCTCTAAATTTGAGAAGAAATGTGATGAGGGTTTTCTACTTGGATATTCATAAAATAGCAAGGCTTATAGAGTTTTCAACAAGACTCATGGTATTATTGAAGAAGCATATGATGTTGAGTTTGATGAAACTAATGGGTCTCAAGATGAAAGTGATAATCTTGATGATGTTGGTGGAACTCAATTGAAAAATGCTATGAAAACAATGGCCATTGGTGAAATAAAGCCAAAGGAAGATGATGATAAAAATAGTGTGGTTGTCATTCCATCCTCTTCAACCCTAAATGAAGAAGATCACCAAAGCCAACAAAATGATAAAATTATGGATACTCATGATCAAGATACTTCAAGTCATTTGGTTCCTCCTCATGCTTCAACTAGCAATTATCAAACGGTATCAAGAATTCATCATTCTATTGTGAAGGATCACCCGATTGATCAAATTGTGGGTGATATTAGTAAGGGTGTTGAAACTCGCTCTCGCATAGCTTCATTTTGTGAACATTTCTCTTTTGTATCTTGTATGGAACCTAACCGTGTAGATGAAGCTCTACTTGATGTTGATTGGGTAAATGCAATGCATGAAGATTTAAATAATTTCACTCGAAATGAAGTTTGGGAGCTTGTTGAGAGACCAAAGAACCACAATGTTATTGGTACAAAATAGGTGTTTCACAACAAGCACAATGAAGATGGGGTAGTAGTAAGGAACATGGCAAGATTAGTTGCACAAGGGTATACTCAAATAGAGGGATTGGATTTTGGTGAGACATTTGCTCCCATGGCAAGATTGGAAGCAATCCGGATCCTTCTTGCTTATGCTTGTGCTCATAATATCAAGCTCTACCAAATGGATGTGAAGAGTGCCTTTCTAAATGGTAAGATTAGTGAACTAGTGTATGTTGAACAACCTTCCAGTTTTGAGGACCCCAAAAGACCTAACCACGTGTTCAAGCTTTCTAAAGCTCTCTATGGGCTCAAGCAAGCCCCACGCGCTTGGTACGAAAGGCTTAGGGATTTCTTGCTTTCCAAAGACTTTAAACTTGGGAAGGTTGACACTACCCTATTCACTAAAAGAATTGGCAAAGATTTGTTTGTTTGTCAAATTTATGTTGATGATATTATTTTTGGATCTACTAATGAATTGTTTTATGAGGAATTTGGAAAAATGATGTCAAAAGAATTTGAAATGTCTATGATAGGAGAATTGAGCTTCTTCCTTGGTCTTCAAATCAAACAATTGAAAGATGGAATCTTTATAAGTCAATCAAAATATTTGAAGGATATGCTCAAGAAGTTTGGCTTAGAGAATGCAAAGCCTATCAAGACTCCTATGGCAACAAATGGTCATCTAGACTTAGATGAGGGAGGTACTATGGTTGATCAAAAACTTTTTCGCTCAATAATTGGTAGTTTACTTTATATTACCGCATCTAGGCCCGATGTTATGTTTAGTGTTTGCATGTATGCTCGATTTCAAGCTTCACCTAGAGAGATTCACTTGAAGGCCGCAAAAAGAATTCTAAGATATTTGAAGTATACTCCCAATATTGGTCTATGGTATCCCAAAGGTGCTCAATTTGAATTAATTGGATATTCGGATTCAGATTACGCGGGTTGCAAAGTTGATAGGAAGAGCACCTCCGGTTGTTGTCAATTTCTTAGAAGATCTCTTGTTTCATGGTCTTCTAAAAAGCAAAATTCTGTTGCTCTCTCTACCGCCGAGGTGGAGTATATATCGACCGATAATTGTTGTGCTCAATTATTATGGATGAAACAAACTCTATTGGATTATGGGATCATTTTTAAGAATGTGCCTCTCATGTGTGATAATGAGAGTGCGGTAAAATTGGCTACAAATCCGGTCCAACACTCAAGAACTAAGCATATTGATATACGACATCACTTCTTGAGGGATCATGTTGGAAAGGGGGACATCTCTATATATTCAATTGGCACGGATGATCAATTGGCCGATATATTTACAAAGCCATTGGATGAAACGAGATTTTGCACATTAAGAAGTGAAATGAATGTGATAGATCTCTCAAATGTGGTTTGAGGTTGAACACACATATGAAGTATTGCATTTCGCTTCTAAATATGCTTTCTAGGCTATTTATTGGGTATTTTTGATGAATTTTTCATTCTAGTTTGACCTAAGTAGTTTGATATGAAAATGTGTATTCCTCAAATACATAATGTGTTTATGCATGCATACTAACCCTTGGATTGGTCGAAATGTCCATATATGAGCATCAAATCAGATTTGAAATTCAAAATCAGAAAGTGGACAAAGTTTGAAGATTTGAGTATCAGGCCACGGACCGTCCGCCTATGGACCGTGGACCATACGTCGTATCAGGATCTAGACAGTCCGAGTCAGCAGTGCAGACAGTCTGAATTACCAGGGCGCGGACCGTCCGCTGTCCCTGCGCGGATCGTCCGTGACAGGCAGTTAAGTTGGGCAGACGCAGTCGACTTGTCACTTTCATCCGTTGCCTTCTCCTCTCACACTCTCCACACGTCTAAATGAGGCTCTCGTCGATTGTGAGCAGACTGTGAAGGGAACTTGCGCACGGACTGTCCGGAAACTTGTTGGAAGTTCAACAATCATGTCTTCATCCCGATATTTCAAAATCTCATGGATTTCATCTAATTTCTTCAAATTTGGAGATTCTTTGGATTTTCTCTCTGATCTAGAATTGAGCAATGGATTCACAAATCTGATTGGTGGAATTGCTAGTGCTACTCATTGTGAATGTTGTGCAAAAATTTGAACGAGTTTGGATGGTTATTTTCTGCCGAATCGTTGATTGAAGGATCGGGGCGGCTAGGATTCTAGAAAATCGCCCCTGGACGGTCGCGGACCATCCGCCAGGGTGGTGCGGACAGTTTGGACCCTTGGCGCCGACCGTCCGGCCCCTACCGCGAACAGTCTGGCCCCTGACATAAAGTTGCACTTTCTTTCCCTATGATTGTGGCGTTATCAACAATTCACCTATGATTATTTCTCACATCTATTGCAGTGGTCTGAGTGGTCTTCGGAAGAAGCTTACTGGTCGGTTCAAATCAAAGCGCCCCCATGCTGATAATGCAGACTATAATCCAACCATAGACTTAGAGGCCCAATCTTCAGCTAGGGGTAATGTTTCTATGGACACAGAAGATGTTCCTCACGCTCATCCTGACTATCCAATTGACATCACTGGATGGACTTATCCAAAGAGGAGATTCTCTATGGCAGAATATTGCTCTAGGAGGACTATCAATCAGTATGCTCTGCCCTCAGACACCAATATTCAGTTCTTTCACACTCAACTTCAATTTGATGTTTTCTGGGGCACACTGATGGATACCAACTTTCACAAGCATCAAGTGATAGACTGGACTTTTATGCTGGGTCAATCAGTTATGGAGGACCTGAGTCCAAAATTTGAGGCATGTGGTCTCTATCACTTTATAGGTCAGAGGACCGATTTCAGTGAGATGGTTGTAAAACAATTCCTAGCCACTGCTGAGATTGATATCGATGAGGAATCCATCACATGGATGACTGGTTTCAAGAGGTATTCTGCAACATTTGCTGAATTTGCTGCTGCAAACAGTCTGGATTATGGTACAATTTCAGCTGGGATTGATTTGTACACTGAAGATAACTTTGAAGAATTTGTGCAATTCTATGAGCTAGCAAGGCTGGGAATTCCTAGGAGGTTTGGTGAGACAGCAGGGCTGAGGCATCATCCTGCTATTATTAACAAAATTGCTAGGGTCACAATTCTTCCTAAGAGTGGGGATAAGAGCAAAATTAGAGACAAGTTCTGGAACATTATCCACCATGTCATGAATGGTGAGGTAATGAATGTTGTGCTATTCATGATGAGACAGTTAAATGACCTCAAAATGGACAAGAACCAAAACTTAGCCTATGCTCCATATATTATGGCTCTTATCAAAGCTAAGACCAGATTTGAAGGGCACTGTGAGATCGTTCACACTCCTTTTTGCCCTTCAAGAATGAGATTGGGTTCCTCACCAGGCCTCTTACTCCCTTCCTAGATGATGAGGAAGAAGCTGGTGATGATGCAGGAGATGCTCCTAAAGCTGATGCAGAGCAGATGCCTCCTCCTCCACCTCCTCCTCAGCCTCAGCAGTACTGACAGCCTGGTCTAGGCTATTTTGACCCTTACTTTCAAAACATGCAGCAAGGGCTTTAGAACCACATGGATGGCCGCTTCCAGGGAATGATGACCCATATGGACCAGCGCATGGAGGCCATGCAATCTCGCTTTGAAGATAACTTGGATGCGATAAACTCTGAGCTTTCTGAATTTCGCAGTCATATCCAAGAGCATGTCACTGATCCCATCATGACCAGACTAAACAACATGCAGCAGAGTTTTCAGGACAATATGGGGGCTCTGTCTAGTCAGTTTGACAATCTATCTACCAATGAAAGCATTCAAGATATAAGTCAGAGGCAGCAGCAGCTCCAGCAGGACTTTGGGCAGTTCTTCTCTCTCTTTGACACCTTCAGCACTCACTATTATAGCATGTATCCTCCACCCGGTGGTCAGTGAGGCCCCTCCTTTGTGGCAATTGATGCCAAAGGGGTGAGAATAAGAGAAGTTGATGTCATATTTAGGGGGAGCTCGCTTATGTGGACATTGAGACTATGCATGTGCATGTTTACTATGTTATGTTACTATGTTATGTCTTATGCACTTGGTTACTATTTGAACTTATGCACTTGGTTACCATTTGAACTTTATGTCCTATGCTTTTTGTGAACTATGTCTTATGGTTGTGGACAAATATTTGTAATATTCTGTGGGTTGAACTATGTGTGTTAAATCTTATGTTTAAATCAGTTTGAATTATTCTGTGAATGGTTGATCGAGGAGTGATTAAATTTGCCGCGCTTACTTTACATATTACTTCTTGTATGCCTCGATAACCATGACTGTAGGAAGATCTCCATCAAAACTCCGATCGATTATGTGTGTTGTATCTTCAACTAGAAATATCATGCACACACATAGGGGGAGTTATTCCTACATTCTGAGTTTTATTAGGATTTATCTATCTCTCGGACAGAACTTCAAATCAAGATAAGTCTTATGAAACTCATCTCTAAAATCCTTCTTATACCTAAGGTATGAGGGAGATTTGAAAAACCAAAACTTCTCTTGGATATAATGTGTAGTGTTGTCATCAATTACCAAAAAGGGGGAGATTGTGAATCATCTAGGCCCCTTAGTGATGTTTTGGTAATTAATGACAACTGTTTGTGGACTAACGGTTCTTGGAGAAATAAGAATGCAGGGTTGGACCACATAGAACAGAAAATCTTGGAGACTTATAAGCATTGGTTGTGGATCAAATGAAGGCAAAGGTATAACATAGGTTTTGTTTTTTGCCGGTCTCCAGGAGTTTAGAGAAGATATTTGACCGGATTAGTAGGCTAGATAGCCGTACTATTAAGAGGGGTCAATGACTTTGATCTGTGTAAAACTTAGTGCCTCATAGAGCATCTAGTGGTTGTATTTGCATGAGGACTAACAACGCTTCCAATTTCAAGAGTTAAAAATCTTTTCAAAAGCATGTTTGAAAAATTGCCAAGTCTTGGGATGTGCGGACTGTCTAGGCCTTGCGGGCGGACCGTCCGCGATCCTCCAGAGGGGTCCGAAGTATGGTTACTTCGGACTGGTCCTATTCATTTGTACTGCGGACCGTCTGGGCCTTGGGGCCGGACCGTCCGTAGTCCTGACCAGAGAAGGTTGCTCTCGGCATAGTCCCTGAATTGTTGTGCGGACCGTCTGGCCTTGTTGGGCGGACTGTCCACAGGTGCTAAATTGGTTTGGGCAAGGACTATGTGGCTTTTGGGATTTGTACTACAGACTGTCCGGAGGATAAGCCCGGACAGTACTGCCTCCTAGGTCACGGACCGTCCGGCCTTGTAGGGCGGACGGTCCGCATGTGTTATCTCCTCTTGGTTAGAGCTCTGGTGCTCTAAGTTGCTAGGTCATGAACGGTCCGGCCAAAGTGGGTGGACTGTCTGGACCTCACTTTTCTGACAGCTCTGACAGATTTCAAACGGGAAAAATAGTCATTATGTGTACGGCGAACCGTCCGGCCTTAGGGCACGGACCGTCTTTCGGTGCTTTGGGTCCGACCGCGCACCCGGGGTTGCCCCTCGAGGTGCTTTTGGAGTAGGACGGTGTTACCAACTGTAGCTCGATGGTTCGTGCCGGATGCATGAGAAACATTAGACAATTTTGTACAGGTTCGGGTCGCTTCGAGACGCATAATACCCTACGTCCTGGTGTGGGTATTTAGAGTGGTAGGGTACAAAAGGGGGTTCTCTAGTATGGGAGATGCTAGAGAATGGAGTAGTCGGTTAATGAGTGAGATGTCTTTTGAGGGGATGCCCCCTAGGCCTTATATAATCGACCGTGGGGCGTTACATGTGGATATGATAACAACGTGAGCCTAAGTAATAGTGAACCGACTGAGCCTATCTTCCTATAATTTTGCCGACTCATCGCCATTAAGTTCCAACGCCTGAGGACGCAACACGGGAAAGTCGGGCTACTGCTATGGATGTTATTCAAATCTGTTGGGTCGTCTGGGCTCGATTTGATCCGATCTTGTGTTGATCTACTTCACCAAGCGTTCCTCCCCAGGCCCACGAAGGGATGGCCTTGCGAAACATCGGGCCCAAAGCCTTTCGCGAGGTCTTCTAACCTTCTAGTGGACCCAGGGGATATCTGTCCCCCACAAGCCCCCAATCTTTGAGTTGATTTTGAAATAATTGGCCCAAAGATTCTAGGTCCAGCTTGTTGTTTTTTATTTTGATAAAGAATACCTTGAAAAATAGGCCTATCGAGTTGTTGCTTCTGAGCTCTGAGTAACTTGGTGAAAGCGATCTTCTGTTATCCTCTACTGTCTTTATTCATCGGTCTTCGCTTTATTCTTCAGAAGTCAATGCTTTGTCTCATGCTTATGCCTTGGAGATCAACATTTTGCTCTCTGGGGTTCAGGATATATTGGGTGCACCGAAGGTGCACCCAATGGGTGTAGCCCCCGAGCTTCGAGTGGATTACTGAAAATAATCCGCTCGAAGGTCTTCATCTCAACCCTTTTGGTTTTTTAGAAACTAGTTTCATCTTCATCTCATGCTTTAGAAGTTAGCATTGTCTTATCTTTATCTCATGCTCTAGAAATCAACATTTTATCATTAGCTCATGCTTTGGAGATTAGCATTCTGCCTTTTTGGAGTTAATGATCTATTGGGTGCACCGTAGGTGCACCCAATGGGCGTAGCCCCCGAGCTTTGAGTGGATTACTGAAAATAATCCACTCAAAGATCTTCATCTCATGCTTTTAGAAATCATCCTTTCATCTTCGTCGAATGCCTTAGAATTCAGCATTATATCGTCAGCTTTATGCTTTAGAAATCAGCATACGGTTTTGTCTTTGAGATCCACAACGCGGTATACCCTGTTAGGTTTGAAATTTATTTGATCTGCGACAGATTGGACATCTAGTAGATGGCTCTTGGCTGGTCTTCATTTCACTTCGTGCTTCAATGCTCCTGTTGATTAGACTTGTACTTCATCAGCTATTTTTGGCTTTCCTTCGATCTCCATCGATATCTTCCTTCTGTCTTGATACATTCATTGCGTATACTGTGTTGATGTGATGGCTTGGGAAAATCTATTGAAAATTCCTCGATGTCCCCCCTAATGGGTGTGGGCAAGGGATGGCTTGGTGCGCTGAGCGTTTAGCAAACTGCCCCTGAGTAGTAACTTGACGTGACCGCGGGTGTAATCATATCATCCAAGCAGTTGACTTGAGTCCCAATGGGTGTCGTGTTACGTGAAACGGCGTCAGCCGCCTGACTTGTTTCCAGATGATTTGAATTGCTTATTGAATATTTGCGACTGTTCAGTGACTGTGGTAGGAGATGAGCGGTTGTCTTCTTCCTCTATAAATAGAGCGCTTGCTTCACTGGCGTCTTCACACATCTCTCTGCCGCTTGTTGTTTACTCTCTTCTTTTCTCTTCCCTCCTACTCCACCATGGGCAAGAGCAAGAAAGGTGGAAGCTCGTCGCACCACTCCGGCGATAAGCGGAAGCGTGAGCCGACCCCTCCCTCGGAGGACTTCGGCGATTCTGAGTACTCAGAGGAGGAGTTTTCCTCCGAGTCCGAGCGGTCGCCAGTCTACACCTCGCCCCCGACATCGTCCGATGACTCGGACGATTTCCTAGGGATCACCGCCGAGGTGTGGACATATATCCGGGCTTTCGAGCGCTCCGGGCTTGAAGGCTCGGATGACTCGGAGGTCTCCTCGGACGAGGAGAACTCCTCTGACTCGTCCGAGGAGGAGAGCGGCAGTGACGGCGACGGCAAGGGCGACGACGACGACGGAGGCAACGGCAAGGGCGACGACAGCAAGGGCGACGACAAGGGTGGCAGCGGCAGCGGCAAGGCCAGTGGCAAAGCGCCACTGGCTTAGATATTAGTATAGATAAATAGTAGTAGAAGTAGTATTAGTGGAATAATGTAGTAGTAGTAGTTATTAGTATAGCATAGTGTAATGTAATGTAATAATGTAGTGTAGTAATGTAATGTGTCGAAAAGTGGGAAGAAGGTCGGCTCATAATGAGTCAGCCTTTTAGTTTGTGGAAGAACTTCCCCCTTTATATGAAGAAAATTTCGGCCCGTTCTGTGCACATTTCTTGCCTTTCCACTGCTCTTTTATAGTTGATCGACAGTTTGTATTTGTGCCCATCGTAGCCATTGTTCTCAGAGATAACGCTCGAATAATGACTTGCCATTGCTGTCTCGCATTTTAATTCTGTCTGCATTTGCGTGGAGAAAGAACGGTTGAGTTACCGCCAGCGTCTTCAGAGGTAACAGCCGAATGGTTCTTAGCGACATTAGTGTTTTAGATTGTAACATCTGAATCCTGCTGAGCCACGTCGGCGTTATAGAAGTAACAGCCAAGTGGTGCTTGGCGATGTCAGCGTTTTAGAGGTAACATCCGAGTCATTTCGAGTCACGTCGGCGTTTTAGAAATAACAGTCGAGTGATGACTGGCGACATCGGCATTTTAGAGGTAACAGTCGAGTCGTACCAGGCCACGTCAGCGTTTTAGAAATAACGACCGAGTGATGACTAAGCACTTTTTAGAAATAGTGTCTGACCTGGGAAAACCCCATTTGTGTCACGTCGCCGCCCGCCTCTGCATTCTAAGCCCTAGCCTCACTTTTGCCTCCGAACCTCCTCTGTTTCCCTTTGATTTTGCTTCCGCTCAGCCCGCCAACGAGATTGCGATGGCGCCCAAGCGAAGGAGTCAGAATTCTACTGCAACGATCATTCCTCCTATCGATTTCAATAGTCAATTGCCCTTCGCAGGTAATCATATGTTTG
The DNA here is from genome assembly GCA_029449295.1 of Zea luxurians. Taxonomy (NCBI): domain Eukaryota; kingdom Viridiplantae; phylum Streptophyta; class Magnoliopsida; order Poales; family Poaceae; genus Zea; species Zea luxurians. The sequence goes on along the minus strand of JAOPSE010000021.1, from coordinate 51,715,003 downwards.
TTGTCTCCGAGTCGGATCTTCTCCACCTTGTCTCTGTCGGAGTTCTTCCTCTGAAGGAGCTTTGCTCTTGGCGGATTTGCCGTGGGGTTACTGTTCCAACAAAGGATACCCACGAGTCCGTTGTCTACATCCCTTTTCTTATCCGTGGCCTTGCTCTTCCCATTTCTCCCTTCTTTCGTGGTCTCCTTGACTTTTATAATCTGAATCTGACTCACCTGAATCCCAACTCTATTATGCAAATTTCTGTTTTTGTTCATCTGTGCGAAGCCTATCTTGGAATTCTTCCTCATTTCAGTTTGTGGAAGTACTTGTATCATTGTTGTCCTGGGATGGCTGGGGGGCAGCACCAGCTCGTGGGTGGTGCGAGTCTGGAGATGCGCCGTGGGAGGAAAACGGAATACTTTGACATTCCACTTAAAGATAGCATTAAAGGATGGCGCTTAGAGTGGTTCATTATAGAAAACCATGGCAAGTCTCTCCCCCTCGGTTAGGGAGACAGCCGTATGTTCGCGCTTCAAGTTGGATCGAGTCTCCCACAGACTTGGAGATAACAGAAGCCAAAGTTATACTTGCTGAAATTTGTTTGTTGAAGGAGAGGGGTCTCACCGCTGAAGCTGTGGTTGCAGACTTTGTTTTTAAGAATATTCAGCCACTGAAGGATAGGGCATACCCAGCTTATTTGTATAGTGGTGTCACCGATTCAACCCGGGTTACCAACAAGAGGATTCCTGCTGTGGATTTGGTGAGTCGACTGGAAATGATCCTTAGAGGCAAAGTATCAAACATTGGTGCTCTTGTTGCATATTCTGCTTGGAATCTGCCACCTTCCAAGTCCTTTTTCGATTTTGTGTCAAATCCTCCTGCTAGTGACAGTGGTTTGGGTCTTTGAGTGTGACCCTCTATTGAAGAAGTTGAGGTTCTGGTTGCTTCGCTTGGAGATCTTCCCAATGATGAGAGGCAAGTTCACTTTGAGATGCCTATGAGTCCGGGTGATGTAGAGATAAGTGCTATGTTGGACGTGTTGGCTGGGGATTCTTCTGACTCGGTCCCTATTGAAATAGTGGTTGTTGCAACTATCCCAGAGCCTGAGAAAACTGTGGATACTCGAAGGCCTGAGGGTACTCGCCCGAAACGTCTTCGCCAAGTCAGTCATCCAACTGCTCCTGCCGAGGGGAAGAAAAAGAAAAAGAGACGGCTTCGGCGAGTGTCGTGCTTGGATCATGATGCTGGCCCTTCTGCTCCTGCTGCTGAAGAAGTACCAGCGGAACTCTTTACTAGAGCTGATTCCAATGGGTGTGACCCTACTGATGCTGATCCCAATGAGTGTGACCCTACTGATGCTAATCCCAATGGGTGTGACCCTACTGATGCTGATCCCAATGGGTGTGATCCTTCTAGAACTGATCCCAATGGGTGTGACCCTGTGCCGTTTGTTGCCCGTATTGTTGACGAGGATGAAGAGGAAGAAGAGGAAGTCCCGCTAATTCGGAAGAACAGGCGGCGCTACAGAGTTAGTGGGGGGAGTAGCGATATTCCTTCTCTAGCTCTGTCTGCTCTTGTTGGTCTCCAAGAGTTATCCCTAGCAAATTTTGATCAGGCTCTTGAGGATGTTGTTCCTGAAGATCTGCTGTCCGAGCCAACTGATGGTGATATTCGGACATCTGCTCTGACATTCTAGATGTGGGATTAGAGGTATCTCGGGCAGCGTCTCGTGCATCGTCGACCTTGGAGGGCGATCTTTGGAGCCAAGAAGCTGGTCAAGGTTGTTCAATTTCCATGGAGGTGACTGAGAATCCTTCAGCCTTAGAGGTGGCTGTTGCAGAGAACTCAGTCCTCAAGGGTGGTTCCAGCGGTTACCCAGCCCCCGAGGGTGTTGCCGGTAATGATCCGGCTCGGGTGGGTAGCGCAAGCTGCGACCTAGCCCCCGAGGGTGTTGCTGGTAGTGATCCGGCTCCGATGGGCAGTATAGGCTGCAACTCAGCCCCCGAGGGTGTCCGAGCGGGCTCCCCTTCTCATACCTCCATGGATGTCCACGTCGGGTCTTCTCCACCACACTCTGGTGGTGTACTAGCAGCACCCGCTTCAAGTGAGGGAGTCGCCTTAGAGGTCGGCACACCGGATGCTGGAGTTTTGATGCCTATCAGTGGTGTTGAATTGATCCCTGGTGATATTCTTAAAATTGCCCCGGTTGATATTCCTTCATCGAGCCACCACCTAGCTTCTCGTGACTTGGGATTTCCGTCATTCTTCTCTAATCTTCAGGTAATTCGGCTTATCTTGTTCTGGCAATACTCCTGGCAAGTTACTGTCTTTATACTCATTTGTTTTCAATATCAGGCTTTGGTCGACGGGATGGCTGATCAATTGAGATCACAAGGTGCGTCTATCCCAAAAAAGGAGTGTCTGACTCGTGGAGCTCTTTGAGTGTGACCCCAAGCCTTGAAGTATCCGGGGGAAGGTAACGTTGATGCTGCTTCCCCCGTCTACTAACACCTTCTTTACCTTGCTCTCTCGAATCACCGGATCGACGAGGAGCGGGTATTTACCCGGGTGATCGAAGCTGAGCCACTGATCCACCCGAGTGAAGGTGATCGGGTGTTCAGACCATCGATACGGGGCGGGAGGACCTATGGCCGCCACCAGTATCTGGCGGTCGTTGAGCTTCTGTTGCCTCTTGCTTTCTTGCGACCCATGTCCACCGAAGATGACATTGACTTCTTTGTCGACGCGCGGGAATGCTCCGCCTCCTCCCCCTTCCTGTTGTTGAGGCAGTCGAGGTTCTCCAGGTCTTCCTCGAGCTGGGGGAGGTGGTAGAGGTTGGAAGGGTCGACCGTTCCCAACTGAGTGCTTAAAGTCCCTGCAGTTTCGGAGGGTGTGGCGCATGTCCTTGTGGTACAGGCACTAGGCGTCAAGGATGTCGTCCAATGTACGGGCACGAGAGGCGGGTGGTCCGGCGGCGTGAACTTCTTCACGAGGCCTCTTCTCCCAACGCTTGTCGGGTTGTTGGTTCGTGTCGCGCCGTGGTGCCGTCGGTGCAGGCTTCGCTCCTCCGATGAGGTCCTGAGCTCATTTGTCGGCGGTGATGTAGAGGTCCGCTTCCCGGAATAGCTGCTTGGAGGTAGTCGGTGCCTTTTGCAGTATGGCTCGGACGAAGGCCGAGTCATTAGATTCCCGGTAGAAGTCTTTGATTACCGCTGCTTCTGTAACCTCGGAGATTCGATTTCTCATGGTCTGGAATCTTTTGAGGTACGACCGGAGAGTCTCATCCCCTCAGTGCTTGATGGATTTGAGGTCCCATGGCTACACCGGTTTGTCGGAGAGAGATTGGAAGTTGGCGATGAAACACCGACTGAAGTCGCTCCAGTCGTCGATGTAGTGTCGGGGTAGGTGTCGTAGCCATTGCAGTGCATCCTTCCCGAGGACGATGGGCAAGTACGTGGTCATCACATCTTCAGTTGCCCCAGCGGCTCGAGCAGCGGTGGTGTATACAGCCAACCAACCTCTCGGGTCCTGCTTAGGCTCGTACTTGTCGACATTGGAGACTTTGAAGTTAGGGGGCCATTGAATGGCCCTGAGACATGGAGTGAGCGCTGATACTCTGCACGTGTCTTCCTGTCGACAATGTTGATGTCGGTCCCGGGGAGGGGAGTTGTTGACGTGGTGCCTCGACCGTCCCCAGGTCGTGCCGCCAGTTGAAGCCGTTGCCGACTCAACTCTGGTGGCCTGACTTCGCGCAGGGATGCCGTGATCCCGGTCATACTCTTCTCGCACTAAATCTCATTCTCGTGTCATCGTTCGTGCGAAGCATTGATGGAGCTCCGTGTGTCCCGCCGACTATTAATGGCGTGTCGTAGATCGCTTGGTGGATGGGCGAGAGGTAGAAGATGATTAGCTGCCCGAGTGAGCAGCCGTCGATAGCCCTCGGCATCTGGAGTCCGGGGGAGGCCATCGGCTATCCGAGCCAACACTCCACCGACCTCGCTCAGTGTGTTCATGGCTCGGGCGAAGTCGGGGTTCAGGTTTCGTCCGAGAAGAGGGTTCTCTCAGCGTTGTCTTACTTCCTGTTTAGCCTGCTCTTGAGCTTGCTGACGATCACGCCGTCGGGAATTCCTTCTTTCCCTGAAGACCCATTCCTCTAGGGTTTCTCCCATCTTCGAGATCTCATCTCGTGATACAGGCTGTGCTGGGTCCCGCTCTCCGGCTTCGTGATGTCGCTGAATATTTCGGCATCGGTTCCTTCGTCGGTGAGATTCCCGCTGAAGAGGTTCTTCTCCCGGCGCGGTTGGTTCATCGTTGGAGATGGGGGTTGATTCCACTCTTCCCCCGATAAAGAGGACATCGGGGTAGAATGGAACCGTCGTAGTGACAAGCTTCTTCCTGTTCTCCTTTGAGGGAGGAGATACCAGAAGAGCAGCTTGACGAGCCTTTACCTCATTTGCTTCCTTTTTCCTTGTGATCCGTGTCCATTTTTCCATAGGAGAGGTGCACAGCGGAGTTCTCCAGGTAGACGGATCCTCCGCTCCCGGCTTGTAGGAGGTAGTCTTCACTCGGAGCGCTGGAGGTTGCGCTTTTTCTTGCTTTGCTCTGACTTTCCTGGAGATTGTTGAGGAAGGCTTTTTTTCTCCGGTGGATCCGCGATGCGATGTAGAGTTCCTTCTTCGTCTGCCACAGACTAAATGGTTCTGAAGCAGAACACGGATCCAGGGTGGAGGATGATCTTGTGCTGGAAAGTGATGGCCATTGAGCTAGCTTGGATCAGTGACACACCCCCTACCTGGCGTGCCAGGTGTTGGTGCTTTGGGTCTGACCGCGCACCCGGGGTTGCCCCTCGAGGTGCTTTTGGAGTAGGACGGTGTTACCGACTGTAGCTCGATGGTTCATGCCGGATGCACGAGAAATAGTAGACAATTTTGTACAGGTTCGGGCCGCTTCGAGACACGTAATACCCTACATCCTGGTGTGGGTCTTTAGAGTGGTAGGTTACAAAAGGGGGTTCTCTAGTATGGGAGATGCTAGAGAATGGAGTAGACAGTTAAGGAGTGAGATGTATTTTGAGGGGATGTCCCCTAGGCCTTATATACTCGACCGTGGGGCGTTACATGCGGATATGATAACAACGTGAGCCTGAGTAATAGTGAATCGACTGAGCCTATCTTCCTATAATTCTGCTGACTCATCGCCATTCAGTTCCGACGCCTGATGACGCAGCGCGGGAAAGTTGGGCTACTGCTGTGGATGTTATTCAAATTTGTTGGGCTGTCTGGGCTCGAGTTGATCTGATCTTGTGTTGATCTACTTCACCAAGCGTTCCTCCCTAGGCCCACAGAGGGATGGCCTTGTGAAACATCGGGCCCAAAGCCTTTTGCGAGGTCTTCAAACCTTCTAGTGGACCCGGGGGATATCTGTCCCCCACACCGTCCGCGTGTGCGCAGAAAATGTACAAGTTGCACATAACGGTTGGATTTGTGAGGTGGGCTATAAATAGAAGGGAGCTCATGTGTGAGGGCTCTCTTGGCTATTCCTTGCACACATTGAGCTCATTTGTGATCCTCCAACTCATTCTCTCACGCTCCTTGCTTGAGATTGCATTCTAGTGAGAGATTGAGTGTTCCTAGTGCATTTGTATCCATTGGTGATCCTTGAGGCACTAGGTGGTATACCGAGCAAGCGTCATCGGCTTGTTACTCTTGGAGGTTGCCGCCTCCTAGATGGCTCGGGTGTTGTCTCCGTCGAGCTCTCCAAGAAGATTGTGGAGGAGTCGCGGTGTTGATTGTGAGGGGTTCGCGCCTACCTCAACGGAGCGACAAAGGTGACAGTAGTGGAATTGAGGTATTGAGTGATTTCTTGTCCACTTGGCTCAAAGATCAAGACGTGTCTTGATAGAGGAGCAAGTGAGAGCTTGAAGTCCACCTCAACGTGGATTAGGGGTGATCGGCAAATCACCGATACCACGGGATAAAATCCGGTGTCTTTCTTTTCTTGCATTACTTATTGTCGTGCAAGTGATTAGTATTTTGCATATTGTTCTTCTAGTATACAATCACCATAGTTGATTGTCATAGATTGTTTACTTGTTGTCACTAGAGAATTTATACCTCTTGTCATATTGATTAAATTTCTCTAGTGTTTTTTATTTTAGTCAAAACCGTCTATTCACCCCCCTCTAGCTGGTGTCCTAGATCCTATAACTGCTTCTTTACTCTGAGTACTCTTACCTTTTCCTTCTAAAGACAAATGTGGATTTCACACTTTGAAATCTTGTGCCTAAAGTGACTTTAAGAATAGGAGACCTACTCTTAGCAACAAAAACAAAACTATTTTTGTAAAAATTTGTATGCTTGAATATTTGTTCTTGTGATACTTGTCTGATTTGGATCTTTGATTGAGTGTGATGGGTTGTGGATTAATGTCCACAATTGCATCTGTGTATATATCTAGGCATAAAGGATAATAATTATAAAATAACTAGACAATCTAGATTATCCCCATTAAAATGTATCTAGTATCTCGTATCTTTCTCATCTTGACAGGTTCTATCTTACCTTTGGACATTAACCTTATACGACTAGTTACCCCAATCTTGACATAACACAACAAATCAAGCCCTGCTAAAGAATCTTCATTTCATAACCAACTACTAGCCTGTTCATTCTTCCTACCAAATAATTCCCCTTGCAAAACTATCTTACAATATGCTTCTAACTCAGATGGTCAATACCAGGAAGGGAGGAGAAATTGATCTACCTGCCATTCCACATAACCGAAGGGTGCTTAGACAACAACAACAAGCAGAGATGAATCCTCCAAATCCTCCACCAGTCGGAGCTGATCCAACAGTTGTAGACCAGATGCGGATAATGCAACAGATGGCTAACACTACAGCAGATATGCACGCGCAGATGCGATAGGAGCGTCAGGAGATGCGTCAAGAGAGGGAGGAGATGTGCCAAGAGCGAAGGGCGCAACAGCAGCAACCACCACTACCTCCACCACCACCACCAGCTCCACCTAGGGATAAGCACCGAGAGTTTATGAGTCACAAACCACCAACCTTCTCCAACTCCGTGGACGCACTACAAGCGGATGACTGTCTAAAGTCTGTAGATAAGATGCTCAACATAGCTTAGTGCTCGAACAGAGAGAAAGTGCTCTATGCATCGGGTCGTCTTACTGGCCCCGCTGCGGATTGGTGGGATGCGTACTGCGCTGCCCATGCTGCCGTCAACACAATCACCTGGGCAAAATTCTCCACGCAATTTAGGAATTATCATATTCATGCTAGACTCATGAAGATTAAAAGGAAGCAGTTTCTATCCCTCAAGCAAGGAAGTATGTCCGTGAGTGAATATAGGGACAAATTCATCCAGGTTATCTCGATATTCTACTAGGGATGTTGAGGATGATGAGAAAAAGCAGGAGCTCTTCTTAGAAGGTTTGATTGGACCGCTATAATACCAACTGATATCGCACACATTTCCATCCTTTCAACAACTACTGGACAAGGCAATTGCTGTGGAAAACAAGAGGTGTGAGTTTTGAGAGAAAAGAAGGCCTACTAACTGAAAGGGAATTAGGCTTACACCTAGTCCCTAAATAATTTTGGTGGTTGAATTGCCCAACACAAATATTGGACTAACTAGTTTGCTCTAGTGTATAAGTTATACAGGTGCAAAAGGTTCACACTTAGCCAATAAAATGACCATGTGTTGGGTTCAACAAAAGGGCAAAGGAGCAACCAAAGGCTCCTCTGGTCTGGCCGGTGCACCAGAGGACTTCAGCTCAAACTCGTCGCCCTCGGGAAATTTCCAGAGCCTGCGCACTAAAATGCACCGGACTGACCGGTGTACACCGGACAGTGTCCGGTGCTCATTTGAGACGCGGCTCAGGAACTCGCCAGTCTCGGGAATTCGCAAAGGCTGCTCCGCTATAATTCACCGGACATGTCCGGTGTACACCGGACTGTCCGGTGCAACCTCGGGGCAACGACTACTTCGCGCCAACGGTCACCTGCAGGCGCATTTAATGTGCGCCAGAAGCGCGCAGTCGTCAGGCACGCGGGAGCATGCGCCACCGGACACTCTACAGTGCATGTCCGGTGCGCCACCGGACATCAAGGCGGGCCCAGAGACAGAGCTCCAACGGTTGACCCAACGGCTATTTGGTGACGTGGCTGTCGCACCGGACATGTCCGGTGTGCACCGGACTGTCCGGTGCACCATACGACAGACAACCTCCACCAACGATCAAGTTTGGTGGTTGGGGCTATAAATACCCCAACCACCCCACCATTCATTGCATCCAAGTTTTCTAGCTTCCAACCACTATACAAGAGCTAGCATTCATTGCAAAGCACACCAAAAGAGATCAAATCCTCTCCCAACTCCACACAAAGCCCTAGTGACTAGAGAGAGTGATTTGTAGTGTCCATTTGAGCTCTTGCGCTTGGATCGCTTCTTTTTCTTTGGCATTCTTTCTTGTGATCAAACACTCACTTGTAATTGAGGCAAGAGACACCAATTGTGTGGTGGTCCTTGCGGGAAGTTTGATTCCCAAGTGATTTGAGAAAGAGAAGCTCACTCGGTCCGAGGGACCGTTTGAGAGAGGGAAGGGTTGAAAGAGACCCGGCCTTTGTGGCCTCCTCAACGGGGAGTAGGTTTGAGAGAACCGAACCTCGGTAAAACAAATCCGCGTGTCTCACTTCATTATTCGCTTGCGATTTGTTTTGCGCCCTCTCTCGCGGACTCTATTATATTTCTAACGCTAACCCGGCTTGTAGTTGTGATTATTTTTGAGATTTTCAGTTTCGCCCTATTCACCCCCCCTCTAGGCGACTTTCAATTGGTATCAGAGCCCGGTGCTTCATTAGAGCCTAACCGCTCGAAGTGATGTCGGGAGATCACGCCAAGAGGGAGATGGAGACCGGCGACAAGCCCACTACGAGCCACGGGTCAACTTCATCCGAAGAGTCCCGCAACAAGAGGAAGGAGAAGAAGAACTCCTCCAACAAAGGGAAGGAGAAGAAGTCCTCTTCTCACAAGTCGTATCGGAGTAGCGGCAAGCACAAAAAGATGAGGAAGGTTGTCTACTACGAGACCGACACTTCATCACCATCGACATCCGGCTCCGATGCGCCGTCCGTCACTTCTAAGCGCCACGAGCGCAAGAAGTTTAGTAAGATCCCCCTACACTATCCACGCATTACTAAGCACACACCTCTACTTTCCGTCCCTTTAGGCAAGCCACCAACTTTTGATGGTGAAGATTATGCAAGGTGGAGTGATTTAATGAAATTTCATCTAACCTCACTCCACAAAAGTATATGGGATGTAGTTGAGTTTGGTGTGCAGGTACCATCCGTAGGGGATGAAGATTATGATGCGGACGAAGTTGCCCAAATCGAGCACTTCAACTCCCAAGCAACGACCATCCTCCTCGCCTCTCTAAGTAGGGAGGAGTACAACAAAGTGCAAGGTCTAAAAAGCGCCAAGGAGGTTTGGGATGTGCTCAAGACGGCACATGAAGGTGATGAGCTCACCAAGATCACCAAGCGGGAGACGATCGAGGGGGAGCTCGGTCGCTTCCGTCTCCGCCAAGGAGAGGAGCCACAAGATATGTACAACCGGCTCAAGACCTTGGTGAATCAAGTGCGCAACCTCGGGAGCACAAAATGGGATGACCACGAGGTGGTTAAGGTTATTTTGAGATCACTCATTTTCCTTAACCCTACTCAAGTACAATTAATTCGTGGTAATCCAAGATACACACTAATGACTCCCGAGGAAGTAATCGGGAATTTTGTGAGCTTTGAATGTATGATTAAGGGCTCAAGGAAGATCATCGAGCTTGATGAGCCCTCTACTTCCGAAGCTCAACCCGTGGCGCTCAAGGCAACGGAGGAAAAGAAGGAGGAGTCTACATCAACTAGACAACCCATCGATGCCTCCAAGCTTGATAATGAGGAGATGGCGCTTATCATCAAAAGCTTCTGCCAAATCCTCAAACAAAGGAGGGGGAAAGATTACAAGCCCCGCTCCAAGAAAGTTTGTTATAAATGTGGTAAGCCCGGTCATTTTATTGCAAAATGCCCAATTTCTAGTGACAGTGACAGGGGCGACGACAAGAAAGGCAAGAGGAGAGAAAAGAAGAGATACTACAAGAAGAAGGGCGGCGATGCCCACGTGTGCCGCGGGTGGGACTCCGACGAGAGCTCCACCAACTCATCCTCCGACGAGGACGCCGCCAACATCGCCGTCACTAAGGGCCTCCTCTTCCCCAACGTCGGCCACAAGTGTCTCATGGCCAAGGACGGCAAAAAGAAGGTAAAATCAAGGTCCTCCACTAAATATGAAACATCTAGTGATGAGGATGATGATAAAAATGAGGAGGATAACTTGCGCATTCTTTTTGCTAACCTCAACATGCAACAAAAAGAAAAATTAAATGAATTGATTAGTGCTATACATGAGAAGGATGATCTCTTGGATTCTCAAGAAGAATTCCTTATTAAAGAAAATAAGAAGCATGTTAAGGTTAAAAACGCTTATGCTCTAGAGGTAGAAAAATGTGAAAAATTGTCTAGTGAGCTAAGCACTTGCCATGAGACCATTAACAACCTTAGAAATGAAAATGCTAGATTAATTGCTAAGGTTGATTCTCATGTTTGTATTGATTCAATTCCCAATCTTAGAAATGATAATGATGATTTGCTTGCTAAGATTAAGGAATTGAATGAGTCTCTTGCTAGCCTTAGAGTAGAAAATGAAAATTTGATTGCTAAGGCTAAAAATTTTGATGTTTGCAATACTATTATTTCCGACCTTAGAACTAAGAATGATATGTTACATGCTAAGGTTGTAGAACTAAAATCTTGCAAACCATCTACATCTAATGTTGAGCATGTTTCTATTTGTACTAGATGTAGAGATGTTGATATCAATGCTATTCATGATCACATGGCTTTAATTAAACAACAAAATGATCATATAGCATTATTAGATGCAAAAATTGCCAAGCATAACTTAGAAAATGAAAAGTTTAAATTTGCTAGAAGTATGCTCAATAATGGGAGACGCCCTGGCATCAAGGATGGCATTGGCTACCAAAGGGGAGACAATGTCAAACTTAATGCCCCTCCTAAGAAATTGTCCAATTTTGTTAAGGGCAAGGCTCCCATGCCTCAGGATAACGAGGGTTACATTTTGTACCCTGTCGGCTATCCTGAGAGCAAGATTAGGAAAATTCATTCTAGGAAGTCTCACTCTGGCCCTAATCATGCTTTTATGTATAAGGGTGAGACATCTAGTTCTAGGCAACCAACCCGTGCCAAGTTGCCTAGAAAGAAAACTCCTAATGCATCAAATGATCATGCTATTTCATTTAAAACTTTTGATGCTTCTTATGTGCTTACTAGCAAATCCGGCAAGGTAGTTGCCAAATTTGTTGGGGGCAAACACAAGGGATCAAAGACTTGTGTTTGGGTACCCAAAGTTCTTGTTTCTAATGCTAAAGGACCCAAAACCGTTTGGGTACCTAAAGTCAAGAACTAAAATTGTTTTGTAGGTTTATGCATCCGGGGGTTCAAGTTGGATACTCGACAGCGGGTGCACAAACCACATGACAGGGGAGAAAAAGATGTTCTCCTCATATGAGAAAAACCAAGATCCCCAAAGAGCGATCACATTCGGGGATGGAAATCAAGGTTTGGTCAAAGGATTGGGTAAAATTGCTATATCACCTGACCATACTATTTCCAATGTTTTTCTTGTAGATTCTTTAGATTACAATTTGCTTTCCGTATCCCAATTATGTCAAATGGGCTACAACTGTCTATTTACTGATATAGGTGTTACTGTCTTTAGAAGAAGTGATGATTCAATAGCATTTAAGGGAGTGTTAGAGGGTCAGCTATACTTGGTAGATTTTGATAGAGCTGAACTCGACACTTGCTTGGTTGCTAAGACTAACTTGGGTTGGCTCTGGCACCGCCGACTAGCCCATGTTGGAATGAAGAATCTTCACAAGCTTCTAAAGGGAGAACACATTTTAGGACTAACCAATGTTCATTTTGAGAAAGATAGGATTTGTAGCGTATGCCAAGCCGGGAAGCAAATTGGCACTCATCATCCACACAAGAACATCATGACTAGTGACAGGCCACTGGAGCTCCTACACATGGACCTATTCGGCCCGATCACTTACATAAGCATCGGCGGGAGTAAGTACTGTCTAGTTATTGTGGATGATTATTCTCGCTTCACTTGGGTGTTCTTTTTGCAGGACAAATCTCATACCCAAGAAATCTTAAAGGGATTCTTGAGACGGGCTCAAAATGAGTTCGGCTTAAGGATCAAGAAAATTAGAAGCGACAATGGGACGGAGTTCAAGAACTCTCAAATTGAAGGCTTCCTTGAGGAGGAGGGCATCAAGCATGAGTTCTCTTCTCCCTACACTCCACAACAAAATGGTGTAGTGGAGAGGAAGAATCGAACTCTATTGGACATGGCAAGAACCATGCTTGATGAGTACAAGACACCGGATCGGTTTTGGGCCAAAGCGGTCAACACCGCTTGCTACGCCATCAACCGGTTATATCTTCACCGAATCCTCAAGAAGACATCCTATGAACTCCTAACCGGTAAAAAGCCAAATATTTCATATTTTAGAGTTTTTGGTAGCAAATGTTTTATACTTGTTAAAAGAGGTAGAAAATCTAAATTTGCTCCTAAAACTGTAGAAGGCTTTTTACTAGGATATGACTCAAACACAAGGGCATATTGTAAGACCCAAAATTAGTAGGAAAAAAATAATATAAACAAAGTATCATAATGCTTTGGAAATTAGGAAATAAGAAAATGATGAGAAAAGGATTTTTCTTTTAAAGGAAACCATCTATACATCCCATGAAATAAATAACAAGGAGAATAAAACTTAAATTAGTAATATTAAAATAGTATGGTTTATATTCACCTTTGGGTTTCAATTGATACATTTGAAAAATCTGAAAACTAAAATAGAAGTATAAATTTGAATTTGGAATAGAAAATAGAAAATAAATGGGAAGGGAAGAAAAGAGAAGTAATATGAAAACATGAGTAATATATTTGAATAAATATTCTCAAACCAAATACTTTTAATTGCACCAAAATGAACCAGTTACAAGTTTGAATTGAATTGGTATTTTAAATTTGAATTTGTGAAAGAATGGAGAAAGGAGAAAATAAAAGAAAAATAAAAGAAAAAGGAAAAGGAACACTATACCTAACTCGGCCGCCAACCTGAATTTCGGCCCATTTGACCAGTCCCTCTGCGCAGCCCAGGCGTGAACGACGTTGCGCCGTGCGCCGACCGGTGGGCCCCCCAGGGCAGCCTCTCGACGCATGTGCTGCGCGCGTGGATGCGTGTATGGCATGTGGGCCCCGCTTGCTAGCCATTGTGCCGCGCCCGCATCTGCTTCTTTGGCCACCAATCCGTGGGTCCCATCCGTCAGGATCTTCCTCCTCCCTCTCTGCGCGCTCCGTGAACAGAATCCCGCGCATGGCGGCGGTACTGCCTCACCGGCCGTGCGAAATCACTGGGAGAATCGGCTCTCAGTTGCCGATCTCGTCCCCGCCCCTCGACTATATAAACCGAACCCCGCATCCTTGATAGCACCAAACGCACCATCGCCAAGCTTCGCCACGCACGAGTGAGAGAACCGCGGGCAGGGGTCAGGAGGATTGCCGCCGCCCTGGGAACTCGCCCTCACTGCCGATCTGGGCGCGTTGTCCGGCCGTGGAGTATCGCGGGTACGTGGTGAAACCGTCCGTGGTCTCGGTGGGGCAAATCAGGGGGGTTGGTGCATGTGGGACTGCTCATCGGCGTGTCACCGACGACGGAAATCGCGCCGTCCCGTGGGCAGCCTCTTCCTCGCCTCTATACCCGGTGAGTACCTCTCCGGGGGCTTTGTGTTTGTACGCGCATCGTGTAGAGGGCAATGGGAGGGAGTTTCGGGCTCGGATTTGGCGGTTTAGCGATCCGCGGCCATGGCGCCGCCGTAGATTGGGCGCGCCACCGTGGCATGGGAGCACGGGGGTAGAAGACGGGCCCGTGATCGTTGATCACGTAATAAACGGATAAGATTAGATCTTGACTTGGAGCATTGGCGACCGTTGGATCTCGGAATTGCGGCTATGATCGAACCCTGGCGATACCCCCTTCGAGTCATTAAATCGGGGCCATGAATTCTGGATCCGACGGCTTGGGTCGTGCGCAGATGTATAACTCGTTTGGATCTAATCGGCGCCGTTCGTTTCTAATCGGACGACCAGATCTGGCCGATACCCCTTCGGCCTGGGAATCTTTCTAAAGAGACCCTGTCTTTTTCCCGAATCAACCCGCCGTCCCTCGCGGTTGTGCTTTGAGTCTTGCGGATTCTTACGCCAGTGACCCTACCTTTTCTAGTATTTGACGCCCAGTCCAGAAAATTAGAAATTCAGTAAAAGGAATTAGAAAATGATTTTTAATACAAAAATAAATGCTGGAATTTGTTTAATTCATAGAAAATGCATATTTAGTCCAAATTAATTCATTCCAGTTCCTATAATTTTATAATATTATTGTTTATCTTATAGTGTCTCTGTTTTGACATGAAAACCATATTAACATGTATATCTCAATTAATCTTATATCAAATACATAAAAACCTTAGAAAAGTCATAACTCCTTCGTTTTAACTCTGATTTGATCCGTTCAAGTTGCGTTAGTCTCGTACAAGCGCGTAGATTATTATTAAGCAATGTATTATTATGTTTGGTGTGATGTTAATTTTGCCTATACCATGTTTGTTTGTATTGCTACGACTAGCGTGAGGTCACGAGTCATCTAAAGAGCAAGAGGTACCTGGAATCTCAAGTCCCAGGCAAGTTGTGCCCTTGATCACTTCTTTTTACCCACTCATGTTCTAATTAATCATAATGATCTGCATAGGTAAATTTTGATGGGACCCAATAGGTTACCCTAGTTTGATTATCTTTATACCTTGTTTACCACTGAACCTTTTTGGGTAGTACTTGCTAGTGCTTTATGTGGTTTTGGGTATGAAGATACATTATTCATGATCACACTTTTATTATCTGTTTATTATTATTGTTCATGTTAAGATCATTATGTTAATTGGAACATGGAGAACCACCCGGGAAAACAGTGCTACCACAAGGGAGGAATGGGACCCCTTGGCTGATTAATTAGGAAAGCTAGTGGAAGACTACCTTACCCGAAAGGGGCAAGGGCAGTAGGGGAGTGGTCAGTGTAGGGAGGCCCTCGGGAGGATTTTGCTGCGATGGCGGTCCTGCAAGGGATTCCTGCATTGGAACTTCCTATAAACTGTAGCGGGTTTTCGGAAGCTAGTGGAACTTTGTAAAGGCCTCGTAGTGGATCCCTAGCCATTCACCTCGGTAGTGTCTAAGGGCCTTGCAAACCCTGGCGACATGGGATACACGACTTGTGGGTAAAGATGCGCAACCTCTGCAGAGTGTAAAACTGGTATACTAGCCGTGCTCACGGTCATGAGCAGCTCGGACACTCACATGATTAAATTATGGAACTTAAACTCAATTTGTCATATGCATTGCATCGCAGGTGAAGTTGTTACTTTTGTTCTACTATTTAACTCGGTTGGTATTTACTTATACTTAGTAACTGCTAATAAAACTTTGACCAACTTTAAAAGCAATGCTCAGCTCTAGCCATCTTCTTTGGTAAGCCTTACACTTCACGTGAGCTCCCACCTTTGGCGAGTTCATGCACATTATTCCCCACAACTTGTTGAGCGATGAACGTATGTGAGCTCACTCTTGCTGTCTCACACACCCCACAGGTCAAGAACAGGTACCACCGGATGAGGCGCTTGGAGGATGCTGTGACAAGTTCGTGAGAGGTCTAGGTCGTCGTCTCCCAGTCAACTTTGGGTTGCTGGACCGTTGTCTCCTTATAATGTAATTATTTATTTTGTATAGAACTCCTGTTATATATAAAGATGTGACATTCGATCCTGTGCCACTATACATCATATGTGTGAGACTTGGTCCCAGCATACCTGGTGTTTATGTTCGCGCCCGGGTCTTGGTGCCCCGAAATCCGGGTGTTACAGAAGTGGTATCAGAGGAATGTTGACTGTAGGACGAAGCCTAGATAGAACTGGACAACCATTGTCTACTTACCTTACTCTGATCCTTTCTAAACTTTTCTTAATCTTTTCTCATCTAATTCCGCTTTACTCTGATTATTCTTACCTTTTTCCTTCTAAAGACAAATGTGGATTTCACACTCTGAAATCCTGTGCCTAAAGTGACCTTTAGGAATAGGAGACCTACTCTCAGGAACAAAAACAAAACTATTTTTATGGTTATCTATGCACTTGAATGTTTTTTCTTATGATATTTGTCTGATTTGGATTTTTGATTGAGTGTGATGGGTTGTGGAGTAATGTCCACAATTACATCTGCATAGGCTTAAATAGAATTCATAAGAAAACTAAGCAATTCAGATCATCCTCCATTAAAATGTATCTATCTCATAGAGATCCCTCTAATCTTAAAAGACTCTCCCATATCTAATAGATTCATCGTATCTTATAAGATTCTCTCTTATCTTACTAGATCCACCTCATTTTAAAAAAGATTCTTCTTACCTTAATAAATTCATCTTATCTTGGAGAGATTCTATCTTATCATAACATATCTAACCAATCTCAAAAGATTCTAACATATCTTAATAATACATATTGACCTATCTAACCTAAACTAGTCTAATCTAGTCATATCCAATCTAATCTAGATCTTACCTTATCTAATGTGACCTGATCTAGTGTGGTCTAATGTTATCTAACCTAATGTGGTCCACCTAAACAGATTAATGACACTAGTGGAAGAGATTAGACCCTACTAACCATGTATTAACTTAACTTAGCACATTGGATCAACTCAACCATGAGTTAACCCAACCCATAGAGCCATGATGAATGGTATAACCTTTCTATTCCCACCTAACAACAAACAAACTTTTAACCTACATCTTGTAGTCTATCTCACCCATATATATCTCTCATCTTGACAGATTCTATCTTACCCTTGGATATTCACCTTATACGATTGGTTACCCCAATCTGGACATAAAACAAAGATCAAGCCCTACTAAAGAATCTTCAGATTATGACCAGCTACTAGCTTAATCATTCCACTTATTGAATAATTTCCTTTGCAAAACTATTACCATATGCTTCTAACTTTCATGGTCAATACCAGGAAAGGAAAGATTATCACGTAACAACAAACAGAAAATGAATCCTCCAAATTCTCCACCTGTTGAAATCGATCAAGTGGTTGCTGCCCAAAGACTGGTAATACAACAATTAACAGACCTGGTGACCGAGATGCAAAATCAGATAAGACAAGAACGCGAGGAAATACGTCAGGTCCGCCAAGAAATAAGGCAAGCACGGTTGGAGAGACAACAACAACAACAACCTCCACCACCACCACCAGCTCCACCAAGCTACATAGATATAAATTATGATGATTTGTAAGATCTAGATGTTACTTTAGTTAGTAGATGATATGATATTATTTTAGAAGGAACAATAAGGTCTATTGACCCTATGTTTTGTTAAAGAATTATACCTCATGCTGAGATTTCTTTGTTTGTGCATATGTTCCGAGAACAATATGAGTATACATCCCTTTTCTTACAAATCTCGAGGACGAGATTTTTGTTAAGGGGGGTAGGATTTGTAAGACCCAAAATTAGTAGGAAAAAAAATAATATAAACAAAGTATCATAATGCTTTGGAAATTAGGAAATAAGAAAATGATGAGAAAAGGATTTTTCTTTTAAAGGAAACCATTTATACATCCCATGAAATAAATAACAAGGAGAATAAAACTTAAATTAGTAATATTAAAATAGTATGGTTTATATTCACCTTTGGGTTTCAATTGATACATTTGAAAAATCTGAAAACTAAAATAGAAGTATAAATTTGAATTTGGAATAGAAAATAGAAAATAAATGGGAAGGGAAGAAAAGAGAAGTAATATGAAAACATGAGTAATATATTTGAATAAATATTCTCAAACCAAATACTTTTAATTGCACCAAAATGAACCAGTTACAAGTTTGAATTGAATTGGTATTTTAAATTTGAATTTGTGAAAGAATGGAGAAAGGAGAAAATAAAAGAAAAATAAAAGAAAAAGGAAAAGGAACACTATACCTAACTGGGCCGCCAACCTGAATTTCGGCCCATTTGACCAGTCCCTCTGCGCAGCCCAGGCGTGAACGACGTTGCGCCGTGCGCCGACCGGTGGGCCCCCCAGGGCAGCCTCTCGACGCATGTGCTGCGCGCGTGGATGCGTGTATGGCATGTGGGCCCCGCTTGCTAGCCATTGTGCCGCGCCCGCATCTGCTTCTTTGGCCACCAATCCGTGGGTCCCATCCGTCAGGATCTTCCTCCTCCCTCTCTGCGCGCTCCGTGAACAGAATCCCGCGCATGGCGGCGGTACTGCCTCACCGGTCGTGCGAAATCACTGGGAGAATCGGCTCTCAGTTGCCGATCTCGTCCCCGCCCCTCGACTATATAAACCGAACCCCGCATCCTTGATAGCACCAAGCGCACCATCGCCAAGCTTCGCCACGCATGAGTGAGAGAACCGCGGGCAGGGGTCAGGAGGATTGCCGCCGCCCTGGGAACTCGCCCTCACTGCCGATCTGGGCGCGTTGTCGGGCCGTGGAGTATCGCGGGTACGTGGTGAAACCGTCCGTGGTCTCGGCGGGGCAAATCAGGGGGGGTTGGTGCATGTGGGACTGCTCATCGGCGTGTCACCGACGACGGAAATCGCGCCGTCCCGTGGGCAGCCTCTTCCTCGCCTCTATACCCGGTGAGTACCTCTCCGGGGGCTTTGTGTTTGTACGCGCATCGTGTAGAGGGCAATGGGAGGGAGTTTCGGGCTCGGATTTGGCGGTTTAGCGATCCGCGGCCATGGCGCCGCCGTAGATTGGGCGCGCCACCGTGGCATGGGAGCACGGGGGTAGAAGACGGGCCCGTGATCGTTGATCACGTAATAAACGGATAAGATTAGATCTTGACTTGGAGCATTGGCGACCGTTGGATCTCGGAATTGCGGCTATGATCGAACCCTGGCGATACCCCCTTCGAGTCATTAAATCGGGGCCATGAATTCTGGATCCGACGGCTTGGGTCGTGCGCAGATGTATAACTCGTTTGGATCTAATCGGCGCCGTTCGTTTCTAATCGGACGACCAGATCTGGCCGATACCCCTTCGGCCTGGGAATCTTTCTAAAGAGACCCTGTCTTTTTCCCGAATCAACCCGCCGTCCCTCGCGGTTGTGCTTTGAGTCTTGCGGATTCTTACGCCAGTGACCCTACCTTTTCTAGTATTTGACGCCCAGTCCAGAAAATTAGAAATTCAGTAAAAGGAATTAGAAAATGATTTTTAATACAAAAATAAATGCTGGAATTTGTTTAATTCATAGAAAATGCATATTTAGTCCAAATTAATTCATTCCAGTTCCTATAATTTTATAATATTATTGTTTATCTTATAGTGTCTCTGTTTTGACATGAAAACCATATTAACATGTATATCTCAATTAATCTTATATCAAATACATAAAAACCTTAGAAAAGTCATAACTCCTTCGTTTTAACTCTGATTTGATCCGTTCAAGTTGCGTTAGTCTCGTACAAGCGCGTAGATTATTATTAAGCAATGTATTATTATGTTTGGTGTGATGTTAATTTTGCCTATACCATGTTTGTTTGTATTGCTACGACTAGCGTGAGGTCACGAGTCATCTAAAGAGCAAGAGGTACCTGGAATCTCAAGTCCCAGGCAAGTTGTGCCCTTGATCACTTCTTTTTACCCACTCATGTTCTAATTAATCATAATGATCTGCATAGGTAAATTTTGATGGGACCCAATAGGTTACCCTAGTTTGATTATCTTTATACCTTGTTTACCACTGAACCTTTTTGGGTAGTACTTGCTAGTGCTTTATGTGGTTTTGGGTATGAAGATACATTATTCATGATCACACTTTTATTATCTGTTTATTATTATTGTTCATGTTAAGATCATTATGTTAATTGGAACATGGAGAACCACCCGGGAAAACAGTGCTACCACAAGGGAGGAATGGGACCCCTTGGCTGATTAATTAGGAAAGCTAGTGGAAGACTACCTTACCCGAAAGGGGCAAGGGCAGTAGGGGAGTGGTCAGTGTAGGGAGGCCCTCGGGAGGATTTTGCTGCGATGGCGGTCCTGCAAGGGATTCCTGCATTGGAACTTCCTATAAACTGTAGCGGGTTTTCGGAAGCTAGTGGAACTTTGTAAAGGCCTCGTAGTGGATCCCTAGCCATTCACCTCGGTAGTGTCTAAGGGCCTTGCAAACCCTGGCGACATGGGATACACGACTTGTGGGTAAAGATGCGCAACCTCTGCAGAGTGTAAAACTGGTATACTAGCCGTGCTCACGGTCATGAGCAGCTCGGACACTCACATGATTAAATTATGGAACTTAAACTCAATTTGTCATATGCATTGCATCGCAGGTGAAGTTGTTACTTTTGTTCTACTATTTAACTCGGTTGGTATTTACTTATACTTAGTAACTGCTAATAAAACTTTGACCAACTTTAAAAGCAATGCTCAGCTCTAGCCATCTTCTTTGGTAAGCCTTACACTTCACGTGAGCTCCCACCTTTGGCGAGTTCATGCACATTATTCCCCACAACTTGTTGAGCGATGAACGTATGTGAGCTCACTCTTGCTGTCTCACACACCCCACAGGTCAAGAACAGGTACCACCGGATGAGGCGCTTGGAGGATGCTGTGACAAGTTCGTGAGAGGTCTAGGTCGTCGTCTCCCAGTCAACTTTGGGTTGCTGGACCGTTGTCTCCTTATAATGTAATTATTTATTTTGTATAGAACTCCTGTTATATATAAAGATGTGACATTCGATCCTGTGCCACTATACATCATATGTGTGAGACTTGGTCCCAGCATACCTGGTGTTTATGTTCGCGCCCGGGTCTTGGTGCCCCAAAATCCGGGTGTTACACATATAGAGTCTTTAACAAGTCCTCAGGACTTGTTGAAGTTTCTTGTGACGTTGTGTTTGATGAGACTAACGGCTCTCAAGTAGAGCATGTTGATCTTGATGAGATAGGTGAAGAACAGGCTCCATGCATAGCGCTAAGGAACATGTCTATTGGGGATGTGTGTCCTAAGGTATCCGAAGAGCCTCCACATGCACAAGATCAACCATCCTCCTCCATGCAAGCATCTCCACCAACTCAAATTGAGGATGAGGCTCAAGATGTTGAACAAGAAGATGAGCCACCTCAAAATGACGGCAACGATCAAGGGGGAGATGCAAATGATGAAGACAAGGAGGATGAACAACCAAGGCCGCCACA
Organism: Zea luxurians; assembly: GCA_029449295.1. NCBI lineage: Eukaryota > Viridiplantae > Streptophyta > Magnoliopsida > Poales > Poaceae > Zea > Zea luxurians. The sequence goes on along the minus strand of JAOPSE010000021.1, from coordinate 51,693,529 downwards.
CCCAAGAGTCCACCAAGCAATACAACGAGATCACCCCGTCAACACCATCCTCGGCGACATTCATAAGGGGGTAACTACTCGATCTCGTGTTGCACATTTTTGTGAACATTACTCTTTTGTTTCCTCTATTGAGCCACACAGGGTAGAGGAAGCACTTCAAGATTCGGATTGGGTGATGGCGATGCAAGAGGAGCTCAACAATTTCACAAGGAATGAGGTATGGCATTTAGTTCCACGTCCTAATCAAAATGTTGTAGGAACCAAGTGGGTCTTCCGCAACAAACAAGACGAGCATGGTGTGGTGACAAGGAACAAAGCTCGACTCGTGGCCAAGGGGTATTCACAAGTCGAAGGTTTGGATTTTGGTGAAACCTATGCACCCGTAGCTAGGCTTGAGTCAATTCGCATATTATTGGCCTATGCTACTTACCATGGCTTCAAGCTTTATCAAATGGACGTGAAGAGTGCCTTCCTCAATGGACCAATCAAGGAGGAGGTCTATGTTGAGCAACCTCCCGGCTTTGAAGACAGTGAGTACCCTAACCATGTTTATAGGCTCTCTAAGGCGCTTTATGGGCTCAAGCAAGCCCCAAGAGCATGGTATGAATGCCTTAGAGATTTCCTTATTGCAAATGGCTTCAAAGTCGGCAAAGCCGATCCTACTTTATTCACCAAAACACTTGATAATGATTTGTTTGTATACCAAATTTATGTTGATGATATTATATTTGGGTCTACTAACAAATCTACATGTGAAGAATTTAGTAGGATCATGACACAGAAATTCGAGATGTCTATGATGGGGGAGTTGAAGTATTTTCTAGGATTTCAAGTCAAACAACTCCAAGAGGGCACATTCATTTGCCAAACAAAGTATACTCAAGACATTCTAAGCAAGTTTGGAATGAAGGATGCCAAGCCCATCAAGACTCCCATGGGAACAAATGGGCATCTCGACCTCGACACGGGAGGTAAGTCCGTGGATCAAAAGGTATACCGGTCGATGATTGGTTCATTGCTTTATTTATGTGCATCTCGACCGGACATTATGCTTTCCGTATGCATGTGTGCAAGATTCCAAGCCGACCCTAAGGAATCACACCTTATGGTCGTAAAACGAATCTTGAGATATTTGGCTTATACTCCTAAGTTTGGGCTTTGGTACCCTCGGGGATCCACATTTGATTTGATTGGTTATTCGGATGCCGATTGGGCGGGGTGTAAGATTAATAGGAAGAGCACATCGGGGACTTGCCAGTTCTTGGGAAGATCCTTGGTGTCGTGGGCTTCAAAGAAGCAAAATTCGGTCGCTCTTTCTACCGCCGAAGCCGAGTATATTGCCGCAGGCCATTGTTGCGCGCAATTGCTTTGGATGAGGCAAACCCTGCGGGACTACGGTTACAAATTAACCAAAGTTCCTCTTCTATGTGATAATGAGAGTGCAATCCGCATGGCGGATAATCCCGTTGAGCATAGCCGCACTAAACACATAGCCATTCGGTATCATTTTCTTCGGGATCACCAACAAAAGGGGGATATCGAGATTTCATACATTAACACTAAAGATCAATTAGCCGATATCTTTACCAAGCCACTTGATGAACAATCTTTTACCAGACTTAGGCATGAGCTTAATATTCTTGATTCTAGGAATTTCTTTTGCTAAACTTGCACACATAGCTCATAAGAATACCTTTGATCATGTCTCTTTTATATGCTATGACTAATGTGTTTTCAAGTGTATTCCAAACCAAGTCATAGGTATATTGAAAGGGAATTGGAGTCTTCGGCGAAGACAAAGGCTTCCACTCCGCTCTACTACTCATCCTTCGCCGTCGCTCCGCATCACTCTCCAACGTTGGTATAATCTTCACTCATTTATTTTATGACCAAAGGAGGAGAAAGTACTTCTAAGGGCTCTAATAATTCCGGTTTTGGCGATTCATGCCAAAGGGGGAGAAAATATGAGTCCAAAGCAAAAGGACCGCACCACCACCCTAATTTTAAAACTAATGTTTGTCAATCGGATGAAAAAATTTCAAAATTGGTATATCTTTGTGCTCTAAAGGGGGAGCAAGTAATATTTTCAAAATTGATGTCTTAAAACCCTCTTGAACACTAAGAGGAGACCTTTTTGAGGGGGAGTTTTGTTTAGTCAAAGGAAAAGCATTTGGAACAAAGGAAGAAAATTTCAAAACTTGAAAATGCTTTGCAAAATCTTATTCATTTACCTTTGACTATCTTGCAAAAGGACTTTGAAAAGAATTTACAAAAGAGTTTGCAAAAACAAAACTTGTGGTGCAAATATGGTCCAATATGTCAAAAACAAAGAAAACAATCCATGCGCATCATGTAAGTATTTATATTGGCTCAATTCCAAGCAACCTTTGCACTTACATTATGCAAACTAGTTCAATTATGCACTTCTATATTTGCTTTGGTTTGTGTTGGCATCAATCACCAAAAAGGGGGAGATTGAAAGGGAATTAGGCTTACACCTAGTCCCTAAATAATTTTGGTGGTTGAATTGCCCAACACAAATATTGGACTAACTAGTTTGCTCTAGTGTATAAGTTATACAGGTGCAAAAGGTTCACACTTAGCCAATAAAATGACCATGTGTTGGGTTCAACAAAAGGGCAAAGGAGCAACCAAAGGCTCCTCTGGTCTGGCGCACCGGACTGTCCGGTGTGCCACCGGACAGTGTCCGGTGCACCAGAGGACTTCAGCTCAAACTCGTCGCCCTCGGGAAATTTCCAGAGCCTGCGCACTAAAATGCACCGGACTGACCGGTGTACACCGGACAGTGTCCGGTGCTCATTTGAGACGCGGCTCAGGAATTCGCCAGTCTCGGGAATTCGCAAAGGCTGCTCCGCTATAATTCACCGGACATGTCCGGTGTACACCGGACTGTCCGGTGCAACCTCGGGGCAACGGCAACTTCGCGCCAACGGTCACCTGCAGGCGCATTTAATGCGCGCCAGAAGCGCACAGTCGTCAGGCACGCGGGAGCATGCGCCACCGGACACTCTACAGTGCATGTCCGGTGCGCCACCGGACATCAAGGCGGGCCCAGAGACAGAGCTCCAACGGTTGACCCAACGGCTATTTGGTGACGTGGCTGTCGCACCGGACTGTCCGGTGCACCATACGAAAGACAGCCTCCACCAACGATCAAGTTTGGTGGTTGGGGCTATAAATACCCCAACCACCCCACCATTCATTGCATCCAAGTTTTCCAGCTTCCAACCACTATACAAGAGCTAGCATTCATTGCAAAGCACACCAAAAGAGATCAAATCCTCTCCCAACTCCACACAAAGCCCTAGTGACTAGAGAGAGTGATTTGTAGTGTCCATTTGAGCTCTTGCGCTTGGATCGCTTCTTTTTCTTTGGCATTCTTTCTTGTGATCAAACACTCACTTGTAATTGAGGCAAGAGACACCAATTGTGTGGTGGTCCTTGTGGGAAGTTTGATTCCCAAGTGATTTGAGAAAGAGAAGCTCACTCGGTCCGAGGGACCGTTTGAGAGAGGGAAGGGTTGAAAGAGACCCGGCCTTTGTGGCCTCCTCAACGGGGAGTAGGTTTGAGAGAACCGAACCTCGGTAAAACAAATCCGCGTGTCTCACTTCATTATTCGCTTGCGATTTGTTTTGCACCCTCTCTCGCGGACTCTATTATATTTCTAACGCTAACCCGGCTTGTAGTTGTGATTATTTTTGAGATTTTCAGTTTCGCCCTATTCACCCCCCCTCTAGGCGACTTTCACTAACCAAGGACAGTCTAGAAGTAGTTCTCGCCCCCGATATAATACTACCCCAAGTACACCAGCTCGTGGCGGTTCCGGGCAGCAAACTCAACAGACACAAACTGTTACTCCTTAGGCAAGCACCCCAGCAGGACCCGTTGCTCCTAACACATCCAGCAACAGGGAATGCTTCAAGTGTGGACAATCGGGACACTATGCCAACTACTGTCCCAACAGGGCTACCTACACTACACTGGCTCCAATGAAGCAGGGTCAGGCTTCGGCAGGAAAGAGTCAGCCCTTATCTATCAACCGGGGACAAGCCAATCATGCAGAAGTAGAAGCTGAACCTGGCGAACTTGAAATTCAAGAAGAAGTGCTAGTTGAAGATGAAGTAGTCGGTGAAGAAGTCAACGAGCAACAAGAGTAGAGCACATATATATAAATAAACATAAATATATATATATTTAAGTACTATTTGTAAAAACTAAATATTATTTTAGCTAGTAGTTAGTATTTTACTATTTTAGGAATAATAATAAGGTCTATTTGACCCTGTGTTTTGCTAATAAGTTATGCATCATGCTGAGATTTTGTTTGTGCATATGTTTTGAGACAATATGGCTATACATCCCTTTTCTTACAAATCTCGAGGACGAGATTTCTGTTAAGGGGGGTAGGATTTGTAAGACCCAAAATTAGTAGAAAAAATATAATATAATTATAAAATAAATAAACATATATAGTATTATAATGCTTTGAGAATTAGGGAATGAGAAAAAACTAGAGGATTATATTCACATTAGTATTAATTTTGGCACTTGGGAATTTGAAGTCCAAAATAGTTGTTTTGAATTTAAATTGAATGTGGAAATGAAAACAAAATAGGAAATTATAAAAGAAAGGAAAAAGATAAAACTCGCTTGGGCTGAAACTTACCCCGACGGCCCACTCGGTTTTCTCTCCCTCGGCCCATTTCCAAATTCCCACCCGGGCAACCCATGTTCTCCCCCGCGCGTGGCTAGCTTTGGATGCCAGGTGGGCCTGCACTGTCATACTCTTTTGAATGCCCATGTTCCACTGCGATGTGGGTCGACTCCGTCAGAAGCATCTCTTTCGTCGTTCCGCTGCGTTCGGTAACATACCACGCGCCTCGTGGCCAAACTCGCCGGGAACCTCAGCCTCCGCGTGCGCGAACTCCCTCCCCCTTGTGCTATAAATGCCGAGCGTCGTGCCCCCATTCACCTTAACTCGGGTTAACGGCTCCGCCCAGGCTGCTAGTTCGCCACCGTTGGGGAAACGAGATCCGCCGCGAACGAATCATCGGTACGCCGTCGGTAGAGACTCGATAGCGGGACTAGGAGCTTCACCCCGTCCTCAGGCGAGTGCCCGTGGCCCCTCCAAGCACTTTTTAGCACGCTGGGCACTGGTAATTCTTCACCGGAGCTTCTTCACCACCGCCGTGCCGCCATCCTCCGTCGCTTGGGTTCTAGTGGACCCGTCTACCGGTAAATTGCCCTCTCCATTGTTCGTCGTCATCCCTACTACCTTTTGCGCCAACCCGTTCTCTATTTGGGGCATCATCGTGTTAGTCGTGTTGAGCTCTGTTGACATGCCACCGTGGGATCTAGGTGTGCTGCCACGGTGGGGTTCTCGGGTGTAGGGTGGGGCGCCATCCGTCCGATCTGCGTTGGACGTGGGCGATTAGAACAGAACGTACCCTTTCGACCCATTAAACCGTAGTCATTGATATGTGAACCAAGGGCTTGGATCACGTACCGGTTCAGCATAAGTCTGGTTTAATCTGAGCCGTTGAAACATGATCGGGTGACTCACGATCCCCGATACCCCTTCAGCCAAGCGAATATGCAGAAGAGCCCCTCCACTTTTCAACAACCAACCCGCCGTCCATGAAGGGTTAGCCTGAGTCTTAGGGAAATTGTGATTTAGGCCCCTGTGTTTCTCTGGTATTGGCGCCCAGTCCAGAGCTCAAGGAAAATCCGATAAATGAATTTAGAAATTGATTTCCAATGCAAAAATAATTCTAGAAGCTTGTATAATTCATAGAAAATTCATATTAAGTCCAAATTGATCCATTCCAGTTTCTATAATTTTGTAATATTATTATTTATCAACTAGTGTCTCTATTTTGACATGAAAACCATATTAAAATCTATCTCCTAATTAAATCTTGTACCTAGCACCTAGAACTTTTGAAAATTCATAACTTAAAATCCATAACTACAAAATTAATGATTTCTGTTCCTATGATCTTATTTTTATATATAGATTATTATTATGTATTTTGTACTTATGTTTGGTGTAATGTTAATGTTGCCTATACAATGTTTGTCTGTATTGCTACGTTTAGCAGGTAGGACACGAGTCATCTGAAAAGCAAGTTGGTACCTGGAATCTCAAGTCCCAGGCAAGTTATGCCCTTGATCACTTCTTTTTACCCAATCATGTTTTTATTAATCATAATGATCTGCATAGGTTAATTTTGATGGGATCCAATAGGTTACCCTAGTTTGACTATCTTTATACCTTGTTTACCACTAAATTTTTGGGTAGTACCTGCTATTGCTTTATGTGGTTTTGGGTATAGAGATACACATTATTATTCATGATTATAGTTTTATTATTAGTTGTTATTTACTGTTCATGATAAGATCATTATGTTAATTGGAACATGGAGAACCACCCGGGAAAACAGTGCTACCATAAGGGTGGAATGGGACGCCCTTGGCTGACTAATTAGGAAAGCTAGTGGAGGACTACCTTACCCGAAAGGGGCAAGAGCAGTAGGGGAGTAGTCAGTGTGGGGAGGTCCTTGGGTTGATTTTGCTGCGATGGCGGTCAGACGAGGGATCCCTTCATTGGAGCTTCCTAGAAACTGTAGCGGGTTTTCTGAAGCTAGTGGAACTTTGTAAAGGCCTCATAGTGTTACCCTGCCTCACCTCCTCGATAGAGGTGTATGGGAGTGGCCTTCTTTTGGCAGATGGGTAACATGACTTGTGGGTAAAGATGCACAACCTCTGCAGAGTGTAAAACTAGTATATTAGCCATGCTCACTGTCATGAGCAGCTCGGACACTCACATGATTAATTTATGGAACTAAATTTAATTTGTCATATGCGTTGCATCAGGTGTTGTTATTAATTTTGTTCTACTACTCAATTGGGTTGGTATTTACTTATACTTAGTAATTGCTAATAAAACTTTGACCAACTTTAAAAGCAATGCTCAGCTTCAACCATCCTCTTTGGTAAGCCTTACTCTTCACATGAGCTCCCACCTTTGTGGCGAGTTCATGCACATTATTCTCCACAACTTGTTTAGCGATGAACGTATGTGATCTCACTCTTGCTATCTCACACCCCCACAGGTCAAGAATAGGTACCGCAGGATGAGGCACATGGAGGATGCTGTGACGAGTTCGTGAGAGATCTAGGCCGTCGTCTCCCAGTCAACTTTGGGGTTGCTGGATCGTTGTCTCCTTATGATGTAATTATTTATTTATTTTTTACAGAACTCCTATTACATATTAAAGATGTGACATTTGTTTCTATACCACTATTCATCATATGTGTGAGACTTGGTCCTAGCACACCTTGTGATTATTTCGCACCCAGGTTTTGGACCCCTAAAATCCAGGTGTGGGTAGGACATGCTCCAGGCCCTACTTCGGACCTAGGGCATTGAAGCAATGCCTCAATTAGGATTAGGGCAGGACATGCTCCAGGCTCTACTTCGGACCTAGGACATGCTCCAGGCCTACTACCGCAGGGTGCAAACCTTTGCATTGAAGCAAGGCCTCAGCCCATATTAAATGCAAGGCGGCCGAGGCGTGCTCTAACCAAGCGCACGGTATGGGCACGTCTCTATGACCGCTTCGCGCATTATCGAGGCACGTTGTAGCGTGGCAGTGCCGCGCGCTTTAAATGCCCACTCAGCGTGCCGCACGCGGCCAGGGCCGCTGCGTGACGCACGCGAGCGGCGCCATCATGACACGCCATTCGAGCAGATATCATATCTGTTACAGTGCCCACCCGAACGTGACAGTTCAAGTGGCTACTCACGCCCCCTACACACATCAGGCGTGCCAGGCAACACCACACCCTACTGTAACAGGCCGTCGCCCGCTTGCGGACAGGACAATGCGTGGCAGAGGCTGGTAAGGAAATCGGCACGACGACCAAGGGTAGATCTCTATTTGTCGACATAGATTAGTGTCGGCGTTTCGAGACCGGGGGGTCCCTCGGGCCGACGAGTGAGTGTCGCCGCGTGCCCCAGCCCAGATGGGTCGAGCGCGTGGGCGAGCGCAAAGGGGGGAAAGGAGCGAGGCGGCCGGAGACCGGCGTGAGAGAGGTGGGAATCCCGCGGCCTTCGTGTTCGTCCTGCGCCCAGGTCGGGTGCGCTTGTAGTAGGGGGTTACAAGCGTCTACGTGGGAGAGGGAAGCGAGCAGCCCCAAGAGAGCGCCTGTCCCGTCCTCGTCCCCGCGCGGCCAACCTTCTCTAAGAGGGCCCTGGTCCTTCCTTTTATAGGCGTAAGGAGAGGATCCAGGTGTACAATGGGGGTGTAGCAGAGTGCTACATGTCTAGCGGGGGAGAGCTAGCGCCCCAAGTACATGCCGATGTGGCAGCCGGAGAGATTTTGGCACCCAGCTGGTGTGATGTCGTGACCGTCGGAGGAGCGACGGAGCCTGGCGGAGGGACAGCTGTCGGAGCGGTTGAGTCCTTGCGGACGTCCTCCTGCTTCCGTAAGAGAGCTGAGAGCCGCCGTCGTCACAGAGCATGCGGGGCGCCATCATTGCCTATCTGGCGGAGCTAGCCAGATGGGACACCGGTCTTGTTCTCTGCGGCCCGAGTCAGCTCGGGGTAGGGTGATGATGGCGCTTCCTGTTGACGTGGCTGGCCTATGCCCTAGGTTGGGCGACGTGGAGGCTCCTCCGAAGCCGAGGTCGAGTCTGTCTTCCATGGCCGAGGCCGAGTCCGAGCCCCTGGGTCGGGCGAGGCGGAGGTCGTTCGGCAGAGGCCAGGGTGGAGTCCGAGCCCTGGGGTCGGGCGAAGCAGAGTTCCTCGTCTTCTGGGGCTGAGCCCGAGTCCGAGCCCTAGGTCGGGCGGAGCGGAGTTCGCCGTCTTTCGGGACTTAGCCCGAGTCCGAGCCCTGGGTCGGGCGGAGCGGAGTTCGCCGTCTTCCGGGACTTAGCCTGAGTCCGAGCCCTGGGTCGGGCAGAGCGGAGTTCGCCGTCTTCCGGGACCTAGCCCGAGTCCGAGCCCTAGGTTGGGCGGAGCGGAGTTCGCCGTCTTCCGGGACCTAGCCCGAGTCCGAGCCCTGGGTCGGGCGGAGCGGAGTTCGCCGTCTTCCGGGACCTAGCCCGAGTCCGAGCCCCGGGTCGGGCGGAGCTAGCTTCCTATGGTGCCTTTGGCAGGGCCTGACTGCCTGTCAGTCTCACTCTGTCAAGTGGCACTGCAGTCGGAGTGGCGCAGGCGGCACTGTCCTTCTGTCAGGCCGGTTAGTGGAGCGGTGAAGTGACGGTGGTCACTTCGGCTCTGCCGGAGGGCACGCGTCAGGATAAAGGTGTCAGGTCACCTTTGCATTAAATGCTCCTGCGACTTGGTCGGTCGGTGCGGCGATTTAGTCAGGGTTGCTTCTTAGCGAAGGCAGGGCCTCGGGCGAGCCGGAAATATGTCCGCCGTTGGAGGGGGGCCTCGGGCGAGACGGAAATCCTCCGGGGTCGGCTGCCCTTGTCCGAGGCTAGGCTCGGGAGAGGCGTGATCGAGTCGCTCGAATGGACTGATCCCTGACTTAATCGCGCCCATCAGGCCTTAGCAGCTTTATGCTGATGGGGGTTACCAGCTGAGAATTAGGAGTCTTGAGGGTACCCCTAATTATGGTCCCTGACAGTAGCCCCCGAGCCTCGAAGGGAGTGTTAGCACTCGCTTGGAGGCTTTCGTCGCACTTTTTTCCAAGGGGACCAGCCTTTCTCGGTTGCATTTTGTTCCGGTGGGTGCGCGCGAGCGCACCCGCCGGGTGTAGCCCCCGAGGCCTCGGAGGAGTGGTTTCACTCCTTCGAGGTCTTAATGCCTCGCGTAATGCTTCGGCTGGTCTGGTTGTTCCCTCATGCGAACTGGTCGTAGCCCGGGTGTACGGTCGGGGCCCAAGCTCTTGGGCTGGTATGTTGACGCTGTCAACGGTTCGACCGGAGCTGGGTTTGCGAGAGCAGCCCCCGAGCCTCCGCACAGGGCGAGAGGGCGATCAGGGACAAACTCGGCTTTTTTACATACGCCCCTGCGTCGCCTTTCCGCAAGGAGGAGGGGGGAAGCGCCATGTTTCCCTCGATGGGCGCCGAACATGGTGTCTCCGGTGAGCTGCAAGCGGGTAATCCGAGTGGACGTCCGTGCCCCGTTCGTTAGGGGTCGGCTAGGGGCCCAGAGGCACGCCCAAAAGTACCTACAGGTGATCTGCCGGACCCGGTCCCCTGGCGACGGGGTCCGAGGGCTCGATGCCTCCCCCTGATGGGATTCCGTTACAAGATCGCTCCCGCTGGTCTCGAAAATGTCCTAGGGTACCTCGGGAGCGCAGCCCGAGCCTTGGTTATGTATCGAACGTACCCCTAGTCATCCCTTGCTCGGCGTCTGAGGCGACTGTGAACCCTTCGGGGGCCAGCCTTCGAACCCCTGATCAGTAATGGGCGCGGAGCCCGAGTAGCCTGAGGCGGCCGTGGAACCCTTCGGGGGGCCGGCCTTCGAACCTCTGACCAGTAGTGGGTGTAAGGCCCACGCGATCTGAGGCGGCTGTCGAACCCTTCGGGGGGGCAGCCTTCGAACCTCTGATCAGTAGGGAGGCTCGGAGCCTGGTTCCTTCACGGGGAAGGATCCTTTTCGGGGTATCCCCCTTTCCCGGTCCCTGCTGCAAGAGATAGAGAAAGAGGAAAAAAGGAAAATGATACGAAATCGAACGACGCGGCGTACCTTTTTTGTCGCAGTTATTACGGCGAAGGCAAAGCGTCACCCACTGCTCTCGCCGGAAGCGCCGCCTGTCCTGCCGCGGAGGTAATGCGACGGGGCGAGCGGTTGGCGGGGCGGCCGTTGCGCGTGCACGAGCCGTTCGAGGAACGGATCACGGCCGCGTTGTCTTCACGCCGTGAGAGGGGGTTCTCTTGCTGCCCCCGGATGGGACGTGAGCTTGGCTGATGACGTGACCGCTGCTCCCGCCCGCCTGCCACCATCATTACCGCCGGCCCACTTTTGGCCGCATTGACCGCCGCGTCAGGCTGGCGCTGCTGGGTCGTGCGCTGGGTCGCCTCGAGTCACGGTATTGGTTCCGCAATCGAGGAGGCACGGTGGTGGCGCAAGTGGCGGTGCAGTTGCTTGCATGCAGCATCCGGCGCGCCGGTTGCGTGATGCGTGGGCCTGGGCCTCCATGCTGGCGTGTCGGGAGTCGGAGAAGCGCGTCCACTTGGCGCGGTTGCATGCCGCCTGCATGGCTGCCCGCCTCTTTCGCCAGTTGGTCTGGGCAAAAGTGGAGGGTCACTTGTAACCGCTGGGCGGTCGTGTGCACCACGCGCGGCGGTTTGGCTTCTTCTGCTCTGAGTCGGTTTGCATGACATGCGGGACCCAGCCCCCGCGCCGCAGGGGAGGGCCTTGGAGCGTGTTGGAGAAGACTCAGGCCGTGACTGTTTGGGGCGCAAGTAGGGAGAGTTGCCTTTAAAAGGAGGGCGACCCCTTTCGAAAGGCGACCATGTCTTCTCGCTCCCTTATGCATCGCGTCCTTCCACCTTCCAAGCCCCCGGATGGGGGATACCCGCCGTCTTTTCGCCTCATCGTTGGAGGAACGCAACTCCGTGGGAGTTGGTACCTTTCAGCCATCGTTCGGCTTCAAGGATTTTCATCATGCAGCCCGGCTGCACCCCTCCGCCGGCGGTCACCCAAGATGGTGACCTCCAGTTTGACGGTGGGGGAAAGCGAGCCGGGCCACGGCCTCTGCCCCTCCCTCAGCCTCAAGGATTTTCGTCATCCAGGCCAAGATGGAGGATGAGGCGAGTCGGGGGGCTGCCTCCGCGTGGGTCGGTTACCCTTTTCTTCCCCTGGCGTCTGGGGGAGAATGGCATCCTCCAGCTTCGCGGAGACTTCCTCCAGCCATGCCGGGAAAGGCGGGCCGTCGTCACTCAGCCAGGGCGCAGCACTACGTCCTCCGTCCGGACGACAGTTGCGCCGCATACCGTGAGGGCGGCGCCTACGCTCGGGGCGGTTCTGGCTAGGGCGAAGACCTGCCGGCGCGCTTCGAGGCATCGGCAGCCGGAGACGGCTTCTCTACCGATGAGATTGCCAACTCCGCCAGTAGCCCTGGGTCTCCGTCTCCCGGCCTGAATGGCTGGCTCTCGTCCTCGGTGGGTGAGAGTCCTTCTGCCGTAGCACCTACCCCGAAGCCGCTGCTGAAGCTGCTTCGTCGCCCGGGGCGGGGGTGGTTGTCGCTGTTGCCGGATCGGACGACGGCAGGCCGCCCGTCGGCCCGCGATCGCTCCGCGGGTTCCCCAATCTTGTGGGGTTGTTCGTACCCGCGGGGACGGAACCAGAGTTCCGTTTGTAATGGCACTTTGAATGCCAGTGTTTTTTGTTCATTGCGGCTGTCGAGGCCTGAACATGTATGTAATTTTGGCACGGAGCCGTGTTTTTTCCTCATTTTCGAGCACTAAGACTCGCCTGTTGGTTGTCTGAACCGCTTCACCAAGCATGAGTCGCCCCGTGTCAAGGTGACGAGTGAGGTATCCGTATCCCGGAGGCGTAGGAGTCCCTCGGCTCGGTCGGCCTTGTTGTCTGAGGCTCCTCTAGCTCAGTTAAAGGGACCCCTTGGCCGCTCTTCGACGAGCTGAGGCCAGGGGTAGCGATATCAGCATGAACAGAGGCGGAGTTGGCTCGAAAATGAAACCTGGTTGGCCGGAGCCTAGCCGGGTTGTCCGTTAGCGGGACCGACGCCGGAATCGATCAGCCGAGGCCTCAGGTCGGGCTGGCGCCCTTGGAAGATGGTTGGCCGAGGCCCCAGGGGTAACCGGCCGAGCCGCCTGCTCGGGCCGGATTCCCGGAGAAGTCCCTGGCAGTGATTGTCCTGGCGTGACGATGACGTCGTCCTCCAGAGTGGGGATCCTTGGACCGCGTCGCCGTCCGAGGCTAGGTCGGACCTTACTGAAGGTGTCGTCGATGCTGAGGGTGTTACTGCCCCCTTCCAACGTCAAGACCCGAGCCTGCATGATCAGAGTGTCTTGTAGCGTGTGCCTTCTGCAGCCGCTGAGGCCAGAATATACACACCCTCGCTGTGTTGTAAAGCTGCGTCTCCTTTCCTCTTGTTTCGAATATCTGGACTTTTTTGTCGGTAACAGGGATGTTTGTGCGAGCGAGAGTTGCTTCTCGCGGAAGGTGACGAGTGAGGTATCCGTATCCTGGAGGCGTGGGAGTCCCTCGGCTCGGTCGGCCTTGCCGCTTACGCGCACTTTCACCCGTCCATGAGGCCCTGTCACCGACTCAGTCGAGAAGGCTCGAAGGATCGCTTCGGCAGAAGAGCTTCTGAACGTGAAGACTTGTTCGGTCCGCGGAATCACTTTATCCGAACGCGAGTTACTTATCACAGAAGGTGATGAGTGAGGTATCCGTATCCCGGAGGCGTAGGAGTCCCTCGGCTCGGTCAGCCTTGGCTGCTTACGTGTACTTCGTCGTTTTCAGGATCCACTTTTCGACGTAGTCAGAAAGCACGAAAGATATTCTGGCAGAAGAGATCTTTTTTCGAGGAAAATTTCAACGCAGAGGGGGTTCCCCCCTTTAGCCCCCGAGGGAGGGTCGGGCTTTGCCGAGGCGAGGCCGACCCTTCCTTGATGACTAAACTTTGCGCGGATGCGAGGTATATGAACAACTTGAAAACATCTTAAGGGTAGAAGCGACGTAGCTGTTGGATGTTCCAAGCGTTGTCGTAGACCTCGCTTTGACTGTTGGCCAGCTTGTACGTTCCGGGCTTCAGAACTTTGGCGATGACGAATGGCCCCTCCCAGGGGGGCGTGAGCTTGTGCCTCCCTCGGGCATCTTGCCGTAGCCGAAGCACCAGGTCGCCCACCTGGAGGTCTCGGGGCCGGACCCCTCGGGCATGGTAGCGTCGCAGGGACTGCTGGTACCGCGCCGAGTGTAGCAAGGCCTTGTCCCGAGCCTCTTCCAGCTGGTCCAGCGAGTCTTCTCGGCTAGCTTGGTTGCTTTGATCGCTGTAGGCCCTCGTCCTCGGGGAGCCATATTCCAGGTCAGTGGGCAAGACGGCCTCAACCCCGTAGACCAGGAAGAATGGCGTGAAACCCGTGGCCCGGCTCGGCGTTGTCCTCAGGCTCCAGACCACCGAGGGGAGTTCCTTCATCCATCGCTTGCCGAACTTGTTGAGGTCGTTGTAAATCCGAGGCTTGAGCCCTTGTAGAATCATGCCGTTGGCACGCTCTACTTGCCCATTCGACATGGGATGAGCTACGGCGGCCCAGTCCACCCGGATGTGGTGATCCTCGCAGAAGTCCAAGAATTTTCTGCCGGTGAACTGGGTACCATTGTCGGTGATGATGGAGTTCGGGACCCCGAAGCGATGGATGATGTTGGTGAAGAACGTCACCGCCTACTCGGACCTGATGCAGTTCAGAGGTCGGACCTCGAACCACTTGGAGAATTTGTCGATGGCGACCAGCAGGTGCGTGTAGCCCTCGGGCGCCTTCTGCAAGGGGCCGACGAGGTCCAGCCCCACATAGCAAAGGGCCAGGTGATGGGTATCGTCTGCAGAGCCTGAGCGGGCAGGTGGGTTTGCTTCGCATAGAATTGACACCCTTCACAGGTGCGGACAATTCTAGTGGCGTCAGCCACCGCCGTTGGCCAGTAGAAGCCTTGCCGGAAAGCATTCCCGACAAGGGCTCGAGGCGCTGCGTGATGGCCGCAAGCCCCCGAGTGTATCTCTTGCAGGAGTTCCTAACCTTCGGCGACGGAGATGCATCGCTGGAGGATGCCCGAGGGGCTGCGGTGGTAGAGCTCCTTCTCATCGCCCAGCAAGACGAACGACTTGGCGCGTCACGCTACCCGCCGAGCCTCGGCTCGGTCGAGGGGTAGCTCTCCTTGGCGGAGATATTGCAGGTACGGGGTCTGCCAATTTCGATCAGGCGTGGCCCCGCTCCGCTCCTCCTCGATGCGCAGTGCCTCACCCTCGGAGGCCGAGGGTACCTCGGGTTGAACCAAGGCCGCCTCAGGCTCGGGCGAGTCGTCGATTTTGACGGAGGGTTGATGCAGATCCCAGGAGAAGACGTCCGGGGGAACCGTTGTTCGCCCCGAGGCTATTTTTGCCAGCTCGTCCGCAGTCTCGTTGTAGTGCCGAGCGATGTGGTTGAGCTCGAGCCCGTAGAACTTGTCTTCCAGGCGCCGAACCTCATCGCAGTAGGCCTCCATCTTCGGGTCGCGGCAGTGGGAGTTCTTCATGACTTGGTCGATGACGAGCTGCGAGTCACCGCGAGCGTCGAGGCGCCTGACCCCTAGCTCGATGGCGATCCGCAACCCGTTGACCAGAGCCTCGTACTCAACCACATTGTTGGACGCCGGGAAGTGGAGGCGTAGCACATAGCGTAGGTGTTTCCCGAGGGGCGAGATGAAGAGGAGGCCCGCGCCGGCTCCCGTCTTCATCAGCGACCCGTCGAAAAACATGGTCTAGAGCTCCGGTTGGATCGGAGCCGTCGGTAGCTGGGTGTCGACCCATTCGGCTACGAAGTCCGCCAAGACCTGGGACTTGATGGCCTTCCGAGGGGCGAACGAGATTGTCTCGCCCATGATTTCCACCGCCCACTTTGCAATCCTGCCCGAGGCCTCTCGGCATTGGATGATCTCCCCCAGGGGGAAGGATGACACCACAGTTACCGGATGAGACTCGAAGTAGTGTCGCAACTTCCGCCGCGTCAGGATCACTGCATACAGCAGCTTCTGAACTTGTGGGTAGCGGATCTTGGTTTCGGACAGTACCTCGCTGACGAAGTAAACTGGCCTCTGAACAGGCAATGCATTCCCCTCTTCTTGCCTCTCGACCACAATCGCGGCGCTAACCACCTGAGTGGTCGCGGCGATGTAGACCAAGAGGGCTTCTCCAGTAGCTGGGGGCACCAAGATAGGCGCCTTTGTGAGGAGCGCATTCAGGTTCCCGAGAGCTTCCTCGGTCTCAGGGGTCCAAGTGAAGCGCTCGGCCTTCCTTAAGAGGCGGTACAGAGGCAGGCCTCTTTCGCCGAGGCATGAGATGAAGCGGCTCAGAGCCGCGAGACATCCCATGACCCTCTGTACGCCCTTTAAGTCCTTGATGGGACCCATGCTGGTGATGGCTGCGATCTTCTCCGGGTTGGCTTCGATGCCCCGCTCGGAGACGATGAACCCCAAGAGCATGCCCCGGGGCACCCCGAAGACACACTTCTCGGGATTGAGCTTGACGCCTTTCGCCTTGAGACATCGGAATGTCACTTCAAGGTCGGAGAGGAGGTCGGAAGCTTTCCTCGTCTTGACTACGATGTCATCGACGTAGGCCTCGACCGTGCGACCGATGTGTTCGCCGAACACATGGTTCATGCACCGCTGGTACGTCGCGCCCGCATTCCTCAAACCGAACGGCATGGTGACATAGCAGTACATGCCGAAGGGCGTGATGAAAGAAGTCGCGAGCTGGTCAGACTCTTTCATCCTGATTTGGTGATACCCTGAGTAGGCGTCGAGGAAAGACAGGGTTTCGCACCCAACAGTGGAATCCACGATTTGATCGATGCGAGGCAGAGGGTAGGGAACCTTCGGACATGCTTTGTTGAGACCAGTGTAGTCTACACACATCCGCCATTTCCCCCCTTTCTTTCTCACAAGCACAGGGTTGGCAAGCCATTCGGGATGGAATACCTCTTTGATGAATCCGGCTGCCATTAGCTTGTGGATCTCCTCACCTATCGCTCTGCGCTTCTCCCCGTCGAATCGGCGCAGAGGCTGCTTGACGGGTCGGGCTCCGGCCCGAATATCCAGCGAGTGCTCGGCGACATCCCTCGGTATGCCGGGCATGTCCGAGGGACTCCACGCGAAGACGTCGGCGTTCGCGCGGAGAAAGTCGACGAGCACTGTTTCCTATTTGGGGTCGAGCCCGAAACCGATCCGGATCTGCTTGGAGGCGTCGCCACTGGGGTCGAGGGGGACGTCCTTAACCGTCTCCACTGGCTCGAAGTTGCCGGCATGACGCTTCACGTCTGGCACCTCTTTGGAGAGGCTTTCCAGGTCGGCGATGAGGGCCTCGGCCTCGGCGAGGGCCTCGGCATACTCCACGCACTCCACGTCGCATTCGAACGCGTGTTTGTACGTGGGGCCGACGGTGATGACCCCGTTGGGGCCCGGCATCTTGAGCTTCAGGTAGGTGTAGTTGGGGATGGCCATGAACTTCGCGTAGCATGGCCTCCCCAGTACCGCGTGGTAGGTTCCTCAGAACCCGACCACCTCGAACGTCAGAGTCTCCCTTCGGAAGTTGGAGGGCGTTCCGAAGCAGATGGGAAGGTCGAGTCGTCCGAGGGGCTGGACGCGCTTCCCGGGAATGATCCCGTGGAAGGGCGCAGCGCCTGCTCGGACGGAGGACAGATCGACGCGCAGGAGCCTGAGGGTCTCGGCGTAGATGATGTTGAGGCTGCTGCCCCCATCCATAAGGACCTTGGTGAGCCTGACGTCGCCGATGACGGGGTCGACGACGAGCGGGTATTTCCCCAGGCTCGGCACGTGGTCGGGGTGGTCGTCTCGGTCGAAGGTGATGGGCTTGTCGGACCAGTCTAGATAGATCGGCGCCGCCACCTTGACCGAGCAGACCTCCCGGCGCTCTTGCTTGCGGTGCCGAGCCGAGGCATTCGCCGCTTGCCCACCGTAGATCATGAAGCAGTCGCGGACCTCGGGGAACTCTCCTGCTTGGTGATCTTCCTTCTTGTCGTCGTCGCGGGCCCTGCCACCCTCCACGGGTGGCTCGACCCTGTGGAAGTGGCGCCGAAGCATGACGCACTCCTCAAGGGTGTGCTTGACGGGCCCCTGATGATAGGGGCACAGCTCCTTGAGCATCTTGTCGAAGAGGTTGGCACCTCCGGGGGGGCTTTCGAGGGTTCTTGTGCTCGGCGGCGGCGACAAGGTCCGCATCGGTGGTGTCGCGTTTCGCTTGCGACTTCTTCTTGCCTTTCTTCTTGGCGCCGCGCTGAGTAGACGCCTCGGGAGCATCTTCCGGTGGGCGGTCCTGGGGCTGCTTGTCCTTTCGGAAGATAGCCTCGACCGCCTCCTGGCCAGAGGCGAACTTGGTGGCGATGTCCATCAGCTCGCTCGCCCTGGTGGGGGTCTTGCGACCCAACTTGCTCACCAGGTCGCGGTAGGTGGTGCCGGCAAGGAACGCGTCGATGACATCCAAGTCGGTGATGTTGGGCAGCTCGGTGCGCTGCTTCGAGAATCGCCAGATGTAGTCCCGGAGAGACTCTCCCGGCTGCTGCCGACAGCTTTGGAGGTCCCAGGAATTCCCGGGGCGCACATACGTGCCCTGGAAATTGCCGGCGAAGGCTTGGACCAGGTCATCCCAGTTGGAGATCTGCCCCGGAGACAGGTGCTCCAACCAGGCACGAGCGGTGTCGGAGAGGAACAGGGGGAGGTTGCGGATGATGAGGTTGTCATCGTCCGTTCCACCCAGCTGGCAGGCCAGGCAGTAGTCCGCGAGCCACAATTCCGGTCTCGTTTCCCCCGAGTACTTTGTGATAGTAGTCGGGGGTCGGAACCGGGTCGAGAACGGTGCCCGCCGGATGGCCCGGCTGAAGGCCTGTGGACCGGGTGGTTCGGGCGAGGGACTCCGATCCTCCCCGCTGTCGTAGCGTCCCCCACGCCTGGGGTGGTAACCTCGGCGCATCCTCTCGTTGAGGTGGGCCCGACGGTCGCGATGATGGTGCTCGTTGCCGAGGTGGCCCGGGGCCGCAGGCGCGGTGTTGCGCGTGCGCCCGGTGTAGACCGAGGCTTCCCGCATGAATCGAGAAGTCGCGGCATGAGGTTCCGAGGGGTATCCCTGCCTTCGGGAGGCAGAGCTCTCGGCCCGTCGGACCGCAGCGCCTTCCAGGAGATTCTTGAGCTCTCCCTGGATTCGCCGACCCTCGGTGGTTGATGGCTCCGACAACGCGCGGAGAAGCATCGCTGCTGCAGCCAGGTTCTGACCGACCCCACTGGATGCGGGTGGCGGCCTGACCCTGACGTCATTGGCGACGTGGAGCTGGAGACCCTGGGGCAGGTGACGTATTTCTCCGGCCGGGGGTTGGCCCGCCCATGCCTGCCCGACGTCCCGGCGGATCGGCTCAAGCGCTCCTGCTCCCTCGTCGAGCCTGGCCTGCGCCCCGCGGACTTGCTCGAGCTGTGGGTCGTGACCCCCCGCCGGAACGGGGACCACAGCTAGCTCCCGCGGGATGTCAGCGCGAGGCACCGGCCTAGGGAGATCACCGTCCTCCGGCATGCCGAGATGATTGCCTTCGGAGGGACCCCCTAGATCGACGTGGAAACATTCGTGGCTTGGGCCGCAGTCCTCGTCGTCGAGGCTGCGGCTACCGTCGGAACAGTCGGAGAGGCAGTAGTCACATGCGGTCATGAAGTCCCGCATGGCACTAGGGTTGCCAAGTCCGGAGAAATCCCAACAGATGCTGGGGTCGTCGTCTTCCTCAGACCCGGAGGGCCCATAGGTCGAGACGTCCGTCAGCTGGTCCCAAGGCGACCGCATGCGAAACCCTAGAGGGTTTGAACTCGCCTCTACGAGAGTGCCCGCCAAAGCAAGGTCGCTAGGCGGGTTGAGGCTGAATCCAAATGACGTAGGATGGGAATCGGTCGGTACCTTTTGGTCGACGAACGGTGATGAAGTCACGTCGGGGACTGACTGCACCGTCATCTCAGGTACGAGGGTGGCGCCCAGCAAGCCTTCTGCGAGCATGCTGGCGTCGTCCGCTTGCTCGGGATTGGCGTGTCGCGGGGAGACGGCGCTCGCCTTCGTCTCAAACGTGAGGTCAATGCCCGACGCGCCCCCCGTTGGGGCGCTAGGGACGTCGACTCGCTCGACAGCCGACGAGGCGCGGCCTCCCGCTTGGCCTTGGTTGCCCTGCCTCCTCCTCCGTTGGCGGGGGAGAGGACGGGGCGAGCTCGAATGTTGTTCTTCCACCACGCGGGGAAGACGTCGTCGATTCCGCCGCCGGCGGGCGGGCTGTCGGCCGCCATTGTCGTTGTCGCGCGGCGGTGGAAGGAGTATCATGTCGTAGCTGCCGTCGAAAAACATGAACCCAAGACTCCCGAAACAGAGCACCGTCCCGGGTTGGAGAGGTTGCTGGAGACTGCCCATCTGGAGCTTGATGGGAAGCTGTTCATCAGCACGCAACGGGCCCCTACCTGGCGCGCCAACTGTCGACGTTTCGAGACCGGGGGGTCCCTCGGGCCGACGAGTGAGTGTCGCCGCGTGCCCCAGCCCAGATGGGTCGAGCGCGTGGGCGAGCGCGAAGGGGGGAAGGAGCGAGGCGGCCGGAGACCGGCGTGAGAGAGGTGGGAATCCCGTGGCCTTCGTGTTCGTCCCGCGCCCAGGTCGGGTGCGCTTGCAGTAGGGGGTTACAAGCGTCCACGCGGGAGAGGGAAGCGAGCGGCCCCAAGAGAGCGCCTGTCCCGTCCTCGTCCCCGCGCGGCCAACCTTCTCTAAGAGGGCCCTGGTCCTTCCTTTTATAGGCGTAAGGAGAGGATCCAGGTGTACAATGGGGTGTAGCAGAGTGCTACGTGTCTAGCGGGGGAGAGCTAGCGCCCTAAGTACATGCCGATGTGGCAGCCGGAGAGATTTTGGCACCCAGCTGGTGTGATGTCGTGGCCGTCGGAGGAGCGACGGAGCCTGGCGGAGGGACAGCTGTCGGAGCGGTTGAGTCCTTGCTGACGTCCTCCTGCTTCCGTAAGAGAGCTGAGAGCCGCCGTCGTCACAGAGCATGCGGGGCACCATCATTGCCTATCTGGCGGAGCTAGCCAGATGGGACACAGGTCTTGTTCTCTGCGGCCCGAGTCAGCTCGAGGTAGGGTGATGATGGCGCTTCCTGTTGACGTGGCTGGCCTGTGCCCTAGGTTGGGCGACGTGGAGGCTCCTCCGAAGCCGAGGTCGAGTCTGTCTTCCATGGCCGAGGCCGAGTCCGAGCCCCTGGGTCGGGCGAGGCGGAGGTCGTTCGGCAGAGGCCAGGGCGGAGTCCGAGCCCTGGGGTCGGGCGAAGCGGAGTTCGTCGTCTTCTGGGGCTGAGCCCGAGTCTGAGCCCTGGGTCGGGCGGAGCGGAGTTCGCCGTCTTCCGGGACTTAGCCCGAGTCCGAGCCCTGGGGTCGGGCGGAGCAGAGTTCGCCGTCTTCCAGGACTTAGCCCGAGTCCGAGCCCTGGGTCGGGCGGAGCGGAGTTCGCCGTCTTCCGGGACTTAGCCCGAGTCCGAGCCCTGGGTCGGGCGGAGCGGAGTTCGCCGTCTTCCGGGACCTAGCCCGAGTCCGAGCCCTGGGTCGGGCGGAGCGGAGTTCGCCGTCTTCCGGGACCTAGCCCGAGTCCGAGCCCCGGGTCGGGCGGAGCTTCCTATGGTGCCTTTGGCAGGGCCTGACTGCCTGTCAGTCTCACTCTGTCAAGTGGCACTGCAGTCGGAGTGGCGCATGCGGCGCTGTCCTTCTGTCAGGCCGGTCAGTGGAGCGGTGAAGTGACGGCGGTCACTTCGGCTCTACCGGAGGGCGCGCGTCAGGATAAAGGTGTCAGGTCACCTTTGCATTAAATGCTCCTGCGACTTGGTCGGTCGGTGCGGCGATTTAGTCAGGGTTGCTTCTTAGCGAAGGCAGGGCCTCGGGCGAGCCGGAAATATGTCCGCCGTTGGAGGGGGGCCTCGGGCGAGACGGAAATCCTCCGGGGTCGGCTGCCCTTGTCCGAGGCTAGGCTCGGGCGAGGCGTGATCGAGTCGCTCGAATGGACTGATCCCTGACTTAATCGCGCCCATCAGGCCTTAGCAGCTTTATGCTGATGGGGGTTACCAGCTGAGAATTAGGAGTCTTGAGGGTACCCCTAATTATGGTCCCCGACAATTAGTTGTTCCATATAGTATATTTTTGTCACTGTACTCCTGGACCCGCCCGTCGGGGCTCAGGTTCCTTGTACGTGCCTCCCCTTGGAATATAAAAGGGGAAGCACATAGCGCTACACGGGACTTTTGAGACCCTCACACACTTGCAAACTCCCTCACGGGTAACCCCCCTTGGGGACAACTCAAGCAATACAACTCGCGCATAGTGGATGTAGGGTTGTACACTCCGGTGGCCTGAACCACTATAAATATTTGCATATGCTTGTGTTCATCCAATTGATCAGGAAAACGCTTAAGCCCCCCTCCTCAAATAGGATTAGGGCAGGTGCATTCCGCCACATGGCTGGAGTATTCTCTCTAACATTTGGCGCGCCTGGTAGGGTTTTTTGCTTAGATTTCTTGCCTGTTTCCGTACTCGGCATGATGGGGCAGATCGTCGAGCACTTCGACTAGTCCTCCGAGGACTACTCGATGGGAGAAGAGGCAGCATCCTTGTAGCATCCCAAAAATTCAAATCTTGGAATTTTCTCAAACTCGCTCTAAATTCAAAATGAATTTTAAATTTCATTTCAAAATGTTTGTTTGCGAGTTGATATCAACAAATAAAATTATAGTGGTCTATATTCTCTCCAAAATCCTCCTCAAAATATCCTACAAATATTTCCCCAGTGATCCCCCTCAAGTTCTTTCCAGAAATACAGCCCAAATATTCCACCAATATATCTCCAAGTATTTTTCAGAATCATTTTCCTCATGCTCACACGTATACGTATGCCTCCGGTGTCATACGGTGAGCTCTACAAGCTAATTACACTCATATAAGACAAATCCATGCTAATCTCCCACTAATCCTCTCATCCCTCCCCCTAATCCCCCACCATGGCTATAAATAGAGGGGCAAGGGCCTCCTCTCATCCCACCCCAAGCCATTTCATGGCAACTCTCTCCCTCCCCCCACACACACGCCCACTCCCACTCCACCTCCCACACAAGCACACACTAGCACAAGGATCGTTCGGTCGTTCTTCGATCGTTCGTCCACCTGTTCTTAGTTTGTTCGTTCGTTCGTCCGATCATTGGATCGTTCGTCCGATCGTTCATGGTTCATTCGTCCGTTCGTCCGATCGTTCGATCGTTCGTCCGTTCGTTCGTCCAAATAATCTTTTTCCTGTCGTTATGCTGCCGAAATTCCGATCGTTCATTCGTTCGATCATTCGATCGTTCATCGTTCGTTCATAGTTCCTATTCATCATTCATCGTTTGTTCATCGTCACTATTCATCGTTCATCGTTCGTTCATACGAACTATTGAACATCACTATTCATCGTTACTATTAACTGTTACTATTCATCATTACTATTCACCAACACTATTCATCATCGTTACTATTCATCGATGATACCTATAATTACTTTTCCGTCGTCACTATTCATCATTACTATTCATCGATCATCTGACCACCCCAAATTTCAACTACTCATCCATCATGCTGTCCAGTCCACCTAAGACCAGCCAGACCCATATTTCAGTCATACGAACTCCGGTGACTGTGATTTTCCTTCCAGTAGGGAACTTCCCATATGGTCACCCATCCCCGATTTCTCCAAGTTGAGCACGCTTAACTTTGGGATTCTTTCAAGCCAGACTTCCAAAAAGAAAGGCGAACCATGTTTGTATGGATACGTCTTCAATCCTATAAAACCTGGCCCAAGAAACCACAACCCCCTTGGACCAGAATACCACAGCATTCCAGCTATTTGGGTCCCGCCTTACTGTTGTCTGATGTGACACAGTAGGTAGGAACAGTTTCCACCAACATAAACCTCTGTCCAAGAAAAGCCCAAAAATAATTCCTCGCACCCCGCTCAAAAATACATTTGTATTTTTTATTTTCCAAATATCTCTAAATATTCAAATTCTAGAATATTCCGTTCCTTTTCTTTTTCTCCCTATGATTATAAAATCCAAAACTCCTCCATCCAAACTTAGATTTCAGTCATTCTTGTTTCTAAAATTCTTATCAAACTATTCCCTATCCAACCATGTCATCCCTTAAGCATGGTTCATATTTCATAAAACTCTCAAAATACTCTTGTCCCATATTCTGCCTATAACTCTCATGTCCATGCTAAGTCTGATGATTCTTTCGTCACTATTCTCACCAATAGTGAACTTCACTGAGCTACACCACATACACTCAGCTATAAATACACCCAGCTACCCTCTCCCACTCCACACACTCAACACCCTCAGCCAAGGCAAACACCCCACCCACTCAGTTACTCCGATCTGCCGGCTACACGCATAGTCTCACTTCGCCTCCAGTCCACCCTCCTGGTAAGCACCTCCGCTCCACCACTAGTAGTACCTCAACACCACATGACACAGATTCTACTCAAGACTCTGTCCATCCATATATCGCTATTCTGACCACTATACTAAATATTTGTTGGTATACTTGTTGGTTTGTATGTTTTCTTATTCATGTTGCATAGTTATCGGAGCGTTCGTGCCGTCTCGTGGAGGCCAGATCTGCAAGTCTACGCCAGGCGGTGGAGCTAGAAGCCAGTTCCGGGAGCTCTCCCTCCCTTTCGCCGGATAAGCACGGCAAGCTCACTGGATCCCTTTGATGCATAAATTACCTATGATTTTTCAACCACAACCCTCAGCCTGTTATTTTATGCATAATATGATTTTGAGACAAGTTATTATGGCCACCCAGCCGCTTGCCGCAATCAATCCCTGATATAATTGTTACAAATGATTTGAGGAAAGGTGTGAGTTTTCAAAAGAAAATGCTTTTCAAAATGTGTTTGATGAAGGGTTTTCACCCTTATCACCTTTGAGTAGGGATGATCAGGGACTCCCTGGTTTAGGGGAGGGCCTAAGGTGATGGCTCAGCTGGTTTAGGCGTGAGCAGAAGGATTGTCCCCTCATATAAGGACCGGTTTGTCATCCATCACTACCTGTACTCATGATAAGTACAACCACTCAAGATTGTGTGGGCAGTCACTCAATCTGAACTCGTACAGACCAACCCCAGGGTTATGAAGGCTAGGGAGCACCGGGAGGATAAGGAGGGGGAATGTTTTGTCCGGTTTGGGCATGGCGGTGGCCTGACTCCTTCCGGTATAACTGTTAAGGTTAGGACGTGTGAGGAAAGAAAGAGATTCGGCATTCGGGTCTCACGACGATGAGATCGCAGAAACCAGACTAGTGGGTAAAGTGTACCCCTCTGCGTAGAGTTTGAAAACCTATTCGAATAGTCCGTGTCCACAGGAATGAACGAGTCTGGTATGGTATGGCAATTAATGTTTTGTTTTCAAAAAAGGGTGCGTTTGAGAAAAATGGTTTTTAAAAGGTCCGGCAGTTGAGCCGTGAGCTATGGTGGACGGGAAGTCCAGTAGCTGTTTTTGAAAATAAAAACCAGTGGGAAACTGCTGAGATACCTAGATGGTTTAGTCCAGGGGATTTTGTTCTAATATTGAAAAACTTCCCGCTCCTTTGGGAGAGGATGCGCTTTGAAAAAATACAAAATGTTTTACAAAACAACCCTGCATAAAATATTGCTGTTTCTGCAAAATATCCTGAGCTCCACATATTCCATGCATTATATCTGATTTCCCCATTCCGCGGGTGAAGGTGGGCTGCTGAGTACGTTTGTACTCACCCTTGCTTATTTGTTGTTTTTCAGAAAAAGGAGATCAGGTAAGAGTTACGACTGTTCCCAACCTTGCCTGTGGCTGTTGGACCGCTGATTTGCTTCGCTGCGTATATCGGGCTGCTTCAGCCCCACTCTGATGATATGTCCCGTGTTGTGGACCAACACTTAAAGTTGATCGCCACCTTTATAGGTTTGTCTCGTGTAGGCAGATCTGTAATCATCTGATGTATAAATGTGTTTACTAGTCTCCTGGGACTAGTAATTGTATCACATATGAGTCCCAGAGGATCTGGGGCGCTTCAATCCTCCATGCCACGAGGCCCTTATCGCCCTGTGCATGGTGCCGCTGTTGTGACTCCGTCGTGTGTTGCTCCCAGGGGGCACTATCATCTGTTGGTCACTCGTTCTCGATTGCTATAAACAATCAAAAACAAGGCAACATATTATTAACAAGAGATGGTAAGCCTTCGTCTTTAAGTGGTGACTCCTTTGGGATAACCCCTTCGAAGACGAAGGTTAAGATTTTATTATGGAATTATGATTTATTATTATAAATGAATAAATGAACATATATAAAAGATATCGGGTTTAAGTATGACGATTCATCTTACATATCAACATGATATTTCTTCTCCTTCATATATTAAATTTATAAACATACCTTTGGCTCTAAAAAATGGTTTAGAGTGAAGGTGAGGCAAAGAAGTGTCACACCCGGAGCTTTAAGGGACAAAGCCGGGTGCATCTCATACATGCGCCAAAGAAGACAACATATATAATAACAGAGTGTATAGAGATAAATGTCACAATAATCAGATTACTTATTACATAGCGAAAGACTTACGAAAAATAAAACTTAAATATAACAGGATCTAAAATCCATCCTTGGTACCAGAAAGTCATCTGGGAGACGCCACCTAGATCGAATCGAACTCCTCGATGTGTGGCTCCACTTGAACCACCTGTTCTTCTCCTGTGGGGGGGGTGAGACAGCAAGGGTGAGTTCACACATGTTCATCGCTCAACAAGTTGTGGGGAATAATGTGGCATGAACTCACCAAAGGTGAGAGTTCATGTGATGTGTAAGGCTAATCAATAAAATAAAGGTTGAAGCTGAGCATTGCTTTTATAAGTTGGTCAAAGTTTTATTAGCAGTTACTAAGTGTAAGTAAATACTAAACCATAATAAATAATAGAACAAAATTAATAAAGAATCTCATGCAAATGCATATGACAAATTGAATTTAGGTTCCATAAATTAATCATGTGAGGGTCCGAGCTGCTCATGACCGTGAGCACGGCTAGTATACCAGTTTTACACTCTGCAGAGGTTGCACATCTTTACCCACAAGCCGTGTTACTCATCTGCCAAGGGGTCATGAATCCCATACACCTCTACCAAGGAAGCGAGGCAGGGTAACACTACGAGGCCTTTACAAAGTTCCACTACCTTCAGAAAACCCGCTACAGTTTATAGGAAGCTCCAGTGCAGGAATCCCTCGCCTGACCGCCATCGCAGCAAAATCAACCCAAGGACCTCCCTACACTGACCACTCCCCTACTGCCCTTGCCCCTTTCGGGTAAGGTAGTCATCCACTAGCTTTCCTAGTTAATCAGCCAAGGGCGTCCCATTAAACCCTTGTGGTAGCACTGTTTTCCCAGGTGGTTCTCCATGTTCCCATTAACATAATGATCTTATCATGAACATAAATAACATAACAAAATAATAGGAACATGGATATAATGAAATATTAACCTGAAACCATATAATGCAATAGCATAACTACCCAAGTGAATCAGGGGTAAACAAGGTAAACAGGATAAATAAACTAGGGTGACCTATTGGGTCCCATCAAAATTAAACCTATGTATTGAATAGTGATAATAAAGAACATTATTGGGTAACAAAAGTGGATCAAGGGCACAACTTGCTTGGCACTTGAGATTCTAGTTACCAGGGTGATTCTTCAAATCCTCGTGACCTCACTGCTACTCGTAGCAATACAAACAAACATAGTATAGACAAAATTAACATCACACCAAACATAAGTATAAACTGAATAATAATGATCTACGCGTTGCTACGAGATCGCGAGATCGAGAACTACTAAGATCGGAGTTACGATTAAGGAGTTATGATTTTATAAAAGATCTGTGTGATTGAAATGTCAAACTATATTATAATTTGGTCAGTATATAAATCATATGAGAGGTTATTCTATAAATAATTATCTCAACTTTAATCTAAGTTATAAATTGACCATAAATTATATTCTAGTAGATTATAGTGATAAGCAGATTAACAAGACTGACCAACATAAGTTAAATACAGATCTAATTATAAAATAATGAGACATGTTATAATAAGTGTTGTTATTGCATAGTAAATATTTATATGAGACTAACGCAACTTGTACGGATCAAATCGGAATTAAAATGAAGAAGTTACGAGTTTCCTACGGTTTTATGTATTTGATACAAGATTAATTAAGAAATAAATTTAATACCATTCTCATGTTAAAAACAGAGACAAAGGGTGATAAACAACATACAAAATTGTAGGAACTGAAATGGGTCAATTTGGACAAAATATGAATTTTCTAGGGATTAACTAAAATTCTGCAATTATTTGTGTACTAAAAATCATTTCCTAATTGAATTTATGAATCTCCTATGATTCTGGACTACGCGCATAAAAACAGAGAAACCTGGGAGTCTCTGCACAAGAAACACCAGACACAGCACCAAAGCCGTGTACGGCAGGTTAAATCTTATGAAGTGCAGGGGCTCATTTGTGAAAACACGTGGCTGAAGGGGTATGCTTCAATATCAGCCGCTGGATCGACATTTGAAGGCTCAGATTAGATCCTAAACCTAACCGAACTGGTATGCCACGAGGTCCACAGGATCTAGGATCCACGGGTCTCAATTTATGACGCGAGATCCAATATTAACCGCCCAGAACTAGATCAACGGCTATGGTACCCTAGCCGCACCGGTAAACTTCTCCCCCCAATCACGCCCATCCGTATTTGATCCAACGACCCAAATTACAACACTGAGTTGGTACAAGCTGATCAAATCATAACCGTCCCGATTGGATCGAAGGGCCCGCACGCATCTCCATCCTCCTGACTACCAGATCCCGATCGGAGGGCACAGATTACATGTGAGGGTGTTGTACATAGAGTCCAATCTGGCCGTTGGCTTGGATCGAACGGGCACACAGCGCCACCCCCAACACGCCCCCTGGCAACCAGGCACAGCGGCGCCACCACCCATATGGTGGCGAGCACTATTGGAACTTGCTCACAGGCGCAAGATGATCCAACGGGGAGATGTGGTGATGCTAACAAGGTTTCTGCACGTGATGGCAATAGCTCTGTTCATCTAGCCTCTCAAGGGCACTGTGCGGGGGTATTTATAGGTATCTGAGTGCCCAGCGTCCTGTGTTAAGGACGCATGTGCCCTCAGACACCTAGGTTATCCCCGGAATATTCCCATAAAGCGGGGTTACAGACCGTAATATAGGGATGCCTTTACAAATTAGGCCCGTAATGCGCAGCGGCCACGCAGGGCCTGTTACATTGGGCCGTGTGGTCGTGGGCCTGCATGCTGGACGAGGTCGCAAGATGGGACGACCTCGTCACAGGTCTTTGTCTGGTGACGTATGGGACGAAGGGTGAGCCTGCCCGTTGTCTTGTCTCCATTGGTCCAATGATTACGGCGAAGGCATCGAGCGAAGGGTGGCGTCTTCGCCTTCGCCCCAACATTTGCCCTCCGAGGGACCGGTTCGACTAAGTCATCTGGTGCCGAAGACGTCGCTAGATGGCGGAGATGCTGCCCTCGCTCGAAGTGGTTCCGCGGGGGTTTTTGACATGACCGTTGATTGACACCGTACTATTGGACTGCGGGTTTCCCGAAGCGCCGCGCCCTGTGTATAAAAGGGGGCGGGGGGCGGCGCGTTTTGAACTTTATCTTTCCGCGCTCCGTGAAAACCCTAGCCGCCTTTTTCCACCTTCTTGCTGCTCGTCTACCCTCCTTGCTCTTGTTCGCCAGAGATCTGACCCGAGTGAAGCAGACCGCCCGCCGCCGCCGATGGTACGTAGCGATGCCGACCTCTTCTTCTTCTGCTGCCGCTACGCCGCCGGCCGACGCATCGTCTGAGGAGACATTGAGCACTGTGGCGGCGGAGGAGTTGCGCGCCGGCGATACGGTGGATTTCGGTGTGTCGCGGATGTCCTCGGTCCGCATGCAAGATATGCAGCGGCTTGGTTACTTTGGCGGTGGAGTCGCTCGTGTCCCGGGGACGGAGGAGGTCCCCGAGCCGGAAGGCAAGTTGGTTGTGTTTGAGGCGTTCTTTGTCGCTGGTCTTCGCCTGCCTGCGCACAGATTTGTGGGAGAAGTCCTGCGCAGATTTAACGTCCAGATTCATCAGCTGACTCCGAATGTCGTGGTGGCTCTGTCGATGTATGTCTGGGAGATGACTTCGTACGGCGGACAGCCATCGGTCGAAGTCTTCGCGAAGTACTATTGCCTGCATTGGCAGAAAAGGATGATCGGAAATGAGGTTGCCCAGTTTGGGTCCTGTACATTTACGCCGAAGACCGGCAAGACCACGATGGAGGTAGTTGAGTTGGTTCCTTGCGCTCGCAACAAGTGGGGCAACTGGCATGATTTTTGGTTCTACGTTGCGGAGGGCACAGTCGAAGACCATCCAGGGCTCCCCGTGGCCGAGATGTGCTCGCATTATTACTCAGCATACCCGCCGTTTGAAGTGGCGGAGGGGGATGCGGACGAAGGGGCCCTTCGGTGCGCCGCCGGCCTGAGCAGCGGGCGCGATTTGGTTGAGGAGTTTGTGGCGTACGGGGTGTGGCCTTTGGTGCATGGCTGGGCGTTGGGCGAAGTATGCCCTCGCCAGATGCCTTCCCATGGTGGGAAGCTGGTGCGAAGTCCCGCCTTCACGCTAGATCTGCATAGCCGCGATCCAGCCGCCTTTGTGCGTGAGGCGGAGGATGGGGTGGTGCGGATCGTCGGTCGGTACGTGCCGAGGACAGAGGGCCAGCGTAGCTGGGATATTCATGGGTCTAATGACCGCTTGAACAAGGTTTTCGAGTTGAACCGTCTGCCGTATGGCGGTTATCCCGGCCAAGACGATGTGAATCCTCGCGGGAAGAAGCCGGTGGTAGAGACTGGAGACGACCCCGCGCCGGCGGTCGCCCCATCCTCTAAGAAGAGGAAACTAGGTATTGCTGTGGGAGGACTGGGTGTGTCTGGTGGTTTTGCTAGGGAATTGATGAGGACATGTGCGGCCCCGGGGGGAAGAATGTCTTCGCCCGAGCTCCGGGAGTCTTCGGCGCGGATGCTGAGGGTTATTGGGGGTTGGTGGCCTAAGAATGTTCCTGTCCCCCGCGCGGCCGACGAAGACTTTTTTACATCTCACATGGTTCGTGACTGGAAAGTGTTTCCTTACGGGCAAAATATTGCTGCTGTTGTGTCGGCAGTGATGGACAAGGATCGTCAGGGAGCTGCACAGAAGCGCCAGGCGGTCGTCAGGCTTCATGAGGCCAGGCCGAAGAGGCCGCGGGGGACTGTGAAAGCTGCTGCCCCCGGCGGAAGCCAGCCGCCGCTGGCGGCGAAGTCGGCCGTCCCTGCATCCAGCAGGGCGCCGGAGGCTGCGAAGGCGGCTTCCGCCGGTGGTTCCAAGTCTGTGAAGGCCGCCCCTGTGCCTAGCAGGGTGCCGGAGGCTGCAAAGACGGCCCGAGAGTTGCCGCCGCCAGGCAGGCGCGTCGCCGACTTCGCCACCGACATTAGTGTGGAAGATTATCTTGTTGGTAAGTCGCTGGCTCGAGTTTTTTTAATATGTTGATATGTCGCAGGGTCGGACGAAGGCCAACTTGTTGTTGTTCCGCCTGCCGTGGCGACCGCGGCGGCTGCCATGGTGCCTAGGGCGAAGGGCAGTGCCCTTAGTGCCGGTGGTGAGATTCCGGCACTCGCTGCCGTCAGGGACGAGGCGGGTGCTGTGTCCCGCCGGTTGAAGGAGCTGAAGGAGGCGCTAAGTCAGGTACGTTGAGCTAGACTTCGGTTTTTTACCGGCTTTGCTGGGGCAGTGGTCTTATGTGTGTTTTGTAGGCGGCTGACTTCGCTGACCGCACGGCGTCGGGGGCCCTGACGGCAGTTGTGTCTGCTGAAGTCGAGAGACTTCGGACGCAACATGCTGACGCCGTCCGGGAAAAGTCGGCCGCCGACAGCAAATGCCGCAAGCTGGCGGATAAGGTGGCCGCGCTGGAGGGTGAGAGGACTGACCTCCGGCGCCAGCTGGTGGAGGAAAGGAAGGAGGCTAATGAGGCCCTTGCCAAGGCGCAGTCAGCGCAGGCGGAAGCCAATTTGGCGTGGGCGGAGGGCAGTCTTGCCAGGCAGCGCGCCGAGGAGTTGGAGGGGCTGCTCAGCGCTCTGCAGGCCCGTGTGGAGAGGGTCGAGGCTTCGACGTGCTCGGAGGCTGAGTGGACACGCAAACAGCTTGTGGATTCATACCATGAGCTGGGCGCGTGGACCGCTGACTTCGAAGTGCCGGACCAAGAGCCCGGGCTTCGCTGCTTCGAGTGGATACAAGAGGAGTTGCTGGCGCTCCTCACTATTGTGGAGGGGTTTATGTCCTATGCCTCCCTGGTCACCTGCGAGGGGGCGATGAACGCGCTATCTCGCGAAGGGTGCCGGCACTATGAGGTCTTCGACCAAGCTGATGAGGATTTCGAGCGCGATATTTACAAGGTTGAGGACCCTGTGGTGAAGGAATCCGCGGGAGCCCTCTACGACCGGATGTGGGGCCCCCACGGTCGGGAGGTGGTCAGGGAGCGGGCTGAGACGGCGAGGGGTCAGGTAATGTTTGGCTTTTGTTTGGTGTTTGTTGAATGTGGGTTAAATGTGGGTTTGCTGAATCTGTGTGCTGTGTCTCAGGCGGCGCGTGGCGAGAGGGTGGATGACTTCGGGGCTTTGAACAGCGCGCAGCCTGACCCGGAGGCGAACCCGATGGTGGCTGCGTCCGAGACCGCCCCAGAGCTGCCCCCGGAAACCGTCGAAGGCGTTCCCGATGCTCCCGCAACCACTGCGGCCAGCGGAGGCCCGTCGCCAACTGCCGCGCCGAGGGCTGAGGATCCTGTGGAGATGGCGGCGGAGCCGGCAGCGGAGGATCCCGTGACGGCTGGGTCTTCGCAGGTGGCTTAGTGGGTGTGGGTAGTTAGGGAATTTTGGATATGTTGCTAAACCTTGGTTGCTGTGCAGGTTCAAGATTTTGGGCCTGCGCACGCAACCGCTACTACTAATTTTTTGGCGTCTTCGACCGTGGATGATGGGAATAAATCGGATGAGACTGCATCTAAGTTTTCTGATTTTGGTGACTCTGGGGGCTTGGTTGAGTGGACCAAAGAGTCGTCGGATGAGGACTTGGACTATTTTGCGGCCTTGGATGTGGCAGCGGCGGAGGCTTCGCCGCATGCCGCGGATGCTGAAGTTGTGCCTGGTTCGGGTGCTGGGCGTAGGCGGCGAAGGGCGATCACGAAGTGTAGAGTGAGTGAGGTGGACGATGGTCGGCTTCGTGTGAGTAGGGCTGGCAGGTAGGAACTGCTGTCCTTGCCAGCCGCTGTGAGTGCAGGTGAGGGGGAGCTGCGAAGTCTTTTTGCGGGTGAGGAGCTGAGGATAATGCTTTTTAACTATAGGGAGATGGGAATTATTCCGAAGGTTGAGCCGATGTAAAGTGTGATGCCCTCGCTTGTACATATGTAATAGCTTGTATGATGAAGTTATGTGCCTTCGGCTATGCTCACGAAGGCGTTACGTACTTGGTCTGGTGTGTTTGTTATGTTGCACTGGTGCGCGTGTAGTCGTTCTTTGTGCGGACGGTTTGGTGTAGTCGTTTTCGCACTTGTTAGGCTTCGTCCGGCTGCACCCTTAGGCGACTGTTGCATGGATAGTCTTCGCGGAAGACTTCGATTTTTCGCACTTGCTGTGCTAGCCCGGCTGCACCCTTAGGCGACTTCTGCACGGATAGTCTTCGCGGAAGACTACGATTTTTCGCACTTGTGCTAGTCCGGCTGCACCCTTAGGCGACTTCTGCACGGATAGTCTTCGCGGAAGACTTCGATTTTTCGCACTTGTTGTGCTAGTCCGGCTGCACCCTTAGGCGACTTCTACACAGATAGTCTTCGCGGAAGACTTCGATTTTTCGCACTTGTTGTGCTAGTCCGGCTGCACCCTTAGGCGACTTCTGCACAGATAGTCTTCGCGGAAGACTTCGATTTTTCGCACTTGTTGTGCTAGTCCGGCTGCACCCTTAGGTGACTTCTGCGCGGAGTTGTCGCACGCGAGGGTGGCTGATGCTGGGCCTCGCGGTGACTATGTATTGGTCGAATGTCGAAGACCGTCGGTGCGGTCTTTTTTCGATGTAGATTTTGCGGGGGATTTTGCACTTGTATATTACATGACTCCGCCTCGTTAAAAACCTCACCCCCCGGGAGGAAAAGAGTGCGGGCCAGAATAAAAATTGTCTTTGCGAATTACAAGGGCGAG
The DNA here is from genome assembly GCA_029449295.1 of Zea luxurians. Classification (NCBI taxonomy): domain Eukaryota; kingdom Viridiplantae; phylum Streptophyta; class Magnoliopsida; order Poales; family Poaceae; genus Zea; species Zea luxurians. The sequence goes on along the minus strand of JAOPSE010000021.1, from coordinate 51,659,421 downwards.
CTGGCCCTGATGAGTCAAACAAAAAATTTGCGGAGATTATCGATGTTCCAGGAATGCTCCAGGTCTTCGCCGTTTGGCGTTGCGAGCCTATATGCGCTGGGGGAGGCCTTCGTCTTGACAATGAAAGGGCCCTCCCACTTGGGCTCCAGCTTGCCCCTGGACTCTATTCGAGCTGTACGGACGAGTACGAGGTCCCCTTCGCTGAATTCCCTTGGGATGACTGCCTGATCGCGCCATGCCTTTGTCTGGGCTTGGTATTTGTCCAGGGCTTGTAGGGCGAAGACGCGGTCTCCGTCGATGAGGTCCTTCGAAGTTGGCTCGTCTACGTCTGGGATGGCCGACGCGGCTGTCCGAGGCGACTCATGCTTTATTTCTTGCGGAGTCATGGCCTCTGATCCGTATAGTAGGCGGAAGGGGGTGAACCCAGTCGCCCTGCACTCAGTTGTATTCAGTGCCCAGACCACTTCGGGTAACAGGTCGGGCCACTTGCCTTTTTTGTCGTCGAGGAGCATTTTCTTGACGGCTGTGAAAATTTTGCCGTTGGCACGCTCCACGACTCCGTTGGACTGGGGGTGGTACACGGAGGCAAAGGCAAGCTTGGTGCCGATGGAGAAGCAGAAGTCTTTGAAATCTTGGTTGTCGAACTGCTTGCCGTTGTCGACCGTGAGTTCGGACGGTACTCCAAAGCGGCAAACAATATTTTGCCAGAAGAATTTCTGTGCTGTCTTCGATGTGATGGTGGATACTGCCCTCGCTTCAATCCATTTGGTGAAGTATTCAACGGCGACGAAGGTGAACTTGAGGTTCCCCTGAGCCGTGGGCAGGGGCCCGACAATGTCTAGGCCCCAGCAATGAAGGGGCCACGTGTGGGCGATCAGCTTCGTGAACTGCGAGGGGCGCCCCGAGCGTGGGGAAAATTTCTGACAGGCTTCGCAGGATTTTACAACCCGGTTTGCGGCGCAAATAATGGCAGGCCAGTAGAAACCTTGGCGAATCACCTTTGCCGCTAGGGCCCTAGGCCCCGCGTGGGAGCCGCTGGGAGCCGCAGGTCCCCTTGTGGACTTCGCGCAGGATTTGGACGCCTTCGGTCTCGGTGACACACTTAAGCATCGGTTGACTGACCCCCTTCTTGTAAAGTTGGCCCTCGATCAGTGCGAAGTCCCGGCTTCGGTGGTGGAGGCACTTGGCCTCATTGTTGTCGATTAGGTGATAGTACCCCTGCAGGTATAGGGTTATTGGCGCCCGCCAGTCTTCGGTCATGATGAGGTTGATTATGCGGTTGCCTTCGATGTCGTTGGTTATTTGGAGCCCTTCAGGGCTACGGACGGCTGGCGTGCCGATAACATGGTAGAACACGTCGGAGGGTAGGGCTTCACCCCTGGCGGCTGCCTTGGCCAATGCGTCAGCTTCTTCATTCTTGGCTCGGTCCACATGTTGCAATGTGAATCCCTTGAATTGTCTCTCGAGACTTCGGATGGCCGCGAGGTATTGCATAAGAGCGGGGTCCTTTGCTGCATAATCTTTCTCGACCTGGGCGGCGACTACTTTGGAGTCTGTTCGGACTATGCAGGTGGTGACACCGAGGGCTCTTAGTTTGCGGAGGCCGAGGATGACAGCTTCGTATTCTGCTATGTTGTTTGTGCATCTGTCAGATTCCAGAGCGAAGCTTAAGCGTGCCGCGTATCTGTGCTTGACCCCGGTGGGTGAGGTGATGACTGCAGCAGCGCCTGCCCCCGCATGGCACCAGGCGCCATCGCAGTGGATTGTCCAAACTTTCTCTACAGACGGGTCCGGCTGTGTTATTGGCCGGTCCAGTCGACGACGAAGTCTGCTAGAACTTGTGACTTGATCGCCGTCCTGGGCTCAAAAGTGATGTGGTAGCCGGAGAGTTCGGCCGCCCATTTGGCGATCCGTACCGATGCCTCCGGGTTTCTGAATAATTCACCGAGTCCCCTATCTGAGGTGACGTGGACCTTGAATGCTTCAAAGTAGTGGCGCAGTTTGCACGAAGACATGACAACAGCATATGCAATCTTTTCGAGTTCCGTCATGTTGCACTTTGACGGTGTGAGCACTTCGGAGACATAATAAACTGGGCACTGTCTGATCACGCCCTCTACTGTCTGCTCCTGAACTAGTGCCGCGCTGACCGCGTGCGGCGAGGCCGCCATGTAAAGCAACAGGGGTAGCGAAGAGTCGGGGCTTGTAAGAACCGCCAACTCCAACAGGTACTGTTTTAGTGAGGTGAAGGCCGCCGCCTGCTCTGGTCCCCAAGCGAAGTCTTTTGCGCCGCGGAGTGTTTTGAGGAAGGGAAGACTTCACTCGGCGGATTTGGAGATGAATCTGTTGAGGGCGGCCAATCTGCCCGTCAGACGCTGGACCTCTCTTGCCGACTGCGGGGGCGTCATGTTGATGATGGCCTGAATTTTGGTTGGGTTGGCTTCGATGCCGCAGTGTGATACCAGGTAGCCCAATATTTTCCCTTGGCGAACGCCAAAGACGCACTTTTCCGGGTTCAGGCGAAGTCGTGCGTCTCGCATGTTCGCAAATGTCTCGGCGAGGTCAGCGAGATGGTCCTCCTTGCTCCTGCTAGCGACGATGATGTCGTCCACATATGTGAATATATTTCTGCCAACTTGCCCCTTGAGCACAGTTTTGGTGAGCCGGGAGAAGGTGGACCCGGCGTTCTTGAGTCCCTCCGGCATTCTGATGAAACAATATGTGCCGAAGGGTGTTATAAAACTGGTGCTAGCCTTGTCCTCCTCCTTCATGTATATTTGGTGGTAACCGGAGAAGCAGTCGAGGAGTGACATGACTTCGCATCCGGCCGCGCTATCGATTATTTTGTCGATCCGCGGCAAAGGGAAATTGTCCTTTGGGCAGGCCTTGTTGAGACTGGTGAAGTCGATGCACATTCGCCACTTGCCGCTCTTTTTCTGCACCATCACAACGTTGGAGATTCACGTGGGGTAAGCCACTGGCTCGATAAATTTGGCTTCCAGGAGGCAGTGTACCTCTGCCTTGGCGGTCTCTATCTTCTCGTCAGACATTTTGTGAAGCCGCTGTTTTTTCGATCTCACCGAAGGGTCGATTCCCAAGTTGTGCTCAATTATGGATCGACTGACCCCGACAAGGTCGAGGGCTGACCAAGCGAAGACGTCTTTGTTCTTGGACAAGCAGCAGAGGAGTTTCTCCTCTTCCTGCGAAGTGAGGTCTTCGCTGATGGTGACTGTCTGCTTGGGCGTGGCCTGGTCGAGGGGAACAGTCTTGGTCCCGTCGTTGCTCTGCAGCTGTGCCTTGTGCTCTTTGTCGGTTGGGCTGACGGACGCAGGGACTTCGCGCTGGGCCGTGAGGCAGTGCACATTTCTTTGTCCGGGGACGAAGTCCCGCTCTATGTTGCGCGCAGTCTGTTGATTGCCGTAGACCGCAATGGCGCCTAACGGACCTGGTATCTTCATGCACAGGTATAGTCCGTGAATGGCTGCCTCAAACTTGTTGATAGAGCTCCGGCCCATGATGGCATTGTACGGATACACCATATCGACGATATCAAAGGTTATTTGCTCACTTCGGGCATTGGGTGCTACACCGAAGGAGAGAGGCAGTTCTATTTTGCCGACAGGAAAAGTGCCCTTGCCGCCGAAACCATACAATGGGTTGTCCGAAGGCATGAGCAGGCTGTGGCTTATGCCCATGCGGTAGAAGGCATGGAGGAAAATGATGTCTGCTTGACTGCCATTGTCGACTAGGACTTTGTGTAGGTCCCAGCCTACCACGCTGCAGTTGATAACCATGGCGTCGATATGGGGGGCGCTGCGCAGGTCGACGTCTCGTGCGTCGAAGGTTAGTGGTACGTGGGACCACTTTGTCTGCACGACTGGGCCGGTGACGGCGACGTGGTTGATGCTGCGATAGTGGTCCCGCTTCTGCCGCTTTGTGTCGAAGTCGGTGCTGGACCCCCCAGTGATCATATGAATGACTCCGCGATACGGCTAATCGGCGAAGTCTTCTTGTTTTGGGGCGTGGGGGTGGGGGATGTTCTGATGTTGCTGGTGTGGAGGTGGGGGTGGGGGAGGTACGATTTGTACTTCCTGGTGATGTTGGTATGCGTGGTGCGGTGGATGCGGGGCGGGGGCGTGGATGTATGGTGGAGGGGGTTGCTGATAAGTGTGCGCGACAACTCTGGGGTTGTCGGCTGGCTGCGCCCGTGCCATCCTGTCTTTGGTGGCCTTCGTTTCTG